>CM054063.1:76158724-77358724 GCA_028641055.1 Alopecurus myosuroides
GAACGGACATAGACGTCGCCTAGAGGAGGGGGGTGAATAGGCGATAAAAACTTTTCCAGTTAAGGATTGCTAAATGCGGAAATAAACTAGGTGTTTAAATTAAACAAGCACACAACCTAAATATTCTAGGGTCAACTAGGCGCACCAACAACTTATTCTAAGCAAGACAAGTAACAAGGTGATAGCAAGATATATAACTTCAAGCACGAAGGGTATCACAATGTAAATTGCATAAGTAGAAAGCTCGGGTATAGAAATAACCGAGGCACACAGAGACGATGATGTATTCCCGAGTTTCTCCCACAAGGGTAGTACGTCTCGTTGGAGGGGTGTGAGCTCGCCACAAAGTTCTACTCAACGCCACAAAGGCCTCACCCTGTTCTCCGATGAACCCCGCCACAAAGGCCTAGTTCACCTTCCACTATTGGCAACCTTCAAACCCCGAGGCACGCATCCACAACTTAATTGGAGGCTCTCGGTGTCACCACAATCTTGAGTCACACATCCACAACTCAATTGGAGGCTCCCAAGAACACCACAAGTCGTCTAGGGTCCAAGACCCAAGAGTAACAAGCTCACAATCTTTCACTTCCACGAATCCTCGTGGAGAGAGCAAACCGATGCAACCGATGCAAATGGCAAGAGAACAAGTGCTCAAATCCTTCACTCTCAAATTCCAACAAAGCAACAAATGCTTATGGGGGAATAAGAGAGGAAGAACAATGGAGGAGAAACACAAAGAACTCCAAGATCTAGATTCACTAAGTTCCCCTCACTAAGAGGAGAGATGGATTGGTGAAAATGTGGATCTAGATCTCGTCTAACTTCTCCCTCAAAGATATGAAAGAATCATTGGAGGGACTGAGAGAAGAGGAAGGTTTCCAAGGTCAACAATGGTGTGGAGAGAGGAGGAAAACGTGTTTGGCAGCCTTGGGGTCAAGGGGGAAGAAGACACCCTTAAATAGGGGACCCAAAATATAACCATTATGTGAAAAACTCGCCCAGCAGCGGTACTACCGCTAGGACAAGCGGTACTACCGCTACGGGGCGTTTCGGTACTGGTTCGGGCGGTACTGGGGCGGTACTGGACCGGTACTACCGCCGGAACAAAAACAGCAAAAACACCCGATACGAAAATGGTCATAAATTTTGCGTCCGAATTCCGTTTTCGATGATCTTGGGCTCGTTGAAATCGCAACGACGAGCTCTACAAGATTCTGCATAGAAATATAATTGTCCAATAGTGAATCTAAAACCACAAGGGGAAAGGTAAGATCTCTCTAAAGAGGACCAACCGGGAAAACCTTCAACATCAAAAACTCAATAGGTGTTTCATGTGAAAACCGTTTTTGATGAACTTGGACTTGTCATAAAGATCAAAACAAGCACCAAAACCTAAAGAGATAAAAGCCAACTAAGAACCAAGAAAGATGATATGCAAGAGTGCAAAGGTTTGAGCTCTCCACAACGATTCGATCAAGTTACTCACTTGAGAGCCCCTCTTGATAGTACAACTATCTATCCTATAACCCGGTCTCCCAAAGACACGAGACCGGTAAAATAGAAAACATATCAAGATTATACCTTTGCCTTGAGCATTCCACTTGAGCTAGATGATGATGATCTTGAATCTCTCAAGTTGGATCTTCTTTCTTGATCGTGCTCGCTAGCACTTGCTCCGCTTGATGAAGACTTGAAGTTTTGTAGCTTTGTGTGTTGATCACACGCTTGATCAACCTTGTATCTTTCCTTCTTTCTTCATACATAATATTGATGTCTTGAAGGTACTCAAGAATGACCACTCCATCTTGTTCTTCGAGACATCAAGCAAATAAGCTTAATAGCACAGCGGTACTACCGCTGCACAGAGGCGGTACTACCGCCCACTGACATCACAGGGTACCCAGTGTACTGCACACTGGAGCTCAGCGGTACTTCAGAGAAGTACCGTGAAGCTCCAGTAGAGGTACTACCGTAACCTGGCAGCGGTACTACCGTTGGCCCCGAACTCGATATAAATCGAGAAGGCTGCAGTAGTACTAGGCCACTACTGCCCTAGTACCGTAATCATTATTGTGAGCAAAACTTCCCTGGCGGTATTTTGACCGGTACTGCCAGCGGTACTACCGCGTCCTGGAAGGAGCGGTACTACCGCCGTGAGGAGTGTTGCTCCGAAAATGACTAAGTACTAGCGGTAGTACTATGTCGGTACCGCCTGGGTACCGTGGATATCAGTGGCCTTTTCTTTGCTAGCGGTACCTCCACCGGTAGTACCGCTCCTGGGAGGAGACGGTACAAACCGCGGTACTACTGCTGTCAGGGGTGTACCAGGTGTGCCACAGCAGTACAACTCCATGAGGAGCGGTACTACCGCTGCCCAACCCTGGTACTACCGCTAGACAGAGAAAAAGCTTCTCGGCCATCTTGGACATCAAATGATCTTCTTCGATACACACAAGGACTCGAAACTATTCTTATGGACAAGTCCTGAAAGAATATCTCAATACAAACATTAGTACTTAAGGATTTTCATTAATTACCAAAACCACATATGGGGGCACCATGCGCTTTCAATCTCCCTCATTTTGGTAATTGATGACAATCCCTTTTTACGAGGGTTTATATAATGAATAAAGCAACCATGCAACACAAAGAGCAAGGATGCAAGAGCATGGAAGGAAAATGCTTAAGAACGAACCTAAAGCATAAAACCAAATTCCCTTAAACCCTCTAAACTTCTCCCCCATTGGCATCCATTGCTGAAATGGGGGAAAAACTTAGAAGGTCAATATAATAAGATCGCCCCCATCATGTATGCATTCCTCATGATATGAGTGAAATCAAGTGCATATATCCAACAATTAATATATGGAGGGAGATCAAACTATATTGAGGATCCTAAGATTGCAAATGAAAAATATTCCTCTAAACATCTCCCCACAAGGAGACAAGCAACCGAAGAGATCCAACAAGAGAGTTCTAGAAAAGAACAGAGAAGCTCCCCAATGTCTATGCACTATTGATGAGTGCACAAATATGGAATCATCACTCCCCATAATCATCTACAACCCGCAAGAAGTGCAAGAGAAAAGATGGTAAATGAAGCAATGCAACTTGCAACAAACAAATAGGTCCACAAGCTTATTAAGATGCAAAAGAAGTACCAAATGAAAAACCAAGCTTGTGCCTTCTAGGAACCACCAAAGAATACAAATCAATAAAAAGGTGGTCACTAAAGAAATAGAATACCAATTAAAGATGTAACTATTATCATGTGTATAAGTTTCTAAGTGGACCCCAATCACAAAGATATAAGTCCACAAAGAAATATGCACACAAAAAGTAGGTACGAAGGAGAGGAACGTGATATCCAAAAGAGAGTCATAAATACACCAATAAGATTTTTGCTTGAAAGCAAAGCACAAAGCTCAATTTTGTCTTAATGGGATATAGATGAACAAACAACAAACTCATCAAAGCATCACAATTATCACAAGGGAAAAGTGATAGTTGGAATGCTTCGAGAAAGGTAAAATGTATCACAGAAAATGCCAAATGGTTTTTAAGAATTCATCAACATTGCATATGAGAGACTTCTAGTAGAAGTTGCTAGATTAATATACTTGCGATTGGTGAATAATAAAATAATTATAAATATCCCCTAGATATGTAATCATCCCAGCTTACTCATATTTGCAATAAAGATGTTGCGATAATACACTTGCAAGAACCAAATAAAATGCAACAAAAGGAATTCATGCCAGATACAACCTACACAAGGTTGAAAGCTAGAAATATATGAATGATATAGATACTTGTTACCGAGAAGACATTGGTGATGAAGAGGATGCGACTTTGATAATCATCATAGCTTGACTCCTATAATCCAATGGTGAAAACACCTTCCTTATGAATGAGGCAAGCACCCAATGCATATCCATTGTACCTAAAAACAAACTTCAAGTACAAAATGGCCTATAATCCAATGGTGAAAACACCTTCCTTATGAATGAGGCAAGCACCCAATGCATCTCCATTGTACCTAAAAACAAACTTCAAGTACAAAATGGTACCCAAAATCATTGGGTCCAAAGTAGTTAGAGCAACTACAATACATAGGAAAAACTCCTCATAAATATGTGCATATTAATATGAATTTGAATTTCATGCACATCTTAGCCATTTAGGATTTGATGGAGTTTATCCTATATATTGGATCAACGAAAGTAAGCATGCCAAAAGATATACATAGTAGATATGCATGCACAAAACTTTCAAGAACCAAAACAAGATACAAATTGGAGAATACACCAATTAAACCAAGAAGACACTCACAAGAGTGAAAACCAAGAGAATTGTCCAAATTATATCAAAACCCAAATTAACACATGATTGAGGAAACCAAATAGAGAAGATACCAAAAAAAACATCAAAGAATAAACAAACCCTCTACACTTTTCATGATGGCACACAAAGTACCAAGACGAAAAATGTTCGTCTTCCAAAGAGACAAGTCATAGGGATAAAAACCAATTTTAACACAACAAATGTTCAAACACATATAGGAGAGATCTTCCAAGAATAGTGAATTATTTATGATCTTGCATTTGGATACAAAATGCACACAATGGAATCATTACTCTCCATATATATTATTCAAACACTAGTCATGTTAAATAAAATCAATAAGATGAAATACCAATATAAAGAATGGTGATTTACTCAAGGTAGGATAGCTTCCCCAAGAATAGTGCAACCCAAAGAAGTATGACTTTGAAAATAAGTGCACAAGTATGGGATCATTGCTTTTCCTACCACAAGAAAGCACAAAACAAATTTTTGAGTAGAGCAAGGAAGACACAAGGGACTTAAACCAAACAAATCATTGGCAAGGAACAAGGAAATTTTAGAGCAAAGGCCAAAGTAAATATGATCAATAAACTTACCACAAATTATTATGACTTGTCAAAGACAAGAGATGTATGGAGATATTTCTCGGTGGTAGAATTGTTCACAATCATATTCACAAAACATAAGCATGTGCCAAAAGATAGGAATAGAAAAACATGATTAGATAGAGATTCTTGAAGGCTTCAAATAAGAACCGAAAATGCAAAGCACCAAGAAACTCTCACAAACAAGATACCAAAATAAGAGAGAAAAACACATTTAAGAAAACATGGAACTTGTTTGAGCATCATGCCACATAAGAACAAGATAACTAATATCAATTCTAGGTGGCAATACCTCACATGTTCACATTTTATAGACTTGTAATATGCACATAGCTTATTACTCCCGCATAATGTGATAATCCATTTTTTTTAACAAGAGGCAAAGAAAATAAATCCAACTAGAGAAAGTTAATGGACATTATAATTTGAATTTCTCATGAGAAAGACATACCATATGAGACAAGATAATATTGATATATCAGCACTAAGTGGTATTCCTCATGTACACACATTTTAGGATAGTAAAGTGCCAAGAGCATATTACTCCCCCAAAATGGGATAGTCCATTAATCTCCCAAAGAGCCAACTAAAAACAAACAAAAGTTTGAAAGGAAGGCTCAACACAAAACACACAAGTACATGGAGTGCAAACCACCAAACATAACTAGATTACTCAAGATAGGTAAGTAGTAAGCACAACATATACAAACACATGCTAGCAACATAACCAACACATGCAAGGGGGAAAGTAACTTTCAATGAATATATGAATTAGATACAAGTTACTGCAAGGAGGAACATTGGATAAGAGATATATATAATCCAAGTGACTTGGCTTGAGGAAATATAATTGATTAAGATCCCTTAATTCTTCATGAGATAGCCAAGTCTCCAATGCCCTCCAACAACACCTATTGATCAAGTTGAGCTTGTTGGTCCCCAACCAAGTTGGGTCCTAAGAGGTTAGTCATAATAGGTTTGGAAACCCAAATGGTTCTTTTCTTGACACCACTTTGAGTACCAACAAACTTGTCAAACACATTGCCCACATTATCCTTCCGAATGGAATACACATCATCAACAAGGATAGGGTTGGATAATGTACCATTAGTGCATGAAGAAGTAAGGTGTCCCTTCTCACGACAAAGGTAGCAACATCGACTCTTCTCTTTCTTCTTAATATGCTCCTCGACTTGAGGAGCATTGATTTGAGTCTTCTTAGGGGTGGTCGTTGTTCAACTCGTGGTTGAGCATGAGATTGAACAAGAGGTTGTTTCCTTAGTTGCTTCTCACTTAGAGACTTCTTCTTCAAAGGGCAAGATCTAACATGGTTCCCTTCAATCTTGCACTTGAAGCAAATAATCTTGGCCGGATCTTTTACTTGTTCTTGGCCCTTCTTCTTCTCAACCATGGACTTGTTCTTGATATTGGAGTTGAATCCAAGTCCACTCTTGTCATTGGGAAGTCTTCGCACTCTCAACATCTTGTCAAGGGTGGAACTCCCTTCATGACTCTTTTCCAAGTCTTTCTTCAAAGAAGTGACTTGGGCCTTGAGCTCTTTAATTTCCTCTACATGGTTAGAATCAACACAATAGCTAGAGGAAGTAGATGCTTCATTGTTAGAGCAAAAAGGCAAGGAAAGCAATTCATCACAAGATGTAGAAACGTTATGAGAGGATGAATTACTAATACTAGCACAAGGCAATATAGCATTACTAGAAGATATTGTGCGAGTAACCACATGAGGCTCACCAGATGTTACCTTTGTAGTGATAGCCTCAAGAGCTAACTTTAGCTTGGTATAGGATGCTAGAAGATCCTCATGAGAGCTAGATATCTTTTCATGAGTTTCTTCCAATTTTCCACACTTGCTAGTAATCAACTCAAGTTGAGCCCTTAGCTCAACATTCTCCTTCAAAATAGATGCTTCACAAGATGTGGAGTTAGTAGCACAAGCATTATTAGAAACATAAGAAGACAACTTGGCAAGCTCATTATTCAACCTAGAGTTTTCCTCAATTAGATTAGCATTGCCAACAACAAATTCAACCTTTTCACTTTTAAGCGGTTTATATTTAGCATTAGTATGGTCACGTGCTTTAGTGAGATAGGCTATTTGTTCATTATAGAGCTCCTCAATAGATTCAAGTTTCTCCTCAAGAGTAACTCAAAGCTCATACTCTTCCTCAAGAGACATAGTGAGGGATGCCTTTTCATCGACATCACTTCTTTCAATCTCACCTTTATTTTCAATGATTTTAGAGGTATAAATAGCAAAAGACAATATTTCACCCAAAGGAGTGATAGCTTTACACGTTTAGGGAGATCAAGAAGAACCAACTCACCCTTCTCCATTAAAGAGACCTCATCCTCAAACTCTCCATAAAATATATCCTCATCCTCATCATCACAAGATGTAGTGGGTTCGAAAGGTGGAGATACCTTTGAATCCCTGGCCATAAGGCACACATGAGAAATGGATAACGAAGATGAAGATTGACTTGAAGCACCAATAAGGTCCATGTCTTGTTCCACCAAAATATGGGATTCCTCTACATTTTAGCCACACAAGTACTAGAGGAAATGGAAGCATTTTTTTTATGAAAAAAAGACATAGTAATCATATCATCATGAGATTTAGTTAAACAACTATTACATGATATGCAAGGACTATCAAGACTAGCATGCGTGGAACTTTGAGTGCAAGAAGATATTAAGTCCAAAGATAGAATATTGCAATGAGATAGAGATGAAGTATACTCAATAGTAAATTCACTATATACAATGCAATTTCTATCACCACTCACCATATCATTACCTTGTGACAAATCACATGTTGGTGGAGTGGAGAAAGATGTGAACTCATCACGGCCGGAAGTGGATGGAGAACAATCATCCTCATTAATGTTGGACACATCATATATATCTTGAAGTTTTGTCCATAACTCATGAGTGTTCCGAAAAGGCATGATTGATTCAATAACTACATCGCTCAAAACACACAAAAGACCATTAGATACAATAGTATCGAGATAAGAGTTTTCCTCATCCTCTAAAGATAAATCTTGAGAATTCATTGGAGGAGGAAAATCCATATCTATAATTCTCCTTACATACTTTGGACCCATGTCCTCAAGAAAATTAAGAATGCGAATTTTCCAAACATCATAATTTCTACCATAGAATATAAAAGCGGGATCGTGCTCTATTTCCCTAAACGACATCGTACTCTCTAGGATGTAAAGCCTAATAAAGAGAGACGAGGATCTGATACCAATTGAACGTACAACGACGTCGCCTAGAGGGGGGGGTGAATAGGCGATTAAAACTTTTCCGGTTAAGGCTTGCTAAATGCGGAAATAAACTAGGTGTTTAAATTAACAAGCACACAACCTAAATATTCTAGGGTCAACTAGGCGCATCAACAACTTATGCTAAGCAAGACAAGTAACAAGGTGATAGCAAGATATATAACTTCAAGCACGAAGGCTATCACAATGTAAATTGCATAAGTAGAAAGCTCGGGTATACAAATAACCGAGGCACATGGAGACGATGATGTATTCCCGAGTTCCTCCCACAAGGGGAGTACGTCTCGTTGGAGGGGTGCGAGCTCGCCACAAAGGCCTACTCAACGCCACAAAGGCCTCACCCTATTCTCCGATGAACCCCGCCACAAAGGCCTAGTTCACCTTCCACTATTGGCAACCTTCAAACCCGAGAAACGCATCCGCCACTTAATTGAAGGCTCTCGGTGTCACCACAATCTTGAGGCACACATCCACAACTAAAATGGAGGCTCCCAAGAACACCACAAGCTCACAATCTTTCACTTCCACGAATCCTCGTGGAGAGAGCAAACCGATGCAACCGATGCAAATGGCAAGAGCACAAGTTCTCAAATCCTTCACTCTCAAATTCCAACAAAGCAACAAATGCTTATGGGGGAATAAGAGAGGAAGAACAATGGAGGAGAAACACAAAGAACTCCAAGATCTAGATTCACTAAGTTCCCCTCACTAAGAGGAGAGATGGATTGGTGAAAATGTGGATCTAGATCTCGTCTAACTTCTCCCTCAAAGATATGAAAGAATCATTGGAGGGATTGAGAGAGGAGGAAGGTTTCCAAGGTCAACAATGGTGTGGAGAGAGGAGGAAAACGTGTTTGGTAGCCTTGGGGTCAAGGGGAAAGAAGACCCCCTTAAATAGGGGACCCAAAATATGACCGTTATGTGAAAAACTCGCCCAGCAGCGGTACTACCGCTAGGACAAGCGGTACTACCGCTACGGGGCGTTTCGGTACTGGTTCGGGCGGTACTGGACCGGTACTACCACCGGAACAAAAACAGCAAAAACACCCGATACGAAAACGGTCATAAATTTTGCGTCTAGATTCCGTTTTCGATGATCTTGGGTCGTTGAAATCGCAACGACAAGATCTACAAGATTCTGCATAGAAATATGATTGTCCAACATTGAAACTAAAACCACAAGGGGAAAGGTAAGATCTCTCTAAAGAGGACCAACCGGGAAAACCTTCAACATCAAAAACTCAATAGGTGTTTCATGTGAAAACTGTTTTTGATGAACTTGGACTTGTCATAAAGATCAAAACAAGCACCAAAACCAAAAGAGATAAAAGCCAACTAAGAACCAAGAAAGATGATATGCAAGAGTGCAAAGGTTTGAGCTCTCCACAACGATTCGATCAAGTTACTCACTTGAGAGCCTCTCTTGATAGTACAACTATCTATCCTATAACCCGGTCTCCCAAAGACACGAGACCGGTAAAATAGAAAACCTGTCAAGATTATACCTTTGCCTTGAGCATTCCACTTGAGCTAGATGATAACGATCTTGACTCTCTCAAGTTGGATCTTCGTTCTTGATCGTGCTTGCTAGCACTTTCTCCGCTTGATGAAGACTTGAAGTTGCTCCCCCATACACCAATATGGGAGAGACCCTTCGGAGAATCTTCAAAAGGCCACAATCTCCAAATGGGTGGAAAGCAACAAGCAAAGGATTTCTTTGATATGCTTCACTTGACCTTCCACGTCAAGCTCGATGACAAACACTGCTTGACGACATATACCATGGGCTATATGAAATCTCTCTTGTGAAGCATGCCCATGGAAAGATATCTAACCACACATATAGTGTAACATCCCTGATTTTTGGAAAATGCAAAAATCACAAAAATTTGAAACTTTTTGTTTTCATGTTATGCAAGTCACCAAGAGCTAAATGAGAAGCAAGAAATAAAAGGAAGCAATACATAACTCAATGAAATTTGAAATTAAAACTCCATTTTTCCCCTATTCCATAAACCCTAAAAACCCTTTCAAAATAAATATTTCTACATAAAGAAAATATTTCTTCTTAAGCAAACCCTTACACAAAACATGTTTTCAACCCAATTATCATCTTGAAAATATTTTTGATATATAAAAACTAGAGAGTTGCTATCTCTAATATTTTCTTCCTGTCTCCAAAAAGGGTTTCACTATTATTGATAACCCCCAAATAGATATAAGTTGGATCCTTGTTTTCCAAGTGTTATGTCAATCAACAAAATAATATAGTGCTATAGAAATAACTTTTTTATGAAAACAGTAAGATACTTTGAGAAAACAATGTTTTCATTTGAGGAAACCTTTTTGCTTTTACTAAACCCCATTTCCAAATTTATTAAATAATTCTC
Organism: Alopecurus myosuroides; assembly: GCA_028641055.1. Classification (NCBI taxonomy): domain Eukaryota; kingdom Viridiplantae; phylum Streptophyta; class Magnoliopsida; order Poales; family Poaceae; genus Alopecurus; species Alopecurus myosuroides. The sequence continues at coordinate 76,169,381 of CM054063.1, forward strand.
TATGTTTGAAATATAACAAAAGGATACTAATTGTGGTTTCACTAATATGTTGAAAATATACAATATGAAAGTTCCTAAAAGAGTCTTAGAAAACAATAGTTGAAACATAGAAAATATTTCAAAAAATTATTTTAATCATATAAAAATTAATGTTTTCTATTAAGTGACTATCATTGTTTCTTCATATTTTAAAATCATAAAATATGAAAACCATTAAATATGATTTAGGAAAATGTTATTTGATCACATTGATGTCTCTGATATTTTTTTCAACCAATAATTTCCATTTATATAATTGATATTTTTTAAATGGCATTAATATGCTATTAGTGAAATCATTTCTATTTCAAAATATAAAATAGCAAAACAAGTGTAAATGATTTTCAAAAATTATATTTGCCTTATATAATGTCTCTATATTTTTATAAAACCCTTTCTCAAAATTAAATTTGATTTTTCTATTAAAAATGCTATTAAGTCACTTTTAATGAATTATTCAAATTTCATAATTCAAAAATATAATATGTTCAAAAGTTTGTGAAAATGGTTTTTCTGGAAAGGCAATTAAATTTTAAGAATTTAGAAATTTGTTTCATGTTAATTGGATTTATAAAACAGAATATATAATTAAACAATTAAACAGGAATAAAAGAAAAATCTTGATGACGTCATCAGTGACGTCACCGTCGTCTTCCTCAGTTTGGAAACCAATTCATCACGGCCGAAAATTTCGCCCCGTGATTTCTCACCATTAACGCCACCATTGATTCCCCTCTTGGCATCTATAAAGAGCCCACAGACTCCTCTCCATTTCCCCTCTCCACCCCTCCTATTTCATACCCCGAGTTAAGAGAATTTCCTCGCCGGAGTTGCTCACGGCCGCCGCCGTTTTTCTTCGATTCCGGTGAGTGCAGTTGGTCCCCGAGCACGTGATGCCTTCCATCCTCTTCCTCGCATCCTTGCGCATCTCACCGTGCCCCTGCACGAATTTTCTGTGCAGTATAACGACGCCGCCGTCGGTTCCCGAGGTCGCCGGAGCCCCGACGAGCTCCCTCTGCATCGCGTGGATGAACCACGATGCGGGAATTCTCACCGCCACCTCCATTCGCCCCGCCGTGCGCTGCTGAGTCCCGTGGTGGTCTCCGTTGAGCCCCCAGACCACCGGAGGGCCATCTCCGTCGACCTCTGCGCCGCCGGCCACCGCAACGCCATTTTCCGGCGAGCCCCCACCGCGGTAAGTCCCTCTCTCTCTGTGTGCCGTTAGATCTAGATCTAGTTGCCTAGATTAGATCTTTTAAACGAAGGGGTACGACGCCGTTAGATCCAGATCCAGCGGCTCCGATTGAATCACTTATCCACGTCATCGGCCTAGTCAGCGTGCACAGTCAGCAGCAACACCCAATCAGATCCAGCCACGTGGCCAGCCCTTTAATTCGAATATTTCTCCCGGTAGAATTTTTGGCAGATTTGAAGAAAAGCCCCTGCAACTTCAAATCATCATATCTTTTCAATCACTTAGCCAAATTTAGCAATCTTGGACTTTTTGAAAATACCTTGACATCTAGAAACCTTTGGCACTGGCCAAATTCAAATTTGACAAACTTAAATTTTTTCAAATTCAAATATGCTTGTTTGATGAAATTTGGCATAATTCAAATTCTACAAATCCAAAAATTGCAAATAAAATATATTTGGAAACCTTAGGATGTGTAATTTCATACCCTCAGTCCCAAAATAATTTTTGATCAAATTAAAATTGAATTTAGAATTAAGTTGTCTATTTGAGTATTTTTTACATAGATTTAATTCTATAAATAATTTTAATATAGTTCCTTTTGAAAATTTGTTCCTTTTGGTAGCCTTGAACCAGAGACATCATTGACCAACCATTTTGGACATCCTTAGACCATGAACATGTGTTTTTGACCAAAAACCCAACATAGTAGTCCACCTAGTTTATGTCTTAGAGTTTGTTTCTATCCTTTTCACCTTTGTTGTGGTGGCTATTTTGGAGCCAAGCCAAGTCCTTATAATGTGTCAATCACATATAGTACCAAGTAGTGAAATTTAGTTTTCTATCTACTTCTCCACTCCCCATGCTTGCTTCAAGATTTCACCAAGTTGTGATCTGTGAGAACCATGAAGTGCAATGGAGGACTTAACCATCTAGAGGTTTTTCAACATGAAGATAGAAGACCAATGAAGGACTTAGAAGATACAACAAACTTCATAAGCATCTCCAAGAAGTGGAAGCACTTAGAAGAAAACCATAGAAACTTCCAAAAGACTAACCCCCTTTCTCTCTAAGTCTTTTTCCTTCCCTTTTCTATTCTTCTCCTTTCAACTTGATGGCAAAATGACGAGAAACAAGGAAGATCATTGAAGAAATGACTTAGGATCCACAACAATCTGAAGCATACTCCATCAAGTTCAAGTACATGAAGAAATGAAGAAGAAGACTCACCTCTCCCATTCTATCCTCTTGTCTCATTTCCCTCTATTTTGACTTAGTGATATTTTCACATTTGTTAAATAAAACACTTAGTTGTGACCACACCACTTGGGAAACAACTGGTGAGAAAACCATGAAGACTATCAAGACCAAGAGAAGCACCACACCAAGGAAGGAAACAACTTAGATGGCATGATGATGATCTTCAAGAAGGCAATCACATGAGGTCTAGAAGCAATCCATACAAGTTGAAGAATAACAAGTTATTTTTGTCCAACCATTGACCCAAATGGAAAACCAAGACTTAGTAATATTTTCCCTTTGATGATGAAGTTAGTAGACCTACCCTAACCACAATGGAAAATACTAACATAGTCACCCAAATATTTTTGAAGGTGAATATGACCAAGTGTTTGCATGTATTACTTTAGTTGAAGAAGTAATATGTCTATTCTTAGCGAACTCTTGGAACTTACTCGACAAGTATGGTTATAATAAAGTTAGATCACATCAAACTCAACCTAGTCCTTCCCAAGTAAACCATTGGAATTTCCTTAACAAGTTTTGAACTCAAATCTTGACCTTGCCCTAGCCAACTTGGTACAACCCCTTTGTTATGACTATTTGCTATGTTTGTTTTCTTCACATATGTGTTTGATTGCTAGGATGCTTGTTTATTTTTGTTATTGTGTTTTCAATGAATAGATTGTACGGAGATCAACGATCTTTTGTGAAATTGTGAATTCTTCACCAACTTAAACAAGGCAAGTAACACATCATCAACTACCCATTATTTTCTATATGCATTAGTTGATTTTTGAGTAGTATGCATTGATAGGAAATTTTACTAAGTTATATTATGCTATGCTATTATCCTAGTAGTGTGTAGCCATCTCTTTTATCCTTGTTATTTATAGCCTTAGAACTTGATAGATGCTATGCAATGAGAAAAATGATTTTTACTTGATGTTGTGGAAAAATTCTAAGTAACAACTTCAATGAACCACCTGGGTGGATTTGGTTGTTTGGCTGATGAGAGTTGAGTGTCTCCCCATGGAAAGATACCTAACCACACATATAGATAGCACACACATATATCATGGGGTAGTTCACAAAGCTATATGGACAATTGCTTACCATTACCACGAGATACATAATCCCACTAGGTACATCTTGTAGCTTTGTGTGTTGATCACACGCTTGATCAACCTTGTATGTTTTCTCCCTTCTTCATCCATAAAGTTGATGTCTTGAAGGTAGACATGAAAGACCACTCCATATTAATTTTCAAGACATCAAGCAAATAAACTTAATAGCACAACGGTACTACCGCTGCACACAGGCGGTACTACCGCCCACTGACATCACAGGGTTCCCAGTGTACTGCCCACTATAGCTCAACGGTACCACAGAAGTAATGTGAAGCTCCAGTAGCGGTACTACGGTAACCTGGCAGCGGTACTACCGTTAGCCCCGAACTCGATATAAATCGAGAAGGCTGGCGGTAGTACTAGGCCACTACCGCCCTAGTACGGTAATCATAACTGTGAGCAAAACTTCCCTGGCGGTACTTTGACCGGTACTGCCAGCAGTACTACCGCGTCCAGGAAAGAGCGGTACTACCGCTGACGGTAGCGGTACTACCTCCGTGGGGAGTGTTGCTCCGAAAATGACTAAGTACTAGCGGTAGTACTATGCCGGTACCGCCTGGGTACCGTGGATATCAGTGGCCTTTTCTTTGCTAGCGGTACCTCCAGCGGTATCACCAGCGGTAGTACCGCTCCTTGGAGGAGATGGTACAAACCGCAGTACTACCTCTTTCTGGGGTGTACCAGGTGTGCCGCAACAGTACAACTCACCGCTGCACAACCCGGTACTACCGCTAGACAGAAAAAAGCTTCTCGGTCATCTTGGACATCAAATGATCTTCTTCGATTCACACAAGGACTCCAAACTATTCTTATGGACAAGTCCTGAAAGAATATCTCAATGCAAACATTAGTCCTTAAGGATTGTCATTAATTACCAAAACCATATATGGGGGCACCATGTGCTTTCAGGTTGTCAATCTCACCGGTTTTGCTGAACACAAAGAGGTTAAACGTATGGTGTGGAAAACAGTAGGAGAGTAGTATGAAAGCAGTAGGTGTTTTATCAGTATGAGGAAAAAGGACCGGGGTCCACAGTTCACTAGTGGTGTCTCTCCGTGAAAGATAAATAATATGCGTGGTGAAAAAAATACAACTAGGCAATTGACAGAAATGAAGGTTGCACCGTAGTGCATATGCAAGACATAAAGATTACTATGTGATTCATGCGGGCATTACAACAAAATACATAGACCATCATCCAACTGCATCTATGTCTAATAATCCACCCTCCGAATATCATCCGAACAAACATTGGGTATTAAGTTGCAAGCAACATATTATCGCCGTAAGCAAGGTGTGTAATGTAGACAATGTAAACTAGGTAAACACCATTGTTTTCTCCCTAATGGAAACATCACATCCTCCATCCGTCACGTTTCTGTCACTCGAGCATAGATGCAAAGAAGGCATGAACCCACTATCGAGCATAAATACTCCCTCTTGGAGTTACTAGCATCTACTTGTCCAGAGCATATACTAATAACGGAAATCATGTAAGATCATAAATAACATATGCATGAAGATAGCATGATAGATTGACAATCAGAAGATATAGCATTCAACATTAATTAGATCCCATCAAACACAACATGTAGCATTACATAAAGATGATCTCGATCATGTGAGGCAACTCACGAGATCTAAACATGAGGTACAAAGTGGAGAGAACAACCATCTAGCTACTGCTATGGACCCGTAGTCCAGGGATCAACTACTCACGCATCACTTCGGATGAGGGCATGGCGGTGTAGACCCCTCCGGTGATGAATTCCCCTCCCGTCAGGGTGCCGGGGAGAGTCCGAGAACCCTCCTGATCTCGGGATGACGACGACGGCGGCCTCGGGTGTTTTTTGGGATGAAGTGGTATATCTTTAGGGTTTACGCCTTGAGGGGTATAAATAGGCGAAAGGACAAAGGCGGTGGAGGCCTGGGGGCCTCACACCACCCCATGGCGTGGCCAGGGGGCCGCCGCCCTATGCTGTGGGGCCCCTGTGCCCCCCCTCCGGGTCTCTTCGGGACTCCGTGGAACCTTCGGGAATTCGAGGACCTCTGGACTTTGAATTTTTCAATTCTGAGAATATTTCCAGAACAACTTTTCTGAAACTAAAAACAACATAAAGCAGGGAACTGGTCCTGTGGCATGTTGTCAATAGGTTAGTCCGGAAAATCGATAAAAATAACATAAAGTTTATAGCAAACATGTGGGAAACAACATGGAACATCAGAAATTAAGGATACGTTTATGACGTATCAACATCCCAAGCTTAGTTCCTACTCGTCCTCGAGTAGGTAAACGATAGAAACACATAATTTTTGAGGTGACATGCTACCAACATAAACTTGATCATCAATAAAGTAAAAGAATAAGTAAGCTCATATCATTGTACTTTAACACAAGCATGATAAATAGAATTTTAATAATAAAGCATAGCAATCACCTTGCATCATGAGAAGTAACACAAATAAAAGATCATGAATAACAATGCAACAAAAGATATATGTTTGTTTCAAGTATAGAGAAAACATGTCAAAGTGATATTTCGCTAGTCCTTAAGAGTGGGGCAAAACATAAATGCCAGGACACCTTCAAAGTTCATGAGGAAGACTAGAACAAATAATTAGAGAACAAGCAATAACACATCATGAATCAATTAATAATATTTCTGGAAAAAAATGCACATAAAACTCGGAATGGCAACTATGCTCTCTCAACTGTGCATAAAGTTAGAAGATCGAGACTCAACATAAAAGTAAAAGAAAGGGCTTTCGCAGAGGGAAGCAGAGATCAACTCATGTGCTAGAGATTTTATTTTATTAAACAGAGGTATAAAAATCTCTGACACTCCTCCCAACCATCTTGCATGAACCATGGCTAACCGAATCCTCGGGTGCGTGCCAACAATCACATACCATGGAGAAGTGTCTATTTTTCTGAGAGGTGTATGTTTATGTCAACGAATGGTAAACAGAAAATACAGCACGCAACAAGCCAACTAGACTTCACAAGAGCGGCTCCAATAGAAGGACACATCTGGGTAGAAGGTCATCCCTCTTTCTCTTTTGTTTACACAATTATGTTTTGACTGATAAATCAGGGGCAAAAATAGTGAAGAGAATTTGTTGTTATTAATTTGGGGCTGGGCACCCCGCTGCCCGCTCTTCTATCATTGGATATGCGGATGAAGCCACTAGTTCAGGGTGTGAGATTCCAATAAACAAGTGAGATAAAGATTATCTACTTACGTCCTCATGAGCTAAAACAGGAGCAAAAAACATGAGTAATTTTGAAAGTTTTAAAGTAACACATGAGCAATTTAATTTGGAGTGGCGGCTAAATACCACATGTAGGTAAGTATGGTGGACACATTTGGCATACTTTGGTTTTTGGGAGTTGGATGCACGAGTAGATCTCATACTCAGTACAGGTGGAGGTTAGCAAAAGACTGGGAGCGACAAATCAAGAGAGCATAAGAGCCATAATCATACATAGCGACATAAAAATCATTAATCAAAGGTTAAGTGGTACCACAAGTTCAAAAAATAAATGATCATGGAGTCTATAAGTGACTGGTTCATAGTCATAAACATGGGGTGAGCATGCGCCAAGTCAACCAAATAAAACATTCAAAGGAGAACACCACAAATTTATGCTTCAATATGACAAGAACAACTCATGATTCTTTCAATGGCACATTAAATATTTTCAGATATTTGAGGATAATCATGATACTAAATAAGCACAAGGCTTTAGAATTAAAATAACATCTAGCATGATATTAAAAAGTCTAGCCACAATCTATACAAGCTTCTACTTGCATCGTTATAAATTCTACTACAAGCAGCAGTTTCTTTTCCCAACAAGCACCATACAAAACATGCTTTAACAAAAACTATCTAAATGATACAACAAGAAAACATGAGAGTACTCACATAACACTACTAAAACTAACAACTCTGAACAAGAGATGCAATGAAAATAAGAGCTAAACAGGAAATTTTGCAGCAGCTAGAAGAAAAACTAAGAATACTAGCATAGCAAGTATCAAACAAAAAAGAGAGCGTGTCTCTCTCCCAAAAAAGGAATGCTAGGGTCCAACTATATCATTGAATCAAGGAAAACAAAATAAAACAAGAGAAAACAAACATCCGCTCCAAGTAAACTTCATATGATGTGACCTAATAAAAATATAGTTTCACTAGAAGTGACCTCATAGATTGTTGATGAAGAAGGGGATGCCTTGGGCATCCCCAATATTAGATTCTTGAGTATTCTTAAAATATGCTTGGATGAACCACGGGGGCATCCCCAAGCTTTGACCTTGCACTCTTCTTGATCACATATATCACCCTCTTCTCTTGACCCTTGAAAACTTCTTTCACACCACACTCAAAGAGTAATTCGCATTAGAGGGTTAGTTCAACAATAAAAAATCCATGGATTATGTAAGGGCACAAGTTCTATTGATAATTTTAAACATTAGCTACAGCCACTGCTGTTTCGTGAAGCAAACTAATCCACTTGACATCGGAAAAGAGCAAATGCAAGAAAAATGGCAGAATTTATCAAAACTAGAACAATCTGTAAAGACGATTTTTAGAGGAAATTACGTTACTCAGATATAAAAACATAAAGAACAAAAAATTTGCGCAATTAGCCGAGGAATAAGAACAAGAAATTTCAGGTCATTCTGTTTTTTCTATGATTTATACGATTTTTTACGGTGGATAGCAGAAATCTGTTTCCTGCGCAGAAATCCAAAGACCAACTCCAACTCTTGTCAGAAACCTTACTTGGCACTACTAAAACATGAAAAGAAAGATACAAAGGAGTTGCTATAGAAGTATAAAACCCCTTGACTCAAAGAAAACAGTGAAAAACAAAGCAAAAATAAAACCACGGGTTATCTTCCAAGAAGTGCTTTTCTTTAACGCCTTTTAGCTCGGCCTAGAAAAGTGGAATCAAGTATTTTCAAGAGAAGCATTCAAATCAAGATTTGGCAATTCCTTAATAATGCATTGTATTTTATCTAAGTGAGTTACAGAGGCTTCTCTCTTAGAACTTTTAGGCTTACTATTCTCATCAAATAAATTCTCAGGAGCAATCCAATCAAAATTCTTTTCTTGGGCTTCATGTAGTGCTACCAATTTAAATGGGATTGGTATTTTATCCTTGTTTTATTATGAGATTCAATTTTTTCAAGAGCACCAACAATATATACACATGAGCCTAGCATATTGAAACGATCAAAGACCTTTCTAGCTTCTATAGCAACGCTCCAAATTCTTTAAGTATGGTTTCTAAGATAAAGTTCCTTTTCTCAACATCTTCAATGTTATTCAAGTTGAGGAACATATGTTGTAATATGTGATGAAGGTTAACAAACCTAGCTTCTAGCATGTGAACTAAGGAAGTTGCAGCAGTCTCATAATTTGGAGTTTCTCAAAATTATCATGCTTACTAACATGATCAAAGAATTATTTAATGGTATCCTTTCCAAGTATAGAACCACTTCCTACTGGCAGATCTTTCAGGGTAAACTTAGGGAACAACATGATGAAAATAACAACGAGGTAACAAAGGTAACAACTAGAATAAGAAATATATTTTTTGTGTTTTTGATAAAGAGAAGCAAACATGACAAAATAAAATAAACTAAGCAAAACAAAAACAAAGAAAAGAGATTGGAAGCGAGAGACTCCCCTAGCAGAAATTCTCTTCCTCTCGGCAATGGCGCCAAAAAAGTGCTTGATGCGTGTGAACACACGTTCATTGGGAGACCCCAAGAGGAAGGTATGAAGAGTGCAGCAGCAAGTTTCCCTCAGAAAGAAACCAATGTTGAATCGACCAGTAGGAGGAAGGAGTAACTTCAAAAGGTTGACGCAGTTGAGATGGCAGGGCGCACTACTGGTTGAACAACAACGTGGAACCTACACAACACAATCAAATCACCTTGCCCCAATGAAGCAGTAAGGTTGTCAATCTCACCGGCTTTGCTGAACACAAAGAGGTTAAACGTATGGTGTGGAAAACAGTATGAAAGTAGTAGGTGTTTTATCACTATGAGGAAAAAGGACCGGGGTCCACAGTTCACTAGTGGTGTCTCTCTGTGAAAAATAAATAACATGTGTGGTGAACAAATTACAGCTGGGCAATTAACATAAATCAAGGCTGCACCGTAGTGCATATGCAAGACATAAAGATTACTATGTTATCATGCGAGCATTACAACAAAATACACAGACCGCCATCCAACTACATCTATGTCTAATAATCAACCCTCCGAATATCATCCGAACAAACGTTGGGTATTAAGTTGCAAGCAATAGATTATTTCCTTAAGCAAGGTGTGTAATGTAAACTAGGTAAACACGGTTTTTCTCCCTAATGGCAACAACACATCCTCCATCCGTCACGTTTCTGTCACTCGAGCACAGATGCAAAGGAGGCATAAACCCCTTATCGAGCATAAATACTCCCTCTTGGAGTTACTAGCATCTACTTGGCCAGAGCATCTACTAATAATGCAAAGCATGCAAGATCATAAATAACATATGCATGAAGATAACATGGTAGATTGATAATCAGAAGACATAGCATTCCACATTCATCAGATCCTAGCAAACACAACATGTAGCATTACATAAAGATGATCTCGATAATTTGAGGCAGCCCACGAGATCAAAACATGTGGTACAAAGTGGAGAGAAAAATCATCTAACTACTTCTATGGACTCGTAGTCCAGGGATGAACTACTCACGCATCACTTCGGAGGAGGGCATGGCGGTGTAGACCCCTCCGGTGATGAATTCCCCTCCCGGCATGGTGCCGGGGAGAGCACAAGAACCCTCCCTATCTCGGGATGACGATGACGGCGGCCCTGCGTGTTTTTTGGGACGAAATGGTATATCTTTAGGGTTTACGCCTCAGGGGTATAAATAGGCGAAAGGGCAAAGGCGGTAGAGGCCTGGGGGCCCCACATCACCCCATGGCGCGGCCGGGGGGGGGGGGGGAGGCTCCGCCCTATGGTGTGAGCCCCCTGTGGCCCCCCTACGGGTCTCTTTGGGACTCCGTGGAACCTTCGAGTATTCTAGGACCTCCGAACTTCAAATTTTCCAATACCAAGAATATTTCCAGAACAACTTTTCTGAAACTAAAAACAGCAGAAAGCAGGGAACTGGCCCTGTGGCATCTTGTCAATAGGTTAGTCCGGAAAATCGATAAAAATAACATAAAGTTTATAGCAAACATGTGGGAAACAACATGGAACATCAGAAATTAAGGATACGTTTATGACGTATCAGCATCCCAAGATTAGTTCCTACTCGTCCTCGAGTAGGTAAACGATAGAAACACATAATTTTTTAGGTGACATGCTACCAACATAAACTTGATCATCAATAAACTAAAAGAATAAGTAAGCTCAGATCATTGAACTTTAACACAAGCATGATAAATAGAATTTTAATAATAAAGCATAGAAATCACCTTGCATCATGAGAAGTAACACAAATAAAAGATCATGAATAACAATGCAACAAAAGATATATGTTTGTTTCAAGTATAGAGAAAACATGTCAAAGTGATATTTCGCTAGTCCTTAAGAGTGGGGCAAAACATAAATGCTAGGACACCTTCAAAGTTCATGAGGAAGACTAGAACAAATAATTAGAGAACAAGCAATAACACATCATGAATCAATTAATAACATTTCTAGAAAAATTGCACATAAAACTCGGAATGGCAACTATGCTCTCTCAACTGTGCATAAAGTTAGAAGATCGAGACTCAACATAAAAGTAAAATAAAGGCTTTCGCAGAGGGAAGCAGAGATCAACTCATGTGCTAGAGCTTTTATTTTATTAAAAGAGGTATAAAAAGCTCTGACACTCCTCCCAACCATCTTACATAAACCATGGCTAACCGAATCCTTGGGTGCGTGCCAACAATAACATACCGTGGAGAAGTGTCTATTTTCCAGAGAGGTGTATGTTTATGTCAACGAATGGTAAACCGAAAATACAGCACGCCACAAGCCAACTAGACTTCACAAGAGCGGCTCCAATAGAAGGACGCATCTGGGTAGAAGGTCATCCCTCTTTCTCGTTTGTTTACACAATTATGTTTTGACTGATAAATCAGGGGCAAAAATAGTGAAGAGAATTTGTTGTTATTAATTTGGGGCTGGGCACCCCGCTGCCCGCTCTTCTATCATTGGATATGCGGATGAAGACACTAGTCCAGGGTGTGAGATTCCAATCAACAAGTGAGATAAATATTATCTACTTACGTCCTCATGAGCTAAAACAGGAGCAAAAAACATGAGTAATTTTGGAAGTTTTAAAGGTAACACATGTAATAGTACAACCCAACACAGGCTATACTGTTGCGTGTAGTACTGGCCCCTGGACCGTTCACCAGCACACACAACACATATAGTAATCAAAAGGAATCAATGCATTGTATTACTATCGAATATCCAGAGTAAAGTACTTTATTACAACTTGCATAGCGGAAGCTAGCACAATACTTATTCAACAAAGCGAATATAAGGGCTCCAGTCTTCAATTTGTGCCACAGGCGAACAAACATGTTGAGTGGAGTCACGAGACCTACGTCGATCACTCCGGATACGAACAACCTGCACGTTGGAATATGCAGCCCCCAAAAGAAGGTCAAATCATTCTGAGCAATGGTGGCAAGTGACACTATGGTGGTATATAAATGGCAAGTGCTAGTCTACATGCATATTTGGCTAGTGGAGTTTCTAGGCTATTTTGTATAAAGGCATTTGACCTATCATTTATTAGAAATTAAATTTTGCACATATTTGGATACTTTGGTTGATAGCAAAGTGCTCCTATATAATTGGACACTTTGGTTGATAGCAAAGTGCTCCTACCCTTTTTGGATTAGCACGCTGAAATACCATCAGGCACTTTTCCAATAACCCATAGTCAAATTGGTAGTAATCAATAAAACAAGATGAACGAGATATGTCATGTTTCCCATCTAGTTGTTGAATTGTCCCTAACCAATGGAACACAGCTAAGATCTTAGTTTTAACCCTCGCGAGGTTTGTGCCCTTTACCCGTGTTGCCCAATCGATCCCAAACACCATGATACACCATTAGTAACACGGAAGGAAAGAACATTAAGCCATAACTCATAAGAAGTAGATCCCCAAACCCTCCACGAGCCGGACCATCCTACCACTATTCTACATCTCTGGACACGTTGGGTTCGAGTCACCATAACCTACAAATTATGTCTATCCCATACTAATATGAAACACGTCTGCACACAAGAACAACTACATAAAGAAACTAAACATAATCTCAAGATACTGGGCGGCGGTCCCCACCAAACTTTGTACTCTGATGACATGCTAGCAATCCGCCCAGTGGTCAACTAATTATCATGTTGTTTTCATAAGAAATTAAAATATCGAGTTTATTCATAACATGATAATAATCCCAACCACGAATAACTAGAGCATGGCTAAGCAATCTAAAAGTTCGGTGTTTGCCTATCATATGGATTGCTAATCTCTACGGGAAACATATGATCACTCCTACTTGGGTGTTAGTGGAGCGATCTAGCATAGCGATACACACAACTCCTACTAATGCATAGCTACAATAAAACTCTAATGCATATATTAAAATAGTAGGATCATGTGTGTCACTTGCCTTGACAGAAATTGGAGTCGTTCACACACTCGACTCAGTCGCAACCGTAACAACCACGGTCCTCACACGAACAGCAACCGCAACGCTCGCAATCTACACGTTGCAAGCATACCACAATAAATAACCAAACCAGACAAAACAACAATGCAACATATGGATGCATGATAATTTAATAATGCAAGACAACTAATTTACTAGTTCTCTGGTTGCCTAAACAATATATGATGCATGGAAAAGTTTGTAATGCAACAAGACACAAAAAACAGCTTAACCAAATTAAACCGGGTTAATTAACAATCTACAATATCTTATCGAAATAAAGTTTATAAAAAGTTAGATCTAAACCTAACGTGCTAATAAGATCCAAAAAAGCAAAAGAAAACACTCAACGAAAACTTTTTAGATGAATAAGAACGAAGTATAGATTTGAAATTTCGAGTTGCTCCGGTGGGCAAAAATAGATCGGAATTATATAAAAAGATCTGTAGCTCCAATCAAAAAACTCAAAGAACAAAAGTTGTAGATAATGATGCGTTGCAACCACAGTAGAAATTTGAGCCAAAACGGACAAACGGTTGAAGAGTAATTGAACTTTTGCCGCTTTAGATCTGAGAGAGTAGATCGCGAAATTCTCCGGCTGTGGTGGATGAAAAGAGGCGAGGTTTCTTGAGATGGATCGGTATCGATGATATCTAAAACTCTCGTGAAGATTTGAACATCAACCGAGTAACTCACGGACCATTGCGAGTAAAATATCACGAAACAGATCTGAAATTGGAGGTTCAAGTTTGGGGCGACCTCACGGCCGGGGCTGGGGTATTTATAGGTGGGGAGGTCGGTGAAAAGTTGCTCCTTGGAGTAGGGAACAAGTAGAAAGAAGCGGATTCGAATTTGGACTCTCCAACGAAGAGATATGCGAGTTTGAATGGAGATAGGTCAGTAAAAACGGGATTTGGGTGCCATGTACGTGCGCTCTGCCGGTCACGCTCGTTCCTGTGCGTGCGGACAGCCTCTGGGCCGGCCCATGCGAGCTGGCTTCAGTTGGTTTTTTTTTCCCTAAAACTTTAATAACTTTTGAAATACAACTCGGAATCGAGTCAAACAAATTTCTAAAATTTTGAAATTTAAAACTCTATCATATTTTACTATTATTAAGTAATTTTAGGCAAAATAAAATACTCAATTATCCTTTAACTTATAAACGTCTTATAAGAGGATTTTGAGCTTTTTAAATCATGATTTTGTTTTGGGGTTTAAAATGCAACACTCAAATGCAATTTTTTAAAATGATGTCATGCTATGCATATGATCTAAATGCAAAACATGCCAAATGTAAAATTTGGGATGTTACAACACATGGGCAATTTAATTTGGAGTGGCGGCTAAATACCACATGTAGCTAAGTATGGTGGACACATTTGGCATACTTTGGTTTTTGGGAGTTGGATGCACGAGTAGATCTCATACTCAGTACAGGTGGAGGTTAGCAAAAGACTGGGAGCGACAAATCAAGAGAGCATAAGAGACATAATCATACATAGCGACATAAAAATCATTAATCAAAGGTTAAGTGGTACCACAAGTTTAAAAAATAAATGATCATGGAGTCTATAAGCGACTGGTTCATAGTCATAAACAAGGTGTGATCATGCGCCAAGTCAACCAAATAAAACATTCAAAGGAGAACACCACAAATTTATGCTTCAATATGACAAGAACAACTCATGATTCTTTCAATGGCACATTAAATACTCTCAGCTATTTGAGGCTAATCATGATACTAAATAAGCACAAGGCTTTAGAATTAAAATAACATCTAGCATGATATTAAAAAGTCTAGCCACAATCTATACAAGCTTCTACTTGCATCGTTATAAATTCTACTACAAGCAGCAGTTTCTTTTCCCAACAAGCACCATACAAAACATGCTTTAACAAAAACTCTCTAAATGATACAACAAGCAAACATGCGGGTTGACGAAGACATGGATCCTGGACCCTGCGGGTAAGGACACCCCATCTCAGGCCCAAGGTTAAGGCCCAAGAAGAGGAGCCCTTGGAGTATTCCAGAAGGCCCACGTAAAGCCCACCCGCGCTAACGTGCGGGTTAAGTTTAGAAATATGTAACCGACTTAAGGTTAGAATTCGAGTCCTCTCCGGGTAGGGCTTGAGACCTGGCCACCTATATAAGGCCAGGAGAGCCACCGGAAGAGGACCAAGCAACACCACAACACCAAAGCCTTGAACTCGAGATCATACTCTCGATTCGAGCAACCACCATTGTAACCGATCTACTCATTAATACAGATCGACAGAGGCAGGAGTAAGGGTTTTTACCTCTAGGAGGGCCCCGAACCTGGGTAAATCTCGCCCCCTGTCTAGCCGATGATTCCACCAGCGCTCATGAGTTCTCCTAGTCGAAACCCGATAGGGTCACCTAAGGGATTTGTAGAGTCAGAGATTCGACAATTGGCGCCGTCTGTGGGAACGGCAGGCGCTGGATCACCGGCATCTTCGGCTTCATCGACAACCAACTCCTGTTGGAAACCATCGACTACGGCTCCGAACAATCCTATACGGATCGGATCTGTCGTGGTCACACCTCACTCGCCGGAATCACGCCCGGTATTCGAGGATCTGGAGAAGAGCGTCACCTTGACGTTCGGGAGCCTAAAGTTCGTGACCAACAGAGACCGAATCCTCCACTTTTCAGAAGAATCAGAATCTGAATTCGAAGCCGTCGACTCGCGCCGTCATCTGGAGAAAAGTGGCGAGTCCGTCCGCTTCAACGCCAACGACTACCATACCCTCTCGACAGAGGAACCTTCAAGAGTTCAAAGGAACTTTCGATCTACGCCTAGGACACACGAGCCTCGACTGGCTCAAGTCTGCATGGCAGGATCGGAACAAACCCCGGAAACGGAACATAGCGCAGCGGAGCGCAACATAATCAGCGTCTCACGGGAATCTTGGAACCGAGCGAAGGAGGCTATGCGAACGAGCAAGACACCCGCAGCCGGAGCTTCACACGAAGACATGGTTGCCTACCACTATCACCTAGTGAGAGCGGCCACGGCCATCAAAGACGCTCGGATAGATCTGGCCCGCCGAAGAAGAGCGGCAGATGAGTCAAGCCAAAGACGAGCCGGGCTGTCCCTAACACCCTCGGTCGGAACCCGACCCACGAGTAAGGGGCACGCATCTACATACAGGAACAATGAATCCCTAGCCGGGACCAGAAGATCGATCACTCCCTCTCTCATGCGAGTCGATGACGACGGCAACGTCTACCCGCAAACTCCCGCTGCCGCGGTTCTAGCCGCGACAACTTACATGCAGATGAATCAACCGACGGAAAGTGACCCTCGGGCGGAGCAGTATAAACAAGTACGCAAGGAACTAGGACAGGCAGCCGCAAGGCTCGCCGCCTATGACCGCAAGAAAGCCGCAGAGCAGCTGGAGAAGGAACAAGAGAAAGAGAAAGAGAAGGAGAAAGAGGCGTCCCGCAAACATAGGAACTCTTCGCCAAGAAGGGACAGGTCGCCACGTCGTGGCCGAGGAAAAGAAGCCCGGCGCTGTGATGACAGTCGAAGCAGCAGCGAAGGCAGTCCGAGAGACAAAATCTCGCGACATCACAGCAGCCGCTCGCGAAAGAGAAGCAAGGAGCCAAGGAAGGACGCCGACCGCGACCGGCCAGGACATGACGCGCGATCTGACATCGCACAAAATAAGGTAGATAAGGCGAGGGCTTCGCGATATCGCGGGCGCTCTTCATCTAGCTCCTCGGATGACGAAACCTGCGGTGCACTCTGCTTTGCCCGCAGCATCCGTGAAGCGCCTCTACCCAGAAGATTCAAGATCAGCGCGGAAGTGACAAAGTACGACGACTCACTCGAGCCCTCTCAATGGCTAAGCGATTACCTCACGGCAGTAAAATGCCAACGTGGGAACAAGAACACAGCTATGCAATATCTCAATTTGCATCTCGTTGGCGCGGCCCGCAGCTGGCTGGAAAGAAGACCAAGATCTTGTTACGCATCGTGGGATGACTTGCACCGCGACTTTTGCAAAAATTTCCAGTCGACTTACAAGAGGCCGGCCACCATCGAAGAACTGCGAGCATGCAAGAAGAAAAGCGGTGAGTCTACCCGCGAATATATCCAGCGGTGGACCACGCTCAGGAACACTGCGGGAACCATCTCAGAAGAAATAGCGATTGAAGCCTTTGCGAAAGGCGCCCGAAGAACTGCCTTCAGAGAAGAGCTAGGCATGGCTGCACCCAAAACTATTGGAGAGCTAATGATCATAGCCGAAAAGTGGGCTAACGGAGAAGACGCAGTGCGCAACGAGAGAGCATCATCACCTGCGCACGATGAAGACCGCCATGGTCGAAGGAAAAGGAGGAAATATTACGATCACGAGGATCGAGAGGAGCTGGTAGCGGCGGAATTCACACGAAGCCGCGACTCCGGTCGCCGTGGGAATCGCGAGTGGAGACCGAAGGCTGAAGAAAAGTCTCCTAAGGAAGACCTCGACGCATACTGCTCGCTACATCTATTTACATATAAGCGCACGGGCAAAACTAAGGCAACACACCTTCTTAAGGATTGCCGAAAGTTTATTGACATCTCGGAAGCCCTCGCCAGAAAAAGATCCGCAGCCACTCAAAATTACCCACCGCTTCCAGGAGGAGGCCACCAAGGATTCCAGCCGCCACAACCCCTACCTCCACCAGCAAATCCAAACATGGCATTGGCTGCACTGCCAGCACCACCTGCACAAAACTCCGGGGCCAATGCATACCCAAATCCAGCAGGGCAACTCGCGATGATCCAGAAGGTATGTCCATCCCGCAGAGCTCAAAAGACTAACACAAGGCAGTTGTGCATGGCTGTGCAGACTCCGCCAACAAAGCCCGAGTACTTGAAGATGGCGGATCAACCGATCACATTCTCGATGAAAGACCACCCACCACAAGTCCATCGACCAGGACACACCGCCCTCGTCATCCAAGCACAGATTGGCAACTACGACTTGGCCCGCGTATTCATGGATGGTGGCAGTGGCATCAATATTATTTACGCGGATACACTCCATCGAATGAACAGGAACCTGGACGGCCTTGCGGAATCAGAAACATACTTCCACGGGATAGTTCCGGGAAAGGCAATCCGTCCACTCGGAACAATCAACTTAGAAGTTGTGCTGGGCACTAAAAGCAACTACAGAAGAGAATTCCTCGACTTCGAAGTCATCGACTGACCTTCACAATACCACACCATTCTTGGGCGAACATCGTTCGCCAGATTCATGGCAGTACCACACTACGCATACCTGAAGCTCAAATTACCTGGAGAATATGGTGTGATCACCATCGACGGAGACTTTCAGAAATCCAACAAGTGCGACATTGAATTCAATGAGATCGCAAAATCTTTCGGGATGCAAGAAGAACTTCAAGAGTTGGCAATAACCACGGATCACTCCGTGATGCCCCTCACGAAGAAAAACGCGCTTGAGCTAGAATTCAGCGCCAACAGTGACACCCGAAAACATCAAGTACACCCGACAGATTCTGCGAAGACAGCGACGGTCTCAACCACCCTCTCGCCAGCATAGGAAAGCGCGCTCGTCGAACTCCTCCGTGAGTACTGGGAAATTTTCGCCTGACAGCCTTCAGATATGCCAGGAATACCCAGGGAGTTTGCCGAGCACTCACTCGAAGTCTTTCCAGATGCCAAACCCATCAAACAAACTACTCGACGATTTTAAGAACCCAAGCAGAAAGCGCTTGGAGAAGAAGTAAACAAATTGTTAGCAGCAAATTTCATCAGAGAGATCATGATATCCACCTGGTTAGCAAACCTAGTGCTGGTCCCCAAGAAGAACACGGACATCCTTCGAGTATGCATTGACTACACGTCGTTAAACAAGCACTGCCCCAAGGATAACTTCCCCCTCCCGCGAATCGACCAGATCGTGGACTCTAAGGCAGGCTGTCAACGCCTCTCCTTCCTGGACGCCTATTCGGGCTACAATCAGATCCAGATGAAACGGGAAGACGAAGAAAAGACATCATTCATCACGCTACACGGTGTATATTGCTACACGACAATGCCCTTCGGGCTCAAGAACTCAGGTGCAACATACCAGCGCTGCATGCAAAAATGCCTCGCCAAGCTCATTGGCAAGAACTTACAAGTGTACGTTGACGACATCGTCATCAAGACTCGAGTTGAGGACACACTCCTCGAAGACGTTAGAGAAACATTCGACGCCCTCAACACATACAGGATCAAGCTCAACCCAACGAAATGCGTCTTCGGCGTCCCAGCAGGAAAACTTGTCGGGTACCTGGTATCCGCCAGAGGTATCGAAGCCAACCCAGAAAAAATACAAGCAATCTTGACTATGAAGGAGCCAACCAATCTACGCGGAGTCCAGCAGCTCGCAGGGCGACTAGCCGCTCTGAGCAGGTTCATCGCTCGATTGGGAGAACAAGCGCTACCCTTCTACAAGTTGTTGAAGAAGACGGACAAATTCGAGTGGACACCAGAAGCTAAACAAGCGTTCGCAGACTTGAAGCGATCGTTGCAAAGCAGGCGTGTCCTTGCAACACCGCAAGAAAGGGAGTCACTCTACTTATACCTAGCCGCCACAAACCAGGTCATCAGCACAGCAATCGTAGTCGAACGACCTGAGGAGGGTAAAGCATACGGAGTCCAACGACCGATCTATTACATCAGTGAAGTGCTCTCGCCATGCAAGCAACGATATCCTCATTACAAGAAGCTCGCATATGGAGTTGTTCTTACAGCCCGAAAGCTCAAGCACTATTTCCAGGAACACGCTATCACAGTGGTTAATGATGCGTCACTCGGGACAATCATGAACAACCCTATGGCATCCGGAAGAATAGCCAAATGGAGCATCGAGCTGGGCGCTTGGGACATCACTTATGCAGGACGCAACGCAATCAAATCACAGGTACTCGTGGAATTCTTAAGCGAGTGGACAGAGTTACAAACGCCCGGACCGCCTGAGTACACGAACAACAGGATAATGTACTTTGACGGGTCCAAAAGAAACGAAGGAGCAGGAGCTGGAATCGTCCTCATATCGCGTAGGGGAGACAAGCTGCAATACGTCCTACGATTGGACTTTCCACCCCATGATCCAGCATCAAACAACGACGCATAATATGAAGCCCTGTTGCACGGGATGAAGATGGCAGTCGCCTGTGGAGCTACCCGATTAATGATCTACGGCGACTCCAATCTCATCGTGCAGCAAACAATAAAGGAATGTGACGCAATTGCTGAAAACATGATCGCATATCGCGACATGTACAACCTACTCGAAGGGAGCTTCAAAGGATGCGAGCTGAAGCACATTGCGAGATCCAGCAACGAAGAAGCAGATAGACTGGCAAACATGGGTTCCACAAACACACCCATACCGCCAGAAATATATTTCGAACGGATGATCAAACGCTCAGTCAAAGTCAAAAAAGCTGCAGGAGCACCCGCAGCACCAGAAACAGAGGTCAGCCCGCAAGTTGCCATCATCGAGCTTATTCATAACATTTCACGACAGGTTTTTCTGGTCGAGCCAGTCTGGACGCAGAAATACCTCGACTACCTGTCCTCCAGACAGCTCCCGGCCGATCCTCGCGAGGCTCGACAGATAATCAGACGCAGTAAATCCTTTCGGGTAATCAACGGAGAATTATACAAGTAAAGCATCTCGGGTATACTTCAGCGCTGCATCGCACCCGAAGATGGCAAAGAATTACTTTAGGACATCCATCAAGGAGACTGTGGGCATCACGCTAGTTCGAAAACAATCATGGGAAAAGCCTTCCGAGCAGGATTCTATTGGCTCACGGCAGCCAAGGATGCAAAGGAGCTAGTCGAACGATGCAACGCTTGCCAGCGATTCGCACCAAGACTACATGCACCTGCTACGGAATTACACATGATACCCATCGCCTGGCCTTTTGCACAGTGGGGGCTAGACATGGTAGGACCGCTACGCAAGTCCATGCCGGGTGGATATACACACTTGCTGGTCGCAGTCGACAAGTTTACCAAATGGATCGAGGCCATGCCAGTAACTTTGGCTAGCGCCCAATGCGCCGTCAAGTTCCTCGATTCCATCGTATGCAGATTTGGGGTACCACACGATATCATTACAGACAATGGCACAAACTTCATGGCAAAGGAAACACAACAGTTCTGCAAGGAAAAGGGCATCAACTTCAAGTTTGCTTCAGTTGCCCACCCGCAAACGAACGGACAAGTCGAAAGATCCAACGGCTTAGTTTCAGCTGGCATCAAGAAACGTCTACTCGATCGTCTACAAGCAGCAGCAGGACATTGGGCTGAAGAGCTACCCTCCGTACTATGGAGCCTCCGCACAACTCCAAATCGATCCACAAACTACACGCCATTCTTCATGGTATACGGGGCAGAAGCGGTCCTTCCCGAGGATGTTAGGTTCAGCGCCCCACGAGTCGTGGCTTACAGCGAAGAAACCTCCAACAGGGCACTCGCGGAAGATATGGATGCACTCGATGAGATGCGCGATATAGCACTCGCAAGATCCGCAGTATATCAACAATCACTGCGAAACTATCATAGTCGCCGCATACGCCACAGAGCATTCGCGGTAGGAGATCTAGTGCTGCGGCTCAAGCAGAAGGAGGGACACAAGCTCGAGCCACCATGGGAAGGAACCTTCGTCATACACGAAGTTATCCCAGGTGGAGCCTATAGGATGAAGAATCCATCGACTGGAGGAATCTATTCCAATCCTTGGAATATCGCACACCTCCGAAAATTTTATCCCTAGATTTACTTGTTCTCACAACAAATAAGGCTATACTAGCCACTCTTGTAGCTCGAATACATGACTTCTCAGTCATCGCAATAAAATACATGATTTCTCAACCATATTTACTCGAATATTATTCATTATTATATGCTAAATAGTTACAGGTACACACCCCATAAACACACGGGGGTTACGCCTACAACTAGGTATCATAGGAAAATTTATACATACAGGGTCATACACCTTACAACAGTTTTTACAAACTATACAGTATCACAGGATGTACACATCCAACAATCAATCATGGCGATAAGCATTCTCAGTCGCCAACACTCTATCTACTTCCTCATAAGTTAGTCGAATGATTTTCTCCGCCGCAGGACGAACAACATCGTAATGCGGTGAAATATCATCGATTGGACCATCTGGAAGCCTAGCTACGGAGTTAAAATTTATCTCAGGATGCCATATTCGGACAAAGGAGAGAGCCACCACCGCGCCGCAAGTCATTTGATTGCGCACACACTCGCGAATCTCTCCCTCCTGCCCGAACAGCTTAAGGAGATGGCTCCAGTCTTCAGGACCCCTTTCCAGCGGATAGAACGCAGCGTTCATCGCGATCAAGACCTCGTGAAAAGAACTCACGAGACCTTTTACCTGGGTGATACGGAACTTCAAAGTAGCCAGCACAAAGCCTCGACTGCGATCCGACCAAAAGTTACTCGCATGAGGCCTTGAGCTGCCAGCTTCTTGAAGAATGTGGTTTTCTACCCACTGTTTTCCTCCCTATCATTTGGTTTAACAACTGAAGAGCAAATGTGCACGATTAGGCAAGGAAACAAGACAAAGAAGACTTGGGGGCTGTATTACTTACACAGCAAGTCCCTAGCAACGGAAGCCAAATCGTCCATCAGAAATTGTTCGCGTTCAGTCGCCAGTTTTTGCTTGGACTTCGCCACATCGGCCACCCCGCGCAATGCTTTCAGCCTGTGCTCACCATCAGCTACACGATCACGAAGACCCGCCAAAGACCCCACAACGGAAACAAGCGGATCTGTTGGGGCAGCAGGTCCACCTGAAGGTTCTGCGGCCACCTCGGATACCTGAAAAAGCACAAAGAAGATTAAAGGAATAAGGTGCCCCACTCGAGATATACTTACCACCTATTCGACAGGTGCTCGGGGGCTACTCCCATCGGGAGCATGCGTACAATCGCGGGAAGCATTTCAGCAAAAGCATCTCGATTAAAATATTAGAAAACCGGGAGCACATCCCAGGGTTCATTACAATCGAAGTTGCAAAGTACAAACAAACTAAACTAAGAAGCTACAGTGGTACTCCCACTCGCGGCAGTCGTCCCTCCCTTAAGCCGAGCAAACAGATCAGATAACTTCCGAGCGAGGACGGCGGCTGGCTCGCCAAATCGACGAAGCCCTACCTTTCTGCCCGTGGAAGGATCAACTGGGAGATCCAAGTAGGCTTCCTCCAAGCCGCTAACTCCATGCGCCAGCGCGAACTGGATGGCCGTCTTCGCCCCAGATTCCGACTGAGCAACCGCGTAAGCATCAAGGAGATTGCTCTCCGAGAAGATCTTCAGCAGGTCACCTAGCGCGGGTGGAGATGAAGCATTGACAAGAAGGCGACCATGCAGCTGCGTCAACACTTCAGTAGCATTGCCGACCAAGGAGCAAACCCCTGCAGCATGCCTCCTAAGCTGGGCGCAAGAATCTGTCAATGCGTCCACTCGAGGAGTCCCAGCAAGCTCCAGGGGGACACCCAGAAGACCTAAGAACAAAAAAGGGTGTTAGTCCAAAAGATCTACCAAGACAAAAAGAAGAGTGTAGAAAAGTACAAACTTACCCGCAAAGTGCTCAACAAGGGGACGAATAAAATTGACAAGATTGGCATCCGCCTTGGCACCAGCATCCTCCAAGTTCTTGAGGGCATCCTGGGAAGCCGCAAGTTTTCCCTCGTAATCGGCATTTAACATGCGGGAAGACTCAAGCTCCTGCCGGGCAGTTGCCAGTTCTGCCTCTAGAGTTGCTGCCTGGGCGGAGGCATTGTCCTTCTGGGTCTTCGAAAACTCAAGTAGAGCTGCACGACAACATTTATCAGAATCGAAGGACGGATGGAAATAATAGAAGTAGAGGGCTGAGCTTACCTCGAAGAAGCTCGTTCTCAGAGGTGAGTCGACTGCGGTCCGCTCGAAGGAACGCGCAGTCGGACTCAGCAAGAACAACACGGCGCCCAATCGCCGCAAGGGAGTCAATAAGTGTCTGCAAGCAACATGAAAGTGGAAATCAGAAGAGTAAAATTTGAGCCTATACTCGATTCTAAACATTCAAGTATAGCCTCGGGGGCTACTCCCATCGGGAGCACTGTCGTGCACCCGATAAAACCAAGAAGAAGGAAAAGACAGACTTTGAGCCTGTAGCCGATCACATGCGATCAACTACAGCCTCGGGGCTACTCCCATCGGGAGGACTGTCGTGCACCCAATAACAAACTAAAGGCAAGTAACAGAATTTACCTGGCCCTTGGCACGGGAAATGGGATCTGCTGAGCTACCCGTCGCCTCTTTTGAAGCCGAAGCTCCGACAGCAGAACTAGGAACTCCATGTTCCGTAGTCGCTACCTTGCGGGCTACGCTGGGTGAATTCTGGACAGTGCCAGCAGTAGGAATCTCATCCGCAGCTCCTGCCTTACTCTTCCTTTCGGGAGGAAGGGAAGAGGCGTACCTGCGAGGACTAATGGTTTGCAGGCTGCAGCAGACAAAGCGTTAACATAGATGCAAAGGAAAACGTTTGACTAAGAACGAGGAGAAAGAAACTTACTCATCTTCGTCGTCCTCCTCATCCAGCATATCCGCATTCCAGGCGGTCTGGATAACTGGGAATGAGGAGGAAGAAGCGCGCGTTCGCAGAGGGGTAGCGTTGATGGGCTCCTTCCCGGGCGATTCTTCCAAGGAGTTGTCCTTGGAGGTGGCCTCATCACCTTCCACCCGACGACGCTTATGATGATCGCCACCTGAGTCCCCGACGTCATCCGAAGAATCTTGGTCGGAGCTCGAAGAAGCGTCCGCGACACTGGTGTCGACCGGGGCATCCAGATTACTCGCCAATAACTCTGAGGCCTCCGCCCCGGATACAGGAGGGTAGCAGGTGGCCATGGATAAACTCTATGGAAGACAGAAGAAAGCAAGGGAAAATTCAATCGACTGAAACTCAGAACAAACAAGAAAACAAAGGAAGAGAAGAAGAATAAACTCACCGCGGCTGGCGGAGGCTTCGACGCGTCGAAGGCTGCGACTGCGCAGTCGGGGAATTTCTCTCCGACCTTCAGGCTAGTGATAGCCGCGATCTTCTTCTTGAACTCGGTGTTCGAGAGCTCCTCGCGACTCACTCGGCTAGGATCCTCAGAGCCTTGGTACTCCCACATCGTGGAAGGTCTGTGCTGCAGAGGTTGGATCCTGTGCTTCAGAAAGATACTCGCTAGATGCAGCCCGTTGAGTACAACTCCAGCAGTTTGATCACGGAGGGCTGTCACCCTTACGAGTAGTGGTGCGACGAACTGGGTTTCTTCAGTCGACAACTTGTGTGCCCAGGATTTCCGCCTCTTCAAAACAGCGAACGGGTGGAATTCCACGATTCCACCCGAGCTGTTGTCGATGACGTAGAACCATTTTTTTCCCCAGCCCTGCGCGGAGTCGATGAAGTACATGCTGAAGTAGCTGGTCTCCGATTTCGCTTGGATCCCAAAGCCACCCGTGCGTAGCGGCTCGCCGGGCTCGGAGTCTACCCGCGATTTCTCGCGGAAGATCCGAACTTTGAAAAGGGCCTTCCAGAGCGCCCAATGTGGGCGAATGCCAAGGAAGCATTCGCAGAACACGATGAAGCACGATATGTGCTGCACCACGTTCGGAGGAAGGTCGTGAAGCTGTATGCCATAGACATACAGCAACCCGACAAGAAACGGATGGAGGGGAAAGGAAAGACCGCGAGACACGTGGTCCGCGAAGACCACACGCTCATTCTCTTGCGGGTTGGGTACCTCTTCCTTCTTTCCGAGGCGCACCCGCTTCTCGGACTCCGCCGGCAGCAGCCCCTCCCGCTGCATCTTCTTGATGCTCTTCGCGGTGGTGTTGGGCGAACACCAGTCGCCCGAGTGCGGCGCAGGTTGCACGGGCTTCCCCGGATGCGGAAATGGCAGCGCTGCGTCTTTTGCCTCCCGCCATCGCTGCTGAGCACGAGCTTGGAGGAAGAAAGAAGATGAGCACGAGGAGGAAGACGGATTGGAAGACGAAGGATGGGAAAGTTTTACCGCACCGCAAAGACCCGTACTTATACACGGAACGAATCGATGCTGGACACTCGATGCGCCACGTGGCGCCCATCGCCGCCACCACGTGTGAAGACGAAACAAGGAGGCGGTGAGCGCTGTTTCCTGCCACGATCTTAACAGAAGATCGTGCGCATCTACTGCACGGTTTGCGAAAAAACCGGGAACGACGTCTCGTTTCCCGGTCAAAAAGCTGACTATGTGGGCCAGGCTCTCTGCTCTCACTCCGTCACGTCCCATCGGGAGGAGAAAAGTGCGCCATGACGTCATAGCGTGCATCATCAAATTTAAGAAAGCTTCGAATGGAAAGTTCAAACGCGAAAATAACTTCGTATGGACAAAACTCTTTCGAATAGAAGCAACTTTTTCATGAACAAATCATGAGGCAAGACTCCTTTAAAAACGAAGGAAAAAACCCTGCACACGAAAACTCTTTCGTACGGGCACGATCTCCCAGACATGAAAACTCTTTCATATGGGCATAAAACTCCTCAACACGAAAACTTTTTCGTATGGATAGAAGAACTACTCAGTAAAAAATTACACGAGTAGGCAGAACCTATCCTTTCTCACTCGCATGATATTTAACATCATAAAAGCCTGGATCGTTTGGCCGACTAGGCACATCCGGACGCCATATTCTTCGAATATGAAGGTAAGACCCGAAAGATCTCTCTTGAGGGCCTCGAATCGCACTCAAAGCTGCGTCCTCCGGTATAATTCCGTGTCAACAACACGAAGAAAAATCCCAGCGGACGCGCCGGGTACCCCCATAGGTTAAGTTCGACTCGATAAGACCACAACGGCCCAGTCGCAACAATCACCTTATCGGGTTCGAGTCGGAGGTCTAGAATCTGTGTAGGCCAGAAATGTTTTTGCCCTAGTCGCAATTAATTGGCCCTGATCTCTCGGGAGAGCCAAGCTACTGTGCCACATCCTTCTGCGATAAAAAGCCATAAAAACAGGCACTTGCATTGCTCGATACTCGAGTACGAAAACTCATTATACAGGGTACACGCCCTCTTAACAGGAAATAGCCAAACTGGTTACCCACAAGAAAGAAAAACCAAGAAAGATTTGACCGTCTACTCGACTGGAGAAATCCCACTCGAGCAAACGCTCGGGGGCTACTGACGAAGACATGGATCCTGGACCCTGCGGGTAAGGACACCCATCTTAGGCCCAAGGTTAAGCCCCAAGAAGAGGAGCCCTTGGAGTATTCCAGAAGGCCCACGTAAAGCCCACCCGCGCTAACTTGCGGGTTAAGTTTAGAAATATGTAACCTACTTAAGGTTAGAATTCGAGTCCTCTCCGGGTAGGGCTTCAGACCTGGCCACCTATATAAGGCCAGGAGAGCCACCGGAAGAGGACCAAGCAACACCACAACACCAAAGCCTTGAACTCGAGATCATACTCTCGATTCGAGCAACCACCATTGTAACCGATCTACTCATTAATACAGATCGACAGAGGCAGGAGTAAGGGTTTTTACCTCTACAAGGGCCCCGAACCTGGGTAAATCTCGCCCCCTCTCTAGCCGACGATTCCACCAGGGCTCATGAGTTCTCCTAGTCGAAACCCGATAGGGTCACCTAAGGGATTTTTAGAGTCAGAGATTCGACAAGGGTACTCACATAACACTACTAAAACTAACAACTCTGAACAAGAGATGCAATGAAAATAAGAGCTAAACAGGAAATTTTGCACCAGCTAGAAGAAAAACTAAGAATACTAGCATAGCAAGTATTCAAACGAAAAAGAGAGCGTGTCTCTCTCCCAAACAAGGAATGCTAGGGTCCAACTATATCATTGAAGCAAGTAAAACAAAATAAAACTAAAGAAAACAAACATCCGCTCCAAGTAAACTTCATATGATGTGACCGAATAAAAATATAGTTTCACTAGAAGTGACCTCATAGATTGTTGATGAAGAAGGGGATGCCTTGGGAATCCCCAAGATTAGATTCTTGAGTATTCTTAAAATATGGTTGGATGAACCACGGGGGCATCCCCAAGCTTTGACCTTGCACTCTTCTTGATCACATATATCACCCTCTTCTCTTGACCCTTGAAAACTTCCTTCACACCACACTCAAAGAGTAATTCGCATTAGAGGGTTAGTGCAACAATAAAAAAATCCATGGATTATGTAAGGGAACAAGTGCTATTGATAATTTTAAACATTATCTACAGCCACTTCTGTTTCGTGAAGCAAACTAATCCACTTGACATCGCAAAAGAGCAAATGCAAGAAAATGGCAGAATATATCAAAACCAGAACAATCTGTAAAGACGATTTTTAGAGGCAATTACGTTACTCAGATATAAAAACATAAAGAACAAAACATTTGCGGAATTAGCCGAGGAATAAGCTCAAGAAATTTCAGGTCATTCTGTTTTTTCTATGATTTATACGATTTTTTACGGTGGATAGCAGAAATCTGTTTCCTGCGCAGAAATCCAAAGACCAACTCCAACTCTCGTCAGAAACCTTACTTGGCACTACTAAAACATGAAAAGAAAGATACAAAGGAGTTTCTATAGAAGTATAAAACCCCTTGACTCAAAGAAACAGTGAAAAACAAAGAAAAAATAAAACCACGGGTTATCTTCCAAGAAGTGCTTTTCTTTAACGCCTTTTAGCTCGGCCTAGAAAAGTGGAATCAAGTATTTCCAAGAGAAGCATTCAAATCAAGATTTGGAAATTCCTTAATAATGCATTGTATTTTATCTAAGTGAGTTATAGAGGCTCCTCTCTTAGAACTTTTAGGCTTACTATTCTCATCAAATAAATTCTCAGGAGAAATCCAATCAAAATTATTTTCTTGGGCTTCATGTAGTGCTACCAATTTAAATGGGATTGGTATTTTATCCTCCTTTTCATTATGAGATTCGGTTTTTTCAAGAGCACCAACAATATATACACATGAGCCTAGCATATTGAAACGACCAAAGACCTTTCTAGCTTCTATAGCAACGTCTCCAAATTCTTTAAGCATGGTTTCTAAGATAAAGTTCCTTTTCTCAACATCTTCAATGTTATTCAAGTTGAGGAACATATGCTGTAATATATGATGAAGGTTAACAAACCTAGCTTCTAGCATGTGAACTAAGGAAGTTGCAGATAGCCCCCAAGTAGACAAAGAATAATACCCGGTCAGGCGATATGAGCGCCCCCCTAGGCGATCGGCCTAGAGGCCGGTTTTGGGCGACCTCGTCGGAGATCAGCGACGGCGAGGAGGAGATCTCATCTCCGCGCGATACAGAGGCTGCTGATCCCCCCTCGTGGAGGTACCTCTGCCGCACTCCATCGCCTTCTTCATCCTGCGACCTCGCATCTTCGAGGAAAGATAGGAGGTATCTCAAGATTCTAAATCAACGTAAGTGTGCAGCGATCCTTTGTGATTCCTCGGTAGGATCACATCATCTGTCTAGTACGAAGATATTGGATCCTCGGATCAAGGCATCCTGTTTAACTCCATCGGTTCATCCGCTTGATCCCCAAGATGACGGTGAGTGGACCTTGGTGGTGTCTCGGTGTCGCCTGCGTGCCATGCGCAAAATGGAGGAATTGTCCTCCCGTTTGCCTTCCAAATCGGACACTGGTCCACTTTCAGATTCCGGTTCAAATCATGATTTTGAAATTGTTCGAAGTCATGTTTCGTTGGGCCGCGTTTCTGTCTTTCCAAGCGGAGGCCCGACTAATGAGTCAGCCTTACGATCGGTGGATCGCCAAAACCCTATTAGGGAGTCACCCGTGTTCTACATGATCAGATCGAGGGGGCGGCGGCTGCGCGTGTTTTCTGCCTCGCTCGCAAACACCATGAACAATGGCGGCGGCAACCCGCGCGGCGGTGGAAGGGGCTCGATGGAGCGGGGCGGATTCCAGGGGAGAGGTGGCCGGAATTATGGCAATGGCAACAATGGCGGCAACCTCAATAAATTTGGCAATCAAAATTTTGGTTTTGCTACTGGTGGCAACCAGTACGGTGGTAATGCCAATCTCCAAGGCAATCACAGTGGCAACAATGGATTCGACATGGGCGGTCCTAGCTTTGTTGGAGATCAGGCCGGCGTCTATGGTAACAACCAAGGAAATTTTGTGGCTAATGGGCAAGGTAATATTGCTAACAATGGGCAAGGGGGTTTTGCTAATAACATGCAAGGTCTCGGTTTCAATCAGTCCAATGGGGCTGGTTTTGGCCAGAACAATTGGCAGGAGGATTTTAATCAACGTGGACAGATGGGCAATTTCCAGAATCAGGGTTTTCAGGGGCAGAACCAGGGATTTCAGCAGGGACGTTTCAATGTGGGATCGGGTACTAATGCTTTGGGCAATGGCCAGGGGCGGATGCAAGGGAGGTTTAACAATAGGGGAGCTAATTTCAGATCAAGGCCTAATGGGGCTGGTCGTGGAGCTCTCTCGGGGCTGGCTAATAGTAGAGCTGCACGTGCCGTGGTCACTGCTAAAGCCAGGGCTGAACCGGCTAATAGTTCTACTCTCAATACCGAGGATCAGGAGGTTGAAGGGGACTGATACCGCAGCTGTTTCTACTGCTGCAGAGAATTTGTTACCATTGGCTCAACAAATGGTGGATAACAGTATCTCGGACACAACCAAAAAAATTGGAAGATGCTTTCGGTGTGGTTTCTCCGGGCATGTACTTGTGGATTGCACCACTTTGCTTTGTGATTATTGCGAGGAAACGGGCCATATGGACGATGACTGCCACTTGTTGAAGTTGGTAAAACCACAAATATTGGTGTATGGTCATGCTCATGATGATCTCACATTTTATGAAGCTGTTGTTTCCGAAAACTACAGGCCCAAGTCTGATAACACTCGCATGGGATCGATCTCTGTGGTTGGTGGCCAATTGAGTATACCTCAAATCATTATTCAGTTAAAGCGTGTGGTTCCGGTTGATGGGTTCCAATGGGAATTACTTCAGGTGGGCCACAACATCTTCAAGGTGCAATTCCCCTCCAAAGCTGAACTAGATAGGCTAAGAAACTTCGGTTCTTTTCGGGTGCCTAACTCCACCATTGAGCTTGTTGTTGATGCTTGGCACACAAAGGATAAGCCAGCCTTTGAGCTTCCTAAATTTTGGTTATTGATGCACGGGATACCAAGCCAACATAAAGGAGACTTCTTGGCTATGTGGAGCCTTGGAACTCTCTTTGGGAAACCAATCCGTATTGATATGAAATACACTAGAGAGCATGGCATTCCGAGAGTGTTCATTGGCTGTGTTGACCACACCAAAATCCCTAAGCAGTTTCCGATATTTATCAAGGATGGATTCTATAACCTTTATTTTGAGAAAGAGGGGGAAAGGGGTACGGATGTGGATATGATTTCAGCTCAAAAGGCAAATGATAAAGATGGTGATGATGGCAAAGCTGAGGATGATCTAGACAAGGAGATGGATGTGTCTGACATCCCTGTACCTGATTTTCAGCCCTCTATGGAGAGATCGGGTACCTCTGAAAAAACAAACCCCAACTCGTCGAATATTGGTTCTAAACGTGCCGCGGGATTGTGCTTCTCTCCTCAGGTGGCTAGGTCTATTGCTTTGGCTCATCGTGTTCTTAAAGGAGAAGCTGTCTCCAATTGCGAGTTACATGATGTGGTGTTGCCCAAAGAGACAGTAGCTTCAGACCTTGAGGTGGACAAATTGGCTCTTAATGGAGGACCTGTTTGTTTCGCACCTCCCTCTCCATCCTCTCGGGCCAAGGTAATGCCTCTTGAATTAATGAGTTCAAGTAACATTTGTAAGATCGATGAGGTTCCCTTTAAAGGTATAGATAATAAGATTGCTAATCCGTTGCCTTCTTCTATTCAGATGAGCAATTGTGCTCCCCTTGGCACTTGTGCACATTTGGATGAGTCACAGATGCCCCTTGTGTCAAGTCCTTCAGCCGATGTTGTTACTGATCTTGTGGATGGCAATAGGGAACCAGTGCATGCTTCTCTGGAGCCACGGCAGGATTTTTCTCAGTTTCCTGCCGCCACGGCAGAGAAAGCAGCGTTTTCTGCTACGATTTCTCTGCCCCGGAGCTCGCGGCAGCCCGTTTCGCTGCCGTCTCGGCAGAGCTCTCTTCCACGGCAGGAAGTGGCCGATATTGATGCGAGGAGTGCATCTGTTCCTCTGCCGCTGCGGCAGGGTAATGAAGTGCATCTTTTTACCTCGCCTAAGGCTATTTTGAGGGTCACGACGGATCCCAGTTTGGTGATTAACAATGGATCACAGCAGGTTATGGACGCTGTTCCCTCGGTTATTGGTGAGTGTACTAGGAATTTACCAAGTGATGTTGCTGTTTTCTTTCCGTCAACTAGGCCTGATGATCTTGTTATTGAATCAGACATCTCTACGGCTGTGTGTAACCAGCCTCCACCTCAGCTGTCGGGTGCGGAGGGCTCTGCTGGACCGCGGGGTAACTGTACTCAAATTTTCTCGCCTAAAATTCAAGATATAGTGGATTATGGCGGAATTGCGGATCCATCTTCTTCTGGTATGCGCTCTAGCAACAGAATTCGCTCACAAGGCAATGCAGATGACACTCAGATGGAATGTGCCACCGCGTTGGCTCAGAGGCGTAATGATATATACTCGCCAGGTACGAAAGTTAACAGAAAACTCTCTTTTCTTGCTGTTCCGAATGAGGTTATTGCTTCTACTGCACGTAAGTTGGGTGTTTCGCTAGGGAACAATAATTTAGAAATAGAATCGTCAATAACCAAACTTAAAGCGGTAGAAGAGACTAGGATGTTCACTGTTGTACCTAAATCTTTCTCTAATGAAGAGGAAGGGGAGGACTGTAACACTATTTTTAATACTGCTAATAGCTTGTCAGAAGACCTTGGTATGGAGGATAATGATCCACCTATGGTCCAAATGGGGCCAGATACCAATGTAGTTCCTATTAAAACAACGCGCAGAAAGAAAACGGGCACTGGCCTAGATGTTAAAAGACGGAGTGTGAGGTTACAGATATTTAAAACCGGCAAACAATGAAAGGAATGATATGGAACACTGATGGTTTCGGGGATACGGCTAAACATTTTGCAATTAGAGAATCTGTTCGTGAATAAAATCTTCATTTTGTTGCTGTTATTGAGACAGGGAGGTCTAATTTTTCGGTTCCTTTTCTGAAATATTTGGGGGATGGAAGGGAATTCATGTGGTATTGTCTTTGTAAGGACCCCAGACCGGCAGTCTGAAACCCTACGTATGCATACATTCACGATCCCAGAAAGATCAGTCGTGAACAACATACACAGTTGGCACACAGATATACATCATCCATTACACGAATACATAAAGGTATTACACAAATGATCACATGATCAAGTTTAACACAGCTGCCAAAAGGGCAGGCAACTTAACAAACACAGCGGAAGACAAATAAAACACAACGTAGTTGAGCCCAAGTCACGCCTTAACCTACAGGCTGCTGACCCGGAGACGATCCTAGTTCGCAAAGCCGTCAACTCCGTACTTCTCTTCATAGATCTCCTTTGGAGGCTCCTTCTCCAAATCTGATAAGTAGATACCAGGGGCGAAACCATAATGAGTACATTTGAATGTACTCAGCAAGACATCCATCATGTCACTTACCAACATGCAAATATGCTTATATGGTGGAATAGGTAGGTTATAAATAGGGTTCACTATCAATGGTGTTCATATATGATGACACCACAGTTGCAGTCAGATTAATCTGTATCTTCGTTGAAGAAGATACTTCAGAATAAAATAATATAGTTTTATTTCTCTTGTAGATATCACATGTACAAGAGGTTTGGTAAAGTTTTGTTTAAAGAATATTTTCTCTTTGCAAAACTTCTTGGAATCAGTTTCCAGAATTCTTGCTTAGAGTAGAAAAGGTTTTCTTTGCAAAACATTTCGTTTTGTATAACATCATCTGGCTTTTCATCATCGACGATACCTCCACGGTATACGTTTTCCTTCCTTTCCGAACTTCACAAGTTCAACACTTCCTTTCCAAAATTTCCTTTCAAAAACTTCCTTTTGAAAACATTGACACAATGCTAGCTACATGGCCATTCAACTGTCCATATCCGAGGACGCGGCTTCTTCGAAAAAGTTATACTCTGCAGAGGTGTACACATCCACCAGATCCAGTACACCTCCCGTGAAACAACCACGGACTGTAACAACAGTATGTAAACATCAGGTATATGATCATAACCATCCACTATGTTCAAGCTAGAATATGTCTATCTCTCAGTTTTAATCTCCTCGGCACCATGTCGCACATCGCCATGACAGGAGACTCAACCGATGCAACCGGAGGGAAAATTAATCCCACACTTTATATGCCTCAACATTGGGAGTTTTGACGACATTCGGTTCGAGGGTACGACGTCCCTTATAGCGATTGAGATAGCACACACTAATAAGAACAAACTTCAAGTTAAGCCCCGTGCCCATGTTGGGGTAGGGTGGCAGTACGGTAAAGGTTGTCCGGCGAAGACTAGGTTATGTGTCATTTTTGAAAACATCACCTTCTCAAAAATGACCACTTCCACATTCCTCCGGAGAACAAGGATCCGCCTTTTCTCCGGGTTTTTCCGTAAAGCCTTTGTTTTGTAGACTCACAATTTTAGGGTGTCCACTTAGGGACTAGTATATTTGATGGTAATAAATACCATATGGTGGCTTATGGGCTTGGTATTACCAAGTTTAACTACTGGCATAATAGTAACCTATATACTAATATAGTAGTAAATTCCACATCAAAAATAGTTTTGATAACCAAGTTTTTGTAAAACTTCAGAGGTAAAACATGCATGATATATAATGGTAAGTATTGTATCAGCAAGCATCAGGATGGCTTGCCTGGTATCTCTTTGTGTCCCTGGTTGTTGGAGTGACTGGAACTTGAACCACAGCTTCCCGACACTTCCTTCCTCTTCGTTTTTCTAACGTCGTAA
This sequence comes from Alopecurus myosuroides, assembly GCA_028641055.1. Taxonomy (NCBI): domain Eukaryota; kingdom Viridiplantae; phylum Streptophyta; class Magnoliopsida; order Poales; family Poaceae; genus Alopecurus; species Alopecurus myosuroides. The sequence continues at coordinate 76,204,810 of CM054063.1, forward strand.
AAAGAATAAAGGACACACATTCAGAACCAAACAAGACAAACAAGGCTACAAGTAATACATACAGCAAGCAATCAAGAAGTACCACCCAAGTTCTCAATTTTTCCCTTAAGAAAAATTGGCATAAAAACTATAGTTGAAAAGTCTGCTTTTTTTTCCTAGTGTTTATGTGTGGCCAATTCAATGATTTTGAGTTAAGAACACCATGGACCAGTGGGGTAGAGCACATGTTACTAGACAGTAGGGTGTCACATAAAACACATTTTGATGTCTAAAAATTCCCACTACAATCTCTATGGCAAGCACACATAATTTGCTAAATTACCCAAGTGGTAAAATAAGCTCATGACAACAAGTCAAACCTATTTTTCCACCATGAGGCAAACATACCAGTGGGTGTTCCACTAGCAAATATGCTCACCAAGAGGTTAATAAGCCTCTGGTCACTTTTATAAAAGTGCTCAAAACAAACAAACAAGCACCCAAAAACTCCTACTCATACTAGTAGAAAAATTTAGGAAAAATACTAGACTAGTTTAGGCTACACTAGTTAATTTTATGCACAAGGGTGCAAGCTAGCAGAGGCAAAATACTCCTCTAACCAGTACCATAAATGCTACTGGATTCCACAAAATAACATAAAAAAACATAGCTAGGAAACAAGGAAAAACTATGCTTAAAATGCTACACATTTGAGGAGATTAATTCCTAGTCATCCAAGTGTTATTCATGCTTTTATGCTACTTAAGAGGAAACCTATCAGAGGTGAAAACCCTAAGATAATAATGCCACAAGGACATTCCATCCTCTGGTTTCCACACCAAAGATTCATATTTTTCCCTAAGGGAAAACAAGACAAAAAGCATACATGAATATCCTAGTATGAAATTTAGACTTTAAGCATTGCTAGTTAAATCTATTTCAAACACAAGCACCAAGTATCTAGAGGTGCTATAATCAAAATAACAGTACCTAAATGGTACTGGTTTCATGAGAATTAATCTAGCAAAAAAAAATCCTAAAAAGCATTTAAAGATCTACTCAAAACATATATAAAAGAAACACATCTAGTGTGGGGGAAATAATGTTTCCACCAAAAATGCAATGAAACCAGTGGGTGTTCCACTAGCATATCAAAGCATTAAGAGGTCACAATGCCTCTGGTCCACTTGCTAAAAATTTAACAAAAGACTAAACAAGCTTCTAGTGCAATAACAATACTAGCAGAAAATAACAGGGTGCTAAAATAAGCAAGGCAATGCTACTCATGCTATTGTTTTTCACACAAGTGAAAAATCTAGGAGTCAAGCACTCATAACAAACTTATCAAAATGCTACTGGACCTATGGATACAACCCAAAAATATGTGGTCACAAAACCACAAATATTAATACCAAAAATTCCCCACATGAGGGAATTTTTCCAAACATCCTCATAGTAATGATTAAGCTACTCATGCTTTTCTACCAACTCAAATGCAACATAGCAGAGGTGATAACAACACAAAATCAGTACCAATATGGTACTGGATCCAATCAACAAACTCAAGTGTTTGCACATAATTGTATCACTCAAAATTACTATGCAAATATTAACTAGAGAGTAATCATATGTTAATTCTCAGAAAATCCTATTTCTTATCCACTCAAGTTCACACATTCTAACATGCTAAAATAGCTAAGTACACCTTAGAAAACAAGTTCACACAACTTTTACATGCTAGAAAACAATATTGCAACACAAAAATATAATCACACAATTTAATTACTTAAAATGCCAAAATGGCAGAAACAAGCAAATCAAAGATCTGTCCACCAAATTTTATAGGATGCTCTAAAAATTAAACCCTTCTAGGTTTGGATAGCCCTAAACATATACAAGACCATCCAGTTGAGTTTGCATCAAAATTCATCTTTAATTAATTTATAAAAATCACCAAAGTTCTCTCTGGTGTTTTACCAAATTGCATGCCATTTAAAAAATACAATGAATTTGGAAACGAGGTTAAATGCTCCTGTTAGATAATTTCAAGGGCTTTCCAATGCAATTGGCCTCACCTCATTTGGAATTGTAAAATTAAAATGGTGCTCATTTTGGTGTTTCTGGTAGCTGTTGCCAAATCATTTTTCATTGCAAAAATATCCATCCAAATGTAGATCTGCAAAGTTGAGATGGTTTAGATTTAGTTGCTTTACATCTGTGAATTTTGGTTTGTCCAAATTCATATTTTAGGTTCCCTTTTAGAGCCAAAAGCAAACAGGTAACATTCTGTAAAATTAAAATGGAAAACAAACACTTGTTGGGCCAGATCTGCTCACTGGGCCGGCCAGATCCAAATCTCACCGCGGCCAGAGCTAGCCATCGGTCGCTGACGCGCGGGCCAGCCAGCCACGCGGGCGGCCACGCAAGCAAGACCCGGCCCACGCGCCAGTTTGACTCTCTGCGCGGGGTCAAGGGAGGCTGACGTCGCCACGACGTCATGCTCGCGTCACCCGCCGGCGGGACTGCTCCGGCGAGCACGAATCCGAGCGTAAACGTTTACCATTTTACGAATCAAGCACACATACGGGTTCCTCTCGTCGTGGGCTACCAACTAGGGCCAACGCCGTTTCCAGGGAAGGACCGGAGCGCGGCCGGCGACGAGGGCACGGCGGCGGCCGGACAGGAGCTCGGCACGGCGGCGATTCCGAACGAGAGGGAGGGGAAAAAAACGACGGGGAGGCTCACCTTCTTACCCTAAACGCGTAGAGGTGCTCGGAGAGGAAGGAGGGGGCTCGAGGCGGCCGGAATCCCTCGCCGGAGTCGTCGGGCTCGGAGAAGGGAACCGGACGGCGCGGCGTCTACGGTTCGTTTCGGCCCGATTCGTTTTGCACCGAGCACAACCACAACCAGGCGAAGACGATGGAGCTAGCGGCTGCCGGCGGCGAGCACGGCAATGGCCTAATCGGCGGCGAGCTTAGAAGCTAGGGTTCGGTTTTCGTTTTTTTGGCCTTTTTGGTACAGTGAGAGAGAGAGGCTTCGAGTGGGGAGAGAGAGGGAGCAGGTAGAGCACATGGGAGGGGTTTTTAAGCAACTAGGAGCCTTCTACTCGAAGCTAAGGAAGCATGGGCAGCCATGGCGTCATCTACAGGAAGAAGAAGGACACCATGTGACTAGGATTACATTTAAGTCCCTGGAAAATTTACAAGTAGGTCCTTTGCTCTCTGAAAATGGTTGTTTTCACTAGGCAAACAAAGTTTAAATTTTAAATCCTTTTGCCCCAAATTCTAATTAGTTGAGATACACAACATATATGAAAATTGGATCAATTGGTGAAACTTTATAATTCAAAGTTGTTCAAATTTGAATTCTTACATAAATGGACATTGAATTTATTAACCTACTTAGGAGTTTCCAAAAATGATAATTTTTGGCACACATTCCTTATTTGATGTGTTCCTTATGTGGTAGAAAATTCAAGTCATTTTGAGTTACTTCATAGAACAAACTTGTTCAAATTTCAAAAAGGTGCTGTGAAGAAAACAGGGGTTTTTGGGAACTTAAACAATTCAAAAACTTGTTTCCTTTTGGTTTTCATCCTCATTCATGATATAGCGCATGTGGTATTTATTTCATGTCATTTGGAAGAAGTTTGTAGAACAAACTTGTTCAAAATCCCAAATGTTGCTGTGGAGAAAATTCATGTTTTCAGGGCTTTAATGGATTCAATTTTTGGTCTCCTCTTGTGTGTGTTCCTTATTTGACATAAGGAAGCAATGGTATGAATTTCAAATCATTTGAGGAAAGTTTCCAATAGTAACTTGTTTTAGTTTTCTGTTTCTAGAAATATTGGAATTTCTATTTAATAAAGCACTAGGCTTTTCTTTATCAATGCTTTGCCAAAATATTTATGTGAATAGAGATAGCAAGTCAATGCTCTCCAATACCTTTGTTTTTAATCTTGCAAGGTTGGAAAAACATTTGATAATATTTTGGTGAAGCATTTAAGAATGCCTCTTTTTCTGATAATCTTTTTAGGGAAATTTATTAAGTGTTTCCTCTTTCTTAATTTAGGTCTTGGAATAATATTCAACAAGTATTGGATTCATAAGATGTTTTTGGAAAACCCTTTGATCAATATTTACTTTAGAAAATATGGCCATGATCAATATTTACATTAGAAAATATTACCAAGGTCATTGGAACAATATGTTGAATATTTTGTTTTCAATTTCTTAGCCATGTAAGATTATATAATTAGTTTGTTTAGTTGCACTCAAACAACTACAATCAAAGTTTAATTGTCAAGCAATTAGCAAAACAACTGTGTTATCAGGTATTCCAAAATTGGGATGTGACAGGTCTTCCCCCCTTAAAAAGAATCTCGTCCCCGAGATTCACAAGCGAGGACTATGGGAGGGCCAACAAACACCATGTTAGTGTTGGAGTGCCGGTGCTTCCCCCCTTTGACTTTTCTTGGGAGGTGGGGTACATCCCTAAATTAGCGAATTTACTTTAAAAATTTCTCTAGCTATCACTTTACTCAACCACCAAATTTTAAAATTTTCTGATAACATCACTACTGCCAACTAGTTCCTTTTAGTGCAGAACTATCTGGAAAAGTACCGTCAATTTTTTACATGAGTTCCTAGCTATATCCCACATCTTACATAACACATATGGAGTGGTATACCACTCTCATAATAAGGTATATAATGAGCTAAAAATATAGCTTGTGGGTGCAAAGATTAGGTTGCTATGGTAAAATAAACAGACAGAACAATACCCATGGCAGTGGGCATTACTCACCACAAGCAACTATCACTTAATGTGTTCATGATTTTAGTTGAATGTTTTTAATTTCATTAGATACTCTTAAGCACTATCATAACACAAGTATAAACTCATGCTAAGGTAAAACATTTAAACAAAATCCAGTAAGCAAGCAAACAACACCACAGATGAATAGAATATTCATTCACTAGGTTATTGTTTTTTTTTTTTTTTAGAGGTTTTGGAATCCATCAATCATGGACAATTAGCAAACAACCAGTAGCTAAAAACCAATTAATTCAATCATAAAGATACTATAAAACACCATCTTCACACAAGATAAAAACTCCTCTTTCACAGGCATAAAAACAAAACAGGACAGCACAAATAACACACTAGTATGAAAAATCTACACTAGCATGCTATAAGAGATAATCATATCCTATAACCATAGAACATGAAACTAAAATAATTCATGGCATGATAGCAGAATTAATAACTTCCTAAACATGCTATATCAACATATATACTTATAATATAACAAGAGGGTAATACTAGAGCAAAAATCACCATTTTCTAGTGGTGAAACTAGCTTCACCCTAGAGAAGCAAACAATGCTATCATGATGTTTAAACTTAAACAAGCAAGTCATGAACATAAATGTACCTAATAACAGTACACAAAACTTACTCATGTTAGTAAGCACAAACATCAAAACAATCCCATGATACAACTATTAAACATGCATAAATTAATTCTAGCAATTTATGTTTTTCTTTAACCAATTGCTAGCAAACAAGCAAGGTATAACTCACACAACCAGTAGCTATGCAATTAGTGAAAAGTTATCTAAACCTTTTCAAAAATCCATACACTCAATTTAAAATCATTCACAAACAATCTACCAATCAAGAGGAATTTATTTTATTTGCGAACAATTTAATTTCAACACACGATAGTGAGACATTTCTTAACATGATTCCCCTAAGGAATATTATGCTAACAAAAGGATCACACCTAAACATATTAGTATTTACTAATAAGAAATGAACTTCTCACTTGCATAGGTGAAAAGAAACAATTATATTTTCCATGGTGGAAAATAGAAATCAATCGCATAGTGAAACATGCTATTTTCACACCTGTGTATGGTTGGGGATTTTCATCCTCAAGCCAAAATACAATGGGACCAGTGGGCTATGGCCTACTAATACCAAGGCAAAAATAGGTACTAAACCTCTGATTACTCATGAAAAACTTTGCATACAAGATAGAAATATAATGCTATTTAATCTAGTGAAGCAATACTAGTGCATACTGATAGTAATGCTTACACATGCTTTACTATTAAGAGACATGCAAGCTAATAGAAGTACAAGCATAAAAATATCAGTACCTAAATGGTACTGGACTCAAAGAAAACATAGCACAAAATTTATCAAAGCATTCACACAAAGGTCTAGCTTTCACAATAATTCCAAATAATAAAAACTGGAAAAATAGCAAATGTTACTCATGATTTGCTATAAGATCACATGCAAGTTAATGAAGATAACATCATATAAATAACAGTACCAAAATGGTACTGGATCTATCATAAACATAACAAAAATCTAGGTACAACAAATCTATAAGGATTTGCCCACTCAACAATCCACATAATAAACTAGAAGGTAACAAATGCTATTCATTTTTTTATTCGAGTTTTCAATCATGCACACACTTTCTAGGGTAGATTCATTGTAAGAAAATAACATAATAACAAGTCCTACCAACTCCATATAAGTTAGGAAGCAAGATTGAATAAAACACAAATTTATTTCAATCAAGAGCACACAAAGAAATAACAACAGGAAAACTGCTGTTTTCCAGATCTATTATAAACATTCCATCGTTCACTTTACCTACAATGTATATTAAGATTTGGTTTTCCAAATTAGATACACATGATATCCTATTGACTAGTAAACGAATAGGTCATCAACTTATTTTCTCGTGACTTCTCCTTTTTAACCAACTAGATTAAAAGGTGTCCCAAGTCACTTAATTTCTTGGTTTAGAAAGAGTTGTCAGTATTTCACATGATTTGGTTAGGTGTCAACCTAAGATTAGACAAAGCATGTTAGCCTTGTTAGCTTTATATTTAATCATGTTTGTCCGACAAGATACGACTAGCGTCATTGTACGGCGAATATTGAATTGTGCTCTTTTGATTGGCTTTTGAGGGGGTTATGCATCATGGCATGTGAAAACTTATTTTGCACCTTTCTCCAGAGGAGGGAGGTATATAACTTTTTAAAAGGGGATTCCTCTGGTTTGGTCTTTTTAAAAGGGGACACAAAAAGGTGCGACATTTAGCCAACAGAGCAAAACGAGTCTTTTGCAAATAGACAAAACACAGGGGTTTTGGTCAGTATTGGTTGGTTTTCTTCACGCCTTTTCTTCTTTAAAGGTTGTCGTTGTTGGAGCTTTATCTGTTATAGTGCATCATTGGTAGCAACGCTATCACCTCGTGTGGCTTGATGGTCCTCTATTATTAGGTCCAATGGTGCTTTCATCAATTGTGGGGAGACGGTGGTGGTTCACGACGGGTCGCATTATGAAGCGAAAACAAGTATAAGTCTAAGCAACAAATTCTTGTTTTTGAATACTATACAAACATTTTTGCTTGCAAAAATTTAACACGAGGCGATTCAAAAACAAGAGCGGGGCAAGCACAAATCTGTAAATTTTGAGCACCCCACAGACATATAGAAGCCTAGATGAACCAAATTCTACACCACACAATAGCACAAAGTCCTACGGACACACATAAGCAAGCCAAAACACACAAGCAAGGCTCCATTGGAGCTACGTCGGGGAAGACGACTCATGGAGTCATTGCTAAATTACTCCAAACTAGACTAATCCAACAATCCTAGAAGTGGCTGAAGAACTATATCTACTTCTGACCATCATCACTGTAGAGCTAGGTAATTATTTTGGTCTCTCGGGACATCGGCAAGTATAAAAGTTTTTGTATGAAAACAAGATAAATAGAAGTAAAGTTTTCGAGAAAACTTTATGCAACAATCTGTTTTTGAACCTCCAACTATTTTCTGGACAGAAAACTTCAAAGACGAGAGATGTTTCAAAAACAGAGCGGAGCAGTTGCAAACAAGTAAGAAATAAACTCTTAACCGAGAGAGATACTAACTCTGTAAGGCCCGCCCTTCGAACCACTGTTCAAGGACGCCCTTCATATGCATTTAGAATCTTTTGAAAAGATAATAAGGAGGGGAAAATATACTAAAATTCCCTTAGACAAAAATGATTTAGATTGTAACTAGGTTTTTACTCAAAAATAATTTTCTTTCCTATCTGACGTCCATGCTAACTAAGGTCTCCTAAGGTCAACCTGGCTCTGATACCAACTCTGTAAGGACCCCAGACCGGCAGTCTGAAACCCTACGTATGCATACATTCACGATCCCAGAAAGATCAGTCGTGAACAACATACACAGTTGGCACACAGATATACATCATCCATTACACGAATACATAAAGGTATTACACAAATGATCACATGATCAAGTTTAACACAGCTGCCAAAAGGGCAGGCAACTTAACAAACACAGCGGAAGACAAATAAAACACAACGTAGTTGAGCCCAAGTCACGCCTTAACCTACAGGCTGCTGACCCGGAGACGATCCTAGTTCGCAAAGCCGTCAACTCCGTACTTCTCTTCATAGATCTCCTTTGGAGGCTCCTTCTCCAAATCTGATAAGTAGATACCAGGGGCGAAACCATAATGAGTACATTTGAATGTACTCAGCAAGACATCCATCATGTCACTTACCAACATGCAAATATGCTTATATGGTGGAATAGGTAGGTTATAAATAGGGTTCACTATCAATGGTGTTCATATATGATGACACCACAGTTGCAGTCAGATTAATCTGTATCTTCGTTGAAGAAGATACTTCAGAATAAAATAATATAGTTTTATTTCTCTTGTAGATATCACATGTACAAGAGGTTTGGTAAAGTTTTGTTTAAAGAATATTTTCTCTTTGCAAAACTTCTTGGAATCAGTTTCCAGAATTCTTGCTTAGAGTAGAAAAGGTTTTCTTTGCAAAACATTTCGTTTTGTATAACATCATCTGGCTTTTCATCATCGACGATACCTCCACGGTATACGTTTTCCTTCCTTTCCGAACTTCACAAGTTCAACACTTCCTTTCCAAAATTTCCTTTCAAAAACTTCCTTTTGAAAACATTGACACAATGCTAGCTACATGGCCATTCAACTGTCCATATCCGAGGACGCGGCTTCTTCGAAAAAGTTATACTCTGCAGAGGTGTACACATCCACCAGATCCAGTACACCTCCCGTGAAACAACCACGGACTGTAACAACAGTATGTAAACATCAGGTATATGATCATAACCATCCACTATGTTCAAGCTAGAATATGCCTATCTCTCAGTTTTAATCTCCTCGGCACCATGTCGCACATCGCCATGACAGGAGACTCAACCGATGCAACCGGAGGGAAAATTAATCCCACACTTTATATGCCTCAACATTGGGAGTTTTGACGACATTCGGTTCGAGGGTACGACGTCCCTTATAGCGATTGAGATAGCACACACTAATAAGAACAAACTTCAAGTTAAGCCCCGTGCCCATGTTGGGGTAGGGTGGCAGTACGGTAAAGGTTGTCCGGCGAAGACTAGGTTATGTGTCATTTTTGAAAACATCACCTTCTCAAAAATGACCACTTCCACATTCCTCCGGAGAACAAGGATCCGCCTTTTCTCCGGGTTTTTCCGTAAAGCCTTTGTTTTGTAGACTCACAATTTTAGGGTGTCCACTTAGGGACTAGTATATTTGATGGTAATAAATACCATATGGTGGCTTATGGGCTTGGTATTACCAAGTTTAACTACTGGCATAATAGTAACCTATATACTAATATAGTAGTAAATTCCACATCAAAAATAGTTTTGATAACCAAGTTTTTGTAAAACTTCAGAGGTAAAACATGCATGATATATAATGGTAAGTATTGTATCAGCAAGCATCAGGATGGCTTGCCTGGTATCTCTTTGTGTCCCTGGTTGTTGGAGTGACTGGAACTTGAACCACAGCTTCCCGACACTTCCTTCCTCTTCGTTTTTCTAACGTCGTAAAAAGAATAAAGGACACACATTCAGAACCAAACAAGACAAACAAGGCTACAAGTAATACATACAGCAAGCAATCAAGAAGTACCACCCAAGTTCTCAATTTTTCCCTTAAGAAAAATTGGCATAAAAACTATAGTTGAAAAGTCTGCTTTTTTTTCCTAGTGTTTATGTGTGGCCAATTCAATGATTTTGAGTTAAGAACACCATGGACCAGTGGGGTAGAGCACATGTTACTAGACAGTAGGGTGTCACATAAAACACATTTTGATGTCTAAAAATTCCCACTACAATCTCTATGGCAAGCACACATAATTTGCTAAATTACCCAAGTGGTAAAATAAGCTCATGACAACAAGTCAAACCTATTTTTCCACCATGAGGCAAACATACCAGTGGGTGTTCCACTAGCAAATATGCTCACCAAGAGGTTAATAAGCCTCTGGTCACTTTTATAAAAGTGCTCAAAACAAACAAACAAGCACCCAAAAACTCCTACTCATACTAGTAGAAAAATTTAGGAAAAATACTAGACTAGTTTAGGCTACACTAGTTAATTTTATGCACAAGGGTGCAAGCTAGCAGAGGCAAAATACTCCTCTAACCAGTACCATAAATGCTACTGGATTCCACAAAATAACATAAAAAAACATAGCTAGGAAACAAGGAAAAACTATGCTTAAAATGCTACACATTTGAGGAGATTAATTCCTAGTCATCCAAGTGTTATTCATGCTTTTATGCTACTTAAGAGGAAACCTATCAGAGGTGAAAACCCTAAGATAATAATGCCACAAGGACATTCCATCCTCTGGTTTCCACACCAAAGATTCATATTTTTCCCTAAGGGAAAACAAGACAAAAAGCATACATGAATATCCTAGTATGAAATTTAGACTTTAAGCATTGCTAGTTAAATCTATTTCAAACACAAGCACCAAGTATCTAGAGGTGCTATAATCAAAATAACAGTACCTAAATGGTACTGGTTTCATGAGAATTAATCTAGCAAAAAAAATCCTAAAAAGCATTTAAAGATCTACTCAAAACATATATAAAAGAAACACATCTAGTGTGGGGGAAATAATGTTTCCACCAAAAATGCAATGAAACCAGTGGGTGTTCCACTAGCATATCAAAGCATTAAGAGGTCACAATGCCTCTGGTCCACTTGCTAAAAATTTAACAAAAGACTAAACAAGCTTCTAGTGCAATAACAATACTAGCAGAAAATAACAGGGTGCTAAAATAAGCAAGGCAATGCTACTCATGCTATTGTTTTTCACACAAGTGAAAAATCTAGGAGTCAAGCACTCATAACAAACTTATCAAAATGCTACTGGACCTATGGATACAACCCAAAAATATGTGGTCACAAAACCACAAATATTAATACCAAAAATTCCCCACATGAGGGAATTTTTCCAAACATCCTCATAGTAATGATTAAGCTACTCATGCTTTTCTACCAACTCAAATGCAACATAGCAGAGGTGATAACAACACAAAATCAGTACCAATATGGTACTGGATCCAATCAACAAACTCAAGTGTTTGCACATAATTGTATCACTCAAAATTACTATGCAAATATTAACTAGAGAGTAATCATATGTTAATTCTCAGAAAATCCTATTTCTTATCCACTCAAGTTCACACATTCTAACATGCTAAAATAGCTAAGTACACCTTAGAAAACAAGTTCACACAACTTTTACATGCTAGAAAACAATATTGCAACACAAAAATATAATCACACAATTTAATTACTTAAAATGCCAAAATGGCAGAAACAAGCAAATCAAAGATCTGTCCACCAAATTTTATAGGATGCTCTAAAAATTAAACCCTTCTAGGTTTGGATAGCCCTAAACATATACAAGACCATCCAGTTGAGTTTGCATCAAAATTCATCTTTAATTAATTTATAAAAATCACCAAAGTTCTCTCTGGTGTTTTACCAAATTGCATGCCATTTAAAAAATACAATGAATTTGGAAACGAGGTTAAATGCTCCTGTTAGATAATTTCAAGGGCTTTCCAATGCAATTGGCCTCACCTCATTTGGAATTGTAAAATTAAAATGGTGCTCATTTTGGTGTTTCTGGTAGCTGTTGCCAAATCATTTTTCATTGCAAAAATATCCATCCAAATGTAGATCTGCAAAGTTGAGATGGTTTAGATTTAGTTTCTTTACATCTGTGAATTTTGGTTTGTCCAAATTCATATTTTAGGTTCCCTTTTAGAGCCAAAAGCAAACAGGTAACATTCTGTAAAATTAAAATGGAAAACAAACACTTGTTGGGCCAGATCTGCTCACTGGGCCGGCCAGATCCAAATCTCACCGCGGCCAGAGCTAGCCATCGGTCGCTGACGCGCGGGCCAGCCAGCCACGCGGGCGGCCACGCAAGCAAGACCCGGCCCACGCGCCAGTTTGACTCTCTGCGCGGGGTCAAGGGAGGCTGACGTCGCCACGACGTCATGCTCGCGTCACCCGCCGGCGGGACTGCTCCGGCGAGCACGAATCCGAGCGTAAACGTTTACCATTTTACGAATCAAGCACACATACGGGTTCCTCTCGTCGTGGGCTACCAACTAGGGCCAACGCCGTTTCCAGGGAAGGACCGGAGCGCGGCCGGCGACGAGGGCACGGCGGCGGCCGGACAGGAGCTCGGCACGGCGGCGATTCCGAACGAGAGGGAGGGGGAAAAAACGACGGGGAGGCTCACCTTCTTACCCTAAACGCGTAGAGGTGCTCGGAGAGGAAGGAGGGGGCTCGAGGCGGCCGGAATCCCTCGCCGGAGTCGTCGGGCTCGGAGAAGGGAACCGGACGGCGCGGCGTCTACGGTTCGTTTCGGCCCGATTCGTTTTGCACCGAGCACAACCACAACCAGGCGAAGACGATGGAGCTAGCGGCTGCCGGCGGCGAGCACGGCAATGGCCTAATCGGCGGCGAGCTTAGAAGCTAGGGTTCGGTTTTCGTTTTTTTGGCCTTTTTGGTACAGTGAGAGAGAGAGGCTTCGAGTGGGGAGAGAGAGGGAGCAGGTAGAGCACATGGGAGGGGTTTTTAAGCAACTAGGAGCCTTCTACTCGAAGCTAAGGAAGCATGGGCAGCCATGGCGTCATCTACAGGAAGAAGAAGGACACCATGTGACTAGGATTACATTTAAGTCCCTGGAAAATTTACAAGTAGGTCCTTTGCTCTCTGAAAATGGTTGTTTTCACTAGGCAAACAAAGTTTAAATTTTAAATCCTTTTGCCCCAAATTCTAATTAGTTGAGATACACAACATATATGAAAATTGGATCAATTGGTGAAACTTTATAATTCAAAGTTGTTCAAATTTGAATTCTTACATAAATGGACATTGAATTTATTAACCTACTTAGGAGTTTCCAAAAATGATAATTTTTGGCACACATTCCTTATTTGATGTGTTCCTTATGTGGTAGAAAATTCAAGTCATTTTGAGTTACTTCATAGAACAAACTTGTTCAAATTTCAAAAAGGTGCTGTGAAGAAAACAGGGGTTTTTGGGAACTTAAACAATTCAAAAACTTGTTTCCTTTTGGTTTTCATCCTCATTCATGATATAGCGCATGTGGTATTTATTTCATGTCATTTGGAAGAAGTTTGTAGAACAAACTTGTTCAAAATCCCAAATGTTGCTGTGGAGAAAATTCATGTTTTCAGGGCTTTAATGGATTCAATTTTTGGTCTCCTCTTGTGTGTGTTCCTTATTTTACATAAGGAAGCAATGGTATGAATTTCAAATCATTTGAGGAAAGTTTCCAATAGTAACTTGTTTTAGTTTTCTGTTTCTAGAAATATTGGAATTTCTATTTAATAAAGCACTAGGCTTTTCTTTATCAATGCTTTGCCAAAATATTTATGTGAATAGAGATAGCAAGTCAATGCTCTCCAATACCTTTGTTTTTAATCTTGCAAGGTTGGAAAAACATTTGATAATATTTTGGTGAAGCATTTAAGAATGCCTCTTTTTCTGATAATCTTTTTAGGGAAATTTATTAAGTGTTTCCTCTTTCTTAATTTAGGTCTTGGAATAATATTCAACAAGTATTGGATTCATAAGATGTTTTTGGAAAACCCTTTGATCAATATTTACTTTAGAAAATATGGCCATGATCAATATTTACATTAGAAAATATTACCAAGGTCATTGGAACAATATGTTGAATATTTTGTTTTCAATTTCTTAGCCATGTAAGATTATATAATTAGTTTGTTTAGTTGCACTCAAACAACTACAATCAAAGTTTAATTGTCAAGCAATTAGCAAAACAACTGTGTTATCAGGTATTCCAAAATTGGGATGTGACAGTCTTCCACCCCGAGGCCGCTCTGGTGGCATTCTTGTAGGTTTTGATCCCACGATGTTTGAGGTTCAGAACGTAGAGGCAGGTGATTTTTGTATTAAGTTCCATCTTAAAAATAAGTCCGATGCCTTCCTTTGGTCTCTTGTAGTGGTGTATGGGGCGGCTCAAGATGCGCTCAAACATGATTTTTTGACAGAGATGGTTCGTATTTGTGAAAAAGAAGAGAGACCTCTGCTTGTTGGGGGGGACTTCAATATTATTAGGCGACAAAATGAGAAGAATAATGATAATTTCAATGCGCGATGGCCTTTTATTTTTAATGCCATTATTGAGAGTCTTGATTTGAAAGACCTAGAATTCTCGGGACAACAATTTACTTGGGCTAGTAGAGGGGCAAATCAAACTTTCGAAAAATTGGACAGATTTCTTGCGAGTGTTGAGTGGGAACAAAAGTTCTCGTTGGTTTCAGTGCATGCATTTGCGCGCACTGGCTCCGATCATACCCCTCTTATTATTGACTCTGGTCAACAAGCTCACCTCGGGAATAAATCCAGGTTCTCCTTTGAGTTGGCCTGGCTTAAAAAGGAGGGGTTTTTGGACCTTGTGGCTAGAGAATGGTCTTCTACTGTAGAGGGCCATTCTCCTATAGAAATTTGGCAAAACAAAATTAGACACCTACGACAATTCTTGCGGGGCTGGGCTAAAAATTTAAGTGGTCAATATAGAATGCAGAAAGACAAATTTCTCCTTCTAATTAATGAGCTTGACATTCGAGTTGAGTCAGTGCCGCTATCTGTAGCGGAAAGAAAAGCCAAGAACGATGCGGATGCGTGTCTTGCTAGGCTTAGACGCGAGGAAGAAGCCAAATGGGCCCAGAGAGCGAAAGTAAAGCATATTCAAGAAGGCGGTGATAATACTCGTTATTTCCATTTGATTGCAAATGGGAAACATAGGAAGAAACGGATTTTTCAGTTAGAACAGGATGAAGGGACTATTGTGGGTGAAATGAATCTCAAAACCTTTATCTCTGATTTTTACAAACGTCTTTTTGGTCCCCCTGAACCGAACTACTTCTCTTTGGAGGAATATAAGGTTGACGATATTGATCGTGTTTCGGTTGAGGAGAACGATATTTTGATTGCACCTTTTTCGGAGGAGGAGGTTTTTGAAGCCATTTCTCGCATGAAAAGGAACACCGCCCCTGGTCCTGATGGGTTCCCAACCGAATTCTACCAATTATGCTGGCCGACCATTAAAAATGATTTAATGGCCATGTTCCACCAGTTTCACGGTGGTCACCTGCCTCTGTATCGTTTGAACTTTGGTGTTATTTCGTTGTTACCAAAGAAAGAGGATGCCACTAGAATAGAACAATATAGACCTATTTGTCTGCTTAATGTGAGTTTCAAAATTTTCACGAAGGTGGGGACTAACCGTGTGACTACGATTGCGCAGTCGGTTATTCAACCAACCCAATCAGGCTTTTTGCCGGGTAGGAACATTATAGAGGGAGTAGTAATTTTGCATGAAACAATTCATGAACTTCATTCTAAAAAATTAGATGGTGTGCTCTTCAAAATTGATTTTGAAAAGGCATATGATAAGGTTAATTGGACTTTTCTCCAGCAAGTTTTGAGGATGAAGGGTTTCCACTCGAAGTGGTGTGAGTGGGTGTCTAATTATGTTCAGAGGGGCAGCGTGGGTATTCGGGTAAATGATGACGTTGGTCATTATTTCCAAACTTTTAAAGGTTTAAGACAGGGTGACCCCCTGTCACCACTGCTTTTTAATTTGGTAGCTGATATGTTAGCTATTATTATTAATAGAGCCAAAGAGGATGGGCAGGTTGGTGGCTTGATTCCTCATTTGGTGGAGGGTGGTATCTCCATTTTGCAGTATGCGGATGACACAATTCTTTTCCTTGAGCATGATCTGGAAAAGGCTGTGAACATGAAACTAATCTTGTCGCTTTTCGAGCAGTTGTCGGGTCTTAAGATCAACTTCCACAAGAGTGAAATTTTTTTCTTTGGCAAAGCTATAGAGAATTTGGATGATTACAAAAGTATTTTTGGTTGTGAAGCTGGGACTATGCCCTTTAAATACCTTGGTATTCCAATTCATTATAGAAAATTATTACTTAAAGAATGGAAAATGGTGGAAGATCGCTTTGAGAAAAAACTAGCTTCTTGGGCTGGTAAACTTTTATCCTATGGTGACAGATTAGTTCTTATTAACTCAGTACTTACCAGTTTACCCATGTTCCTACTCTCTTTCTTCGAAATTCCAGTGGGAGTACGAAAGAGATTGGACTTTTTCCGTAGTAGATTCTTCTGGCAAAGTGATCAGCAGAAGAAGAAATATCATTTGACAAAATGGAGTGTTATTTGTAGGCCGAAAGACCAAGGGGGTTTAGGTATTGAACTCTTGGACGTTAAGAATAAATGTTTGTTGAGCAAATGGCTCTTCAAAATTCTTAAAGAGGATGGGGTTTGGAAGGAGTTATTGACCAATAAATATTTAGGGGATAAAACTTTAGCTCAAGTTAAACCAAAACCTACGGATTCTCCATTTTGGAGGGGTATCTTGTCGGTAAAACTTGATTTCTTTTCGAAAGGACGTTTCGTGCTTGGCAATGGCAAACAAATTCGTTTTTGGGAAGATGTGTGGTTGGGGGATCAAGCACTGGCTAGTCAGTACCCTGGGTTATATCACATTACTAGAAACAAGAATGTACTTGTTGCAGATGTGTTAGCTACTGCACCTCCCATTAACTTGCGTTTCAGACGTAATTTACAAGGGAACAAATGGACATCATGGATGCAACTTGTCCAAAGGCTTATGGCTATTTCTCTTTCTGAGGAGGAGGATGTGTTCTCTTGGTCTCTGAATAATAACGGAGTTTTCTCGGTGAAATCCATGTACAATGACTACATGAACGATAACCCTCCTTTTGAATATAAATATCTTTGGAAATTGAAAATTCCCTTGAAGATCAAAATTTTCATGTGGCTGCTTGAAAAGCTTGTAATTTTGACGAAAGATAACCTATTGAAACGTAATTGGCATGGTTGCACAAAGTGTGCTTTCTGTAACCATGATGAAACGATTGAACACCTATTTATCTCTTGTCCGTTTGTGATCAAAATTTGGAGATTGCTCCATTTTACTTTTAATATCCCCCCGCCTGAGAGTCTTAACCATATGTTTGGTGGATGGCTGTCTCGGGTTCACAAGAATGATAAACGTCGCATTAGGATTGGGACGTGTGCCTTTTTGTGGGCGGTTTGGAATTGTCGCAATGATGCGATCTTTAACAGAGTACATAATGTTCATTTCTTGCAGGTTATACACAAGGCTACCTATTGGATTTCTGCATGGTCGCTCCTTCTACCACCGGATCAGCGCCAGTTTATGGAGGCTGGATGCAACCGGTTGCTGGCTTTAGTCAGGGTCATCCTTTCCTCCAACGGGTGGCAGCATGATTTTAGGATTTGTGCCTCTTAGTGGACATTGGTCCTTTTTACTCGTCTCTTTGAAACTGTAATCCTAAAGATTCATCTTTTGTAATACTTCGAATATTATTAATAAAAGCCGTATGCATCTCTCCGATGCAGAGGCTGGGGCTTTGCCTCCTTTTCCAAAAAAACTAAGGAAGTTGCAGCAGTCTCATAATTTGGAGTTTCTCAAAATTATCATGCTTACTAACATGATCAAAGAATTCTTTAATGGTATCCTTTCCAAGTATAGAACCACTTCCTACTGGCAGATCTTTCACGTAAACTTAGGGAACAACATGATGAAAATAACAACGAGGTAACAAAGGTAACAACTAGAATAAGAAATATATTTTTTGTGTTTTTGATAAAGAGAAGCAAACATGACAAAATAAAATAAACTAAGCAAAAAAAAAACAAAGAAAAGAGATTGGAAGTGAGAGACTCCCCTAGCAGAAATTCTCTTCCTCTCGGCAATGGCGCCAAAAAAGTGCTTGATGCGTGTGAACACACGTTCATTGGGAGACCCCAAGAGGAAGGTATGAAGAGTGCAGCAGCAAGTTTCCCTCAGAAAGAAACCAATGTTGAATCGACCAGTAGGAGGAAGGAGTAACTTCAAAAGGTTGACGCAGTTGAGATGGCAGGGCGCACTACTGGTTGAACAACAACGTGGAACCTACACAACACAATCAAATCACCTTGCCCCAATGAAGCAGTAAGGTTGTCAATCTCACCGGCTTTGCTGAACACAAAGAGGTTAAACGTATGGTGTGGAAAACAGTATGAAAGTAGTAGGTGTTTTATCACTATGAGGAAAAAGGACCGGGGTCCACAGTTCACTAGTGGTGTCCCTCTGTGAAAGATAAATAACATGTGTGGTGAACAAATTACAGCTGGGCAATTAACATAAATGAAGGCTGCACCGTAGTGCATATGCAAGACATAAAGATTACTATGTGATCATGCGGGCATTACAACAAAATACACAGACCGCCATCCAACTGCATCTATGTCTAATAATCCACCCTCCGAATATCATCCGAACAAACGTTGGGTATTAAGTTGCAAGCAAT
The DNA here is from genome assembly GCA_028641055.1 of Alopecurus myosuroides. NCBI lineage: Eukaryota > Viridiplantae > Streptophyta > Magnoliopsida > Poales > Poaceae > Alopecurus > Alopecurus myosuroides. Next base: position 76,223,637 of record CM054063.1, read on the forward strand.
ATATTATTGCCGTAAGCAAGGTGTGTAATGTAAACTAGGTAAACACCGTTTTTCTCCCTAATGGCAACAACACATCCTCCACCCGTCACGTTTCTGTCACTCGAGCACAGATGCAAAGGAGGCATAAACCCCTTATCGAGCATAAATACTCCCTCTTGGAGTTACTAGCATCTACTTGGCCAGAGCATCTACTAATAATGGAAAGCATGCAAGATCATAAATAACATATGCATGAAGATAACATGGTAGATTGATAATCAGAAGACATAGCATTCCACATTCATCAGATCCCAGCAAACACAACATGTAGCATTACATAAAGATGATCTCGATCATTTGAGGCAGCCCACGAGATCTAAACATGTGGTACAAAGTGGAGAGAAAAATCATCTAACTACTTCTATGGACTCGTAGTCCAGGGATGAACTACTCACGCATCACTTCGGAGGAGGGCATGGCGGTGTAGACCCCTCCAGTGATGAATTCCCCTCCCGGCATGGTGCCGGGGAGAGCACAAGAACCCTCCCTATCTCGGGATGACGATGACGGCGTCCCTGTGTGTTTTTTTTGGGACGAAGTGGTATATCTTTAGGGTTTACGCCTCAGGGGTATAAATAGGCGAAAGGGCAAAGGCGGTAGAGGCCTGGGGGCCCCACATCACCCCATGGCGCGGCCGGGGGGGGGGGGGGGAGGCGCCGCCCTATGGTGTGAGCCCCCTGTGGCCCCCCTCCGGGTCTCTTTGGGACTCCGTGGAACCTTCGAGTATTCTAGGACCTCCGAACTTCGAATTTTTCCAATACCAAGAATATTTCCAGAACAACTTTTTTGAAACTAAAAACAGCAAAAAACATGGAACTGGCTTTGTGGCATCTTGTTAATAGGTTAGTCCGGAAAATCGATAAAAATGACATAAAGTGTATAGAAAACATGTGGGAAACAACGTGAAAACAACATGGAACATCAGAAATTAAGGATACGTTTATGACGTATCACCTCCTCAAAGCCCTAAGGGCTGAATAGGCGCGACAGTCAGATCCCATCCGACCCCGAGGTCTATGAGCGCACATCGCTTGCGTGTAGACAACCAGGCGTAGACTGCTCAGACCACGGCCTACCAAACATCGGCCGGTGGGAGGTGCAACTATTGTAGGATCAAAGCCCTCTAGATCGACGGCATCGCCGCACCACGAGTTGCAGCATGTCGTCCGACTTTCAAACTCGTCCGCCTGCATCTTTCCTTGGTTGTAGAGCCATGGTAGCCATGCGGCGGAACATGCCTTGGACACATAGCAGATCTGCATCACCAAAATCGAATCTTGGCATCTAGGCAACGACCTTGGAGGTGGGCAGCCACTCGATCTGCTCTCAGGTAGTAGTCAGTAGTCACCCATATATGACTCATTGAAGACCTTCACTTTAAGATCAGCAAGCCCGCGGCTGGAAGACAACAGGGCGAGGTGGAGGAAGAAAACCACCAAGGGCAATGAGAAAAACAGGTGGAGACGCCTCGCCTCCTCTGCCGTCGTCCGTAGTCGAACTGCCTCCTCTGGCGACGGTGAGGTGAGCGGGGCCGTCGGGGATTGCCTTTGTAGGTGGAGGCGGGGGCCTCCGGAGTCGCATGAGGCAACCCAGGAGGTAGTTAGGTTTTTTGTTTACTTAAAGAAGTACTTCTTATAACTATTATGTACACAATATAGTTTCTAAAGGGATTCCGCTACAATGCATCTTCTACTAGGATTATTGATCCATATAGCATTGTGAACTCTTGGTAATTATCCGTCGCGTGGACACAGAAAATATACTATCCGCTAGCGTTATAAGGGTGTCTCCAACGTGAAAATAAGAGGTCTGAAGCAATAAAGTGACCTCAAGAGCCATCCTTATACACTGTGGCATCAGACCTTAAGGTTAAAACCTAAACCCACCCCTACCACTATGGTCTTGTCATAAGAAATTTAATACAACTCTCACTTATTTTATGTTGTTTATATGTGGCCATTGGAAAGGAATTCTGCTACATGAGCTCCACCTTAAGCTTCAGCTGGACGTTAAACATTGTGAGGTTTACTATAACATATGCTGTGGAACCAGCTTATCATTTGAATCGAAAATAAGGATCGAAGACGCCCCGAAAGAATTAGAAAGTAAATATTAGTCAAATCGTAGCTCGAGTGACGCACCGACTGGACTACCGGTCAGTTGTTCTGCCACGGAACACGTACCCTGGCCTCACCTGCCGAGGAGGAACAATGCCCATCCCGTGAAAGACGCCGGCATGCACGTACCACGTCGCCGCGACATGGACACGACGGTCCACGCTACTTCCGGCGGCGAGGCTGCGACGTCGTCGGAAGCGACGCACCACCACCTGGAGTCCCCGGAGCCATCCACATCATCCGGCAAAACGCGACGTGTGACTTTGTGAGGAACACGCATCTCTTTCCCGTGACGATCGAGGCGACCACCTGAAATGCATACCTTTCCAGGAGGATCATCAGGCGGTAAAAAGTGGATCATTTCCGGTGGCTGAGATCTCCACCGTGAGCGCCCGGCATTCCTTTCTCTGGCTAGTGCTCTCCTGTGATGGGGATGCATGAGGCTCAGGAGCCGACAAGCCATTCTTTTTCCTCGCGACAGGCCACCCGGCCGATCCATCACCGCCAAAAGTGAAAGGTTTGGATTAGGGCGAGAATTACCGAGGAAACTGTGGGTGGTGAGAGAGTCCAGGTTTTGCTTCTTAATCCCGATTTGCCGGGCGGCTAGTGCCGTCGACGGGGATCAGTGTCGACTGATGTGAGATCGACTGGATGCATGGAGCCCTGAATTAGATCGATAAAGTAAAAACGGAGTGGTAGGGGTAAGAGTGTTCGTTATCGCCCAGTTGGCGCCTAGGAGTCCTAGTATTAAATTTGAAATTTCATGGTGAGTTTTAGCCGACCCCTCCATGACGCACGAGACCATTCCCCTGCACACATGACTAACCGCACGCACTTCACTCTAGGCTACTACGGCTAGTGCACATCGTGTTAACAAGCCCTTAATTAGTTGAGCAATGGGAAACGCTGGTTATAACCCGGGGGATCGTGTGGAATGATCTTCCGCTTCCGCTGCGTGCCGCGTGTCCCTTGCGTTGGCGAGAAAACGGGTGGCCCAGCTCTTTCCCATCCCCATCTTCTTCCCCAACCTTATCTCTTCTGTTTCATTTTTTTCCTCTCCCCACCACAGCACGCTGCACCAGATAAAGGGTCTCCCGCGGCTCGCCGCCGTGCACCACCGCGCCGCCGGCCACCTCCCTGTCACATCCCAATTTTGGAATACCTGATAACACTGTTGTTTTGCTAATTGCTTGACAATTAAACTTTGATTGTGTTTGTTTGAGTGCAACTAAACAAACTAATTATAAAAACTTACATGGCTAAGAAATGGTAAGCAAACTTAAAAAGATAGCAAAGCAGTAAAACAAAATATTCAACATATTGTTCCAATGACCTTGGCAATATTTTCTAAAGTAAATATTGATCAAAGAGTTTTCCAAAAACATCTTATGAATCTCATACTTGTTGAATATTATTCCAAGACCTAAATTAAGAAAGGGGAAACAATAAATAAATTTTCCCTAAAAGATTATCAGAAAAAGAGGCATTCTTAGATACTTCACCAAAATCTTATCAAATGTTTTTCCAACCTTGCAAACTTAAAAACAAAGGTATTGGAGAGCATTGACTTGCTATCTCAAGTCACATAAAGATTTTGGCAAAGCATTGTTAAAGAAAAGCCAAGTGCCTTATTAAATTGAAATTCCAATATTTCTAGAAACAGAAAACTAAAACAAGTTACTATTGGAAACTTGATTAAAATGATCTTAAATTGATACCATTGCTTCCTTATATCAAATAAGGAACACACACAAGAGGAGACCAAGAATGGAATCCATTAAAGCCCTGAAACCATGAATTTTCTCCACAGCAACATTTGGGATTTTGAACAAGTTTGTTCTACAAACTTTTTCCAAATACCATGAAATAAATACCACATTCTCTATATCATAAATAAGGATTAAAAACAAAAGGGAACAAGTTTTTGAATAACTTAAGTTGCCAAAAACCCCTGTTTTCTTGACAGCACCTTTTTGAAATTTGAACAAATTTGTTCTATGAAGTAACTCAAAATGACTTGAATTTTCTACCACATAAGGAATACATCAAATAAGGAATTTGTGCCAAAAATTAGCATTTTTGGAAGCTCCTAAGTAGGTTAATAAATTCAATGTCCATTTATGTAAGAATTCAAATTTGAACAACTTTGAATTATAAAGTTTCTCAAATTGAGCCAATTTTCATATATGTTGTGCATATCAACTAATTATAATTTTGGGCAAAAGGATTTCAAATTTTGACTTTGTTTGATTGGTGAAAACAGCTTTTTCCAGAGAGGGAAAAGAGAGAAAAGGACCTTTTTGTAATTACCCAGGGACCAAATTGCAATCCTAGTCATTGTCTTCTTCTTCTTCCTGTAGCTGCAAGTTGAGGCATGGAGGCCCATGCCCCATTGCTTCGACTAGAAGGTTGCTAGGTAGATAAAAAAGCCCCCCCAAGTGGTTGCTACCTGCCCCCTCTCTCTCTCCCTCGAGCTACACACTCTCTCTCTCTAAAAATATCCAAACCGAAACCCTAGGGAAAAAGGACTCGCCGTCGATCGGCCGATTCCGAGCTCGCCGCTGGCAGCCGTTGGCGCCATCATCTCTGCCTTTCCGTGGTGGCTCTCGGTGCCGAAGGAATCGGGCCGAAACGACCCGTAGACGCCGCACCATCCCCGTTTCTTCTTCGGCCCCGACGGACTCCGGCGACGGATTCCGGCCGCCACGACCCTCCTCCGCCCTAGCCGTGCATCTCCGCGTGTTCATGGTGAGCAGGCGCTCACCGCCGACCGCTTTCCCCTCTCCCTCTCCCTCTCTAACGTGGCCGCTCCGTGCCCGTGTCCGGCCGCCGCCGCGTCACCGTCGCCGCCGCCTTTCCGGTCGCTCCCGGGAAGCGAATCATCACTCACTCGGTTGCCCTCGTCGTAAGAAACGTTTAGATGTTTTTATTTCGCAGTTTGGTCGCCGGATTCGCCGGATTCGAGCTCGCCGGAGGCGTCTCCCGCCGGCGATGGCGTCACGCTGATGTCGTGGTGACGCCAGCGAACCCTTGACCGCGCTGGTACGGTTGAACCTGCCAGTGGGTCCGCGATCTGCCCGTGTGGCCGCCCGCGTGGCTGGATGGCCCGCGCGTCAGCGACTATAGCTAGATCTGGCCGCGGTAAACTAGATCTGGCCGGCCCATCTCTAGATCTGGCCCTATAAGGCTTTGTTTTCCATTTTAATTTTCACAGAGAAGTACCTGTTTACTTTTGGCTCTAAAAGGCAACCTAAAAGATGATTTTGACCAAACCAAAAATCACAGATGTAAAAAAAACTAAATCTAAACCATCTCCAACTTGTAGATCTACTTTTGGATGAGTAGATTTAAAATGAAAAATGATTTGGCAACAGGTACCAGAAACACCAAAATGAGCACCATTTTTATTTTACAACTCAGAATGAAGTGAGGCAAATTGCATTGGAAAGCCCTTGAAATTTCCTAACTGAAGCAGTTAACCTTGCTTCCAAATTCCTAATATTTGTGAAATGGAATGCAATTTGGTAAAACACCAGAGAGCACTTTGGTGATTTTTATAAAATTATTAAAGATGAATTTTGATGCAAACTCAACTGGATGGTCTTTTATATGTTTAGGAATATCCAAACCTAGAAGGGTTTAATTTTTAGAGCATCCTAGAAAATTTGGTGGACAGATCTTTGTTTTGCATGTTTCTGCCATTTTGGCATTTTAGTTAATTAATTTGTGTGATTATATTTTTGTGTTGCAATATTGTTTTCTAGCATGTAAAAGTTGTGTGAACTTGTTTTCTAAGTGTTACTTAACTATTTTAGCATGTTAGATTGTGTGGACTTGAGTGGAGAAGAAATAGGATTTATATTAGTAGCATATGTTTTATCTCTAGTTTATTACTTGCATATAATTTTTGATTGATTAATTTGTGTGCAAGTGATTGAATTGTTGTGTTGAGATATTAGATTCAGTACCATGTTGGTACTTATATTTTGTTAGTATCACCTCTGCTAGCTTGCATTTGAGTTGGTACAGAAGCATGAGTAATTTAGTCATTACTATGAGAATGTTATGGGAAAATTCCCTCATGTGTGGAATTTTTTACATGAACATTTGTGGTTGTGTAGCCACATATTTTTGGGTTGTATTCATAGGACCAGTAGCATTTTGATTATGTTTTCATGAGTACTTGAACCCTAGTGTTTTCACTTGTGTGGAAATAATAGCATGAGTAGCATTACCTTGTTATTTTAGCATCCTATTATTTTCTGCTAGTATTGTTATTGCACTAGGTGCTAGTTTAGGCTTTTGTAATTTTTGTCAAGTATGACCAGAGGCATTGTGACCTCTTAATGCTTTGTTATGCTAGTGGAACACCCACTGGTTTCATTGCATTTTTGGTGGAAACATTATTTCCCCCACACTAGATGTGTTTCTTTTATATAGTTTCATAACTAGTGAGTGCCTAGTATTTTTGCTTTGGGAATTTTTGTGCTAAACAAAAATGGGTATGCTTCTGTTTGTAAGTGGTTGTAATCATGTGGGGCTTGCTAGGAAAAATCCATCTTTGGAGTGTTGTTTGATTCCTCTAGTAATGCCCTTTTTATTACTACTAGTATGTAGGAGTTGCCCTGCAAATTGATGCATTGTTTCGTTAAATGGGATATTTTTGTTATAGCAAGTATAGATGTTTTTCACTACTGTTTTTATGACATGGACCCTCTGGTTGTATTTCAATTACTTGATTGAAATGCATCCATTGATTCTTCATGTTTAAGTAGTACTAGTTTCCTTAGCAGTTGTTGTGTTAAATTATTTTTCCTGCCAACTTGTGTTTGGTAGATATTTGTGTATCCTTGCATGAGGACATGTTTTCATTCCCATTATGATAACATGGTTCCTTGTTTGCATTTTAGTATTTTACTTGTTATGCATGTTTGCATAGCAAACCCTTAGTAGAAGCATGTCTATAGGATTCCTCCTTTTTAGCCATTGTTTCTATTGTTCTCACTATGAGAAATTGTGTGTTCTGTGATGAGTCTATTACCTTGTTGCACTTGTGTAGGCTCACTGATTTGTAAAAGTAACTTTTGCAAATCATGTGTCTTATTTATTCTTGATGTCAATTTAGACTCAGTAGAATGGCTACCCTTTTATTTTTGTGGTGTGGTTGATAGACCCAGTGCCCTGATTATTTTTGTGCATGTTTTGTATACTTTTAGTAGTCTCACCCTTGTGAAACTAAGTGCATTTTGGGTTTATTAATATCTTGGTATGAGAGTGGCACACCCACTGAATCCATGATATTAAGGTTGTGAGATATGTTCCTCCAACCTTAAGCTGTCTTATTAAATGGCATCTTTGCCAAGTGTGTTTGTTTGATTGTTTGCCTAAGTTAATAATTGTGTGATAGGTTATTATTAGATTTCCTTGCTGTATGTATTGTTACATATGGTTGCTTGCCTTGATTGGTTCTGAATGTGTGTCCTTTATTCTTTTTACGACGTTAGAAAACGAAGAGGAAGGAAGTGTCGGGAAGCTGTGGTTCAAGTTCCAGTCACTCCAAAAACCAGGGACACAAGGAGATACCAGGCAAGCCATCCTGATGCTTGCTGATACAATACTTATCATTATCTATCATGCATGTTTTACCTCTGAAGTTTTACAAAAACTTGATTATCAAAACTATTTTTGATGTGAAAATTACTACTATACTATATATAGGTTACTATCATGCCAGTAGTTAAACTTGGTAATACCAAGCCCATAAGCCACCATATGGTATTTATTACCATCAAATATACTAGTCCCTAAGTGGACACCCTAAAATTGTGATTCTACAAAACAAAGGCTTTACGGAAAAACCCGGAGAAAAGGCGGATCCTTGTTCTCCGGAGGAATGTGGAAGTGGTCATTTTTGAGAAAGTGGTGTTTTCAAAAATGACACATAACCTAGTCTTCGCCGGACAATCTTTACCGTAATGCCACCCTACCCCAACATGGGAACGGGGCTTAACTTGAAGTTTGTTCTTATTAGTGTGTGCTATCTCAATCGCTATAAGGGACGTCGTACCCTCGAACCGAATGTCGTGGAGGCATATAAAGTGTGGGATTAATTTTCCCTCCGGATGCATCAGTTGAGGCATCCTGGCTTGGCGGGGATTAGCTCGGTGCCGGGGATGTGGTAAAACTCAACTGAGAGATAGGCATATTCTAGCTTGAACATAGTGGATGGTTATGATCAGATACCTGATGTTTACATACTGTTGTTACAGTCCGTGATTGTTCACGGGAGGTGTACTGGATCTGGTGGATGTGTACACCTCTGCAGAGTATAACTTTTTCGAAGAAGCCGCGTCCTCGGATATGGACAGTTGAATGGCCATGTAGCTAGCATTGTGTCAATGTTTTCAAAAAGGAGTTTTGAAAGGGAAATTTTGGAAAGGAAGTGTTGAACTTGTGAAGTTCGGAAAGGAATGGAAACTTATACCGTGGAGGTATCGTCAATGATGAAAAGCCAGATGATGTTATACAAAACAAAATGTTTTGCAAAACAAAACCTTTTCTACTCTAAGCAAGAATTCTGGAAACTGATTCCAAGAAGTTTTGCAAAGAGAAAATATTCTTTAACAAAACTCTACAAAACCTCTTGTACATGAGATATCTACAAGAGAAATAAAACTATATTATTTTATTTTCTTCTGAAGTATCTTCTTCAACGAAGATGCAGATAAACTTGACTGCAACTGTGGTGTCATCATATATGAACACCATTGGTAGTGAACCCTATTTATAGCCTACCTATTCCACCATATAAGCATACTTGCATGTTGGTAAGTGATATGATGGATGTCTTGCTGAGTACATTCAAATGTACTCATTATGGTTTCGCCCCTGGTATCTACTTGCCAGACTTTGAGAAGGAGCCTCCGAAGGAGATCTATGAAGAGAAGTACGGAGTTGACGGCTTTGCGAACTAGGATCGTCTCCGGGTCAGCAGCCTGTAGGTTAAGGCGTGACTTGGGCTCAACTACGTTGTGTTTTATTTGTCTTCCGCTGTGTCTGATAAGTTGCCTGCCCCATGTGGCAGTTGCGTTAAACTTGATCATGTGATATTTGTGTAATACCTTTATGTATTCGTGTAATAGATGATGAATTTCTGTGTGCCAACTGTGTATGTTGTTCACGACTGATCTTTCTGGGATCGTGAATGTATGCATACGTAGGGTTTCAGACTGCCGGTCTGGGGTCCTTACAGAGTTGGTATCAGAGCCATCCTGACCTTAGGAGACCTTAGTTAGCATGGACGTCAGATAGGAAAGAAAAGTATTTTTGAGTAAAAACCTATTTACTATCTAAATTATTTATATCAAAGGGAATTTTAGTATATTTTCCCTCCTTCTGATCTTTTCAAAAGATTCTAAATGCATATCAAGGGCGTCCTTGAACAGTGGTTCGAAGGGCGGGCCTTACAGAGTTTGGTATCTCTCTCGGTTAAGAGGTTATTTCTTACTTGTTTGCAACTGCTCCGCTCTGTTTTTGAAACACCTCTCGTCTTTGAAGTTTTCTGTTCAGAAATGGTTGGGGTTTCAAAAACAGATTGTTGCGTAGTTTTACCTCTCTTAGTTAAAAGTTTATTCAAAAACTTTACTTCTACTATCTTGTTTCTATCCAAAAAAAATTATACTTGCCGATGTCCCGAGAAGACCAAAATAATCGCATAGCTCTACAGTGATGATGGTCAGAAGTAGATATAGTTCTTCAGCCACTTCTAGGATTTTTCGATCATCCCCCAACGTAGCTCCAATGGAGTCTTGCTTGTGTGTTTTGGCTTGCTTATGTGTGTCCGTAAGGACTTTGTGCTATTGTGTGGTGTAAAATTTGGTTCATCTAGGCTTCTATATGTCTGTGGGGTGCTCAAAATTTGCAGATTTGTGCTTGCCCCGCTCTTGTTTTTGAATCGCCTCCTGTTAAATTTTTGCAAGCAAAAATGTTAGTATAGCATTCAAAAAACAAGAATTTGTTGCTTAGACTTATACTTGTTTTCGCTTCATAATGCGACCCGTCGTGAACCACCACCATCTCCCCCCCACCATCAATAAAAGCGCCATTAGGCCTAATAATAGAGGACCATCAAGCCACACGAGCTGATAGCATTGCTACCAGTGATGCACTCCAACAGTTAAAGCTCCAACAACGACAACCTTCAAAGAAGAAAAGGCATGAAGAAAACAAACCAATACTGACCAAAACCTCTATGTTTTGTCTGTTTGCATAAGACTCGTTTTGCCCTGTTGGCTAAATGTTGTACCTTTTTATGTTCCTTTTTAAAAAAAAGACCAAACAAGAGAAATCCCCTTTTAAAAGTTATGTACCTCCCTCCTCTGGAGAAAGGTGCAAAATAAGTCCTCACATGCCATGATGCGCAACCCCCTTAAAAGCCAATCCAAAGAGCACGATTCAATATTCGACGTACGATGACGCTAGTCGTATCTTGTCGGACAAACATGATTAAATAGAAAGCTATAAAGACTAACATGTTTTGCCTAATCTTAGGTTGACACCTAACCAAAGCATGCAAACTACTGACAACTCTTTCTAAACCAAGAAAGTAAATGACTTACGACACCTTTTAATCTAGTTGGTAAAAAGGAGAAGTCACGAGAAAATAAGAGGATGACCTATTCGTTTACTACTCAATAGGAAATCGGGTGTATCTACTTTGGAAATCAAAAACTTGGTAGACATTGTAGGTACTATGAGATTCGAGGTTTAGAAATTAAGTGAACGATGGAATGGATATAATAGATATAGAAAACAGCAGTTTTCCTGTCTTTGTTTCTTTGAGTGCTCTTGATTGAAATTAATTTGTGTTTTATTCAATCTTGCTTCCTAACTTATATGTACTTGTTAGGGCTTGTTATTATGTTGTTTTATTACAATAAATCTACCCTAGAAAGTGTGTGCATGATTGGAAACTCGAACAAAAATGAGATAGCATTTGTTACCTTCTAGTTTGTTAATTGGAAGTATTGTGAGAACTAGATCTGTGTATACTTTCTTAGTAGATTTTTGTGCTATGTTTTCTTTGAGTCCAGTACCATTTAGGTACTGTTAGTTTGATGCGTGTACCTCTGTTAGCATGCATGTCTCTTAATAGTAAAGCATGTGTAAGAATTGCTATCAATATGCACTAGTATTGCTTCACTAGATTAAATAGCCTTATATTTTTATCTTGTATGCAAAGTTTTTCATGAGTAACCAGAGGCTTAGTACCTATTTTTACTTGGTATTAGTAGGCCATAGCACACTGGTCCCATTGCAATTTGGCTTGAGGATGAAAATCCCCAACCATACACAGGTGTGAAAATAGCATGTTTCACTATGTGATTGATTTCTATTTTCCACCATGGAAAATATAATTGTTTGTTTTCACTTATGCAAGTGAGAAGTTTATTTCTTATTAGTAAATACTAATATGTTTAGGTGTGATCCTTTTGTTAGCATACTATTCCTTAGGGGTATCATGTTAAGAAATGCTTCACTATCGTGTGCTAAAATTAAATTGTTCGCAAATGAAATAAATTCCTCTTGATTGATAGGTTGGTTGTGAATAATTTTAAATTGAGTGTATGGATTTTTGAAAAGGTTTAGATAACTTTTAATTACTTGCATAGCTACTGGTTGTGTGAGTTATACCTTGCTTGTTTGCTAGTAATTGTTTAAGAAAAACGTAAATTGCTAGAATTAATTTATGCATGTTTAATAGTTGTATCATGGGAATTGTTTTGATGTTTATGCTTACTAACATGAGTAAGTTTTGTGTACTGTTATTAGGTACACTTATATTCATGACTTGCTTTTTTAAGTTTAAACAACATGATAGCATTGTTTGCTCCTCTAGAGTGAAACAAGTTTCACCACTAGAAATGGTGATTTTTGCTCTAGTATTACACTCTTTTTATTTTATGGGTATATGTGTTGATATAGCATGTTTAGGAAGTTATTACTTCTGTTATCATGACACGAATTATTTAGTTGCATGTTCTATGGTTATAGTACATGGTTATCTCTTATAGCATGCTGGTGTAGATTTTTCATACTAGTGTGTTATTTGCGCAGTCCTGTTTTTTTTTGGCCTGTGTAATAGGAGTTTTATCTTGTGTAAAGATAGTGTTTTAGAGTACCTTTATGATTGTATCCATTAGTTTTTAGCTACTGGTTGTTTGCTAATTGTTCATGATTGATGGATTCCAAAACCTCTAATAAACAATAACCTAGTGAATAAATAGTCTATTCATCTGTGGTGTTGTTTGCTTGCTTATTGGATTTTGTTTAAATGTTTTACCTTAGCATGAGTTTATACTTGTGTTATGATTGTGCTTAAGAGTATCTTATGAAACTAAAACATCCAACTAAAATCATGAACATATTTAGTGATAGTTGCTTGTGGTGAGTAATAACCACTGCCATGGGCATTATTCTGTCTGTTTATTTTACCTTAGCAACCTAACCTTTGCACCCACAAGCTATATTTTTATCTTCTTATATACCTTGTTATGAGAGTGGTACACCACTCCATATGTGGTATGTAATAGGTGGGATTTAGCTAGAAACTCATGTAATAATTAACGGTATTTTTCCAGGTAGTTCTGCACTAACCTTAATTTTGTAGTGACGTTATCACAAATTCTAAAAATTGGCGGTTGAGTAAATTGATAGCTAAAGAATTTTCTTTGAAGAATTTGATAGTTTAGGGAAGAACCCCTCCTCCCAAGAAAAGTCAAAGGGGGGAAGCACCTGCTTTCCAACACTAACATCGTGTTTGTTGGCCCTCCCTTAGTCCTCGCTTGCGAATCTCGGGGACGAGATTCTTTTTAAGGGGGGAAGACTTGTCACATCCCAATTTTGGAATACCTGATAACACTGTTGTTTTGCTAATTGCTTGACAATTAAACTTTGATTGTGTTTGTTTGAGTGCAACTAAACAAACTAATTATAAAAACTTACATGGCTAAGAAATGGTAAGCAAACTTAAAAAGATAGCAAAGCAGTAAAACAAAATATTCAACATATTGTTCCAATGACCTTGGCAATATTTTCTAAAGTAAATATTGATCAAAGAGTTTTCCAAAAACATCTTATGAATCTCATACTTGTTGAATATTATTCCAAGACCTAAATTAAGAAAGGGGAAACAATAAATAAATTTTGCCTAAAAGATTATCAAAAAAAGAGGCATTCTTAGATGCTTCATCAAAATCTTATCAAATGTTTTTCCAACCTTGCAAACTTAAAAACAAAGGTATTGGAGAGCATTGAATTGCTATCTCAAGTCACATAAAGATTTTGGCAAAGCATTGTTAAAGAAAAGCCAAGTGCCTTATTAAATTGAAATTCCAATATTTCTAGAAACAGAAAACTAAAACAAGTTACTATTGGAAACTTGACTAAAATGATCTGAAATTGATACCATTGCTTCCTTATATCAAATAAGGAACACACACAAGAGGAGACCAAGAATGGAATCCATTAAAGCCCTTAAAACATGAATTTTCTCCACAGCAACATTTGGGATTTTGAACAAGTTTGTTCGACAAACTTTTTCCAAATACCATGAAATAAATAACACATGCTCTATATCATAAATAAGGATTAAAACCAAAAGGGCACAAATTTTTGAATAACTTAAGTTGCCAAAAACCCCTGTTTTCTTGACAGCACCTTTTTGAAATTTGAACAAGTTTGTTTTATGAAGTAACTCAAAATGACTTGAATTTTCTACCACGTAAGGAATACATCAAATAAGGAACGTGTGCCAAAAATTATCATTTTTGGAAGCTCCTAAGTAGGTTAATAAATTCAATGTCCATTTATGTAAGAATTCAAATTTGAACAACTTTGAATTATAAAGTTTCTCAAATTGAGCCAATTTTCGTATATGTTGTGCATCTCAACTAATTATAATTTTGGGCAAAAGGATTTCAAATTTTGACTTTGTTTGATTGGTGAAAACAACTTTTTCCAGAGAGGGAAAAGAGAGAAAAGGACCTTTTTGTAATTACCCAGGGACCAAATTGCAATCCTAGTCATTGTTTTCTTCTTCTTCTTCCTGTACCTGCAAGTTGAGGCATGGAGGCCCATTCCCCATTGCTTCGACTAAAAGGTTGCTAGGTATATAAAAAAGCCCCCCCAAGTGGTTGCTACCTGCCCCCTCTCTCTCTCCCTCGAGCTACACTCTCTCTCTCTCTCTAAAAATATCCAAACCGAAACCCTAGGGAAAAAGGACTCGCCGTCGATCGGCCGATTCCGAGCTCGCCGCTGGCAGCCGTTGGCGCCATCATCTCCGCCTTGCCGTGGTGGCTCTCGGTGCCGAAGGAATCAGGCCGAAACGACCCGTAGACGCCGCGCCATCCCCGTTTCTTCTTCGGCCCCGACGGACTCCGGCGACGGATTCCGGCCGCCACGACCCTCCTCCGCCCTAGCCGTGCGTCTCCGCGTGTTCATGGTGAGAAGGCGCTCCCCGCCGACCGCTTTCCCCTCTCCCTCTCCCTCTCTAACGTGGCCGCTCCGTGCCCGTGTCCGGCCGCCGCCGCGTCACCGTCGCCGCCGCCTTTCCGGTCGCTCCCGTCGTAAGAAACATTTATATGTTTTTATTTCGCAGTTTGGTCGCCGGATTCGAGCTCGCCGGAGGCGTCTCCCGCCGGCGATGGCGTCACGCTGATGTCGTGGTGACGCCAGCGAACCCTTGACCGCGCTGGTACGGTTGAACCTGCCAGTGGGTCCGCGATCTGCCCGCGTGGCCGCCCGCGTGGCTGGATGGCCCGCGCGTCAGCGACTATAGCTAGATCTGGCCGCGGTAAACTAGATCTGGCCGGCCCATCTCTAGATCTGGCCCTATAAGGCTTTGTTTTCCATTTTAATTTTCATAGAGAAGTACCTGTTTACTTTTGGCTCTAAAAGGCAACCTAAAAGATGATTTTGACCAAAACAAAAATCACAGATGTAAAACAACTAAATCTAAACCATCTCCAACTTGTAGATCTACTTTTGGATGAATAGATTTAAAATGAAAAATGATTTGGCAACAGGTACCAGAAACACCAAAATGAGCACCATTTTTATTTTACAACTCAGAATGAAGTGAGGCAAATTGCATTGGAAATCCCTTGAAATTTCCTAACTGAAGAAATTAACCTTTCTTCCAAATTCCTAATATTTTTGAAAAGGCATGCAATTTGGTAAAACACCAGAGAGCACTTTGGTGATTTTTATAAAATTATTAAAGATGAATTTTGATGCAAACTCAACTGGATGGTCTTTTATATGTTTAGTACTATCCAAACCTAGAAGGGTTTAATTTGTAGAGTATCCTAGAAAATTTGGTGGACAGATCTTTGTTTTGCATGTTTCTGCCATTTTGGCATTTTAGTTAATTAATTTGTGTGATTATATTTTTGTGTTGCAATATTGTTTTCTAGCATGTAAAAGTTGTGTGAACTTGTTTTCTAAGTGTTACTTAACTATTTTAGCATGTTAGATTGTGTGGACTTGAGTGGAGAAGAAATAGGATTTATATTAGTAGCATATGTTTTATCTCTAGTTTATTACTTGCATATAATTTTTGATTGATTAATTTGTGTGCAAGTGATTGAATTGTTGTGTTGAGATATTAGATTCAGTACCATGTTGTTACTTATATTTTGTTAGTATCACCTCTGCTAGCTTTCATTTGAGTTGGTAGAGAAGCATGAGTAATTTAGTCATTACTATGAGAATGTTATGGGAAAATTCCCTCATGTGTGGAATTTTTTACATGAACATTTGTGGTTGTGTAGCCACATATTTTTGGGTTGTATTCATAGGACCAGTAGCATTTTGATTATGTTTTTATGAGTACTTGAACCCTAGTGTTTTCACTTGTGTGGAAATAATAGCATGAGTAGCATTACCTTGTTATTTTAGCATCCTATTATTTTCTGCTAGTATTGTTATTGCACTAGGTGCTAGTTTAGGCTTTTGTAATTTTTGTCAAGTATGACCAGAGGCATTGTGACCTCTTAATGCTTTGTTATGCTAGTGGAACACCCACTGGTTTCATTGCATTTTTGGTGGAAACATTATTTCCCCCACACTAGATGTGTTTCTTTTATATAGTTTCATAACTAGTGAGTGCCTAGTATTTTTGCTTTGGGAATTTTTGTGCTAAACAAAAATGGGTATGCTTCTGTTTGTAAGTGGTTGTAATCATGTGGGGCTTGCTATGAAAAATCCATATTTGGAGTGTTGTTTGATTCCTCTAGTAATGCCCTTTTTATTACTACTAGTATGTAGGAGTTGCCCTGCAAATTGATGCATTGTTTTGTTAAATGGGATATTTTTGTTATAGCAAGTATAGATGTTTTTCACTACTGTTTTTATGACATGGACCCTCTGGTTGTATTTCAATTACTTGATTGAAATGCATCCATTGATTCTTCATGTTTAAATAGTACTAGTTTCCTTAGCAGTTGTTGTGTTAAATTATTTTTCCTGCCAACTTGTGTTTGGTAGATATTTGTGTATCCTTGCATGAGGACATGTTTTCATTCCCATTATGATAACATGGTTCCTTGTTTTCATTTTAGTATTTTACTTGTTATGCATGTTTGCATAGCAAACCCTTAGTAGAAGCATGTCTATAGGATTCCTCCTTTTTAGCCATTGTTTCTATTGTTCTCACTATGAGAAATTGTGTGTTCTGTGATGAGTCTATTACCTTGTTGCACTTGTGTAGGCTCACTGATTTGTAAAAGTAACTTTTGCAAATCATGTGTCTTATTTATTCTTGATGTCAATTTAGACTCAGTAGAATGGCTACCCTTTTATTTTTGTGGTGTGGTTGATAGACCCAGTGCCCTGATTATTTTTGTGCATGTTTTGTATACTTTTAGTAGTCTCACCCTTGTGAAACTAAGTGCATTTTGGGTTTATTAATATCTTGGTATGAGAGTGGCACACCCACTGAATCCATGATATTAAGGTTGTGAGATATGTTCCTCCAACCTTAAGCTGTCTTATTAAATGGCATCTTTGCCAAGTGTGTTTGTTTGATTGTTTGCCTAAGTTAATAATTGTGTGATAGGTTATTATTAGATTTCCTTGCTGTATGTATTGTTACATATGGTTGCTTGCCTTGATTGGTTCTGAATGTGTGTCCTTTATTCTTTTTACGACGTTAGAAAACGAAGAGGAAGGAAGTGTCGGGAAGCTGTGGTTCAAGTTCCAGTCACTCCAAAAACCAGGGACACAAGGAGATACCAGGCAAGCCATCCTGATGCTTGCTGATACAATACTTATCATTATCTATCATGCATGTTTTACCTCTGAAGTTTTACAAAAACTTGATTATCAAAACTATTTTTGATGTGAAAATTACTACTATACTATATATAGGTTACTATCATGCCAGTAGTTAAACTTGGTAATACCAAGCCCATAAGCCACCATATGGTATTTATTACCATCAAATATACTAGTCCCTAAGTGGACACCCTAAAATTGTGATTCTACAAAACAAAGGCTTTACGGAAAAACCCGGAGAAAAGGCGGATCCTTGTTCTCCGGAGGAATGTGGAAGTGGTCATTTTTGAGAAAGTGGTGTTTTCAAAAATGACACATAACCTAGTCTTCGCCGGACAATCTTTACCGTAATGCCACCCTACCCCAACATGGACACGGGGCTTAACTTGAAGTTTGTTCTTATTAGTGTGTGCTATCTCAATCGCTATAAGGGACGTCGTACCCTCGAACCGAATGTCGTGGAGGCATATAAAGTGTGGGATTAATTTTCCCTCCGGATGCATCAGTTGAGGCATCCTGGCTTGGCGGGGATTAGCTCGGTGCCGGGGATGTGGTAAAACTCAACTGAGAGATAGGCATATTCTAGCTTGAACATAGTGGATGGTTATGATCAGATACCTGATGTTTACATACTGTTGTTACAGTCCGTGATTGTTGACGGGAGGTGTACTGGATCTGGTGGATGTGTACACCTCTGCAGAGTATAACTTTTTCGAAGAAGCCGCGTCCTCGGATATGGACAGTTGAATGGCCATGTAGCTAGCATTGTGTCAATGTTTTCAAAAAGGAGTTTTGAAAGGGAAATTTTGGAAAGGAAGTGTTGAACTTGTGAAGTTCGGAAAGGAATGGAAACTTATACCGTGGAGGTATCGTCAATGATGAAAAGCCAGATGATGTTATACAAAACAAAATGTTTTGCAAAACAAAACCTTTTCTACTCTAAGCAAGAATTCTGGAAACTGATTCCAAGAAGTTTTGCAAAGAGAAAATATTCTTTAACAAAACTCTACAAAACCTCTTGTACATGAGATATCTACAAGAGAAATAAAACTATATTATTTTATTTTCTTCTGAAGTATCTTCTTCAACGAAGATGCAGATAAACTTGACTGCAACTGTGGTGTCATCATATATGAACACCATTGGTAGTGAACCCTATTTATAGCCTACCTATTCCACCATATAAGCATACTTGCATGTTGGTAAGTGATATGATGGATGTCTTGCTGAGTACATTCAAATGTACTCATTATGGTTTCGCCCCTGGTATCTACTTGCCAGACTTTGAGAAGGAGCCTCCAAAGGAGATCTATGAAGAGAAGTACGGAGTTGACGGCTTTGCGAACTAGGATCGTCTCCGGGTCAGCAGCCTGTAGGTTAAGGCGTGATTTGGGCTCAACTACGTTGTGTTTTATTTGTCTTCCGCTGTGTCTGATAAGTTGCCTGCCCCATGTGGCAGTTGCGTTAAACTTGATCATGTGATATTTGTGTAATACCTTTATGTATTCATGTAATAGATGATGAATTTCTGTGTGCCAACTGTGTATGTTGTTCACGACTGATCTTTCTGGGATCGTGAATGTATGCATACGTAGGGTTTCAGACTGCCGGTCTGGGGTCCTTACACTCCCACCGCCCGCCTCTCCTGCCTCTTCTCCTCCCCGGCCTCGGCGGCCGCGCTGCCGCGTGCCCCGCCGCACGACGAGCTCCTCTCCGGCGTCCCGAAGCCCGTCGGCCTCCTGGCTCACCGGCCGCGAGCGTGTGGCGGAGAGCTCGCGTTCGAGCTCGACGAGAACCTCGCGGAGGCCAGCCCCGCCTGCGAGCCCTACGCCCGAGAGCTCCTCGCCGGTGCTCAGGCTCGCCACCGAATCTTCCACGAGGAGCTCGTCGTCCGGCGCAAGTCGATGCTCCCGGCGGCGAACGGCGGTGCTCCCTTAGGCGCAAGTCGATGCTCCCGGCGGCGCAAGTCGATGCTCCCGAGGGCGAACGGCGCTGCTCCCTTAGGCGCAAGTCGATGCTCCCGGCGGCACAAGTCGATGCTCCCGAGGGCGAACGGCGGTGCTCCCTTAGGCGCAAGTTGATGCTCCCGACGACGAACGGGCGCAAGTCGACGCCGGTGCTCCCGGCCGCCATCGTTGCTGCTCCAATAGCCCGACGGCGGTGCTCCGGACACCGTCACTGCTGCTGCGCAAGGCCGACGCCGTGCTCCCGGCCGCCGTCGTTGCTGCTCCAATAGGTGGACGTGAGTGCTCCTTGCCGCCGGCGCCGCTGCTACTATAAACGGACGGGGATGCTCCGGCCGCCGTCGTTGCTCCTGCAATAGGTGGACGTGGGTGCTCCTTGCCGCCGGCGCCGCTGCTACTTTAAGCGGACGGGGATGCTCCCGGCCGTCTTGTCCGCTGCTCCCTGTGCTGCTCCTCACCTCGTCGGGACAAGAGCACCGTGCTGCTGCAACGGCGAAGTTGTGGCGGACGTATTTTCTCGCGGCGGTGGTCGGGAGAAGTTTGAGGCGTGGCCTGCGGTAGGAAGGTTTGAGGCATGGATAGCCTGGATAATCATTTCCACAGGTTTTTTTTTTAAATGGGAATATCCCAGCCTCTGCATCGTGATGATGCACACAGCTGATTTTATTTAAAAGAAGATCGTAAAGAGTTTACAAGTTCCAGCTCAAGCATGACAAATTCAAAGATAAAATAAACGTGGCCACAATGATTGACCACCAACATAAGAATGGCTAACGAAGACTACACAAACTGAAGCCTTCTAGCATGCTGCCATCCACCCCGGTTGAATATAGCCCGAACGACCGCCATCAACCGTGTGCACCCGGAATCCATGAGCTCCCGCTGTGCAGGTGGTAGGAGAAAGGACCACATATGGATCCAATATGTAGCGCGGTGAACAACCTGCAAAAAATTAGCACCTCTAACCTTGTTAAAAACCACATCATTTCTACAGTTCCAAATTGCCCACATAAAGGCACAAGTACCAATACGAATACGATTTTTGGAACACTTATCTACACCATCCAACCAGTTATCAAACATATTATCTATACTAGTTGGCGGCGAAATATTGAACGTAAAATGCAGCAATCTCCAAATATCACGAACGAAAGGACATGAGATAAACAAATGCTCAACCGACTCATCCGATTGACAAAAAACACATTGTTTTGATCCGGTCCAATGTCGTTTAATCAAATTATCCTTAGTGAGAATGACCTTACGATGCAAAAACCACATGAACACTTTTATCTTTAGTGGTACTTTCAGCTTCCAAAGATCTTTACATAAAGTAGTTGTATGTCCAAGCATTAAATCAGAATACATGGACTTTACTGTAAACACACCAGGAGAAAGCAGCTTCCATCGAAAAGTATCGAATTCATTAGTAAGCGACACTACCATAAGTTTTGCTACTAAATCCTCCCATGCTGTCCATTTATCCCCCGTAAGGTTCCGCCTAAACTCAATATTCAGCGGGGTGCGAGAAAGTACATTAGCCACTAGGACATTTTTATTCCTTACAATGTTAAACAAAGTGGGGTATTGCACCGCCAGCGGCTGGTCCCCTAACCAGGAATCCTCCCAAAAACGAGTTTGTAAGCCATTACCTACATCAAAAACCCCGCGTTTGAAAAATTCATCCCTAACCCCCCATAATTCCTTTCCAAAAGGGGGAATCATGAGGTTTAGGCTGGACTTGGGACAATGTTTTGTCATAAAGATATTTCCACAGGTAGAGGTTATCCGAGCGAGGGAACAGACGGCCCATAGCGATTCAATCTGACGGTGCGGGAGGCGGAGGATAGTTAAACTCTATCGTCCGGGGGACGCTCAGCACTACCCTTGAGCAATGCTCGCGTGTGGCTGTTAGTTGCACACGTGAGCGTTCGATCGGCGGAAAGCAGCACGCGCGCCTAGCTAGCCAATATATCGTGGCATGCAACGTGGAAGAAAATTATATATGCGCGCTCTGCTTTTGTCACGTACGTGTGCTTGATCTGTTGCGATTGAAGGACGTGACCTCAGGACCGCTGCCCACGTAGTCTCGGACGCCGTTGTAGCGTGACAGGTGTAGCTTGTAGAGAAGGCAACCGTCCCAACTTAAATAGAGAGAAAAAAGTGTGGAGAGAGAGAAGGAAAGGAAGAGAGAAGGGAAAGAAATTAGAGATAGAGACCAACAGGCCATTGTTTTCTACTGCCTTCGCTGCTCATGCCTTTGTAAACAGTGAGCACTAAACAACAGAGAAGATGCATGCACGCGAATATCCATCGTCTTCTAGTTAGCTCCATAGAATATACATACTTGGATACGTTTTCTTTGATCTTCCGTTGCCATGAGACACGTGTTTCCAACACATACCTCAATTAGAAAGACGTGGGACTAGCTTAGAGCATCTCCACGGCACCCATTAAACTCGTGTCAAGCACCTCCAATTGAACCTCTTTAGGGGGTGCCGGACCGGTGTCCGCGATTTTGGTGGGCGGGTGTCACAGCAGCGTTCCCCAACCGGCAATTTTTTTTCTATGTTATAAACACAAAAACCTTCTGAACCCGCGATTGCAATTTGCGATTTCATTCAAATTTAAAAATATTTTACAAAATTTGAATAAAATTGCAAATGCGGCGCCGCCGTAGATCTAACCCTAACCCTAGCCTACTCGTCGTCGCCCCGGTCGAAGTCGTCGACGTCGTCGTCGTCGGTGTCGAGCACGACGACTTTCCCCTTGGAGGAGGCGTCAACGTGACTGGAGGAGGGGTCGGCGTTGCTGGAGGAGGGGGCGTAGCGAGCGCTGTGGGTGCTGGAGGTGGCCGTGGCCACGCCGCTGCACCCGCCGCGGCTGCCGGATGCATCCACAGCGGTGGACTGTATCGTCTGCAGGCAACCCGGTGACTCCTGCTCCAGCGTGGCCGTCGACCTGGCCATGGCAGCGAGGAAACCGGGGCAGTCGCCGTCCATCGGGTCGCGCAACGACGATGTGAGTCTGTACACCGCCTCGTCGAACTGCGGCTCCTCCTTGACGGTGGCGCGCGGCTGCGGCTCCGGGCGCCATTGGCGGAGGAAAAGGCGTCCCCAAGGTGGAGAGCGCCGGCGGCGAGGGGTGCGGCGGCGTGAACCATCGCGGATGACGACGCCTGGGGCTCCCCGCCTCTGCTTGATGAGGGTGCGCCACTGACGAAGGAATGGATCTTAGACCCTACGGATAAGGACACCCCGTCTCAGGCCCAAGGAAGGAAACTGATCACGACCAGCTGGGATACAACGCGCGGTCGGACATCGCGCAAAATAGGGTGGACAAGGCGAGAGCAGCGAGGAACCGCGAGCGCTCCTCATCCGGTTCTTCGGATGACGAGACCTGCGGCGCGCTATGCTTCACCCCTAGCATCCGCGAAGCACCCCTACCCAGGAGATTCAAGCTCAGCTCAGAAGTGACAAAAAACGATGGTTCACTCGAACCTTCATCGTGGCTAAAAGACTACCTCACGGCAGTAAAATGCCAACGTGGGAACAAGAATACAGCCATGCAGTACCTCAACCTACACTTGGTTGGAGCGGCACATAGCTGGCTGGAAGCGAGGCCAAAATCCTGCTACGCATCGTGGGACGACCTGCACTTCGACTTCTGCAATAACTTCTATGCCACCTACAAGAGACCAGCAACCATTGAGGAACTGCGGGCTTGCAAACAAAAGAGCGGAGAGTCCACTCGCGAGTATATCCAGCGATGGACCACTCTCAGGAACACCGCAGGAAACATCTCAGAGGAAGTAGCGGTTGAGGCCTTCGCGAAAGGCGCCCGACGAACTGCTTTCAGAGAAGAACTAGGCCGAGCCGCACCCAAAACTATTGGGGAGCTGATGGTCATAGCCGATAAATGGGCTAATGGAGAAGACGCAGTGCGCAACGATAGAGCATCATCGCCCGCGCCCGAAGAAGATTGCCATGGTCGAAGGAAAAGGAGGAAATACTATGATCACGAGGATCGGGAAGAGATGGTAGCGGCAGAATTCACGCGAAATCGCGATAGTGGACGCCGAGGAAGTCGCGAGTGGAAACCGAAAGCTGAAGACAAAACTCCCGAGGAGGACCTCGATGCATACTGCTCGCTACATCTATTTACAGACACGGGCAAAACTAAGGCAACGCACCTCCTTAAGGATTGCCGAAAGTTCATCAACATCACTGAGGCCTTCTCGAAGAAAAGCAGATCGGCAGCCAATCAAAATTACCCGCCACTTCTAGGAGGACACCAAGGATTCCAGCCGCCACAACCTCTACCTCCACCAGCAAATCCAAACATGGCGCTAGCCGCACTACCTGCGCCACCCGCACAAAACGCCGGAGCTAACGCGTACCCGAACCCGGCAGGACAGTTAGGGATGATCCAGAAGGTCTGCCCATCCCGCAGAGCTCAGAAGACAAACACAAGGCAGCTGTGCATGGCTGTGCAAACCCCGCCAACAAGGCCCGAGTAACTGAAGATGGCAGACCAATCGATCACCTTCTCCATGGAAGACCACCCACCACGAGTCTATCGACCAGGACACGCCGCCCGCAGATTGGTAAGTACGAGCTAGCCCGCGTATTCATGGACGGAGGCAGTGGCATCAACATTATCTACGCGGATACACTCCGCCGGATGAACAGGAACCTGGATGGCCTTGCGGAATTAGAAACATCCTTCCACGGGATAGTTCCAGGAAAGGCGTTCCGTCCACTCGGAACAATCAACCTAAAGGCTGTGTTGGGCACTCGACGCAACTAAAGAAGAGAATTCCTCGACTTTGAAGTAGTCGACTGGCCCTCACAGTACCACGCCATTCTTGGTCGAACAGCGTTCGCCAAATTCATGGCAGTACCACATTACGCGTACCTGAAGCTCAAGCTACCCGGAGAATACGGTGTAATCACCATCGATGGAGATTTCCAGAAATCCAACAAGTGCGACATCGAGTTCAACGAGATCGCAAAATCTTTCGGGATGCAAGAAGAACTGTAGGAGATAGCAAAGACCACGGACCACTCCGTGATGCCCCTCATAAAGAAAAACGCGCCAGAATTGGAATTCAGCGCCAACAGCGACGCTCAAAAACATCAGGTGCACCCGACAGATTCTGCGAAGACAGCGATGGTTTCAACTACCCTCTCGCCAGCATAGGAAAGCGTGCTCGTCGAACTCCTCCGTGAGTACTGGGAAATTTTCGCCTGGCAGCCCTCAGATATGCAAGGAATACCCAGGGAGTTCGCCGAGCACTCACTCGAAGTCTTCAAAGATGCAAAACCCATCAAGCAGACCACTCGACGGTTCTCAGAACCCAAGCAGAAAGCGCTTGGAGAAGAAGTAAACAGATTGCTAGCAGAAAAATTCATCAGGGAGATCAAGATATCCACTTGGTTAGCAAACCCGGTGCTGGTCCCAAAGAAGAACACTGACATCCTTCGAGTGTGCATTGACTACACGTCATTAAATAAGCACTGCCCCAAGGGTAACTTTCCCCTCCCGCGAATCGACCAGATCGTGGACTCTACTGCGGGCTGTCAACGTCTCTCCTTCCTGGACGCCTATTCGGGATATAATCAGATCCGGATGAAGCAGGAAGACGAGGAAAAGACATCATTCATCACACCCTACGGCGTGTACTGCTACACGACAATGCCCTTCGGGCTAAAAAACGAAGGCGCAACATATCAGCGCTGCATGCAAAAATGCATCGCCAAGCTCATTGGCAAGAACGTACAAGTGTACGTTGACGACATCGTCATCAAGACTCGAGTAGATGATACACTCCTCGAGGACATTAGAGAAACATTTGACGCTCTCAACGCATACATGATCAAGCTCAATCCGACAAAATGCGTCTTTGGCGTCCCAGCAGGAAAACTTCTCGGGTACCTGGTAACCGCCAGAGGCATCGAAGCCAACCCAGAGAAAATAGAAGCAATCTTGACAATGAAGGAGCCAACCAATCTACGTGGAGTCCAACAGCTCGCAGGGCGACTAGCCGCCTTGAGCAGATTTATCGCACGATTGGGCGAGCAGGCGTTACCCTTCTACAAGCTGTTTAAGAAGACGGACAAGTTTGAGTGGACACCAGAAGCTAAGCAGGCATTCACAGACCTGAAACGATCATTGCAAAGCAGGCGCATCCTTGCAACACCGCAAGAGAGGGAGCCACTATACCTATACCTAGCCGCAACAAACCAGGTCATCAGCACGGCCATCGTAGTCGAACGACCTGAGGAGGGCAAGGCATATGGAGTCCAACGACCGATCTACTACATCAGTGAAGTGCTCTCACCATGCAAGCAATGATACCCTCACTACCAGAAGCTCGCATATGGAGTTGTTCTCACGGCTCGAAAGCTCAAGCACTACTTCCAGGAACACACCATCACAGTGGTTAATGATGCATCACTCGGTACAATCCTGAACAACCCAATTGCATCCGGAAGAATAGCAAAATGGAGCATCGAGCTGGGCGCTTGGGACATCACCTATGCAGGACGCAATTCAGTAAAATCCCAGGTACTCGTGGAATTCCTGAACGAGTGGACAGAGCTACAAACGCCCGGGCCGCCGAAATACACGAGTAACTGGATCATGTACTTCGACGGGTCCAAGAGAAACGAAGGAGCATGAGCTGGGATCGTCCTAATATCACCCAGAGGAGACAAGCTGCAGTACGTCCTACGATTGGACTTTCCACCCGATGATCCACTATCAAACAACGACGCAGAGTACGAGACCCTGTTGCTTGGGATGAAGATGGCAGTTGCGTGCGGAGCCACCCGACTGATGATCTACGGCGATTCCAATCTCATAGTGCAACAGACAATGAAGGAGTGTGACGCTATCGCTGAGAACATGGTCGCCTATCGTGACATGTACAACCTACTCGAAGGAAGTTTCAAAGGATGCGAGCTGAAGCATATTGCAAGATCCAGCAACGAAGAAGCAGACAGGCTGGCAAACATGGGTTCCACAAACACACCCATACCGCCAGGGATATATTTCGAGCGGATGACTAAACGATCAGTCAAAGTCAAGAAAACTACAGGAGCACCCGCAACAATGGAAACAGAGGTCAGCCTGCAAGTTGCTATTATCGAGCTCATTCATAATATTTCACGACAAGTTTTTCTGGTCGAGCCAGTCTGGACGCAGAAATACCTTGAATACTTGTCCACCAAACAGCTCCCAGCAGACCCTCGCGAGGCTCGACAGATAACAAGACGTAGTAAATCCTTTCGGATGATCAACGGAGAATTGTACAAACAGAGCATCTCGGGCATACTGCAGCGATGCATAGCACCCGAAGATGGCAAGGAGTTACTGCGAGACATCCACCAAGGATATTGTGGAGATCATGCTAGCTGGAAAGCAATCATGTGAAAAGCCTTCCGAGCAGGATTCTACAGACTTACAGCAGCGAGAGACGCAGAGGAACTGGTCGACAGGTGCAACGCTTGCCAGCGATTCGCACCAAAACCACACGCACCCGCTACAGAATTACATATGATACCCATCGCCTGGCCCTTTGCACAATGGGGGCTGGACATGGTAGGACCACTACACAAGTCCACGCCAGGTGGATACACACACTTGCTGGTCGCAGTCGATAAATTCACCAAGTGGATCGAAGCCATGCCAGTAACCTTGGCTAGCGCCCAATGCGCCGTGAAATTCCTCAACTCCATCGTATGCAGATTTGGAATACCACACGACATCATTACTGACAATGGTAGCAACTTCACGGCAAAGGAAACATAGCAGTTCTGCGAAGAACAGGGCATCATCTTCAAATTCGCTTCAGTTGCCCATCCGCAAACCAACGGCCAAGTCGAAACATCCAACGGATTAGTTTCGGCTGGCATCAAGAAACGTCTACTCGATCGTCTACACCCGGCAGCGGGACATTGGGCAGAAGAGCTACCCTCCGTGCTATGGAGCCTACGCACAACTCCAAATCGATCCACAAATTACACACCATTTTTACGGGTATACGGGGCTGAAGCAGTCCTTCCCGAGGACGTCAGGTTCAGCGCCCCACGAGTTGTTGCCTACAACGAAGAAACCTCCAACAGGGCACTCGAGGATGATATGGACGCACTCGACGAAATGCGCGATATTGCACTCGCAAGATCCGCAGTATATCAGCAGTCGCTGCAAAACTATCACAGTCGCCGCATACGCCACAGAGCCTTCGCAGTAGGAGATCTCGTGCTACGGCTCAAGCAGAAGGAAGGACCCAAGCTCGAGCCACCATGGAAAGGACCCTTCATAATACACGAAGTTATCCCAGGTGGCGCCTATTGACTGAAGAACCCGACGACTGGAGGCATCTATTCCAACCCTTGGAATATTGCACAACTTCGCAAATTTTATCCCTAGATTTATTTTACTCGCAGTAATAAGGCTATACTAGCCATCTTGTAGCTCGATAGGAAAACACATGACTTTTCAGTCATTGCAATAAAATACATGGTTTCTCAACCATAGATACTCGAAGATTCCCCATCCTTACATGCTAAAAAGTAACAGGTATACACCCCACAAACACACGGGGGCTACACCTAACTCAGCATCACAGGAATTTTTTTATATACAAGGTGAACACCTTACAACAAATTTTACAAACTCCACAGCACGACAGGATACATACATCCTACGATCAAACATGGCGCTGAGCATTCTCAGCCGCCGAAACCTGATCTACCTCATCCGAGGTCAATCGAATGATTTCCTCTGCCGCAGGTCGAACAACCCTATAATGAGGAGAAATATCGTCGATTGGACCATCAGGAAGTCTAGCTATGGAGTTGAAGTTCACCTCAGGATGCCACAACCGGACGAAAGAGAGAGCCACCACCGAGCCGCAAATCATCTGATTGTGAACACACTCGCGAATCTCTCCTTCTCGCCCGAACACCCTGAGAAGATGGCTCCAATCTTTGGGACCCCTCTGCAGCGGATAGAAAGCAGCGTTCATTGCAATCAAAACCTCGTGAAAGGAACTCACAAGTATCTTTGCCTGGATGACTCGGAACTTCAAGGTAGCAAGCACAAAGCCTCGACTACAATCGGACCAAAAGTTATTCGCATGAGGTTTTGAGCTGCCAGCTTCCTGGAGAATGTGGTTCTCCACCCATTGTTTCTCATTCCTGTCATCCGGCTGAACAACTGAAAAGCAAAGGTATATGATCAAAGAAGGATATAGGATAGAGATGACTAGGGGGCTGAACTACTTACAGAGCAAATCCCTGGCAACAGTCGGCAATTCATCCATCCCAAACTGCTCGCGTTCAATCGCCAGCTTTTGTTTGGACTTGGCTACATCTGCTACCTCACGCATTGCTTTCAGCTTGCGTTCACCATCCGTAACACGATCACGTAGGCCTGCAAAGGTCCCAACAGCGGCAACAAGAGGATTTGCTGGGGCAGCAAGTCCACCTGAAGACTCCGCGGCGACCCCGGCTACCTGGAGGAATACAAGGAAATTGAAGGAATAAGATGCCCTATTCGAGATATAACAACCACCTATTCGATAGGTGCTCGGGGGCTACTCCCATCGGGAGGAAACACACAACAAATTAATCGCAAGAAGCATCTCAGAAGAACATCTCGATTAAACGATGAAGATCCGGGAGCACATCCCAAGGTTCATTACAATCGAAAATACGAAATACAAAGGAAATATACTAAGGAGCTGCAGTTGTGCTGCCACACGCGGCGGTCCCTCCCCTAGCACGGGCAAACAACTCGGATAACTTCCGAGCAAGGACTCCGGCTGGCTCGCCAAAACGACGAAGCCCTACCTTTTTGCCCGTAGAAGGATCGACGGGAAGGTCCGAGTACGCCTCTTCCAAGCCAGTGACTCCATGCGCCAGTGCGAACTGGATGGCGGTCTTCGCCCCAGACTCCGACTGAGCAACCGCGTAGGTGTGAAGGAGATTGCTCTCTGAGAAAATCTTTAGAAGATCACCCAGCGCAGGCGGGGACACAGCGTTGACGAGAAGGCGACCGTGCAGCTGCGTCAGCACTCGAGTGGCATCACCAATCAAGGTGCAAACCCCTTCGGCATGTTTCTTGAGCTGAGCGAGGGAATCAGTCAGCGCATCCACTCGCTGGACCCCAGGAAGCTCCAGTGGGACGCACAGAAGACCTGTAAAGAAAGATGTTAAAATCCAAAGACCGTCAAGACAGAAGACAACAATAGACCAAAAGCAACTCACCCGCAAAGCGTTCGGCGAGGGGACGAAGGAAGTCGACAAGGTCGGCATCCGCCTTGGTGCCAACATCCTCCAAATTCTTCAGAGCATCCTGGGCAGCCGCAAGCCTTCCTTCGAGGTCAGCCGACAGCATGCGGGAGGACTCGAGTTCCCGTCGAGTAGCTGCCAACTCAGCCTCTTGAGCAATTGCCCGAGTGGAGGCATCCGCCTTCTCGGTCTTCATAAACTCAACTTGAGCTGCGCAGCAATGGTTATCAGAGACGAGGAAATTGGTGAAAGTAAAAAGATAAAGACGGAAGAAGATGATAAACTTACTTCGAAGGAGCTCATTCTCCGCGGCGAGTCGATCACGGTCCAATCAAAGGATCCCGCATTCCGCCTCAGCAAGATGAACACGACGACCAACGGCCGCGAGGGAGTCGATGAGCGACTGCAAGGACCATGAAGATAGAAGAATCAGAAAAGGGAAATTTGAGCCTATACTCGATTGTAAACATTCGAGTATAGCCTCGGGGGCTACTCCCATCGGGAGCACTGTAGTGCACCCGATAAAACAAAGAGAAGGATAAAAGACTATCTTTGAGCCTGTAGCCGATCGCATGTGATCGACTACAGCATCGGGGGCTACTCCCATCGGGAGCACTGCCGTGCACCCGATAAAAAATCCAAAATCAACGAAGCATTGAAGAAACAAGCAGCAAAGTTAACCTGGCCTTGAGCGAAGGAGAGGAGATCCGCCGAGCTACCCGACACCTCCTTCGGAGTCGATGCCCCAACAGCAAAACTAGGAATTCTGTATTCCGTAGTCGCCGCGGTAGGGGCTACACTCGGTGAATTTTGGACGGTATCAGCGGTAGGGGTCCCACCCGCAGTTCCAACTTTCTTCCTCTTTTCGAGAGGAAGAGAAGAGACGAATCTTCGAGGGCTGATGGCTTGCAGGCTAGAATGAAGACAATAAGTCAAAAAGATGCGAAAGGGAAATGATCGACTAAGAAGAAGAAGAGAAACTTACTCGTCGTCATCTTCTTCGTCCAACATATCCACATTCCAAGCGGTTTTGATAGTTGGAAACAAAGGAGAAGGGGCGCGCGTGCGCAGCGGAGTCACGTTGAGGGCCCCCTTCCCGGGAGATTCCTTGTCCAAAGAGTTGTCTTTGGAGGTGGCCTCATCGTCCTCCACTCGACGGCGTTTACGGTGGAGGAGGCCGCCATCCGAGTCCTCCGGGCCATCCGAGGAGTCGCGCTCGGAGCTCGAGGAGGTTAGCAACACTGGTATCGGTTGGGCCGTGCAAGTTACTCGCCAACAAATCCGAGGCCTCCTCCCCAGACATTGGTGGGTAGCAGGTGGCCACGGATAAGCTCTACAAAAGAAGATAGAAGAAAAACGAAAGAAGAAGTCAATCGACCAAATTTCAGAACAAAGAAAGAGATGAAGACGGAGAGGAAAACCAAAACTTACTTCGGGTGGCGGAGGCCTTGACGCCTCGAAAGCTGCAACCGTGCAGTCGGGGAAGGTTTGGCCCACCTTCAAGCTGGTGATGGCCGCGATCTTCTTCTCGAACTCGACGTTCGAGAGCTCTTCGCGGCTCACGCGACTAGGGTCTTCAGTGCCCTGGTACTCCCACATCGTGGAAGGCCTGTCTTGCAGGGGCTGAATCCTGCGCTTGAGGAAGATACTCGCCAGGTGCAGCCCGTTCAGCACGACTCCGGCGGCTTGGTCCCGCAAGGCAGCCACCATGGCGAGTAGCGGAGCGACTACCTGGCTTTCTTCAGCCGACAGCTTATGCGCCCAGGACTTTTGCTTCTTCAGAACGGCGAATGGGTGGAACTCCTGGATCCCATCCGAGCTGCTGTCGGTGACGTAGAACCACTTCTTCCTCCACCCTTGAGTGGAGTCGATGAAGTGCATCCCGAAGTAGCTGGAGTCCGATCTCGCCTGGATCCCGAAACCGCCGGTTCGCAGCGGCTCGCCAAGTTCAGACTCCACCCGCGACTTCTCGCGGAAGACGCGGATCTTGAAGAGGGCCTTCCAGAGGCCCCAATGCGGGCGAATTCCCAGAAAGCACTCGCAAAATACAATGAAGCACGAGATGTGCTGCACTGCATTCGGAGGCAGATCGTGGAGCTGTATGCCGTAGACATACAGCAGTGCCACGAGGAAGGGGTGAAGAGGAAAAGAAAGCCCGCGAGACACGTGGTCCGCGAAGACCACGCGTTCGTTCGCGCTGGGGTTGGGTACCTCCTCCTTCTTGCCGAGGCGCACCCGTTTTTCCGCTTCCGGAGGCAGCAGCCCCTCCCGCTGCATCTCCTTGATGCTCTTGATTGTGGTGTTGGGTGAGCGCCAATCGCCCGAGCGCGGCGCGGGTGGCGCATGGACCTCTCCTGACGCCCTCGACGACAAGACGACCGCGCCACGTTTCTTCACTCCCGCCATTGCTATCAGTGCAAGCTCGAAGAGAGAGGAGGTGGAGCGCGAGGAAGACGATGAGCGAAGAAGGCAAAGGCTGGGAAATTTTCACTGTTTCACCAAGGCCTGCATTTATACACAGGGCCAGCCGATCCTGGCCGCTCGCTGAGCCACGTGGCACCCATCGCAGCCGCCGCGTGCGAAGGCGAAACAAAAGGGCGGGCGGATGCTGTTTCGTGCCACGATCCTAACAGTGGATCGTGCGCATTTACTGCGCGCAGTTCGCGTAAAAACCGGGAACGACGTCTCGTTTCCGGTCAAAAAGATGACAAGGTGGGCCAGCACTTCTGCTCTCACTCCATCACGTCCCATCGGGAGGATAAAAGTGCGCCATGACGTCATAGCGTGCATCATCAAGCTGAAGAATCTTTCGAATGGAAAGTCCAAACACGAAAATAACTTCGTATGGACAAACTCTTTCGAATAGAAAGTCCAAACACGGAAATAACTTCGTATGGACAAATTATGACGTGAAATCTCTTTCACAGGAAAACATACCCCAAACACGAAAACTCTTTCGTATGGGCATAAAACTGCGAACACGAAAACTCTTTCGTACGGACGAGAAACTACGAACTCAAAACTACGTGAGTAGGCAGATCCTGCCACTCATTCACACGATATTTGCATATCATAAACCTGGATTGGTCAGCCGACTAGGTACATCCGGATGCCATATTCTTTCGAATATGAAGGTAAGACCCAAAAGATCTCTCTTGAGGGACTGGAATCGCACTCAAGCTGCGTCCTCCGGTATAATTCCCCCATAGGTTAAATTCGACTCGGTAAAACCACTACGGCCCAGTCGCAATGATCACCTCATCGGGTTCGAGTCGGAGGTCTTGAATCTGTGTAGGCCAGAACTGTTTTTGCCCTAGTTGCAATTAATTGGCCCTGATCTTTCGGGAGAGCCAAACTGCATCGCCATATCCTTCAGCGATAAACGGCCATAAAAACAGGCACTTTCATTACTCGATACTCGGGTGTAAAAAATTCATCACACAGGGTACACAACCTCCAAACAGGAAACGACCATACTGGTTATCCGAAAGAAAACAGGATGAAAAATCTGATCGTCTACTCGACTGGAAAAATCCCAATCGAGCAAACGCTCGGGGGCTACTGACGAAGGAATGGATCTTAGACCCTGCGGATAAGGACACCCCGTCTCAGGCCCAAGGTTAAGGCCTAAGAAGGGAAGCCCTTGGAGTATTCTAGAAGGCCCACATGAAGCCCACCCGCAATGCCTTGCGGGCTAAGTTAGGAAACTTGTAACCGACATAGGGTTAGAGTTCGAGTCCTCTCCGGGTAGGTTTGAGACCTGGCCACCTATATAAGGACAGGAGAACCACCGGAAGAGGACCAAGCAATACTGCACCACCAAAGCCTTGAGATCGAGATCGTACTCTCTATTTGAGCAACCACCATCGTAACCGATCTATTCGATAATACAGATCGACAAAGGCAGGAGTAAGGGTTTTACCTCTACGAGGGCCCCGAACCTGGGTAAATCTTGCCCCTGTCTAGCCAACGATCGTCACCAGCGCTCATGGGATCTCCTATTCGAAACCCTATGGGTTCACCCGAGGGATTTGTTGAGTCACAGATTCGACAGCCATGGCGGCGGTAGTGGCAACAACTGGAGCGGGAGAACGTTCCCCGTCGCCGCGTGCTGCCTCGCGGCTTCGATCGCGCTGGCCACAGTATGGCCAGTCCGATCCCACCAGCGGCAGCGCCCGACGGCGTTCCACCGCGACAGGAGGACGTCTGGGCCGTCGACGATGTTGATGACGGCTGCCGCTCCTCCTCGAAGCGGTCGATCCAGCGCCCCCAGTTGTGCTAGCCGTCGTCGTTCTCGGGGAGACGGTGCTCTGCCAGCGTCATCCAGCTGTGACGCCTGGCGATGTAGCGACGAACTTGATCCGCCGTTCGGTCGACCGGTGGGACGAAGAGGCCTTCGTCGGAGATGCGCCACTTCTTCGGGGTGCGGCAGTCCGGAGGGGCGAGGTGCCCGTACCGGTAAAGCTCCCACACGCCCTCAGTGTTGATGGTGCGCCCGCTTGTCAGGTTGGTGCCGGAGACCTCCCAGGTGTTGGCCATGGCGCTGGCGCAAAAGGCGAGGGGGAGGGAGGCGATGTGCACGGCGAGGGAGAGGGAATGCAATGTGCATGACGAGGGGGAGGGGCCTCCTTTTATCCTTGGGGGAGGGCGGGGACATAGTAAATGCCTCGCGTGGAGAAGGCGCAACGCTGGTGTAACTCGCTGGCTGTAGGCTGACGTCCCATCGCATTGGGAACTTGTGAGCGACATTAACGCGCACCGGCCGCCTGCACAAGGCCTTAACTCACGTCGAGGGCGGTTTGTGTCGCTGACATGCGGGGGCCCCCTGTCGGCTGGGGTGACCGAACAATGACCGACGCCCCCAGGCAGGCCCCCAAGTTTGGCGGGTGGGTCTGGGGGCCCGGACAGAAACTTGGCGGCTGGACACCATTGGGGGGTGCCGGTGGAGATGCTCTTACAGCTCGACTTGATTTCACGGACTTGTCAGGATTACTTTTATGTCGAGCTTCCAAAGGTGAGTAATGTTAGAGATATGTCTTAGAGATAGTAATGAACAGTTATGATTCCATCTTAAAGTTCAGAAATAAGTTTATGTCATCATTCTACAACCGCTATAGCACTTGAAAAGTGAGTTTCCAAATTAAAATCTTTGTGTGGGTGTGAAGACATAAACAAACAAGAGTTCATAATCTTGTCTCTAAGATTAGCTTATGGTTTGTGAGATGATCACGTTTTCATGATCTTGGACTTAGTTAAGTCTAGCAAAACATAAAAGTTTATTGTTAGGGTAACAATAGTACTGAACCGATCCAAAGATATGATTTTGCTAAAAGAAACTAAACAATTTTAATGTATTTAGAAAAATACATATGAAGTTGTCATTGACTATAATTTCTATACAATGATAATATATAGTGATTGTACAATCGCAAGTTATACTTTGGATGCCATTAACCATCTAGCACGTTGACATCTGGATATATAACCTAGAAAGTGTAATGGAACTAAAATCGTTCGCGACACTAGTACTTAACCCCTCTAGACGATAGAGAGATACTTTCTCTAGGCCCTCTTAGTATCACCGATGTCGACCAATCGTCTAGCCAGACATAGTGTGATTTATCACAAGGACATCAGGGATATGGATGAGAAAACAAGACGCTATGAGTAACGATTTTATGTATGTTATGATCAAAGAGTTTGATTAGAATAGATCACAATGTATCGCCTCCTGATATCGTTAGTATCGTGAAGTTAAGGGAATAAGTGCAATGAGTAACTTGTAAGGTTCCCTCGATCTCCGTGAGCACACATGAGCCATCATGGGCCTCCACGGTCCCGTTCCTGGTTATTGTCTGGTATGTTTCAGAACATGATTGTGTGTTATCGAGTCTTTACGGGTCACACGCTTAAGCCGTGTGACGTGGGGTACCCGAGAGACCCCCCCCCACAATAGGCCGGAAGGGGTCGTTGCATAGAAAACAAAAATTTTCCTACGCGAGAGACACCCGGAAGGCCAAGATCTAATCTAGGAGACGAAGTGCAGCGAGCAAACAGAGGGTTAAGGAGAACACATACCCTCGAAGACACAAAGCGTTACGAGATGAAATCTCGTTGTTTGCGTAGTCGTACTCACACCGATCCCGATAGCGAGAAGAAGTGCACCGCAATCCGGCGGTGCCTCCGTGAAAGGTCACACGTACGGTTGATGACGACCTCCGTTCCCTCGATCCAGCGGGGAGGCAGAAGTAGAGGATCCCTCGGAACTCTAGCAGCACGACGGCGTGGTGGTTAAGAAGAATCCCACGGTCAGGGCATCGCCAAGTCGGAGACCATGGAATGGAGTATCGGGTGGAGGGAAAAGCTAATGGGGAAGTTTGTGAAGGAGGGAGAGCTCTCACCCTCCTTTTATAGGAGAGGGGGAGGCAGCCCAAGGGGGGTGCGGCCAGCCCCATGGTGTGCCCCCACCTCTTCCCTCATGATGTGAGTGGACACTCCACTCACACCCACTCATTTTCCTTTAAAACCCCACTTAGAAAATCCAAGAGTTTTTCTTTAATAAATGAATAAAACATTTTTATTTCTTTAATTTAGCATTTGTTAATTATATTAACAAACATTTTCATAAAGCAGCTCGAATCATTTGTTCATTCTATTAATAAGCATTCGATGAAAAACCCCTTAAACTATTTCAATTGTCCCCGAAACAATTTTGGTGCTGCCCAAAATATTTTTCGATATTCCGTATCCTCTCAAACACGTCATCGAACCTAAAGTGTGTCACCCTACGGTTTGTGAATAAGATAGACATGATCGAGACTCCTCTTCGATCAATAATCAACTGCGGGAACTGGAGATCCGTGATGACTCCTAAATATTCAACGATGACTCTCGTGATCGTGTGAACCAATAACGTCGTGAACTATTCCCTTTGTCTCGCGATATTTTACTTGTCCAAGATTCAATCATTGGTTTCAACCATACCTTGTTCAATCTTGTTACCGACAAGTACTCTTTTCTCGTTCCCGTGATATAACATCCTTTGTGATCATATCACGTGCTTGCAAGCGGTTTCGATGTGATATCACCGAGAGGGCCCAGAGTATATCTCTCCATCATTTGGATGGACAAATCCCACTCTTGATCCATGATCCTCAACTAATACTTTCCGAATACTTACACCTTTATAGTCACCCTGTTACGTTGTGACGTTTGATGACATCAAAGAACCCTTCCAGTATCAGCGATTGACATGATCTCATGGTCTAAGGAATAAGTTACTTCGTATGTTTGATATACCAATGTAAACTAAATGACTTGATCGCATTGCTATATACACTTTGGGTATATGTTCATCACATCATTCTTCTAATGACATGACCCCGTTATTGACAACATCCAATGTTCATGATCAGGAAACCTTGATCATCTATTAATCAACGAGCTAGTTAAAAGAGATGCTTTACTAGGAACCATTGTTTGTTTATTAAGCACACATGTATCAACGTTTCCGGTTAATACAATTATAGCATGAGAAATAAACATTCATCATAAACAAGGAATAAGATAATAAGCATTTTATTATTGCCTCTCGGGCATATTCCCTTCAGTCTCCCACTTGCACTAGAGTCAATAATCTAGTCTGTAAGCACTTTAACACATATGGCGTACCATTGTTATTACCATGCTTCGCATGCGGTAAACATCATCAAAAAGATCTGAACTGTTCAGGTCCTATTGTATTTGCATGTTCTTTGCGTCTATACGCATCACTCATTCTATAATGAGATGGCTTTGTATATATATGGTCAATCGGTGAAAAATTAATTCCTCAGCTTAAACCGATGTCAGTTTAATTGTGAAAAATGTAGCTTCATAGTGTTAGCATTCTTGGAAATTCACCAAGTTCCGGTGATACCTTATTTCCTCAGCTTAAACTGATGTTACTAACATTGTGAAAATGTAGCTTCATAGTGTCAGCATTCTTGGAATTTCACCAAGTTCAATAAAGAACTCCTTAACACAAAATCCTCTTATTATCAGTTGTCAATTCAACGATATACTTTAGCCTTTGTTGTAGTATCTGTCACAATATTTTAATTTTGAAACTCTTTCAAATTCAGCATGGAACTTTCTTCCAGCCTACTGTGCCACCCTTCATCACGTATTTTAATTGAGATAAAATTACTTGAATAAATGACAAGACTATTAGTGTAACATATTACAACTAATATTTTGTCATTGCTACATAGGAAAACCTATCCTTAGCATTTCTAAAATGACACAAGAATCTCTCCCACTGTTGTCTAATCATCATATGAATTATCCTGCTAGAACATTTTATAGCATAGGACTCATCTAGTTGTGTACATAGCATGGAAAACATGACTTAGAAATCTCAATTTCAATGATGCTCATCATGTGTCAAAACACTTGAATCTTGCTCAATTATTTTCCATGTGCCAAGAACTCCTTCTTGTGATTTGGATATTGACTTACTTCAATATTTCATCTATGTAATTTGGCTTCAATTATATCAGGCATTTCAATCCAGCTCTGATAGATATCGATTCCCAATATCTTCTAAGCCTTTCATCAATATGAATTTCTTAACCGTGTTAATTTAAAATACATATCTTCCAATCAACCATATGTAATCTACATAAAGCATTGGAAATATGTCATAGCGCTCCCACTTAATTTCTTGTAACTCTACACGCATCTTTATCGTTCATGATGGAATCAAACTCTTTTGATAACTTCATCAAGGTAAAGATTTCAACTTCGTTTTTCTTACTTCAACCACTGAAGTGTGCATACCTTTCTAGCAACCTTTTGAATTTTTACAAAACTCTCATACTGTGTCAAGTACACATCTTTGATCAAACTTCCTCGAGAGGAGAGTTGGTTTTGTTATTCAACTGCCATATCATAATATGTAACTTTTGCTAGAACTATCCGTAAAGACTAAATCATCACTACGGAAGATCAAAATCTTGTAGTAGTCAACTCTTTGAACTTCGTCGAAAACAACTTTTCAATAAGTACAACTTTCAAAGGATGTAAAAATCCATGTCTTTGTCTCTATATAGACCCTTTTGCTATCGTTAGGCATCAAGCCTATCGAAAAGACTACCAAGTCACATACTTGATATTCATACAAGGATACTATGGCGGATATAATGACTCATAGTCAATTTTACGAAGTAAGGTCCCATTATTTGCTTCCTTTATAAGGTCCAGGTCCTTCTGTTGTCAAAACAACACTTTACACTTAAACCATAAGTTGATCTAAGTACAAAGTTTTAGGACTTTTGTGGTTCAGTTCGCAAACTCATTCGAAATATCTACGACACATGTAGTGTCTTCTACTTT
Source organism: Alopecurus myosuroides (assembly GCA_028641055.1). Classification (NCBI taxonomy): domain Eukaryota; kingdom Viridiplantae; phylum Streptophyta; class Magnoliopsida; order Poales; family Poaceae; genus Alopecurus; species Alopecurus myosuroides. The sequence continues at coordinate 76,262,769 of CM054063.1, forward strand.
GTCAAAATAGGAAACCCCGGAACAACTTCCAGTGCTGCGCTACTCTTGAAATGGTAACGTAGATTCTCTAATCTCGTTGAGTTTGTACTGTCCTCCCACTCACTTTTTCGCAAGAACTAATTTCTAGAGAAATCAACCCTTTCTGACGAACAACATTTGTCTTTTGGTTCGGTGATAGGAGAAATACCCAATGTTTAATTTGGGATAACCTTATAAACATATATTTAGCCTATTTTGGTTGTAAACATTTTACATATGCTATGCATACCAAAACTTAAGAAAATGACAATTCGGGTCACTACCCAAACCATATCTTATATGTTGTCAATTTCAACGGATCATGATGGTGCTCTTTTAAGTGTAAAAGAGGTTGTTCTTAATGTATAAAATACAAAATTATAATGGCATTTTAATCTTACCATGTCAAACACGGTTTGATTTTGTCTTCTGAATGCTCCAAACTAATGTGGTGTATTCTACAACTCCTCAGATGTTTTGCTAAACTTGTAACTCAAACTTCATCCTTTATGATCCAATCATAAATACTTGATTATCTTGTTACAATGATTTTTACTTCATACTAACAACCATTTGAACCAATTCAAAATGTCAAACTCCATTCTCTTTAAATAGATATACTCACATATCTACTCAAATCATCGACAAAATTTTCTGAAGGAAAAATTAATGCACCATACATAACTACACATAATGGAGTATATACAACAACATGTATAATCTCCACTAAATTAGTCGTCTATTCTACTTTGGCCTATGAACGGAAATTTAGTCATCTCTTGGAAGAAGTCTCACAAGCGTCAATTTATTCAAAACAAAATAACTCCGGAAGTCCATCAATATGGATTTCCTTCATGTTTTCCTTTACGATATGAACTAAAATGGTGGTGTCATATTTAAGTGAAACTCTTTTACGTCTTGCAACGTTTAGCATTTAGTTTTATAGATGTTTACTTTACCAACATGATTTATATTAACATATCCATCAATTATGGAATATGGTCATAGTTTGAACAATCTCATTTGTTCTCACAAAAGACTAGAACAAAATAACAACTTATTAAGTTCGTAAAATAAATCTTGAATGTTTAGTTTGATACGACAATGAACACAATAACACTTTATTACTGTTCTTTTCATAATCGATTCCACATCTATTACTAGTTCCTTTTAGGCACTTGTATTTCTTCCATTACGTTGCTTTGTATGACAACTCATACCAACCAATGTGGTATCAAAATACCCAAAAATACTTTGTTAACTAGTAATACATCTATAACTTGTATATCAAGCATATACTCTTGAGCTGGACTTTTCCAGTTATCTTCCTTTTCTGCCATATATCTTTTTTTAATTCTATTTTCAATATTCCCTTTCCTTTCAGAAGAATCATTCAGCATCAAACAATGCTAGTCGTACTAGCTCATTTTATTTGGCGTGTTAGTCATATACTATCACCCATTGAGTCATACTTTCAGTTTGATTGTTCTACTAATATCACCATATTAACAACATTCTTCCAGATTCCACTCTTAGCAAACTCCAAGCAAGGCTAAATGATTTTACCCATACTTTTAATCCATCCCATCATAACAATTTTATGATTAAGCTACTATAGCTCGAAGGAAGGAATTTAGATGATAATTTTTAGCGCCCAACTTCTTGGAATATTCAAACGCCTAGCGTCTTCAATCATTGCATATATTCAGATAATATAAGCAAACATTGACACACTAAATTATACTCAGTCATGTTGCTACAAATAAGTTTCTAGATATCAATATATCTTTCACTTGATTGTTTATGAAAACAACTCTTTTCAGTTCCTAAATCACATTGATCAACAAAACATTTCTTTTGAAGATAAAGTAATATGGAAGCAACCATGACTCTAGATTCTAAGTAGGAATTGGTTGCTCTCTAGATCAATCAATCATTAATCAGGTAGGAAATACCAAAAATCTACAATAGGATTCAATTTTAAATTTCACGAATACGGTACCAATCTTAAATGGTATTTACCAGATCATAACAGTTATATCTCAATTAACAATCTAAGTGTAAGGTGGTTATGTGGATGCCAATGAATACTACAATTTGTGCAAATTCACTTTGATTTGTTGTTCATGATAAATAAGTTCAAGTTAATTCAAAATTATACCATTAACTCCCATTCTAAAACAACATCCCTCTTAGTCGTCTTTAGTGATTACACGAACCAAATTCACTACAATAAAACCGATCATCATGTGAGATGATGTAGCTTCAAAGGCGAACATCGACATGTTCATCATATCATCCATATGACTCATGCTTTACCTTTCGGTTACATGTTCCGAGGCCATGTATGTACATGCTAGGCTCGCCAAGTAGAACCGTAGTATTGCGTGTGTTTCAAGGCCATGTCTGTACATGCTAGGCTTGAAAACACCCGTTGTATGCGAACGTTGAGTCTGTCACACCCAATCATCACGTTGTGTCTCGAAACGATGAAATTTCTTAACGATGCATACTTAAGGAAGAACACATTATTATCTTGATATTAAGTGAGAGGGATCATCTTATAATGCTACCGTCGCTATCTAAGAAAAACAAGATGCATAAAAGGATTAACATCACAAACATCACATGAAAGGATAACATGATATGATATGGTCCATCTTGCACTTGATCTCCATCATGTGCATCATCGTATGATCTCCATCATTCCAACAGCGTGGTACCAAGTACCATGGAACCCAATCTTGATTGTCCATCAAGAAGAAGACAATCATATGGATACCTACCGGTATATCAATAATTTACAAAATAGATCATCTCATAATCAAATTTGTAATATTGAATATATCACATCACATGTCCAGCAAAAACTAGTTAGACGCCTCTAATTTATTTTTGCATATTTTACGTGGCTTAGGGCTTTCGAGGATAGAACCGTTCATACCTACGAACATCAACCACAACGTTGATAAACACATTTTTAACAACCCTTCGTAGATTAGATCTTAACTAAAGTAGGAGAAACGGACACCCCCTTAGCCACAAGTGAGACAACTCTCGCGTACATAGTAAACGTAAACTTAGTCTGGGGCAGCTTCATCCTACTATGCCACTAAGATCATAAAATACTGAAGGAGGCAATAACATGATCATCAACGCCCACATACTCATATGTGTTCTACCCGTACAAAACATCTACACATAAACTTGGCTCTGATACCACTGAAGGGGTCGTTGCATAGAAAACAAAAAATTTCCTACGCGAGAGACACCCGAAAGGCCAAGATCTAATCTAGGAGATGACGTGCAACGGGCAAAGAGAGGGTTAAGGAGAACACATACCCTCGAAGACACAAAGAGTTACGAGATGAAATCTCGTTGTTGGCGTAGTCATACTCACACCGATCCTGATAGCGAGAAGAAGTGCACCGCAATCCGGCGGTGCCTCCATGATCGGTCACACGTACGGTTGATGACGACCTCTGTTCCCTCGATCCAGCGGGGAGGCGGAAGTAGAGGATCCCTCTAAACTCCAGAAGCACGACGGCGTGGTGGTGAAGAAGAATCCCACGGTCAGGGCTTCGCCAAGCCAGAGACCATGGAATGGAGTAGTGGGTGGAGGGAAAAGCTAATCGGCAAGTGTGTGAAGGAGGGAGAGCTCTCACCCTCCTTTTATAGGAGAGGGGGGCGGCAGCCCAAGGGGGGTGCGGCCAGCCCCATGGTGTGCCCCCAGCTCTTCCCTCATGATGTGAGTGGACACTCCACTCACACCCACTCATTTTCCTTTAAAACCCCACTTAGAAAATCCAGGAGTTTTTCTTTAATAAATAAATAAAACATTTTTATTTCTTTATTTCAGCATTTGTTAATTATATTAACAAACATTTGCATAAAGCACCTCGAATCATTTTTTCATTCTATTAACAACCATTGGACGAAAAACCCCTTAAACTATTTCAATTTTCCCCGAAACAACTTCGGTGCTGCCCAAAATATTCTTCGATATTCCATATCCTCTCAAACGCGTCATCGAACCTTAAGTGTGTCACCCTACGGTTCGTGAATAAGATAGTCATGATCGAGACTCCTCTCCGATAAATAATCAACAGCGGGATCTGGAGATTCGTGATGACTCCTATATATTCAATGATGACTCTCGTGATCGTGTGAACCAACAACGTCGTGAACTATTCCCTTTGTCTCGCGATATTGTACTTGTCCGAGATTCGATCATTGGTATCAACCATACCTTGTTCAATCTCGTTACCGACAAGTACTCTTTTCTCGTTCCCGTGATATAACATCCTTTGTGATTATATCACGTGCTTGCAAGAGGTTTCGATGTGATATCACCGAGAGGGCCCAGAGTATATCTCTCCGTCATTTGGATGGACAAATCCCACTCTTGATCCATGATCCTCAACTAATACTTTCCGAATACTTAACGACACCTTTATAGTCACCCTGTTACGGTGTGACGTTTGATGACATCAAAGCACCCTTCCGGTATCAGCGATTGACATGATCTCATGGTCTAAGGAATAAGTTACTTCGTATGTTTGATATAACAATGTAAACTAAATGACTTGATCGCATTGCTATATACACTTTGGGTATATGTTCATCACATCATTCTTCTAATGACATGACCCCATTATTAACAACATCCAATGTTCATGATCAGGAAACCTTGATCATCTATTAATCAACGAGCTAGTTAAAATAGAGGCTTTACTAGGAACCATTGTTTGTTTATTAAGCACACATGTATGAACGTTTCCGCTTAATGCAATTCTATCATGAGAAATAAACATTCATCATAAACAAGGAATAAGATAATAACCATTTTATTATTGCCTCTCGGGCATATTCCCTTCAAGGCCTACCCGATGCGGCCCATCAGGAGGTGCCTTAAGGAGGCCTTCAGATAGCTGCGTTGAGGCCTGCTACGGGGGCCCACGAGGAAGCGAAAACAAGGAAAGACTTACTTAAGGAGTTAGGAAATAGTAGCACCGACTCAAAGTTGAGTCCTATTCATGTACGGCCCCCTCGACCCGGCTACCTATATAAAGCACAGGATGGGTCACGGAAAAGCAACCAACCTAGATTCATAGTTGCTCTAGATCCAATCTATGTGGCACCCCTATAATCCGTTTTCACCTCATCGGAATAAAGATCCGGCAGGCAGTAACCCATCAAGTCGAGTAGTATACCAGCGCCTTTTCCCTTATGAAACCCTAGGTCCCTCACCATGGGGATTGTTGAGGTCACATCCTATTTATTATCGCCGTCTATGGGACCTGGGGCGCCGGATCCGAGGCTTCTTCGACCTCACCTTCATCAAGCTATGACTCATCGATCTGGGCGGACTTGGTTCACTTCGGGTCCATTGACTTCACCAAGAATTCGCCGATATCTCTCCCTATATTTGACTCCATCGACAAAAGCATCGACTTCATGTTCGGTGACCTAAATTTTCGCGCAAGTCCCGGGGGAATACTACGCCTGCAAGACTCTCCTCGACCTCAATCGACAGAGTCGATCGCGACAAGGATTTCTCCACCTTCACTCGAAAAAGCGAACTTCAGGCACTCCTAAATCGCTGATCCCCACCTCCACTTTGTTGTGATGGTTAGGCGAGCCGGGTCCTCCACCTCAAGAAGCAAAAGTGAGGAGGAGAGTTGACTGATGCAAGAAAAGTAGTAGATGCACTCAATGATGGAGCGGATGAAGAGGGAGAGCAGTTTGGCGAGGACCCGCAGGCGTCCCTACCACCTGAGGATATGGACCCGACCGACAATGACGACAGACTCGACGGGCCCGCCCGGTCTGCCGATTTCGGGTCCGTGACCAAAAATAGGAAAAACAAGGGGAGGCACACTTTGGTGCACGTTTCACCCAGCACAATGGAGCTGGTTATGGCCCTGGTTGAACAAAGCCTCCCCCTTCCGAAGGACGCCAACACGAAGTGTGGGCATGCTATCGCTACACGTTGAGCAGGCAAAGGAGGAAACTAAAAAGAATGTACAAGGAGTTAGATAGTGCGCGCTCTGCAGGAACGGACGCAGCCGAAGCCTCATGCAGTGGGGTGGAGAAACCACCCACGCCTAAACGACGATCCCGAACGACGTATGACAAGTCACTCTATAAGGGGACTCGGAGGGCGCTAGAACTTGAACACCACACGAAGGAACCCAACCCCCCAGGAAAGGATAGTACCCAAGACACCCCAGGAGAGGCTCCTACAGGTGCAAACATACCCGATGTCAATAAAGCAACCGCCAGGTGACCCCCGCATAGAGGTTCATGAGGCGATGCTGCATGGCCTCAATATCACAAGTACGGAATTAGGGGAGAGATCCACCCCATGAGTAGCAGCAACACCCACGGATCCGGGAAAGGCAAACACAGGGTCAGCCCTCGCACCACGCTACGAGGAGGTGAAAGTGCATGGTGCCCCACGTGTGGTTTTGGTAATTAATGACAATCCTTATGGACTAATAGTTTCATTGAGATATCCTTGTAGGTTTGTTCATTGGCACCACTTGAACTCCATGTGTTGGATTCAAGGTTGGATGATCAAGATCATTGCTTATAATGAATATATTTGATATGATCAAGAAGAATAATTGCCATGATAATATTGATCATATTGCAAGTATGTCTTGAAGAAGTAGATTGTGTGAACATTCATGTTTACCTTCAAGACATCATCATCATGAATAAAGAGAAGATACTTAGTTGATCAAGTTGAAGTGCAAGTTCAAGATGAGCATCAAGAAGAGTTCAAATGTTTGATGCTTGCCACCCATATGGAGATTATTATCAAGTGAAGATGGACATGTGAGAATCTTTCCCATATTATCTTATGGGGAGCAATTTAAAAGTCTTCACAAAGCGAAGCACAATCAAGAAAGGTGCTCCAACTTGAGGTGATTAAGATCGTCATCATGTATCTCAATTGGAATGCGCAAGAAAAAGGTGACATTGATAGGATTTCTATTTTACCGGTCTCATGATGTTAGTAGGGAGACCGGGTTATAGGATAGATAACCACTCTATCAAGAGGGGCTCTCGAATGAGTTGCTTGATCGTATCGTTCGTAGAGAGCTCAAACCTTTGCATCTTTGGCATCATCTTTCTTGGTTCTTATTTTGGTTTTCTCCATGTGTGGTTTTAGAGCTTGTCTTGTTCTTCATGTCAAGCTCAAGTTTATCAAAAACGGATTTCGTATAGAAAACTTATTGCATTTTTGTTATTGGAGGTTTTGCCGGTTCCTATCTTATAGAGAGGTCTAGGATTTGACCATTTGGTTTTAGTCTCCCTTGTTGTACTATGATGTTTCACTGCGTATTCTTGTAGTGCTCGTCGCTGCGATTTCAACGAGCCCAAGAACGTCGAAAACTGAGTCGGGATGCAAAAGATATGGCCGTTTTCGTATCAATGTTTTCGCAGTTTTCAGGGGGGGCGGAAATTCCGGTCTAAGGCCGGAAATTTACGGCCAGGCCGGAATATTCCGGGGCAAAAATGCGTCCCGGCATCTGTGAGCGGGCACTCGCGCTCCAGGGGGTCCTGGGTCGTCCGGAAATTTGCGGGGTCGAAATATCCGGCCTGGGGCCGGAAATTTCCGCCCCGGAAGGCCGGAAATTTCCGGGGTAAGTGAAAATTTTCCATTCCGGGCGGCCCTAACGGCCATATTTCGTGGGAAGCTATAAATAGCCTTCTTCTTCCTTAAGAGGAGGCTACCCAACCCATTTCCTCTCTCCTCCATTGTTGACCTTCAAAATCTTGGGTTTCTCTCAATCCCTCCAATGGTTCTTGCCCATTTTTAGGGAAAAGAGAGAGGAGATCTAGATCTACTATTCCACCAATCAATATCTCCTCTTAGTGAGGGGAATCCATTAGATCTAGATCTTGGGATTCATTTGTTGTTTTCCTTGTTCTTCCTCCTTCCTTCCTCCATAGCATTAGTTGCTTTTGTGGGATTTGGGAGAGAATGACTTGATCACTTTTTGTGTTCTTGCCATTGCATTAGGTGAATCGTTTTGAGTTCCCCACGGGATCCGTGAAAGAGAAGTTCGTGAGCTTGTTACTCTTGGGTGCTTGGTCACCGGAGAGATTGTTCCTCTTGGGTGTATTGAGCACCCTAGACGGTTAGTGCTTGGGGCTTCCACCTTGTTGCAAGAAGCTTCGTTGAGAGCCTCCAACTTACTTGTGGAGATAGCCTCAACCTCGTGTAAGGTTTGGTCACCGCCTCCAAGACGACCTCATAGTGGAAACGAGAATCTCCCTCACCGGAGAAGCTCAAGGAGAATAAGGTGTGCACATCCGTGCTATTGAGGAGCGCCTAGGTGGCTCCCCACCTCTCCAACGAAGACGTACTTTCCTTGGGAAGGAACTTCGGTAATCACATCGGTGTCTCCTTGTGCTTCGGTTATTTCTATACTCTAGCCCGTTACTTATGCATTTACCTTTGTGATAGCCATCGTGCTTGAAGTCATCTTTCTTGCTATCACATAGTTGTATATCTTGCTTAGCATAAGTTGTTGGTGCACATAGGTAAACCTAGCTTGTATAGGTTTTGTGCTTGATAAATTAAACGCTAGTTTTATTCCGCATTTATTCAAGCCTAAACCGTAATTTTTTAAAGCGCCTATTCACCCCCCACTAGGAGGCATCCTTGTACTTTCAATTGGTATCAGAGTAAGGGCTCTCATTGTTAGGCTTCACCGCCTTGAGAGTAATGATGTCGCTTAGTGAATTAGTGCACGATCCCACATTTCATTTCGATGGCACAAACTATGATGTTTGGAAATTTCGTATGCTCATTTATTTCCGGGTCATGGACCCACATATGGAGCAAATTGTAGAGATGGGTTTTTCTCCTCCAAAGGATCCTCAAAATCCCACTTTAGAGGAAGAGAAAAACTTATCTCTTGATGCTCTTGCTATCAATGTGTTTTTCCTTCTTGTGAGCCTTGTAGTTACTAAGCCACTCTTTCCTATCCGGAATGCTCATGAGGTATGGACAAAGCTTCAATATAAATATGGAGTGTCCAATATTGAAGAGGGTGATTGTTCTCCCTCCGTTTCCGTTCGTGATGAGTTCTCAACTTCTTATACTTCACCAACATGTGGTAAGCCACAAACTAATGAGATGGTGAGTAGTGATAGGCTTTGCAATAATGATAGTCAGCTTATTATTGATGGTCCTCCATCTCTATCTTATTGCCATGCCTCATCTTTGGACTTAAACACAACTAGCACCAAAAATATTTTACATGCTTGTGTTGATAGTCCTTGCATATCACTTCAACGTTGTGTGTCTAAATATCATGATGATATGCTTTCTTTATCTTGTTCCCATGATAAAAATAATTGTGTTTCCTCTAGTCTTTGTGTGGCTAACAATGTAAAGGAAACCCAACTCTCTATGGAACAAGATGATGACTTGAGTGGTGGCTCAAGTAATGATCCATCACCATCTACCACCTTTTGCCTCATGGCCAAGGATTCAAACGTATCTTCTACTTTGAACCCCAATATATCTCATGATGGTAGAGATGAGTGGATAGTTTTGTGGTTAGCTAGCCTTGATGGTGAGACCAAGAAAAATGTGAATGCTCTTCTAGAACAACTCGATGAGGCTAACTCTCTTATAGATGAAAAGGAGGATATCATCATGACTTTGGAAAGTCATAATGGTGGTCATTCTATCAAGGACAAAGAGCTTGAAAGGGCTTCTGAGAAAGAGCGTTCCCTTAGATCTTCTCTTGAAGAGAAACTATATAGTCTAGAAGAAACCTATGCTATTAGTGTTTCTAAGCTTAGAAGGGACAAAGAATTATCTCTTGCTCTTTCTAATGACCTCAAAACTAAAAATTATGATGCTTGTGCTACTAACTCTATTTCTTGTGAAGCATCCATATTAAAGGAGAATGTTGAGCTACGGGCTCAACTTGAGTTGCTAACTAGTAATTATGGTAAATTGGAAGAAGCTCATGAAAAGCTCTCAAGCTCTCATGAGAATCTTCTAGTCTCCCATGAGAGGCTAAAATTAGCTCATGAGGCTATTTTAACTAAGGTAACATCTTGTGAGCCTCATGTGGACAAAGGCACAACCTCTACTCTAAATTCTTTATTGCCTTTTGCTAGTCCTAGTAATTCATCCTCTCATAATGTGTCCACATCTTGTGATGAATTGCTTTCCTTGCCTTTTTGCTCTAATAATGATGCATCTACTTCCTCTAGCTCTTGTGTTGATACTAACCATGTAGAGGGAATCAAAGAGCTCAAGGCCCAAGTCACTTCCTTGAAGAAAGACTTGGAGAAGTGTCATAAAGGGAAGTCCACACTTGACTATTTGTTGAGTGTCCAAAAATCCCCCAATGACAAGAGAGGACTTGGATTCATTTCAATTACAAGAACAAGTCTAAGGTAGACAAGAAGAAGGGCCATGAACAAGTCAAGAATTTGGCCAAGATTGTTTGCTTCAAGTGCAAGGTTGAAGGGCATCATGTTAGATCATGCCATTTGAAGAAGAAGCAACTTAGTGAGAAGCAACAACAAAATCGGCCACAAGTTCAACCTCAATCTCAACTTCAAGTTGAAGAAAGGCCTCTTGCTAAGAAGACTCAAGCTAGTGATTATCAAGTTGAGAAATCATCTAAGAAGAATGGAAGGAGTCGGTGTTGCTATTTATGCCGTGAAAAGGGCCATCTTGCTTCTTCATGCACTAACAGTACATTCTTCAACCCTATCATAATTGATGATGCGTATTCCATTCGTAAGGATAATGTGGGCAATGTGTTTGCCAAATATGTTGGTAATCAAAGTGGTGTCAAGAAAAGAACCATGTGGGTTTCCAAGCGTATTGTGACTAACCTCTTAGGACCCAACTTAGTTGGGGACCAACAAGCTCAAACTTGATCAATATGTGTTATTGAAGGGCATTGAAGACTTTGCTATATCATGAAGAATTAAGGGATCTTCATCACTTATATTTTCCTCAAGCCAAGTCATTTGGATTATCATGTATCTATCTCATATTCCATGCTCCTTCTTGCGGTAACTTGTATTTACATTTTATATATACATTGAAAGTTGCTTGTCCCTTTGCATGTGTTGGTTTTGTACCTTGCTTGTATTTTTTATATGTTGTGCTTACTACTTACTTATCCTTGAGTAATCTAGTATGTGTTTGTCGGTTCGCACAACATGTATGTGTTAGTTTTCATTGAGCCTTATTGTATCTTGCTTGTATCTTATTTGGATATTTTGAGTGATTAATGGACTTTCATATTTTTGGGCAATGATATGCCTTGGCACTTCACAATCCTAAAATGTATGTACATGAGCAATACCATTTAGTGTTGATATTTCAATATTGTCTAGCATCTATGTGGTATGTCATGCTGATGAGAAATTCAATTCTATAATGTCTATTAATCATCTCTAGTTGTTCTTTATTTTCCTCTTGTTAAAAAGATAATGATTATCACATTATGGGGGAGTAATATCCTTTGTGCATACTACAAACCTAAAGAATGTGAACATTTGAGGTTTTGCCACCTAGAATTGATATTGTCAATTATCTTGTTCCTATGTGGCATGTGTTCTCAAACAAGTTCCAATTTTCTTAAATGCTTTTATTTGCTCATATTTTTTGATCTTGTTTGTGAGAGAGTTTCTTGGTTCGGTTTTCCTCAAATGTGCACTAGTATGCATTATCTCGGAAATCGGTTGCTTCATACTATATTAATCATTGCTTTGCATGATCATTCGACTATTGAAGCCACCAAGAATATCTATTTAAGCATGGTGTTTTAGTTCCTATCCTTTTCATATGCTTTTATTTTGTGAATATGATCATGAATATCTATGCAACATACCACCGAGAAATAACTCCGTACTCCTTGTCCTTGACAAGTGATAATGTTATTTGTGGTAGAATTTATTGATCATATTTTACTTGTGCTATTGCTTTTATTTTTCATATTTATTGCCAAGAAATTTCTTTGTGCTCACTCCCATTGTCTTCCTTTCCTATTTAGAATCCCTTTGTTTTACTCGTATTTGTTTGGTCTTCTAATTGCTAAAGCTAAAGCAAGGATCCCATTTGTGTGCATATTGTATTAAAATTCAAAATTATGAATAATGCACAAATCATTGGGGCTCTTTCCTATATTATTTAGAAAACTAGTTTTCTTCTCTTTTCTTAAGATCTTTCTCAATTGGTATTTAATCCCGATGACTTGTCTTTACGGAAGACAAACCTTTTCGTCTTGGTACTTTGTGCCATCATGAAAAGTGTAGAGGGTTTGGTTTAGTTGTTGGAAACTTGCTCTTTTTGGGACTTGGTTATCTTACTCATTGCTTTATTTTTCAAATCGATCTATTTTGGATATTGGACTTCTTTTTGTTAATGAATCTTTCTTTTGATATCTATTTTGGGAGTTCAATATCTCATTTCTTGTTGTAACTTTTAATTGATTTCTATGAAGTGTCAATTGGTTCTTTGTGATCTCGTTTTCACTTGTCTTTTGGTTCTTGAAAATATTTGCATGCATATTTACTAAAGTATTTGTTATGGCATGCTTACTTTCTTTGATGCAATATATAGGATAAACTCCACCGAATCCTAAATAGGCTAAGATGTGCATGAAATTAAATTTATATCTATATGCACATATTTATGTGGAGCTTATCCTATGTATTGTAGTTTGTCTAACTACTTTGGACCCAATGTGTTTGGGGACCATTTTGTGCTTAAATGTGTTTTAGGTACATTTGAGATGCATTGGATGCTTTCCTCATTCTCAAGGAAGGTGCTGTCACCATGATCTTATCGGAGTCAAGCTAGGATGATGGATTAACTCTTATCCACAACAACATCTCCAATGCGATCTTGGTAACAAGTATCTCTCATGCATACTATTCTTGTATTCAACCTTGTGTAGGTTGCATCTTGGCATGAAAATTCTTTATTTGTTAAAATATTGTCCATTTGGGATACTTGATTCTTCCAAAACATTGCAACTATCTATTTTTTCCTTATTGTTATTTGTGATGTCTTTGGTGTGTTTGTCTTGGAAATGCATTTATCCCCATTTATGATAAAATTGAGCTATGTTCTATGCTTTCAATAAAAAAAATCTTATTGGTGTAGTTATGACTTTCTCTTGGATATCATGTTCTTCACTTTCGTAACTATTTTTTGTGTACATGCTTCTTTGTGGATACATATTATCATGATTTTTGTCCACTTAGAAACTTATACACATGATAGGAGTTACATCTCTTTTTGGTATCCTATTCCTTTGGAGTCCACCCTTCTTATACCCTTTTCATTTTTGGTGACTCCGGAAAGTATTTTCCTTATGAGTGCTTGTCTTATATTATTTCATCTTGTTCACTCATTTGTTTTTGAGTTTTTTTTGTATCCCATGCTTACCTTGGTGGGCATGTTGGTTTCCTTATGTATGGTTGAGCCTTGTCTCATGATGTTCCGTTCATTTGGTATCTTTTTGCTCAATCATTCATTTATTTTCTTCAAGTGCTATGCCTAGTTTACCTTTTATGCTCTCTTGCACTTTTTTGTGTGTTTTAGAGGATATTGTGGGAGTGATGATCCCATCTTTGTGCACTTTGTATTCAAATGCAAAAACTCTAAGTAGTGCATGAACATTGGGGAGCTTCATGATTTTCTTTAGAACACTATTTTGCTAAAATCATAAAATCTTTGGTTCCATTGGCTTTTTCGGATCTTTGTTTGTGCTCCTCCTCTTGGAATAAGTTTCAAATGAATATAATCTTATTTTCAATCTTTGGGCCCTCAATATAGTTTGATCTCCCCCCATCTATTCGTCATTGAATATGCATGTGTTTTCACTCATATTATGAGAAATGCAAAAATTGTAGGGGAGCTCTTACTATATTGGCCTTCTACATTTTTCCGCCCATTTCGTCAATGGATGCCAATGGGGGAGAAGTTTAGAGGGTTTAAGGGAATTTGGTTTAAATGTTTTTGTTTTGTTCTTAAGCATTTTTGCATTCCATTCTCATGCATCCATGTTTATTGCTTTGCGTGTTTGCTTAATTCATTATATAAGCCCTCGTAAAAGGGATTGTCATCAATTACCAAAATGGGGGAGATTGAAAGTGCATGGTGCCCCACGTGTGGTTTCGGTAATTAATGACAATCCTTATGGACTAATAGTTTCATTGAGATATCCTTGTAGGTTTGTCCATTGGCACCACTTGAACTCCATGTGTTGGATTCAAGGTTGGATGCCATCAAGATCATTGCTTATAATGAATATATTTGATATGATCAAGAAGAAGAATTGCCATGATAATATTGATCATATTGCAAGTATGTCTTGAAGAAGGAGATTGTGTGAACATTCATGTTTACCTTCAAGACATCATCATCATGAATAAAGATAAGATACTTAGTTGATCAAGTTGAAGTGCAAGTTCAAGATGAGCATCAAGAAGACTTCAAATGTTTGATGCTTGCCACCCATATGGAGATTATTATCAAGTGAAGATGGACATGTGAGAATCTCTCCCATATTATCTTATAGGGGAGCAATTTAAAAGTCTTCACAAAGCGAAGCGCAATCAAGAAATGTGCTCCAACTTGAGGTGATTAAGATCGTCATCATGTATCTCAATTGGAATGCGCAAGACAAAGGTGACATTGATAGGATTTCTATTTTACCGGTCTCATGATGTTAGTAGGGAGACCGGGTTATAGGATAGATAACCATTCTATCAAGAGGGGCTCTCGAATGAGTTGCTTGATCGTATCGTTCGTAGAGAGCTCAAACCTTTGCATCTTTGGCATCATCTTTCTTGGTTCTTATTTTGGTTGTCTCCATGTGTGGTTTTAGAGCTTGTCTTGTTCTTCATGTCAAGCTCAAGTTTATCAAAAACGGATTTCGTATAGAAAACTTATTGCATTTTTGTTATTGGAGGTTTTGCCAGTTCCTATCTTATAGAGAGGTCTAGGATTTGCCCATTTGGTTTTAGTCTCCCTTGTTGGACTATGATGTTTCACTGCGTATTCTTGTAGTGCTCGTCGCTGCGATTTCAACGAGCCCAAGAACGTCGAAAACGGAGTCCGGATGCAAAAGATATGACCGTTTTCGTATCAATGTTTTCGCAGTTTTCAGGGGGGCGGAAATTCCGGTCTAAGGCCGGAAATTTACGGCCAGGCCGGAATATTCCGGGGCAAAAATCCGGCCCGGCATCTGTGAGCGGGCACTCGCGCTCCAGGGGGTCCTGGGTCGTACGGAAATTTGCGGGGTTGAAATATCCGGCCTGGGGGCCGTAAATTTCTGCCCCGGAAGGCCGGAAATTTCCGGGGTAAGTGAAAAATTTCCATTCCGGGCGGCCCTAACGGCCATATTTCGTGGGAAGCTATAAATAGCCTTCTTCTTCCTCAAGAGAAGGCTGCCCAACCCATTTCCTCTCTCCTCCATTGTTGACCTTCAAAAGCTTGGGTTTCTCTCAATCCCTCCAATGATTCTTGCATATTTTTAGGGAAAAGAGAGAGGAGATCTAGATCTACTATTCCACCAATCAATATCTCCTCTTAGTGAGTGGAATCCATTGGATCTGGATCTTGGGATTCATTTGTTGTTTTCCTTGTTCTTCCTCCTTCCTCCCTCCATAGCATTAGTTGCTTTTGTGGGATTTGGGAGAGAAGGACTTGATCACTTTGTGTGTTCTTGCCATTGCATTAGATGCATCGGTTTGAGTTCCCCACGGGATCCGTGAAAGAGAAGTTCGTGAGCTTGTTACTCTTGGGTGCTTGGTCACCGGAGAGATTGTTCCGCTTGGGTGTATTGAGCACCTTAGACGGTTAGTGCTTGGGGCTTCCAGCTTGTTGCAAGAAGCTTCGTTGAGAGCCTCCAACTTACTTGTGGAGATATGCTCAACCTCGTGTAAGGTTTAATCACCGCCTTCAAGACGACCTCATAGTGGAAACAAGAATCTCCCTCACCGGAGAAGCTCAAGGAGAATAAGGTGTGCACATCCGTGCTATTGAGGAGCGCCTAGGTGGCTCCCCACCTCTCCAACGAAGACGTACTTCCCTTGGGAAGGAACTTCGGTAATCACATCGGTGTCTCCTTGTGCTTCGGTTATTTCTATACTCTAGCCCGTTACTTATGCATTTACCTTTGTGATAGCCATCGTGCTTGAAGTCATCTTTCTTGCTATCACATAGTTGTATATCTTGCTTAGCATAAGTTGTTGGTGCACATAGGTAAACCTAGCTTGTATAGGTTTTGTGCTTGATAAATTAAACGCTAGTTTTATTCCGTATTTATTCAAGCCTAAACCGTAATTTTTTAAAGCGCCTATTCACCCCCCCTCTAGGTGGAATCCTTGTACTTTCAGGAGGACCCAAAGGACATGAACAACAAACTCACGCAAAATAAGGTAGATAGGCTACCGCAGAGAGAGAGAGAGAGAGAGCAGGAGAAGAAATACTACCATGGACCAGCAGGACCCCGGCAGAACACTCGAGAGAAAGTTCCCCCGACTCAGATGAAGAGGAACTCTGCGGGCCTCCCTGCTTCACTCATGAGATTTGCCAGGCCAGGAAGCCGAAGCGATTCAAACTGACAGCCGAGACACCCAAGGATGATGGTGCCCAGAAACTCGAGGCTTGGTTGGATGATTATTTGACTACCGTTAGGTTCCAGAAAGGCAATTGAGTGAAGGCGATACAATATATTCAGCTACAACTCGTAGGATCTGCAAGAAGCTGGCTAAAGAGTTGACCCAAAAACAGATACAACTATTGGAAAGACTTCGAGTATGACTTTGTCTGGAGCTTCAAATCCACCTGCAAACGACCGGTAACAGTCGGGCAGCTAAAGGCGTGCAGACAACGTTCAAACAAGAACATCCCCAAGTACATACAGTGATGGACTCCTTAAAAACAGTGCATAGGAGATCTTAGAGGAAACATCAATTTACAACTTCAGGGATGTACTCCGCCGGATGGATCTTAAAGAGTACATCAGTCGAGTTCGGGTCAAAACAGTAAGCGAGCTCATGGAGATAGCCAACAGCTAGGCATAAGACAAGAAGTCAGCGCATAGAAATTGGTAACACCAAGGGCTCAGAGGCCAGCGCTATGGAACAGTTGGATGAAGAAGCAGAACCCACACTTATGGACATACCAGAGCATGTTAAACCATGTTAAAACTACCTGGATGCAGCCACTGATCGATTACATGACACAGAAGGAGCTCTCCGAGGACCAGGCAGAGGCACGTCGAGTGATGCGCAGAGTAAAAGCATTCACCATCCGTGATGGGAAACTCTGCAAGCTACTTGATATTACAGAGGTGCATAACCCCAGAAGAAGGTAGAGAGAAACTACTTGATATCCATCAAGGAACTTGCGGGCACCACATAGGAAGCAGAAACCTAGTTCACCAAGCATTTAGAGTGGGATTTTATTAGCCAACATCAAAACTTGATGCTAAAGTCATCGTACAACACTGTGAGGCGTGTCAAATGTTTGCTACAAGACCCAATGTCCCTGACACGGAACTTCATATGATACCACTCATGTGGCCCTTTGTGCAATGGGGACTCGACATGGTCGGGCCACTCTGTCAACCGTCACACGATGGATACACCAGTCTACTAGTAGCAGTCGATATGTTCACTAAATGGATTGAAGCCATGCATGTCACATCACAAGACACAGATCATCAACAAAATTCATAATGTCAATCGTGCATAGATTTGGAGTCCCACACAAAATTATCACATACAATGGAGACAACTTCATAGCAGCAGAGTTCCAGGACTATTGTAAGGAGATGGGAATCAACATCAGCTATGCATCAGTGGCACATGGGCAAACAAACAGGCAGGTAGAGTGATCGAACGGTTAATCACAGATGGACTAAAAAAATGACTGCTGACACCACTCAAACGATCCGCTAGAGCATGGACAGAAGAGTTGCCTTCAGTACTTTGGAGCCTGAGAACCACACCAATCAGATCCACAGAGTACCCACCGTTCTTTATGGTGTACGGAGTTGATGCAGTGTTGCGAGCAGAAGTACGGTATAACACTCCCCGGGTAGTTGGCTACATGGAAAAAGACTCGAACAGGGCAATCGAAGGCACTCGACTTGGTAAATGAGTGATGTATACTACACGTTACTACTCTTGTAAACTATGTTGGGCCTCCAAGCACGGAGGTTTGCGTGACAACGGCAAATTTCCCTCAAGTGAGTAACACAAGGTTTATCAAACTCATGGAGGTATAGGTTGAGTGTATCCCTCTCAAGCAACCCTATAATTAATACACAAGAAGTATTTTGTGTCCCTAACACACCCAATACAATTGCCAGTTGTATAGGTGCACTAGTTCGGGCGCTGAAATAATGAAATACGGGTGATAATGATGGTAAAGCAAGGTATTGTAAATCTGTAATAAAAATGGCTGCAAGCAAACAAGTAATAAAAATGAAAGAAAACGATATAGCAATGGTGGAAACAAGGCCTAGGGATCATACTTTCACTAGTGACAACTCTCAACAACATTAACATAATTAAACATATAATACTTCCTCTAACAACATGCATGAAAGACATAGTGTTTCTAATGTTCCATGTTATTTTCATGCCATATGCCACATGTTTTCTATACACTTTATGTAATTTTTATGGATTTCTTGGGACTAACCTATTAACAAGATTCCACATAGCCAGTTCCTGTTTTGTGCTGTTTTTGGTTTCGGAAAAGTTGTTCTAGAAATATTCTCAGAATTGGACGAAACAAAATCCCAGGGTCTTAGAAGTTATGTCACGTACACGGAGTCCGGAGGAGACCCGGAGGGGGGCCATAGGGTGGCCACACCCTATGGCGGCGTGCCCTATGGCCGCGCCACTAGGTGGTGTGGGCCCCCTGGCCACCCACCGATGTTGCCCTTTCGCCTATTTAAGCCCCTCCTCAGGTTAACCCTAAAAAACAAGAGCCCCCAGCCACGAAAAGTTCCGTAGCCACCATCATCGTCAACCCTAGTTTGGGAGGGTTCTAAAGCTCTCCCCGGCACCCTGCCGAGAGGGGAATTCATCACCGGTGGCCTCTACATCACCATGCCTGCCTCCGGAGTGATGAGTGAGTAGTTCATCCCTAGACTACAGGTCCATAGCAGTAGCTAGATGGTTGTCTTCTCCTCTTTATGCCTCATGTTTAGATCTTGTGAGCTGCCTAACATGATCAAGATCATCTGTTTGTAATGCTATATCTTGTGTTTGCTGGGATCCGATGAATATTGAATGCTATGTCAAGTGATTGTCAACCTATCATGTTTATGTTATTTATGATCTTGCATTCTCTCTGTTACTAGTACATGCTCTGGCCAAGTTGATACTTTTAACTCCAAGAGGGAGTATTTATGCTCGATAGTGGGTTCATGCCTCCCTTTCATCCACACTCGAGTGACAGAAACATAACGGATGGGGGATATGCTGTTGCCATTAGGGAGAAAACAATAATGTTTTCATTGATTACATTACACACTTTACTTAAGGGAATAATCTGTTGCTTGCAACTTAATACCCGAGGTTTGATTGGATTACACTCTGAAGGTTGATTATTTGTCATAGATGCAGTTGGATAATGGTCTATGCATTATGTTGTAATTCTGGCATGAATCACATAGTAATCATCATGTCATACATATGCACTATGGTGCATCCTTTATATCTTTCAATTGCCATGCTATAAGTTGTTTACCCAACATGTTATCTATCTTTTATGGAGAGACACCACTAGTGAACTGTGGACCCCAGTTCATTCTTTTACATTGATAATACAACCAATGCAAACAATATTTCCTTTTCATTCACCGCCATCATTGTTCCCTTTTCATTTACTGCAAACAAGTACTCTTTTGCACACTATACATCTAATCCTTCGTGTTAGCAAAACCGGTGAGATTGACAACCTCATTGTTTCGTTAGGACAAAGTATTTTGGTTGTGTTGTGTGTAGATTCCACGTTACTACTGAGCCTAGTACTGCGCCCAGCGAACATCAGTTGTCATCAACCTTCAGAAGTGATTTGTTTCTCCTACTGGTCGATTAAACCTTGGTTTCTTTCCGAGGGAAAACTTGCTGCTGCACTCTTCATACCTTCCTCTTGGGGTCTCCCAACGAGCGTACATCTACGCGCATAACATAGCTCGGAAACCGTTCCTCGTGAATAAAATAGGACGAGAATCGCGTAGGTCTACACAAGAACGCCTCAAAGTTCATGTTCCCATCAAAGAACACCCCATCCAAAGATAGTACTAATAAACACCATAACCTATCTCTTGAATAGTATCTTTCTAATCAATCTACATCACCCACACTGTCACCTTGGGACTATAGAGATTATACTAAACACAAACATCAAGAAACTTCATGATTCCAATTCAATCCAAGATAGTAAGAACAAGTTCATGATAAGTATCCTTCTAATTCAAGGTTCATAGAGTCACACACGACACCCGCACTATCACCGTGGCACCATGGAACAAAGGTGACCCCGGAGAATTATACTAGATAAAACCAATTGAGTACACCAGATCCATTACATAATGAAGGGAAACATCATAGATTCAACAATGATAACATAGCACACGATCACAGTATAGAGCACATCATGAGAGAGAGATAGGCACATAGCTACTAGCACGAGCCCTCAGCCCATGGAGGGACTACTCCCGCATCATCCTTGGAGACAACAACACCGATGAAGATGCCTCCAGTGATGATTCCCCCCTCCGGCAGGGTGCCGGAGCAGTGCTGCAGAAGCCCTAGATTGGAATTTTGAAGTGACGATGCCTCTCTGTATGTTTCGTGGAAAATAACTCTGTCCCCGAAGTTTTTAGGGTAAAAGAAAATTTATAGGCGAAGGAGGACGTGAGGCGGTGGCCAGGGCTCCCATGGGCCCACTAGGCGCGTCCAAGGAAGAGGCCGCACCTAGTGCCCACCTGGTGGCCCCCTCCGACCCATCTTTGGACTCTGTCTCTGTTCCGGGTAAAAAATGGTCTCCGTGGATATTCTGCCCTTTCCGAGAATATTTTCCTGAAGAACTTTTCTGAAATAGAAAAACAATAGAAAATAACAACTGGCTTGGGGCATCTTGTTAATAGGTTAGTGTGTGAAAACATCCGGAAAAATTAAGGAAAACGAAAGAAAACATGTGGAAAACAAAAGGTATTGGGTAAAAAATTATAGATACGTTTGCAACGTATCAGCATCCACAAGATTAACTCCTGCTCATCCTCGAGTAGGTAAGTGATACCAAAATAATTTTTGAGGTGACATGAATCCAACACAAATATTGATGAACGTTAAGTAAAAGCATTGCAAGAAAACATCAAAGTATTTTAACAAGGCATGATAAATATATCTCAGCTAAAAACAGAGTGAAAACTTGAGTGTTCTAGGAAATAAAAACAGAGTGTATCTCTCCAAAATAAAAGTGCTAGGATACGACCAAAAGCTACAACAGAGAAAATAAAACAAAACAAATTGAAAGCAAAATAAAACAACGCTCCAAGAATAACACATATCACTCGAAGCAATAAAAATATAGTGTTTTGAAACAAACCTGATATTTTTTTGATGAAGAAGAGGATACCTGTAACATCCGTGATTTTTGGAAAGTCCAAAAATCACAAAAATTTGAATTTTTTTTGTTTCCATGTTATGCAAGTCACCAAAAGTGAAATGAGATGCAGGAAAAAAAACAACAACACATATTTCAATGAAATTGGAATTAAGAATCCATTATACCTCTATTCCATAAACCCTAAACTTTATTCAAATAAATTTTCTTTATTCAGTAGTTATTATCTTTCTTTATCAAACCGTGTTCTATAAAATGTTTTCTAATAAGTTATTGTGTTGTGAAAAGGGGTTACACTTGGGAAACAACATTTTCAATAGTAGTAACTCTATGAAATTTTATTTGTCAACAATATTATTTATTTGATATTTTCTATTATAAATTGGCATTAATTTTCTATTAGTAAATCACTCATATCTTAGAAATATAAAACATGAACATGAGGTGAAATGACTTTCAAAAATAGTATTTGACATGTTTAGTGTCGCTGAAATTTTATTTAATCCAAAACAACATTTTATTATTATTTAATTTAAAATAAACATTAAGCACTATTAGTGAATTAATTATATTTTCAAAATTATAAAATGTGAACTGGGTTGAAATGGATTTCAAAAGTAGTATTTGACTATTATAATGTATCTAAAATTTTATAAATCCCCATTTCTAGTTTTTTCTATTTTTCAATGTAAAAATGGTTTTAAGGACTATTAGTGAATTATTTGTATTTTCAAAATATAAAATTTTAAATGTGTTAGAAACAACAAAATAAAGTTTTTATTCGATAGAAATTTTAATTACAAGATTTTAGAATTTTATTTGAGGTTAATTGGATGTTTAAAACAAAGGTTATTGATAAAAGGAGAAAATAGGAGAAAAACGCTAACGTCATCGCTGACGTCAGCTTCGTGTTCAATCTTAGTAACCGAACAAATCCCAAAACGCCAAATTTCAATATGCTGGATTGCCGGAGATTTAATCCCCCATTTGATGCACCGCTTCGTGTCCCTTAAAGCCCTCCCCCGACCCTCGTTTCCCCTCTGGTTGCTCGAGGAATTACATCGCCCCTCCGCCACAATTCCTTGATGGAGTTTGCGTCTGCTGCCGCCGTCCTTCGCCAGTTTCGGTGACACTAGAGGTTCAACATCGTAAACTTTTGGTCCCTTTCGATCCCCTCGACCTCGCGCTCCTCCTTGATGCTCTCCTTTTAATTTTTGTGCACCCAAAGACCATCCTGACGACAACCGTTGCTGCCGTTCTACGCCATCGTCCCTAGCTACTTTAGGAGACCATGTTGGGGCCTAACAAGCCCTCCATTGGACTGCCCTTGCCACGCCGCATCTCCTGGACGCCTTTCCTAAGCCAAAAACCCGCCGGAGGACTGTCGTCGTTCATCACCGAGTGCAGCGCCACCGTCTACACCATTTTCCGGTGAGCTCACCGCCGGCCCGAGCTAACCCTAGCCTTGAATCTAACCCCGTTAGATCTAGAACCTACGCGCGTGATGTAATCACTTAACGAAGAGGTATGGGCCAATAGCACAACGACACATGTCTGCCTAGTCAGCGCCCAATCAACGCGCAGTCAGCAGATCCAGCCAACCAAAGCACGCCACGTGGCCAACCTTATCCACTCATTTTCTGATTTTTCTCCCTAGAAGAAATAAATTGGTAGTTTTATAGAAAAGTCCCTGCATCTTAGAATGTTCATAACTTTTGATCCACAACTCAAAATTTAGAAAACTTGTACTTTTGGAAATCCTTAGAACATGTAGAATCTTTTAGTACTGTACAATTTTAAATTTGACAAACTTAAGTTATTTCAAATTTAAATATACTTGTTTGATAAATTTTGGCATAATTCAAAGTCTACGGATCTAAAAATTGTACGAAAAATATTTTTGGAAACCTTATGATGTGTACTTTTATATCCTCTATCCCAAAATATTTTTTAGAAAATTCAATTGAATTTAGAATTAAGTTTTCCAATTAAGTATTTTTGACATAGATTTAATTCCCTAAATAATTTGAAAATGATTCCTTAATAAAAATTGCTCCATTTGGTAACCTTGAACCAGAGACATCAGTGCGTAAACATTTTGGGAAACCCTAGACCATGACCATTTAAGTTTAAACAAAATTCTATCATAGTGGTCCACATAGTTGATCATGCCATTTTATTTGGTTCCATCTTTTTATCTTTGATGTTGTGGCTATTTTGGATCCAAGACTAAGTCCTTAGTGTGTGTGTTCATAACATACTATACTAACTAGTGAACCCTAAACCCTAGTACCCATAACTTCTACGTACCTCTCAAAATTCCTATCTTGTTCTAATGTGACTAAGTCCCTAAAGTGCCAGAGGACAACTCTTATGTTATATTTCAACTCAACAAGAAACAATACATGGGATATCATTGAAGCACTTAGATAAGAACATAGACTTCACCAAAATCAGAAGAAACTCATGGAGTGGAAGTACTAGAAGAAAATCAAGAGGAACTTCAAGAAGACCAATCCCATAATTCTCTAATTTTTTCTCCCCTTTCTTTTCCGTTCCCTTAGACCTTGTGCTATGGCTAAGTTAGATCAAGACTGGCCCCTAGTTTGTATCAAAACCATCAATTGTTGGAAACAATGAAGTCACCACCAAGGAGGGAACTACAAAAGAGCTTGAATATGATTCTTAAGAAGACCAACCAATGTGAACACTTGGAGCTTAGAATTTGTTTTCCAAGACTTAGAGTTTGTTTTCAAGATGATTAGTGTCAAGTTTTTTTTACAAGACTTAGAATTTGTTTTCCCAAGTGAGACAAGATCTTTTGACCAAAACTTAAACAAGAAGACAACTCAATATTCTCCCAGAAGATGAAGAAGAAGAAAAAGAACAAGAGGAAGAATTTACAAGTCCTTTTAGGGAACTCTAGAAAATCCCAATCTATTTCTCTTTCTATATGACTAAGTCCTAAAATCCTAGACTCAATAAGGAGGAGTACAAGAAAGGCTATTGAAGGAGATGCATAAAATACTTAGCCATTAGAAGCAACTCAAGGAAGCAAAGAAGACTTGAAGAAACCAAGACAGAAATAGATTAGACAAAGACCTTTGTGTGATATTTTTATCAAAGACCAACCCTTAGTTACAAATGGAAAACAATAACTACAATTACTTAGTTTCTATTTGTGTATTGAAATCACAAGTTTTTCTTTTGCATATTAGAGTAAAGGTGATAATCCATTCACCAGTTATTTTCTTTATGCATTAGTTGATTTTTGAGTAGTATGCATGATAGGAAATTTTACTAAGTTATATTATGCTATGCTATTATCCTAGTAGTCTCTAGCCACCCTTTTACCTTGTTATTTTGAAGCTTTGTGTCGCACCCGGACTTCTAGGGGATACTCACAGTCCGCTGAATAGTAGAACAAATGGCTTACGGGGCATACCGGCTCCCGCATCTCAATATGAGCAGGCCAACACGTAAACGTGTGACAACCATTCTCTACTATCCATCGTCTGCGCAAACCATCCCATAGAAATCAGGACACTTCCGTTGACGTACTTCAAACATACACACATGGTACGTCAACGACATTTGAACAAGTGATATCACAACAGATCTCTATGACACAAAAGATTGAAATAAGTTGCAAATGGCTCTCACTAGAGCAGAGATAGCAAATACAATCATCCAGAGGACACATGTCCCAACATATCATCATTACATCACAGCGGAAGCATCCAAAATGTCTGAGTACCGACAAGATCCAAATAGGCCTAAGAGGCCGGAAACGAAAACACGGAGCCCATCCACGAAGTCTCGGATCCTGCCCGGGTCCGCTATCTACTCGTCAGCAGCCTCGTCATACTCCACGTAGTAGCCACCATGGGGATCCTCGGAAAAGTAGTCTGCGGAAACCACAGCCCCAAAGAGGTCAGTGCATAAACGTACTGGCAAGCAAGACTCACAGTTCACCAAAGTGTAACCCGTCAACACCAAGCACATATGCTTTGGGTTCAACGGAAGGAAGGGGATATAAAAGATGCTGCAGCGGCTGCTCTAACCAACTACAGAGTTACTACCACTTCCGGCTAAACAGAAAGAAGATAAGATAGCGTATCGTAACCAACTATAACTAACCTCAAACAAACCCATCCTGGATCTTGCCCCTTATCCAAAGAAGCAATCCGAGGATAACTCACACAGTTGGATTAGTGATGATTCAAGTTATTGTGTTAATAAGACTATTACTAGTCAAGTTAACATTTGTTAGGTGTAAGTTGTTCTGAGTACTTGTTAGCCAGTACTTTCACCAAGTCATCCATAACCGCGGAAAACACGGCTTCTCGAGAAGATTTATCCCTGCAGGGGTGCACCAATTTGGCCGTACACGTAAGAATAACACGCCAGATGGAATGGCCTTTCCACCAAGTGGGGCACTCAACACAACTCAACTCTTCTTCGCATCAAGCCCAAAGAACCACATGCTGTGCGTGCGCGGCTAATCGAGCCCCACGAAGAAAAGGGGACCCTCATAGCACTCTAAGACCACGCCGCCCTAAATGCCGACTACAAAAGTTCCACCCTGGCGCCAAGGGTTCGCACCTGCACATGCATGCATCAAATGGAAAGCCCGAACTAAGTGTGGCGATTTGGACGAGATGCGAATCGAATCAAATTGAGGGGGCGCCCATACACGCTTCCCACATGCGGTTAGTGCGCTCATCATGGATCAGTAGACAAGACCCTTTTCCTAATTAGGGTCGACACTAGCAGGCCTCAAAACCACGCTGGGCCTCCTGCCGGTGCCTTATCATCAAATTATTATTACCTCAAACATTAACAGGTTGATTCTTTAAACATTGATCCCCAGGACATAATGAAAAATAGTAACAGAAAGTAACGGGTAACAGACTCGAGCAAAACAACCCTAGCATACTAGTAAGACACGGGCACAAGCAATGGGGTTATAGGTGTGGAGGTGAGGCTATATCATGGTTAAAGGATAACATGTGATAGGATCGAACAGAAGCAACAATTCATAGGGCTAGCAGAATAGACAACGGAAAGTATCGGTATCCAATGTTGAAAGGAACACAATGGTTCATGTGAGTGAATACTTGCCTGCAAACTCAGCAGCCTGGTACTGAGCTAGATCCTCAGAAGGGGTGTCGTAAGGCTCGTCTGTCTCAACGTCGTCGTCTATTCGAGAAGAAGCAAACAAACAACGCAAAGAGACAAACAATCAATAACATGGCATAATGCACAATCATGGGATGATGCATGACCATTTAATTGATGCATCAAAATAAACTAGTTGACATGGTAACAACATGATTAAATGGACCCACATGCAATTTGGGATTGCATATGGAAAGCCCATGAATTATGGTTGAAACAATTGTTTTACAAATAACCAATAGGTGAAAGTGGATTAGTATGATGCATGGATGAGGAAAACAGAAAAATAAAAACAATAGAAACAATTTAAAATAAGGTTTACCAAGTTTAGAAATTTATTTATTAAGTTAGGGAATTTTGGTTACTTAAAGGTGTTACACAAGCATTTGTTGTTTTCATCAATTTAATTGTTCAAAACAAATAACAAAATTCATATTTGGAAAGTACACACAATTTTAGGTGGAATACATGTTTCAATTATTGAAAAAGGAATTAAGATGAATTATTTATGAATTAAACATGTCAAACAAGATATAAATGAATTAAATTCAAGTATGAATTTATTTGAATTTTGATTTGTTCAAAACATTAAACCAAATTCATATTTGAAAAGTTTATACTTTTCTGGTTTGAAAACATATTTTATATGTTCAAAAATAATTTAATTTGAGCAAGTTATGAATTTAGCAAATTTAAATGATTTAAACAAGGTTTAAATTATTTAACCAATTGTAATTATTCAAAACATGAAACAAAGTTTATATTTGCAAAGTACATGAAAAATGGGATGGAAAACATATTTTATTTGTTGAGTTTGGAATTTTTATGCCCAAGTTATGAATTTTGCAAAATTAAGTGAATTAAACAAGAATTTAAATATTTCACCAATTTAAAATATTCAAACAGTAAACAAATTTTATATTTAGGTAGAGAATTTAAAATGGAGTGGTTTACATGTTTAAAGTTTTGCAATTGGAGTTTCCAAACAAAAGTTATTAATTTACCAAGTTTAAGCATTTTTATGGTTTATAGAAATAACTATGGACCTAGAAAAGATACAGGGACTTGGAAAGAAAATAACAGGGACCTAGATAAAAGTAACAGGGACCTGTGAGTAAAATAGAGTGGATCTGGATCTAGAAAAATAAGAAAGAAAAAAGATGGGTTTTAGTGCAGGGGGGATTCGAACCCCTGCCCTCCTGCTAGCACGCAGTGGACACCAACCACTGCGGTGGTGCGGCTTTGTTGACAGACAAACGCTAGCAGGGGGCTTAAGGTTCAGCAACTGCACTGAATAATTCGAAAATAAGGAACAGAAAAGGTGGGGGTGCGGGGACTCGATCCTGGGATCGCTGGGTGCGCGCGCAGAGCGCTTACCAGTTGGTCTGCTGCGGCTGGTTGGGTGCATAGTGGGTCGGTTTGTTTTTGAACCTCATAAATCGGTGTTAACTGAAACTGCTGCAAGCGCACGCATGCAGGTTTCTTTCCTGTCAACGAAAACAGAGCACGAACGCATCCAATCGGCCCGAGAATTCGCGGAGGAGCACCAAGGAATCGAGAGGGTGAGGTAGGGGAATGGAAAGAGGGGATTACCCTCTTCGCAGGGGTGGTCGCAGCACAGCCGGGGGGAGGCGGAGTCGTCGGCGGCGAGGGCCGGCGGGTGGCGGCCGTGGCAGCAGGTAACGGAGGCGCCCTCCTCGATGGCGGCGGAGACGGGAGAGAGGAGGGAGGCGGGTGCGGCTAGGGTTAGGGTTAGGGTTTTTCGAGGGAGAAAGAAGTAGATATAGGAGGGGGAAAGGGGTGGAGCAGTGGGGCAGCAGGTCGCTGTCCATGGCTGACGACAGCGTACGGAGGTTGGGGGAGATAGGTATCGGGTTGCAGCCTGGTGGGCTGGGCCTGCCTCTCCCCCTCTCCTGCGTTTTTTTTTTGCTTTTTATTTTTTTCCTCTGTTTTTTTTGCTGAGTTAGAAATAGGAAGGAATAGCTAGGTTTTGGGGTGTAGAAAATTAGGAAAATTTTTATATTGTTTCATTTTTGTAACAGCAACAACTTTCAAGTTTAGATTTCCAAAAATATTTAAATTATGTGGCTGTTTAAAATTTGTTTGAAATTTGATGGAATTGTAGTATTAATTGATTAACTTAACTTGATCAACTTAATATTTTAAATTCAAGTTTTTAATTGAAACAAGTGATTGGATTGTTTTGGTAATTTCCATAAATTTCAAATGTTTGCTGTTTGTAATTTGCAATTGAAATTGAAAGCAAATTGAATGTAAGTGAAATATCAAAAGGAATAAATCACTAGTTTGAGTTTTCCATTTTTATAGAAACAAATTGATGTTTTATTTGAACTTTTTATTTGAGAGATTGTAACATAACAAGTATGAAACAAAGGTTTGAATATTGGTTTGAATTTCAATTGTGAAAACAAAGAAAAACAGATGCAAACAAAAGGAAAACAAATGCAATGATTAAGATTCCATGATGCAAAACAATAATTAAACAAAAAACAAATATTCTAGGGGTGGTTTTCATACTTGGGATGTTACAAAACGCCCCCCCTTGAAGGAATCGCGCCCCGAGATTCCTACTGAGAAAGGAAAAGGTCCGGATACTTCTTGCGAAGATCCTCTTCGGTCTCCCACGTTGCCTCTTTATCGGAATGATGAGACCATTGCACTTTCAAGAACTTGGTGCTCTTGTTGCGAGTCTTACGCTCGGTCTAATCGAGAATACGAACAGGGTGCTCCTCATAAGATAGATCTTCTTGCAGTTCAATGGAATCATGATCAATTGCACGATCTGGATCTTTGAAACACCTCTTGAGCTGTGACACGTGAAACACATCGTGCACCTTGGATAGTTTTTCTGGAAGTTCAAGACGATAGGCATTTTCCGCACGCCTTAAGAGAATGTTGAAAGGACCAATGTATCTTGGTGCAAGCTTTCCTTTCACACCGAAACGATGAGTGCCTCTGAGGGGAGTTACACGGAGATATGCCTTGTCACCAGGTGCATAGATCATATCCCTGTGCTTGCTGTCATAGTAGCTTTTCTGACGAGACTGAGCAATCTTGAGATTGTCACGAATGATGCGAACTTTCTCCTCGGCTTCCTTAACAATGTCAGGGCCTAAGAGTGAACGTTCACCAGCTCCAGACCAATTGATTGGACTCCTGCATCTGCGACCATAGAGAGCTTCAAATGGTGCCATGCCTAGGCTTGCCTGGAAGCTGTTGTTGTAGGAGAATTCAGCATATGGAAGGCATTCCTCCCATTTCATGCCAAAGGAGATACCACATGCTCTGAGCATATCCTCGAGAATCTGATTGACTCTTTCGACTTGCCCTTGAGACTGAGGGTGATAAGCTGTGCTGAACAGAAGTTTGGTGCCCAAAGCTTCTTGAAAGCTTTTCCAGAAATGAGAAGTGAAGATGCTTCCACGGTCTGAGCTTATTTCCAATGGGACACCATGAAGAGGAACAATCTTTGCTGTGTAGAGCTCTGCTAACTGGCTAGCTGAGATTGTTTCTTTGACAGCAAAGAAGTGAGCTACTTTAGTGAGACGATCAATGACAACGAAGATTGCATCGTTGCCCCTCTTGGACTTTGGAAAACCAGTGACGAAGTCCATTTCAATCATGTCCCACTTCCACTCAGGGATTTTTAGAGGTTGTAGAAGACCGGCTGTTTTCTGATGAACTGCCTTAACACGTTGACAAACGTCGCATTCAGAAACGTATTGAGCAATTTCACGTTTCATGCCAGGCCACCAATACAGCGTCTTAAGATACTGGTACATCTTTGTACTTCCAGGGTGAATGGAGAGAGGAGTTTCATGAGCCTCCTTGAGAATGATATCTTTGAGACTTTGAACTTGGGGAACTGCAATGCGTCCTTCGAAGAACACAGTTCCCTTGTCATCAATTGAGAAGGACTTAAATTTCTCCTTGCCTTCTTTGATGTGTTCTACCATCTTCTTGATTTCAGCATCACGAAGTTGTTCAGAACGAATCTTGTCCTCGAGAGTTGGATTGGCTGTCAAGCTTGCAAGATAGCCTTGAGGAACAAGACCAAGGTTCAGCTTCTGGAATTCTTCATGAAGTGGAGGTTGGCTTTCCATGATCATGAGATTATTGCAATACGACTTGCGACTGAGAGCATCAGCCATAACATTAGCCTTGCCTGGAGTGTAAGAAATGGTGAGATCAAAGTCTTTAATCTTTTCAATCCATCTCCTTTGCCTGAGGTTTAGATCTGGTTGAGTGAAGATGTATTTCAGACTCTTATGATCGGAAAAGATTTCAGTGCGATTACCCAACAAGTATTGTCTCCATTTCTTGAGGGCAAACACAACTGCTGCAAGTTCAAGGTCATGTGTGGGATAATTTTGCTCATGTGCATTCAACTGAAGTGAAGCATAAGCCACAACTTGACGTTCTTGCATAAGAACTGCACCTAGACCTTGGAGAGATGCATCGCAGAATATTTGGAAAGGTTTGGTAGTATCTGGGCCAACCAGAACTGGTGTAGAAGTGAGTTTAGTCTTCAGGAGATTGAAACTTTCATCACATTGTGGAGACCAAATGAACTTCTTGTCCTTCTTTGTGAGATCAGTGAGAGGTTTGGCAATCTTGGAAAAGTTTTGGACGAAACGACGGCAATAGCTAGCCAAGCCCAGAAAAATTCTGACTTGCTTCACCGTCTTAGGAGGGTTCCAATCAACAATTGCTTTAACCTTTTCTGGATCAATGGCTATGCCCTTGGCGGAGATGACATGACCAAGGTAAGCAACTTCTGGAATCCAGAACTCACATTTGGAGAATTTGGCATATAAACGATGCTCGTGAAGTTTCATGAGAGTGAGACGAAGATGTTCTTCATGCTCTTCCTCAGATTTTGAGTAGACCAGAATGTCATCAAGATATACCACAACGAACTTGTCGAGGTATTCATGGAAAACAGAATTCATGAGTCGAGAGAATGTCGCCGGTGCATTGGTTAGACCAAAGGACATGACGGTGTATTCATATAGACCGTACCGTGTGGTGAAAGCTGTTTTTGGAATATCTTCCTTTCTGATCTTTATTTGATGGTAACCCATTCTCAAGTCCAACTTGGAGAATATTGAGGCTCCAGCAAGTTGATCAAAAAGATCATCGATACGAGGAATTGGATACTTGTTTTTGATGGTTTTCTCGTTAAGAGGACGATAGTCAACAACGAGTCTCTTTGTTTGATCCTTCTTCGCAACGAACAGAGTTGGGCAGCCCCAAGCCGAGGAACTAGGTTGAATGTAACCTTTTTCCATGTACATATCGATTTGCTCCTTTAACAGTTTCAGTTCAGGAGGAGCTATCTTGTATGGATGCTTAGAGATTGGAGCAGTACCTGGTTCAAGCTCGATCACGAACTCAACTGCTCTGTCCGGAGGCATCCCTGGCAACTCTGCTGGAAAGACGTCAGGGAATTCACAAACCACCGGAACATTTTCAAGTAAAGGTAGAGGTTTTGTATTGAGGGTGTATAGTTGAATAGAATTTGATTCATTTGTAGAATAGACTATCTGGCCAGAATGGTGGAACAGAGTTATTGATTAGACGCCGGTAGAGGAACTGAAATGGGAAGCAACAACAAGGTTTCAACGGACGAAAAGGATGTTGAGAAGAACAGGATATCGAAGCAACATCGGAAAAACGAGATCAACACTCCCGAGGTACTACGGAAAACCCATCCGGGCTTCTAAAGGATCAATATCTACTGCTTAAGGAATAGAGGATCTGCTTCCGGGGCTTACACGCCTCCATTCTCAATCATGAGTAGGCAACATGATAAATCATGTCACAACCACCTCCATTCCTATGGTCTAGTAGATATAACTATCCTAGAGAAACCAGGATTCGTGAAATCCTAACTTGAAAGTTTAGATGAGAAGGGAAAACAACGTTGCACTTCCTTACCAGAAAAGGGAGGGTGGGTGGGGAAAGAAGAAAAAGAACAGAATTCCTACTCTCACGTTTCATTTTTCCTATATAGCTACAAAATAGTTTCTAGACTCAACTGCGACCAGTAAAAGGGATCCTATAGGCAGACAGGCTCTGATACCATTTGTCGCACACGGACTTCTAGGGGATACTCACAGTCCGCTGAATAGTAGAACAAATGGCTTACGGGGCATACCGGCTCCCGCATCTCAATATGAGCAGGCCAACACGTAAACGTGTGACAACCATTCTCTACTATCCATCGTCTGCGCAAACCATCCCATAGAAATCAGGACACTTCCGTTGACGTACTTCAAACATACACACATGGTACGTCAACGACATTTGAACAAGTGATATCACAACAGATCTCTACGACACAAAAGATTGAAATAAGTTGCAAATGGCTCTCACTAGAGCAGAGATAGCAAATACAATCATCCAGAGGACACATGTCCCAACATATCATCATTACATCACAGCGGAAGCATCCAAAATGTCTGAGTATCGACAAGATCCAAATAGGCCTAAGAGGCCGGAAACGAAAAGACGGAGCCCATCCACGAAGTCTCGGATCCTGCCCGGGTCCGCTATCTACTCGTCAGCAGCCTCGTCATACTCCACGTAGTAGCCACCATGGGGATCCTCGGAAAAGTAGTCTGCGGAAACCACAGCCCCAAAGGGGTCAGTACATAAACGTACTGGCAAGCAAGACTCACAGTTCACCAAAGTGTAACCCGTCAACACCAAGCACAGATGCTTTCGGTTCAACGGAAGGAAGGGGATATAAAAGATGCTGCAGCGACTGCTCTAACCAACTACAGAGTTACTACCACTTCCGGCTAAACAGAAAGAAGATAAGATAGCGTATCGTAACCAACTATAACTAACCTCAAACAAACCCATCCTGGATCTCTCCCCTTATCCAAAGAAGCAATCCGAGGATAACTCACACAGTTGGATTAGTGATGATTCAAGTTATTGTGTTAATAAGACTATTACTAGTCAAGTTAACATTTGTTAGGTGTAAGTTGTTCTGAGTACTTGTTAGCCAGTACTTTCACCAAGTCATCCATAACCGCGAAAAACACGGCTTCTCGAGAAAATTTATCCCTGCAGGGGTGCACCAATTTGGCCGTACACGTAAGAATAACCCGCCAGATGGAATGGCCTTTCCACCAAGCGGGGCACTCAACACAACTCAACTCTTCTTCGCATCAAGCCCAAAGAACCACATGCTGTGCGTGCGCGGATAATCGAGCCCCACGAAGAAAAGGGGACCCTCATAGCACTCTAAGACCACGCCGCCCTAAATGCCGACTACAAAAGTTCCACCCTGGCGCCAAGGGTTCGCACCTGCACATGCATGCATCAAATGGAAAGCCCGAACTAAGTGTGGCGATTTGGACGAGATGCGAATCGAATCAAATTGAGGGGGGCGCCCATACACACTTCCCACATGCGGTTAGTGCGCTCATCATGGATCAGTAGACAAGACCCTTTTCCTAATTAGGGTCGACACTAGCAGGCCTCAAAACCACGCCGGGCCTCCTACCGGTGCCTTATCATCAAATTATTATTACCTCAAACATTAACAGGTTGATTGTTTAAACATCGATCCCCAGAACATAATGAAAAATAGTAACAGAAAGTAACGGGTAACAGACTCGAGCAAAACAACCCTAGCATACTAGTAAGACACGGGCACAAGCAATGGGGTTATAGGTGTGGAGGTGAGGCTATATCAGGGTTAAAGGATAACATGTGATAGGATCGAACATAAGCAACGATTCATAGGGCTAGCAGAATAGACAACGGAAAGTATCGGTATCCAATGTTGAAACGAACACAATGGTTCATGTGAGTGAATACTTGCCTGCAAACTCAGCAGCCTGGTACTGAGCTAGATCCTCAGAAGGGGTGTCGTAAGGCACGTCTGTCTCAACGTCGTCGTCTATTCGAGAAGAAGCAAACAAACAACGCAAAGAGACAAACAATCAATAACATGGCATAATGCACAATCATGGGATGATGCATGACCATTTAATTGATGCATCAAAATAAAATAGTTGACATGGTAACAACATGATTAAATGGACCCACATGCAATTTGGGATTGCATATGGAAAGCCCATGAATTATGGTTGAAACAATTGTTTTACAAATAACCAATAGGTGAAAGTGGATTAGTATGGTGCATGGATGAGGAAAACAGAAAAATAACAACAATAGAAACAATTTAAAATAAGGTTTACCAAGTTTAGAAATTTATTTATTAAGTTAGGGAATTTTGGTTACTTAAAGGTGTTACACAAGCATTTGTTGTTTTCATCAATTTAATTATTCAAAACAAATAACAAAATTCATATTTGGAAAGTACACACAATTTTAGGTGGAATACATGTTTCAATTATTGAAAAAGGAATTAAGATGAATTATTTATGAATTAAACAAGTCAAACAAGATTTAAATGAATTAAATTCAAGTATGAATTTATTTGAATTTTTATTTGTTCAAAACATTAAACCAAATTCATATTTGAAAAGTTTATACTTTTCTGGTTTGAAAACATATTTTATATGTTCAAAAATAATTTAATTTGAGCAAGTTATGAATTTAGCAAATTTAAATGATTTAAACAAGGTTTAAATTATTTAACCAATTGTAATTATTCAAAACATGAAACAAAGTTTATATTTGCAAAGTACATGAAAAATGGGATGGAAAACATATTTTATTTGTTGAGTTTGGAATTTTTATGCCCAAGTTATGAATTTTGCAAAATTAAGTGAATTAAACAAGAATTTAAATATTTCACCAATTTAAAATATTCAAAACAGTAAACAAATTTTATATTTAGGTAGAGAATTTAAAATGGAGTGGTTTACATGTTTAAAGTTTTGCAATTGGAGTTTCCAAACAAAAGTTATTAATTTACCAAGTTTACGGCCGGGGGGAGGCGGAGTCGGCGGCGGCGAGGGCCGGCGGGCGGCGACCGTGGCAGCAGGTAACGGAGGCGCCCTCCTCGATGGTGGCGGAGACGGGAGAGAGGAGGGAGGCGGGTGCGGCTAGGGTTAGGGTTAGGGTTTTTCGAGGGAGAAAGGAGTAGATATAGGAGGGGGAAAGGGGTGGAGCAGTGGGGCAGCAGGTCGTTGTCCATGGCTGACGACAGCGTACGGAGGTTGGGGGAGACAGGTATCGGGCTGCAGCCTGGTGGGCTGGGCCTGCCTCTCCCCCTCTCCTGCGTTTTTTTTGGCTTTTTATTTTTTTCCTCTGTTTTTTTTTTGCTGAGTTAGAAATAGGAAGGAATAGCTAGGTTTTGGGGTGTAGAAAATTAGGAAATTTTTTATATTGTTTCATTTTTGTAACAGCAACAACTTGCAAGTTTAGATTTCCAAAAATATTTAAATTATGTGGCTGTTTAAAATTTGTTTGAAGTTTGATGGAATTGTAGTATCAATTGATTAACTTAACTTGATCAACTTAATATTTTAAATTCAAGTTTTTAAATTGAAACAAGTGATTGGATTGTTTTGGTAATATCCATAAATTTCAAATGTTTGCTGTTTGTAATTTGCAATTGAAATTGAAAGCAAATTGAATGTAAGTGAAATATCAAAAGGAATAAATCACTAGTTTGAGTTTTCCATTTTTATAGAAACAAATTGATGTTTTATTTGAACTTTTTATTTGAGAGATTGTAACATAACATGTATGAAACAAAGGTTTGAATATTGGTTTGAATTTCAATTGTGAAAACAAAGAAAAACAGATGCAAACAAAAGGAAAACAAATGCAATGATTAAGATGCCATGATGCAAAACAATAATTAAACAAAAAACAAACATTCTAGGGGTGGTTTTCATACTTGGGATGTTACACTTTGGTACTTAGTAGATGCTTAGCCTTGCTACAAATTTGTTTTACTCAAGGTTGTGGAAAAATTCTAAGTAACAACTTCAATGAACCACCTGGGTGGATTTGGTAGTACAAGGTTGTTGATAATTGAGTGTTCCTCAGGGCCTTTAATCTCCTAAGGTGTTCACTTGAGGAATGCCATCCAGGAACAAAGTGATTATGATGTTCCCCAAATTTATATTTCTTCTAGTGCAGCCTTTTGACATATGGGCTCTGTCTTGATCAACTAAGTTGTGAGAGTTCAGTCTGGGCTTGACAAGCCGATGTAGCATAATTATAGGTGGAATGGGTCTTGCCATTTGTTTGAATTGTTCATTCTAAAAGATCTCATCTCAATTCTTCTCCTTTTCTTAATGCACTCAGGGTGTATAGGATGTTTGGGTTGATTTGAGTCTGAAGGTGAAAGTGCACAAACTCTGCAGAGTCAACAAACTAAAATATTAGTCATGTCCCTGGTTATAGACAACTTCGAGCAGCTGGACAAGGATGGACAGAAGAATCACATCACCATTTTCAATAAGTAAAATTTGACCAAGTGAACAATAGTTGTGGTGCTTGGATTTCAGTCCAATGATGCCACCCTTTGAAAAGAAAAGTTTGTTTTACAAAAGAGACAGGACAAAACTGGCTTTATGCAAACTTAGCCAAAACTCTACTCAGCCAAATAAGCATATAGTATTATGGGATGTAATAGAATTTGGCGCATTTGCATGAAATTTCATTTTATGCGGTGGTGCTAGCATTTGATCCAGGGACTAGCACAATAACACAAGCGTTCTTACATTTTATAAATGTGGGAATGCTACAATGCCTTGGGCATCCCCAAGCTTTGATGCTCGTACTTCTTGGATATGTCTTGGAGTGACATGGGCATCCCCAAGCATGAGCTTTTTTCCATCCTTTGTCTCATCACATCATACTTCTCTCCCTACACTTGAAAACTTCCTCCACCTAAATCTTCTCACAATCTTCATTAGCAACGTTAGTGTAATCAAAATAATAAATACACTTAGTTCAGTTTCAACACAAATTTCACACTTCAATTACAACACTAGCTACTTTTACAACTTATTTTAAAGTTATACCGCTCAAAATAACACCAAAATAAAGACATTAAGAAGCCAATGCAAATATTCACATAAATCTGTCAAAACAGAATAGTCGGTAAAGATAAATTTTTTCGAAAATATTCTGTTGCTCAAATGAAAAAGTGAGAAACTAAATGAAGTTACATAACAACCTGGGGCATGTGTCCAATTTTTCCAAAGAAATCCGACGTTCTGACCGAGAGATATGAATTTTTTGGTAACTCCCAGCCACAGTCGCACTCAAAATACTCGGGGGTTGCACAACAAAAAGTTTTAACAGAAAAGAAGGGTGACTCCTAGCCACAGTTGCACTCAAAATAATCGGGGGCTGCGCAACCAAAAAATTAACATAAAAGAAGGGTGACTCCCAGGCGCAGTCGCACTCAAAATACGGGGCGGGGGGGGGGGAGGCTGCGTAGAAAAAAGTTTTAACATAAAAGAAAGGGTGACTCCCAGCCACAGTCGCACTTTTATACTCGAGGGTTGCACAAAAAAAAGTTTAAACAGGAAAGTAGAGGCAACTCCTAGACATAGTTGCACCTCAGATACTTGGGGGCTGCGCACTAAAAAGTTTAAACAAAAAAGAAGGGGTGACTCCAAGCCGCGGTCACACTCGGAATACTCGGGGCCTGCACATCAAAAAATTTAAGCGGAAAACAAGGGGTGAGTCCAAGCCGCAGTCGCACTTGAAACACTCGGGGCTACGCAACAAAATGTTTAAACAGAAAAGAAGGGGTGACTCCTAGTCGCAGTTACACTCGAAATAATCGGAGGCTATGCAGCTTACGCAAAGGACGCATAGTAGAAGCCCAGACAGAGACTGTAGGGGTCGTTGCATAGAAAACAAAAAATTTCCTACGCGAGAGACACCCGAAAGGTCAAGATCTAATCTAGGAGACGAAGTGCAACGGGCAAAGAGAGGGTTAAGGAGAACACATACCCTCGAAGACACAAAGCGTTACAAGATCAAATCTCGTTGTTGGCGTAGTCATACTCACATCGATCCCAATAGCGAGAAGATGTTCACCACAATCCGGCTGTGCCTCCGTGATCGGTCACACGTACGGTTGATGACGACCTCCGTTACCTCGATCCAGCGGGGCGCGGAATTAGAGGATCCCCCAGAACTCTAGAAGCACGACGACATGGCGATGGTGAAGAATCCCACGGTCAGGGCTTCGCCAAGCCGGAAACCATGGAATTGAGCAGCGGGTGAAGTGGAAGGGAGGTGGGACAAGTGTGTGGCGAATAGGAGCTCTCACCCTCCTTTTATAGGGGAGGGGGAGGCAGCCCAAGAGGGGGTGCGGCCATCCATGGTGGTGCCCCCACCGCTCCCCTCTTCATGTGAGTGGAAGCTCCACTCACACCCACTCATGCTCCCATTATTTCCCACTTGGAAAATCCAAAGGTTTTCTTTTAATAAATAAATAAAACATTTTTATATCTTTATATATATTTGTTAATTCCATTAACAAACATTTTTATATATCACCTCGAATCATTTGTTAATTCTATTAACAACCATTCGATGAAAAACCCCTTGAACTATTTCAATTTTCCCCGAAACAATTTCGGTGCTGCCCAAAATATTCTTCGATATTCCGTATCATCTCAAATGCGTCATCGAACCTTAAGTGTGTCACCCTACGGTTCGCTAATAAGATAAACATGATCGAGACTCCTCTCCGATCAATAATCAACAGTGGGATCAGGAGATCCGTGATGACTCCTATATATATTCAACGATGACTCTCGTGATCGTGTGAACCTTCAACGTCGTGACTAATTCCCTTTGTCTCGCGATATTTTACTTGTCTGAGATTCGATCATTGCTATCAACCATACCTTGTTTCAATCTCGTTACCGACAAGTAATATTTTCTCGTTCCCATGATATAACATCCTTGTGATCATATCACGTGCTTGCAAGCGGTGTCGATGTGATATCACCGAGAGGGCCCAGAGTATATCTCTCTGTCATTTTGGATGGACAAATCCCACTCTTGATCCATGATCGTCAACTAATACTTTCCGAATACCTAACGACACCTTTATAGTCACCCTGTTACGGTGTGAC
Organism: Alopecurus myosuroides; assembly: GCA_028641055.1. Classification (NCBI taxonomy): domain Eukaryota; kingdom Viridiplantae; phylum Streptophyta; class Magnoliopsida; order Poales; family Poaceae; genus Alopecurus; species Alopecurus myosuroides. Next base: position 76,302,702 of record CM054063.1, read on the forward strand.
GTTTGTGAAGGGTACGTTGCATAGAAAAAAAAATCTACGCGCGATAAACCCGAATGGCCAAGATCTAATCTATGAGATGAAAGGTAACGGGGAGAAAGAGAGTCTTGAGATAACATACCCTCGAAGACTCAAAGTGGTACGAGATAAAATTTTGTTCTTAGCGTAGTCGTACTCACGCCGATCCCGAGCGAGAAGAAGTGCACCGCAATCCGGCGGTGCCTCCGTAATCGGTCACACGTTCAACTCGATGAAGACTTCCGTTCCCTCGATGCAGAGGGTAGCGGAAGTAGAGGATCCCCGCGGAACTCCAGCAGCACGACGGCGAGGTGGTGGTGAAGAATCCCACGGTCAGGGATTCACCAAGCCGGAGACCATGGAATGGAGCAGCGGGTGGAGGGAAAAGGGAGTGGGCAAGTGTGTGGAGAAGAGGGAGCTCTCACCCTCCTTTTATAGGGGAGGGGGAGGCAGCCCAAGGGGGAGGGTGCGGCCAGACATGGGTGCCCCCACCCCTTCCTCTCTTCATGTGAGTGGAAGCCCTACTCACACCCACTCATACTCCTTTAATTTTCCACTTAGAAAATCCAAAGGTTTTTCTTTAATAAATAAATAAAACATTTTTATTTCTTTATTTATATTTGTTAATTCCATTAACAAACATTTGCATGCAGCACCTCGAATAATTTGTTAATTCTATTAACAACCATTCGATGAAAAACCCCTTGAACTATTTCAATTTTCCCCGAAACAATTTTTCGGAGCTGCCCAAAATATTCTTCGGTATTCCGTATCCTCTCTAACACTTCATCGAACCTTAAGTGTGTCACCCTACCGTTTGCGAATAATATAGACATGATCGAGACTCCTCTCCGATCAATAATCAACAGTGGGATCTGGAGATCCGTGATGACTCCTATATATTCAACGATGACTCTCGTGATCGTGTGATCTTTCAACGTCATAACAATTTCCGTTTGTCTCGCGATATTTTGCTTGCCCGAAATCCGATCATCGGTATCCACCATACCTTGTTTGATCTCGTTACCCGACAAGTACTCTTTTATCGTTCCCGTGATATAACATCCTTGTGATCATATCACGTGCTTGCAAGCGGTGTGGATGTGATATCACCGAGAGGGCCCTGAGTATATCTCTCCGACATATTGGATGGACAAATCCCACTCTTGATCCATGAGCCTCAACTAATACTTTCCGAATACCCAACGGCACCTTTATAGTCACCCTGTTACGGTGTGACGTTTGATGATATCAAAGCATCCTTCCGGTATCAGTGATTGACATGATCTCATTGTCTAAGGAATAATGTTACTCCGAATGTAAGACATAACAACAAAACTAAATGACTTGATCGTATTGTTATACTTAGTTAGGGTCTAAGTTCATCATGTCATTCTTATAATGACATGACCCCGTTATTAACAACATCCAATGTCTATGATCAGGAAACCTTGATCATCTGTTAATCAACGAGCTAGTTAAAAGAGAGGCTTCACTAGGAACATTGGTTTGTTTATTAATCACACATGTATCAACGTTTCCGGTTAATACAATTCTAGCATGAGAAATAAACATCTATCATAAACAAGGAATAACATAATAAACACTTTATTATTGTCTCTCGGGCATATTCCCTTCAGTCTCCCACTTGCACTAGGGGCAATAATCTATATTACATAGTGATGAATCTAACACCTATTGAGTTCTGGTGTTGATCATGTTTTTCCCTTGAGAGAGTTTTAGTCAACGGATCTGCCACATTCAGATCTGTATGTACTTTGCAAATCTTCACATCCCCATCTGCGACATGCTCACGGATGGAGTGAAAACGGCGCTTGATATGCTTGGAATTCTTGTGAGACCTTGGTTCCTTAGCATTGGATATGGAACCATTTTTGTCATAATAGATAACCATTGGATCCAACGCACGCGGAACCACACCTAGTTCGGATATGAACTCCTTCATCCAAACTGCTTCCTGTGTTGCCTCCAAGGCAGCAACATATTCCGCTTCTGTTGATTATCTCGATACCACGGATTTCTTGGAACTCCTCCATTCATAACAAATACGTAACCGGACTGAGACTTAGAGTCATCCGGATCAGTGTCAAAGCTAGCATCGACGTAACATCTTGCGATAAGCTCTTCTTCACCGCCATATATGAGAAACATATCCTTAGTTCTTCTCAAATACTTAAAGATATTCTTGACCGCCGTCCAGTGTTCCAAACCTGGATCGTATTGGTACCTACTAGTCAAACTAATAGCATGTGCCACATCCGGTCTTGTACATAGCATAGCATACATGATAGAACCTATGGCTGAAGCATAGGGAATCATATTCATTCTCTCTCTATCTTCTGTTGTAGCTGGACATTGATTCTTACTCAACGTTTTGCCTTGCAACATAGGTAAGAACCCCCTTCTTACTCTCTTCCATTCTGAACATCTTCACAATCTTGTCAAGGTATGTACTTTGCGAAATTCCAATTAAGCGCCTTGATCTATCCCTGTAGATTTTTATGCCTAATATATAAGCTGCTTCACCAAGGTCTTTCATCGAAAAACTACTGTTCAAATAACCTTTTACGCTTTTTAAAAGTTCTATATCATTTCCAATCAACAATATATCATCCACATGTAGTACTAGAAATGCTACAGAGCTCCCACTCACTTTCTTGTAAATACAAGCTTCTCCGTATGTTTGAACAAATCCAAACCCTTTGATCACCTTATCAAAACGGAGGTTCCAACTCCGGGATTGTTGCTTCACTCCATAAATGGAACGTTGAAGCTTGCACACCTTGTCAGCATTCTTAGGATCAACAAAACCTTTGGGTTGCATCATATACAACTCTTTCTCAATGTCACCATTAAGGAACGCCGTTTTGACATCCATCTGCCAGATTTCATAATCGAAAAATGCAGTAACTGCTAACATAATCCTAACTGACTTAAGCATCGCTACTGGTGAGAAAGTCACATCATAGTCAACTCCTTGAATTTGTCGGAAACCTTTTGCGACAAGTCGAGCTTTATAGACGGTCACATTACCATCAGCGACAGTTTTATTTTTAAAGATCCATTTGTTCTCATCGGCCTTGCGGTCATTGGGTAAGTCCACCAAAGTCCAAACTTGGTTTTCGTACATGGATCCTATTTTGGATTACATGGCTTCAAGCCATTTGTTGGAATCTGGGATCATCATCGCTTCATCATATGTCGCAGGGTCATCACCTCCATCTACCATGAAGTTTAATACGGGATCTCCGTACAATTCAAGAGCTGTACGTTCCCTAGTTGACCTGCGAGGTGCGGTAGTTTCCTCTACTGGAGTTTCATGATCTTGATCATTAGCTCTCTCTTCAACTGACGGGGTCAGCACCGGAACAACTTCCGGCGCTGCGCTACTCGCCATTCCAAGAAGAGAAGGTTCAATAACCTCGTCGAGTTCTACCTTCCTACTATTCACACCTTTCGAGAGAAACTCCTTCTCCAAAAAGGATCCATTCTTGGCAACGAAAATCTTCCCTTCGGATCTATGATAGAAGGTGTACCCTATTTTTTCTTTAGGGTATCCTATGAAGACGCATTTTTCCGCTTTGGGTTCGAGTTATCAGGTTGAAGCTTCTTCACATAAACATCCCATCCCCAACCTTTTTGAAATGACAGCTTAGGTTTGTTTCCAAACCATAATTCAAACGGTGTCGTTTCAACGGATTTAGATGCTGCCCTATTTAAAGTAATTGTAGCGGTCTCTACTGCATAACCCCAAAAAGATACTGGCAAATCTGTAAGAGACATCGTAGATCGAACCATATCAAATGAAGTACGATTACGACGTTCGGAAACACCATTTCGCTGTGGTGTTCTGGCAGGTGTGAGTTGTGAAACTATTCCACATTGTTTCATATGCATGCCGAACTCGTAACTTAGATATTCACCTCCATGATAAGATCGCAGAAATTAATCTTTCTGTTACGATGATTTTCAACTTCACGCTGAAATTCTTTGAACTTTTCAAATGTCTCAGATTTGTGTTTCATTAAGTAAATATACCCATATCTACTCAAATCATCTGTGAAAGTGACAAAATAACGATATCCACCGCGCGACGATACACTCATTGGTCCACACACATCAGTATGTATGATTTCCAGTAAGTCTGTCGCCCGTTCCATGGTTCCAGAAAACGGGGTTCTAGTCATCTTGCCCATAAGGCATGGTTCACATGTTTTGAATGATTCATAATCAAGTGATTCTAAGAGTCCATCAGAATGGAGCTTCTTCATGCGTTTAACACCAATATGACCTAAGCGGAAATGCCACATGTAAGTAGCAATATCATCATTTAATTTAATTCTTTTGGCATTCACATTATGAATATGTGTATCAATACTATCAAGATTCAAAATAAATAAACCATTCTTCTCAGGTGCATGACCATAAAAGATATTATTCATATAAATCGAACAACCATTGTTCTCAGACTTAAAGGAATAACCAATCTGCATTAAGCAAGATCCAGAAACGATATTCATGCTTTATGCAGGCACCAAATAACAATTATTGAGGTTTATAACTAATCCCAATGGTAGACGTAGAGGCAGCGTCCCGACGGCGATCACATCAACTCTTGATCCATTGCCGGCGCGCATCGTCACCTTATCCGTTGCTAGTGGTTGCTTATTCTACAGCTCCTATTTCGAGTTACATACGAGTACTAGTAAGGTACACATCAATAACAAGTATATCATATATACCTTTGTTCACTTTGCTGGCCTTCTTATCTTCCAGATATTTGGGGCAATTGCGCTTCCAGTGGCCAGTACCCTTGCAATAATAGCACTCAGTCTCAGGCTTAGGGCCAAACTTGGTTTTCTTCTCAGGAGCAGCAACAGATTTGCCACCCCTCTTGAATTTAACCCTTGGATTGCCTTTCTTGCCTTTCTTGAAACTAGTGGTCTTATTGATCATCAACACTTGATGTTCTTTCTTGATCTCCACTTCAGAAGTTTTAAGCATCGAGAGAAGCTCAGGAAGAGACTTCTTCATGCCTTGCATATTATAGTTCATCACGAAGTTCTTGTAACTAGGTGGCAGAGATTGGAGAACACGATGTATCCCTAGCTCATTGGGAATCGTTATTCCCAAGGCTATGAGCTTATCAGCGTACGCAGACATCTTGAGTACGTGCTCACTAACGGAGTTGTTCTCTTCCATCATGCAGCTAAAGAACTTTTCTGAAGCGTCATAACTCTCAACTGCGGCATGGGATCGAAAATCATTTTCAATTCTCCCATTGTAGCAAAAGCAGTGTTGTTCTCGAAACATTTTCGCAGCTCTGGCTCTAATCCATAGAGGATGCCGTAATGAACTATATTGTGGTCTTCTTGTTGAGTCAGATAAACTTTTTCATCTTCATCAGAAGCATCATCAGCGGGCTGGTCACCTAGCGGTGCATCAAACACATAGAGCTTCTTGCAAGCGGTGAGGAGAATTCTCAGGATAAGTGCCCAGTTGGTAAAGTTGCTCCCATTGTTCGCAAATTTCTCTCTCTCCATGAACATATTGAAATTGAAGGTAGGTGGTGCCATGATCTACAAGATATTTGCAAAGACTATTTAGACTATGTTTATGATAAATTAAGTTCAAGTTAATTCTAAAATTATCCCATGAACTCCCACTCAAAACAACATCCCTATTAGTCGTCTTTAGTGATTACACGAACCAAATTCACTACACCGAAACCGATCATCACGTGAGACGGTGTAGTTGCAAAGGCGAACATTAACATGTTCATCATATCATCCATATGACTCATGCTTTACTTTTCGGTTACGTGTTCCGAGGCCATGTCTGTATATGCTAGGCTCTCCAAGTAGAACCGTAGTATTGCGTGTGTTTCAATGCCATGTCTGTACATGCTAGGCTTGAAAACACCCTTTGTATGCGAACGTTGAGTCTATCACACCCGATCATCACGTGGTGTCTCGAAACGACGAACTTTATTAACGGTGCATACTTAAGGAAGAACACATTATTATCTTGATATTAAGTGAGAGGGATCATGTTATAATGCTACCGTCGCGATCTAAGCAAAATAAGATGCATAAAAGGATAAACATCACATGCATGGATAATGTGATATGATATGGTCCTTCTTGCACTTGATCTCCATCTTGTGCATCATGGTATGATCTCCATCATTCGACCGGCGTGGCACCAAGGTCCGTGGCACCTCCATCTCGATTGTCCATTACAACATATCACATGGATATGATATACAACACGCAGGCCATAAAATAAGACAACCATATGGCTCCAGCCGGTATGTCAATAATTTACAAAAGATATCATCTCATACATAACGTTTGTAACATTGACCATATCACATCACATGCCCTGCAAAAACAACTTAGATGCCTCTATTTTTTTTGTATATTTTACGTGGCTTTGGGCTTACGAGGATAGAACCGTTCATACCTACGTACAAGAACCACAACGTTGATAAAACATATTTTTAACAACCCTTTGTAGATTAGATCTTAACTATAGTAGGAGAAACAGACACCCGCAAGCCACTTATGCAATACAAGTTGCATGTTAGTTGTGGAATAAGTCTCATGTACGTGGACATGTAAAGTTAGTCCGGGCCGCTTCATCCTACTATGCCACTAAGATCATAAAATACTCAAAGAGGCAAAAACATGATCATCAACACCCAAATACTCCTATGTGTTCTACCCGTACAATTCATCTACGCATAGATCCGGCTCTGATACCACTGAAGGGTACGTTGCATAGAAAACAAAAAAAAATCTACACGCGATAAACCCGAATGGCCAAGATCTAATCTATGCGATGAAAGGCAACGAGGAGAAAGAGAGTCTTGCGATAACATACCCTCAAAGACTCAAAGTGGCACGAGATAAAATCTCGTTGTTGGCGTAGTCGTACTCACGCCGATCCTGAGCGAGAAGAAGTGCACCGCAATCCGGCGGTGCCTCCGTAATCGGTCACACGTTCAGCTCGATGAAGACTTCCGTTCCCTCGATGCAGCGGGTAGAGGAAGTAGAGGATCCCCGCGGAACTCTAGCAGCACGAAGGCGTGGTGGTGATGAAGAATCCGACGGTCAGGGCTTCGCCAAACCGGAGACCATGGAATGGAGTAGCGGGTGGATGGAAAAGGGAGTGGGCAAGTGTGTGGAGAAGAGGGAGCTCTCACCCTCCTTTTATATGGGGGGGGAGGCAGCCCAAGGGGGGCGGGGTGCGGCCATCCATGGGTGCCCCCACCCCTTCCTCTCTTCATGTGAGTGGAAGCCCCACTCACACCCACTCATACTCCCTTATTTTCCACTTAGAAAATCCAAAGGGTTTTCTTTAAGAAATACATAAAACATTTTTATTTCTTTATTTATCTTTGTTAATTCCATTAACAAACATTTGCATGCAGCGCCTCGAATCATTTGTTAATTCTATTAACAACCATTCGATGAAAAACCCCTTGAACTATTTCAATTTTCCCCGACACAATTTTTCGGAGCTGCCCAAAATATTCTTCGGTATTCCGTATCCTCTCTAACGCTTCATCGAACCTTAAGTGTGTCACCCTATGGTTCGCGAATAATATAGACATGATCGAGACTCCTCTCCGATCAATAATCAACAGTGGGATCTGGAGATCCATCATGACTCCTATATATTCAACGATGACTGTCGTGATCGTGTGAACCTTTCAACACCGTAACGATTTCCCTTTGTCTCGCTATATTTTACTTGCCCGAGATCCGATCATCGGTATCCACCGTACCTTGTTTGATCTCTTTACCCGACAAGTACTCTTTTCTCGTTACCTTTATATAAAATCCTTGTGATCATATCACGTGCTTGCAAGCGGTGTCGATGTGATATCACGGAGAGGGCCCTGAGTATATCTCTCCGTCATATTGGATGGACAAATCCCACTCTTGATCCATGAGCCTCAACCAATACTTTCCGAATACCCAATAGCACCTTTATATTCACCCTGTTACGGTGTGACGTTTGATGACATCTAAGCATCCTTCCGGTATCAGTGATTGACATGATCTCATGGTCTATGGACTAATGTTACTCCGAATGTAAGACATAACAACAAAACTAAATGACTTGATCGTATTGTTATACTTAGTTAGGTTCTAAGGTCATCATGTCATTCTCCTAATGACATGACCCCGTTATTAACAACATCCAATGTCTATGATCAGGAAACCTTGATCATCTGTTAATCAACGAGCTAGTTAAAAGAGAGATTTCACTAGGAACGTTGGTTTGTTTATTAATCACACATGTATCAACGTTTCTGGTTAATACAATTCTAGCATGAGAAATAAACATCTATCATAAACAAGGAATAGCATAATAAACACTTTATTATTTCCTCTCGGGCATATTCCCTTCAGTTTGATGACATCAAAGCACTCTTCCGATATCAGTGATTGACATGATCTCATGGTCTAAGGAATAAGTTACTTCGTATGTTTGATATAACAATGTAAACTTAATAACTTGATCGCATTGCTATATTCACTTTGGGTATATGTTCATCACACAATCCTTCTAATGACATGATCCCGTTATTAACAACATCCAATGTTCATGACCAGGAAACCTTGATCATCTATTAATCAACTAGATAGTTAAAAGAGAGGCTTTACTAGGAACCATTGTTTGTTTATTAAACACACATGTATCAACGTTTTCGGTTAATACAATTCTAGCATGAGAAATAAACATTCATCATAAACAAGGAATAAGATAATAACCATTTTATTATCGCCTCTCGGGCATATTCCCTTCAGTCTCCCACTTGCACTAGAGTCAATAATCTAGTTTGTAAGCACATAACACATATGGCGTTCCAGTGTTATTACCATGCTTCGCATGTGGTAAACATCATCAAAAAGATCTGAACTGTTCAGGTCCTATTGTATTTGCGTGTTCTTTGCACCTACACGCGTCACTCATTCTCTAATGAGATGGATTTGTATATATTTGGTCAATCGGTGAAACCTTAATTCCTCAGCTTAACCAATATCACTAACATTGTGAAAATGTAGCTTCATAGTGTTAGCATTCTTGGAAATTCACCAAGTTCCGGTGAGACCTTAATTCCTCAGTTTAAACCAATGTTACTAACATTTTGAAAATGTAGCTTCATAGTGTCAGCATTCTTAGAAATTTACCAAGTTCAATAAAGAACGCCTTGACACAAAATACTCTTACTATAAGTAGCACTCAAAATACCGGGGGGGGGGGGAGGGAGGTAGCGCAGAACTTTTTTTTAACATAAAAGAAAGGGTGACTCCCAGCCACAGTCGCACTCTTTATATTCGAGGGTTGCGCAACAAAATGTTTAAACAAGAAAGTAGGGGCAACTCCCAGCCATAGTCGCACCCCAAATACTTGGGGGATGCGCACTAAAAACTTTAAACGGAAAAGAAGGGGTGACTCCAAGCCGCGGTCACACTCGGAATACTCGAGGCCTGCACAACAAAAAAATTTAAGCGGAAAAGAAGGGGTGAGTCCAAGCCGCAGTCGCACTTGAAACACTCGGGGGTACGCAACAAAAAAATTAAACAGAAAAGAAGGGGTGACTCCTAGTCGCAGTTACACTCGAAATAATCGGAGGCTACGCAGCTTATGCGAAGGACGCACAGTAAAAGCCCAGACAGAGACTGTAGGGGTCATTGCATAGAAAAAAAATCCTACGCGAGAGACACTCGAAAGGCCAAGATCTAATCTTGGAGACGAAGTGCAACAGGCAAAGAGAGGGTTAAGGATAACACATACCCTCAAAGACACAAAGCATTACGAGATCAAATCTCGTTGTTGGCGTAGTCATACTCACACCGATCCCAATAGCGAGAAGATGTGCACCGCAATCCGGGTGTGCCTCCATGATCGGTCACACGTACAGTTGATGACGACCTCCGTTCCCTTGATCCAGCGGGGTGCAGAAGTAGAGGATCCCTCAGAACTCTAGCAGCACGACGACGTGGTGGTGGTGAAGAATCCCACGGTCAGGGCTTCGCCAAGCCGGAAACCATGGAATTGAGCAGCGGGTGAAGTGGAAGGGAGGTGGGACAAGTGTATGGAGAAGAGGAGCTCTCACTCTCCTTTTATAGGGGATGGGGAGGCCTCCCAAGAGGGGGTGCGGCCAGCCACGGTGGTGCCCCCACCTCTTCCCTCTTCATGTGAGTAGAAGATCCACTCACACCCACTCATGCTCCCATTATTTCCCACATGGAAAATCCAAAGGTTTTCTTTTAATAAATAAATAAAACATTTTTATTTCTTTATTTATATTTGTTAATTCCATTAACATACATTTGCATATAGCACCTCGAGTCTTTTTTTAATTCTATTAACAACCATTCGACGAAAAACCCCTTGAACCATTTCAATTTTCCCCGAAACAATTTCGGTGCTTCCCAAAATATTCTTCGATATTCTGTATCCTCTCAAATGCTTCATCGAACCTTAAGTGTGTCACCCTATGGTTCGCTAGTAAGATAGACATGATCGAGACTCCTCTTCGATCAATAATCAACGGCGGGATCTGGAGATCCGTGATGACTCCTATATATTCAACGATGACTCTCGTGATCGTGTGAACCATCAACGTCGTGACTAATTCCCTTTGTCTCGCGATATTTTACTTGTCCGAGATTCAATCATTGGTATCAACCATACCTTGTTTCAATCTCGTTACCGACAAGTAATCTTTTCTCGTTCCCATGATATAACATCCTTGTGATCATATCACGTTCTTGCAAGCGGTGTCGATGTGATATCACCGAGAGGGCCCAGAGTATATCTCTCCGTCATTTTGGATGGACAAATCCCACTCTTGATCCATGATCCTCAACTAATACTTTCTGAATACCTAACAACACCTTTATAGTTACCCTGTTACAGTGTGACGTTTGATGACATCAAAGCACCCTTCCGGTATCAGTGATTGACATGATCTCATGGTCTAAGGAATAAGTTACTTCTTATGTTTGATATAACAATGTAAACTTAATGACTTGATCGCATTGCTATATTCACTTTGGGTATATGTTCATCACATAATTCTTCTAATGACATGATCTCGTTATTAACAACATCCAATGTTCACGACCAGGAAACCTTGATCATCTATTAATCAACGAGCTAGTTAAAAGAGAGGCTTTACTAGGAACCATTGTTTGTTTATTAAACACACATGTATCAACGTTTCCGGTTAATACAATTTTAGCATGAGAAAAAAACATTCATCATAAACAAGGAATAGGGTAATAACCATTTTATTATTGCCTCTCGGGCATATTCTCTTCAGTCTCCCACTTGCACTAGAGTCAATAATCTAGTTTGTAAGCACATAACACATATGGCGTTCAGTGTTATTACCATGATTTGCATGTGGTAAACATCATCAAAAAGATCTGAACTTTTCAGGTCCTATTATGTTTGCATGTTCTTTGCATCTACACGCATCACTCATTCTCTAATGAGATGGATTTGTATATATTTGGTCAATCGGTGAAACCTTAATTCCTCAGGTTAAACCAATGTCACTAACATTGTGAAAATGTAGCTTCATAGTGTTAGCATTCTTGGAAATTCGTCAAGTTCCGGTGATACCTTAATTCCTTAGTTTAAACCAATATTACTAACATTTTGAAAATGTAGCTTCATAGTGTCAGCATTCTTGGAAATTCACCTAGTTCAATAAAGAACTCCTTGACACAAAATACACTTATTATCAGTTGTCAACACAACGTTATACTTTACCCTTTGTTGTACTATCTGTCACAGTATTTTAATTTTGAAACTCTTTCAAATCCAGCATGGAACTTTCTTCCAGCCTATTGTGCTACCCTTCATCACATATTTTAATTGACATAAAATTACTTGAATAAATGACAAGACTATTAGTGTAACATATTACAACTAGTATTTTGTCATTACTACATAGGAAAACATATCCTTATCATTTCTAAAATGACATAAGGATTTCTCCCACTTTTGTCTATTCATCATATGAATTATCCTGCTATAACATTTTATAGCATAGGACGCATCTGGTTGTGTACATAGCATGGAACATGTGACTTAGAGATCTCAATTTTATTATGCTCATCATGTGTCTAAACACTTTAATCTTGCTCAATTATTTTCCATGTGAAAAGAACTCCTTCTAGTCATTTTGATATTGACTTACTTCAATATTTCATCTATGTAATTTGGCTTCAATCATATCAGACGCTTCAATCCATCTTTTATAGATATCGATGCCCAATATCTTCTAAGCCTTTTATCAATATGAGAATCTTAACCGTGTTAATTTAAAATACATATTTTTCCAATCAACCATATGTCATCTACATAAAGTATTGGAAATATGTCATAGTGCTCCCACTTAATTTCTTGTAACTCTACAAGCATCTTTATCATTCATGATGGAATCAAACTCTTTTGATAACTTCATTAAGGTAAAGATTTCAACTTCGTTATGCTCACTTCAACCATTGAAGTGTGCATACCTTTCTAGAAACCTTTTGAATTTTACAAAACTCTCAAACTGTGTCAAGTACACATCTTTGATCAAACTTTCTCGAGAAGAGAGTTGGTTTTGTTATTCAACTGCCATATCATAATATGTAACTTTTGCTAGAACTATCCGCAAAGACTAAAACATCACTAAGGAAGATCAAAATCTTGTAGTAGTCAACTCTTTGAACTTCGTCGAAAAACAACTTTTCGATAAGTACAACTTTCAAAGGATGTAAAAATCCATGTCTTTGTCGCTATATAGACCCTTTTGCTATCGTTAGGCATCAAGCCTATCGAAAAGACTACCAAGTCACATACTTGATATTCATACAAGGATACTATGGCGGATATAATGACTCATAGTCAATTTTATGAAGTCAGGGCCCATCATTTGCTTCCTTAATAAGGTCTAGGTCCTTTTGTTGTCAAAACAACCCTTTACTCTTAAACTGTCGGATATATTCCAATTAGGGGTATATCAGATGGTAACCTAAAGTGCCGGATTACCAGGGTGGCCTGAATGGTAATGGATTACGGTCCATTAGGCAGCCGAGTAGCCTGACGCGCAGAAGCCGGATTCTAGAAGAACCCGGACCACGACCCACGTGGTACGGCTTGGAGTAGAAGGCGGATTCTTGCCTTCCAAGTTAGAACTTAACGTAGTATTCTAGGTTTCCTTTTCTGTAAGCCCTAACCCGGCTATTATATAAAGCCGGACGGGAGATAAGAAAAAGATAGAAAATAAGCTAGAGGCTAACTCGCTGAGAGGTTGATCCTTGTAGAGTAGCTAAACCTAACTCACATTATACTTTGTATACTTCAGGTTCATCCCTGGTTTAGTGAGATTGCAGGAGTAGGAACGCCGCCTAGTTGCGACGTACCGAACCTGGGTAAAACCCTGGTGTCATTGTTCATCATACGATCACGTCGCCCCACGTCTCTATCGGTGTTCTCATGGCACCCCCGTCTATGAATTCTACTACGATGTCTCGACAGTTGTGGGCCAGCGACGTCAGGCGTTATGTTTCGATCGGGGATACTCAGCGGAATTGGCAGTACCATAACTGTGGGAAGCCTGGAATTCGACAACGACGTCGGGCGCTTCCTCGACAACGGATCGTACATGCCACGGCGGAATCATCTGGTAAGTGTCTGCGTTTTACCGATTAGATTTGCAAACATCTTTATCGGATTAACTGCAGAGGCAATGGGATTCTGTGGTGGAAGCAAATTTATCCCACCCGCCCTATACCCAGTCGAAGAAGACTACGACTGTAAGGTCCGCCCCAGAACCACTGTTCAAGGACACCCCCGATATGCATACATTCACGATCTGAGGAATTCAGTCGTGAACACCATATCAAGTTGGTACACAGATACAATATCCATTACACGGTTGCATAAAACACTTACAAAGAGACATGGTCACTTGACCAAGCCTACACGACTGCCACACAGGGCAACCACACAACACACACAGCGGAAGACTAAACACACGCAAAACGCGGTAGAGCCCAAGTCACGCCTTAACCTACAGGCTACTGACCCGGAGACGATCCTAGTTCGCAAAGCCATCAGCTCCATACTCCTCTTCGTTGATCTTATTCTGAGGCTACTTCTCAATGTCTGGCAAGTAAATACCAGGTGCGAAACCATATGAGTACGTTTGAATGTACTCAGCAAGACATCCATCATGTAGCTTACCAAAATGCAAATATGTTCATATATTGGAATAGGTAGGCTATAAATAAGGTTCACTATCAATGGTGTTCATATAGGATGACACCACAGTTGCAGTCAGGTTAATCTGTACCTCCGTTGAAGAAGATACTTCAGAAGAAAATAATATGGTTTTTCTTTCTCTTGTAGATATCACATATACAAGAGGTTTTGTAAAAACTTTGTTAAAAGAAACTTTTCTCTTTGCAAAACTTTTTGGAAAAATCAACTTCCAGATTCTTTCTTAGAGATGAAAGGGTTTTCTTTGGAAAACATCTTTTTGTAAAACAACTTCTGGCTTTTCATCATCGGTACCTCCATGGTACAAGATTTCTTTCCTTTCCGAACTTCACAAGTTCAACACCTTTTTGAAAACATTGACACAATGCTAGCTACATGGCCATTCAACTGTCCATATCCGAGGACGCGGCTTCTTCGAAAAAGTTGTACTCTGCAGAGGTGTACACATCCACCAGATCCAGTACACCTGCCATGAACAACCACGGAGTGTAACAACAGTATGTAAACATCAGATAACTGATCCTAACCATCCACTATGTTCAAGCTAGAATATGCCTATCTCTTGGTTGAGTGGAATCTCCCCGGCATCAAGTCCCACTCTGCCTAGACGGGAGCCTCAACGTATGCGACCGGGGGTAACTTAATCCCTCACATTTTATGTCTCAGCATTGGGAGTTTTGACGACATTCGGTTCGAGGGTACGACGTCTCTTATAGCAATTGAGATAGAACACACACTAACAAGAACAAACTTCCAGTTAAGCCCCGTGCACATGTTGGGGTAGGGTGGCGGTACGGTAAAGGTTGTCCGGCGAAGACTAGGTTATGTGTCATTTTTTTAAACACGTTTTTCCCAAAAATGACCACTTCCACATTCCTCCGGTGAATAAGGCTGCGCCTTTCCACCGGGTATTCCATAAAGCCTTTGTTTTGTAAAAACACATTTTTAGGGTGTCCACTTAGGGACTAGTATTTGTGATGTAAATAAATACCATATGGTGGCTATGGGCTTGGTAACACCAAGTATGAACTACTGGCATAGTATATAATATTAATAGAAGTGATATTCACTTAGAAATAGTTTTTGGAAATCAAAGTTTTGTAAAACTTTTCAGAAGTAAAAACATGCATGATAGATAATTATAAGTGTATGATAACAGCAAGCATCAGGATGGCTTGCCTCAATTCTCTTAATGTCCCTGGCTTTGAAGCAACTTGAACTTGACGCACAGCTCCACAACTGCTTCTTCTTCTCCTTCGTTTTCTAGCGTCGTAAAGGATAAAATACACACACTCAGGTCTAAAGACCAAACAACTTAACTAAACAACACATACAACAAGCAAACGTACACTCGCGAATCCTCTCGAACGTTATCGCGAAAACTACCTCACATAACTCTCACGGTTCAAAACTACCGTCAGATACTATGTATGGTTTATAAAACCATATCCCACATATTAAATATCCTCTATGGAGTGGGTGTACCACTCTCATTATAAGATATACAAGAAGCTAAAAACAAGCTTGTGGGTTCAAAAGGTTAGGTTGCTAAGGTAAAAACAAACAGACAGCACAATACCCATGGCAGTGGGTATTAGCAACACACGAGAAATTGTCACTTAATATGTTCATGATTTAGTTGGATGTTTAGTTTCATAAGATACCCCTAAGAACAACAAATACCACAAGTATAATACTCATGCTAAGGTAATCACTCAGATAAAATCCAAACAACAAGCAAACACACAACAAAAGAATAGACTATTTATTTACTACATTAATGTTTACTTGAAGTTATGGAATCCATCAATCATGAAAATTTAGCAAACTACCAGTAGATAAAAACTAATGAATCAATTCATAAAAATAATCCAAAACCCAAACATTACTCAAGAAAGCTCCTATCAAAACTCACAAATTAAAAGAGTAATAATACTAGAGCAAAACATAATTCTAGTGGTGACACTAGTTCAACACTAGAGGAGCAAATAATGCTACTATGATGCTTAAATATAAACAAGTAAGTCATGAGCATAAATTCACCTACTAAAAGTACATAAATCTTACACATTCTAGTAAGCACAAACATCGAAATAATTCTATGAAACAACCATTTAGCATGCATAAACCAATTCTAGCAATTTTTGTTCTTCCTAATTAATTACTAGCAAGCAAGCATGGTATAAGCTACACAACCCGTAGCTATGCACTCAATGTAAAGTTATCTAAACCTTTTCAAAAATCCAAACACTCAATTTTAAATTATTCACAAACATCTATCAATCACAAGGAATTATTTTATTTGAAAACAATTTATTTTAGCACACACTAGTGAAGCATTTCTTAACATGATACTCCTAAGGAATATTATGCTAACAAATAGATCACATCTAAACATACTAGTATTTACAAATAATAAATAAACTTCTCACTTGCATAAGTGAAAACAAACAATTTATTTTTCCATGGTGGAAAAATATCCTATCAATCACATAATAAAACATGTTATTTCTGCACACATGTATGGTTAGGGATTTTCATCCTAAACACAATATGCAATGGGAGCAGTGGGTTATGGGCCCACTAATACCAAGGCAAAATAGGTACTAATCCTCTGGTTACTCATGACAAAATTTAGTATACAAGATAAATACACAAGGCTATTTATTCTAGTGAAAACAAGACTAGTGCAAATGCATAACAAATCCTACACATGCTTTACTATAAAATGACATGCAAGCTAACATAGAAAATAACACCAAAATAACAGTACCAAAATGGTACTATAATGAAAGCAACAAAGCACAAAATTTACTCAATTAAACACACAAAGATCTAGCTCACACTAAAATTTCCAAACAACAAAACTAGAAAACAACCAATGCTATTTCCATTTTTATTTAGGTTTCAAAATCAGGAACACACTTTCTATGGTAGATGTAATGCAATAAATAAACTTAATAACCAGTCCTAACAACTCTATACAAGCTAGGAAACAAAATAGAATCAAACACACATTTCATTTCAACAAGAACACACAAGGAAATCAAAACAGAAAAACTGTTGTTTCTAGATCTGTCCACAAAAATTAATGTAGAGCTCCCAAAATCAATCTAAGATAGGATTGGATAGATCTAGTAAATACCAAACTTATCCAGTTGGATTTACTTCAAAAATCATTTTTGAACTCATTCTAAAAATCATAGAAGAGCCTACTGGTCTTTTACTAAAATGGATGGCATTTACATTTGGTATCTCACCTTGATGTGAGGTCAAGTGATATGGATAGATCTCTTCAAGCGATATCCAGAACATTTTATTTTGTCCATTTTGATTACATATTTTAAAAGTTATGGTCCAATCATTATCACAGACACTTTGTGCCAAAACAGTCCTTGTGTCCAAAAGAACAGTCCAAACTTAGAGCCACATATTTTATATAGTTAATAATTCATATAGTTAGGTCCATGATTTTTGGCAGATTTTAGTTCACAAGTTTTATATTTTTCCAACGTCCAAAGTAGAATGTACAAATCTCTGTTAAAAATTTAAAAGAAACAATCCAGCAGCGCGGGCTGGTTCCGGCGTGGGCGCGGCCCATCTGCGCTTTGCGCGCGTGGCCAGCGTGGGAGACGTGCCTGTTCAAACGTGGTCGTGGATCGACGATCCAACGGCGCACGGGTCGTCCCCTACCTCACCTCTCTCTCTCTCTCTCTCTCTCTCTGTCCCGAAATGGCCGACGGCGGAAAAGGCTCAGGAGGCTCACCTAGGGCTCGGGGATGAGTGGCGCATGCTCGGGGAGGCTGCTGGAGGTCGAGGGCATCGAGGGGCGTCGTCGTTGGCGCTCGGCGCGGCTTCAAACTGCGGAACGCGGCCGTTGTCCATGGCGGCGCTCTCGGACGGCGGCGGCTATTCTGCACACGAGGGACCACGGGAAGGGGGTCAGGGATGATCAAGGGAAGGTGGGGAGGTGATCCAAGCAAACGAGAGTGGTGGGGAAGGCATGAGAAAGGGAGGGGCGACCTCGAGCTCCCGGCGGTGACTGCCGGCTCTCCAGCACGGGCACGCTCTCTAGGGGCTAGGGCAGGGCTCCGTTTTGGTTTGGGGAGGTATGAGGGAGTGGGAGGAGGGCAGGGGCGCAAGGGTGAGGGCCTGGGGTACTTATACCCGAGGTGAAAACAACAAGGGCATAATGGGGAGCTCAGGTTGATGCCAACAATGGCATGAGCTAGCCCTAGGGGTTTTTGGTCACTCCATACTTTTGCACTTGGTTTCCTAGTCATCTAGCACATAGGGGCTGGTCTTATCCTGGCTTTTGGATGCAAGTTGAGGCAAGGGCAAGGTCAAAGAGGTCAAAGGCATGGGCTGCTCATACCTGCTACATCATCACTTCTCTCTCCTTGTTTTTTCTTGCCTAAGGCTTCTAGAAGGCTACTAATGCATCCTAGTTCGAGTAGGTATAGTGGTGATCACTTATGGCAAGGTTGTATTTAAAAAATTGCATAGAGTCACAAAGAAATCAACCGATCAAAAGTGTATCTCTTACTGTTCACTGCAAAATCAGAAAATTCAGTTTTAGGACTTAGAAATTTTCTAAGTGTTGGAAACAGATGAAAAGTTCAAAAAGTTGAGTTTGTTTTCAAGGTTCAAATGATTCCCAAAATTGGTTTTCAAAGTATGTACTTGTTAACCATGTTATATACTTTCAGAAACATCTTTTGAAAACAATTTTGAAATAGTTTAAGGCCATGAAAACCATGTGGGAAAAGGTATACTTTCTGTTTTTATCTCTTTCTCAAAAATGCCTTTTTCTGCCTTAATTTTATACCACAAAAACCACAAGCAAAAGATAATTTGTATTTGTCCAAAAATACAACTAAGCTTATGGTTTTGTAGTACATATATCAAGTATTAATTAAAAGTCAAGAAATCATAAAATAACAATTTTTAGCCTAGTGAAAACAAAGGTAGAAAACAGGTACTTGGCTATGTTTTTCAGGAATTGTTTTCTGTAGAAATCTTAAAAGAATATTCTCATGAATCATTTTGAAAAATTGTTTTCTTGGATCCAACAAGGTTAAAAGTTTGGTTTAAGATTAAAACAAGAATGATACAAGTCTTGGAATAAAAATACACTCAAGTAATAATAGGAAAACATCAGGGAAGAATATCAGGAAAAATAATAGGAATGTTTTCAGAAACATTTGGTGTTGGTTTTATAAACAAACAAAACTTGTGTTGCAAATATGATTAAGATCATAAACACATATTATTCCAAACAATCTTGTTGTTATAAAAAAATTGTTGGCCCTAATTTTTGTCTTCTTTAGCACAGTACAAGAATCCAAAAACTGGGGTGTGACAACGACGACGGATTTTCTCAGATCGCCGATACTCTGCTGAATCGCACTTTATCGGTATGGTGCAATCCGAGATCGCCGAAAACACGGATGAAAGCAATCCCGTGGAAGAGGTAAAAACAACAATCCCACAACAGAGGTGGAAGATCTGACACATCCGTCAATCTGACGACGAACTCGAAAGCTGATTCCGTGTTAGCCTCCATTGAGGCGAGATTAGAGTCAGAACCCGGATCGGACCAGTTCGATTACAAAGATGAAGATGTAGACGCTTTCGAAAGAAATGTCAAATCCTTTCAACAGGGATTCCACGAAGTACTGATGGTAAAACCGGCTGAAAACATGGATGTCAAAAGTCAGGAAAGCCCTAGAACACCTCTGCCAGATGAGGAAAGAGAGGAGGGGGAAACCACTCCAACGGACCCGGATGTCAAGGAATTAACAGAGGATGAACCTGGTAAAAAACCTCCCTCTTCCAAGAAAAAACACAAAGCTTCCAAGAAACTCCAGTACAAGCTCTGGAAGAAAAATAGGTTGATCCAGCCAACGAAAACCTGGAAGCAGGAGGAGGAAGTGGAGTTAAGCTTGCGGAGAAGAAAGCGAAGGAAATCTCTGTTCCGCCAATGTCAGAACAAGACGAACATGATCTACTTCAAACAACAGTGGGACCTCACGAACCCCCTGAAGTGCTGGAAGCCAGGAGACAAGGTCTCCAAAGGCAACAACAACATCTATTCCGAACTCGGGAACTTCTCAAAAAAACCCAAGCTGATATTAAGTTAAAGCAGGAAGAAATCGAGGAGTACGAGAGAAGGAATAGATCTAGCATTAAACCTACACGGTTATCCAGAATCGCAAGACTGGAATACTACCGCCAAAGGAACGGTTCTAAAACCCGGCCTGGCAAAAGCAAGTAAACGGCACAGATGCCAGGAAGCTACGTTTGCCATCTTCAACAATGACATGTACTCCAATGGCGAAAAACTTCAAGGGGTGTATGCTTTCTTAGGAAAGGCATTGCAACAGCAACAGCGAGGACAAGCAAGATCAGGGAAGTTGCATGAAAACTCAGCCCTATGCAAAACAGCTACTTGTGCCGCTGGAGCACCTGGACCTGAAGAACCTGGAGATTCAAGTAATACGAAAGAGAAGAAAGCAGATCCGATAAAGGACAAGAAAAATCCCGATAACAAAGATGCATCGTCCAGAACCGGATCCCATCTGCCGAAAGATGGAATTAATCCCTGAGATCGGGAAGAAAAAAACCGGAAGGACAGAAAAGCGATGCCGCCTCCGAGACGCCCTGCTGAAAAAGACAGAAGACACGACATTCCTCATAGGCGTGATAGATCCCGTACACCCCCTAGAATAAGGAAAGACACAAGAGTAGAACTCCACCTTATCCCAAAGGGCACAATAACGGAGGAAATAGAGACAATCCCGGAAAAGCGCGTTCGCGCAACAATGGAAAAGAAAGGAGCAGATCCCCATCTATCCATTCAGCCGGTAGATACTCTGCACACATTGATAGAGCGGAAAGAGATGACCTATAATTCGGACCTAAGTGTTTCACTGAGAGGATCCAAAGAATAACTCTACATTCTGGCTTTGCCAAAGTTGGTCCAACATATCAAAAATATACCGGTAGTACAAACCCGGATACCTCGCTCTCGGACTATTACACAACCGTCCAGATTAACAATGGGACAGACCTAGAGGCAGTAAAATTCCTCCCCCTTATGTTACTGGATGGAGCCAGAGATTGGATCAACGGGCTTCCGTCAAGAACTGTCGATAGCTGGGATGATATTAGAGTTTTTACTCAGCATTTTCGGGGAACGTACAAACGCCCCAACAACATCAACCAGTTAAACCGCTGCACCCAGTTTGAAGATGAGCCATACGTGGACTTTATCTCAAGGTGGACTGCAATGAAAAACAGCTGATCTGGAGTAACTGACGTACAAGCAATTCATGCTTTCGTCAATGGATTAAAACCCGGACTCGTACCGTTCATGATCGGTTCCAAAAAGCACAAAAATCTCAGATCTATGCTGACAACCGCAAATGAGCACGCATCGGCCGAAGATGACATCAGAGCAAGAGGTGGAAATATCGACACTTTGATTCAAGCCAAAAAGACCCCTCGTCCTGAGAAGAAATCAACTCCATAAGCACAGCAAAAACCCAAAGAAGTTAACATAGCCTTTGGAAGAGAAAATGGGAGAAAATGGAAAGGACGAAGCACAGAACAGATCAACTACACAAAAGAAGAGTGGGAAAGAATAAAGTCGAAATACTGTGTCCACCATTCGCAATTTGGGAAACCCACCCATACGAACGCACAATGCCGGCTTAACAAGCATATGAAAGGCGGTCCAGGATCCGGAAGCAAAGGGAAAAATTCCAAGAGGAAATTCTCCAAGAAAAATCCAGAAGCTGAAAAAGAAGACAGTGAATCGGACACTGACAAAAAATCCAGGAACAACAGTTAAAACGCGAGCCTAAGTTTCCAAGAGTTGACGGAGAATGCAACCTAATTTTCCTGGCAACTCCATCAGCAAAGGTGGCAAAGAGAACACTTCGAGAAATAAACGCGCTTGTCCCACCAACCCCGAAATTCTTGAAGTACTCAAATACACCAATTACCTGGGATCAGTCCGATCATCCTGGAAATATCCCAGAACCCGGCACACAAGCTCTAGTCGTAAGTCCTATTGTTCAAAACACCAGTCTAAAAAGAGTGCTGATGGATGGAGGATCCAGCATTAACATAATGTAACAGGATACATTGAAGCATCTGCGAATCTCCGAGACCCAGCTCAATCGTAGCAACATACGTTTTCACAACATCGTCCCTGGCAGGCAAGCACGATCCCTAGGAGAAATTTCCCTAGAGGTAACCTTCGGAGAGAAAGAACATTTCCGGCAGGAAAAAGTATCCTTCGAGGTTGTGCCGTTCGAAAGCGTGTATCACACAATACTCGGACGTCCAGCTTTCGCCAAGTTCATGGCAAGATCATGTTATATCTATAACAAGCTGAAGATGTCAGGGCCAAAAGGAGGATTAATCACCATAAATGGAGAATTCAAATTGGCAAACGAGCTGGAAAAAGAAAAACGCCCTTTGTGCAGAAAAGGTGATAGCAAAGGAAGAACTGAAGGAGCTGGAAAAAGAAGTATCGCCGACAGGAAAAGAAATCCGGAAGCCGGCAGACAGCTTCAAATCTTCCGAGAATACAAGACAGGTTATCCTAGATCCCAAAGATCCGACAAAGTTTGTCGTAGTGGGAACTAGCATGACCGACAAATAAGAAAGCGAGCTCATCAAGTTCCTCCGTGAGAACTGGGATATTTTTGCATGGTGTCCAGCGGACATGCCAGGCGTACCCAGGGAACATGCTGAGCACCAACTTAAGGTAATTCCAGGATCTAAACCCGTCAAACAAGGTCTTGGTCGATTTGAAGGAAGAGGACGGAAGGCTATTGGCAAGGAAATTATCCGGCTATTGGCAGCTGATTTTATCCGGGAAGTTATACATACTGAATGGTCTGCAAACCTAGTATTAGTCCCAAAGAAAGATAGTACTGGTTTAGGATGTGTATAGATTACACCAGCCTGAACAAATTGTGTCCAAAAGATAGGTTTGCGTTGCCGCGAATTGATCAAATAATAGATGCCACTGCTGGCTCCGAGATTTTATGCTTTTGGACGCTTATTTCGGGTACCATCAAATACGCATGAAGAACGAAGACCAAATTAAAACCTCTTTCATAACTCCATATGGAACATAGTACTACATAACCATGCCTTTTGGCCTCAAGAACGCAGGTGCAACCTACCAGCGTTGCATGCAACGATGTTTGCATATTCAGATTGGCGAAAATGTTCGCGTTTACGTGGACGATATTGCCGTCGTTTCCAAGGAAAAGGACACGCTCCTTGCAGATTTGCGAGAAACCTTCGAGAAATTGCGCACTTATAAAATGAAGTTAAATCCATTAAAGTGTGTATTCAGGGTTCCCTCAGGAAACGTCCGGGTTTCAACGTTTCTCGCAGAGGAATAGAGCTAAACCCAGAAAAGATCAAGGAAATCCTAAACATCTCAAGGCCTACGCGCTTCAAAGATATACAAAGATTGACGGGTTCTGCAGCTGCCGTCAGCAGGTTCATAAGACGGCTAGGAGACAAAGCTCTCCCATTATACAAATTGTTGAAGAAATCCGACAAATTTGAATGGACAGAAGAAGCGGACAAAGCATTAACCCAGTTAAAAGAAACCTTGATGAAAGCTCCGATTTTGGCATCGCCAAAAGACGAAGAACCCATGTTATTGTACCTCACAACAACAAACAGGGTTATCAGTGCGGTGATAGTTGTGGAAAGACAGAAAGACGAGCAAACCATACCAGATCAACATCCGGTGTATTATGTAAGTGAAGTTTTTTCCGAGTCTAAGAAAGATACCCGCACTATCAAAAACTGGCATATGGCGTATTCTTTGCATCTCGAAAACTCCGTCATTACTTCCAAGGACATTAAATAACAGTGGTATGCCAAGCACCACTAGGGGATATAATCAACAATGCGGACGCAACAGGCCGAGTAGCCAAATGGGGCATAGATTTGGGTGCGTTCGACATTAAGTACCAACCCCGGACGGCAATAAAATCCCAGTTGTTAATATTGGACAGAAGCAATGGAAAACACACCAATGCCGGAGTCGGAATATTGGGTTATGCACTTTGATGGATCCAAGATGAAGGAAGGCGCTGGAGTATGTATTACAAATACACTTCAACGCCAGCAATAATGTGGCAGAATACGAGGCTTTGCTTCATGGCTTGCACATTGCAAAAGAAATAGGTGTCAAACGCATCTTATGCTATGGTGACTCAGATTTGGTACAACATCAGCTCAACCAAACATGGGATGCCAAAAGGCCCATCATGGCCAAATATCGGAGAACGGTGGACGAGTTTGCAATTTGCTTCCTGGGATTTGAAGTACTTCATGTCAAAAGGGAAGAAAATTGGAACGCGGGCGCATTAGCCCGCATGGGCTCGGAAAGAGTGAAAACCCTGCCACCAGGTGTGTTTGTCCACCATTTGCACGAACCATCCATAAAAGGTGGAGATGTCGACTATCCTCTAGTTTCCGAGTCAATTGAACTCCTGCTCGTTAACCCGGATTGGACAATTCCATATCTAAACTTCTTAGTAGATCAGAAGTACCTGGATGGAGCAGACGAGGTCTTGCAAAGACAAATAAAACGTCGATGCAATGGATACACGGTA
This sequence comes from Alopecurus myosuroides, assembly GCA_028641055.1. Classification (NCBI taxonomy): domain Eukaryota; kingdom Viridiplantae; phylum Streptophyta; class Magnoliopsida; order Poales; family Poaceae; genus Alopecurus; species Alopecurus myosuroides. The sequence goes on from CM054063.1 coordinate 76,327,700, forward strand.
ATCAATGGTTGCATGTATAAACGCACCACTACCGGAATTTTTCTACGATGTATTTCGCCAAAAGAAGGCCGAGAAATTCTGCAAGAAATCCATGCTAGAGATTGCGGACATCATGCTCAATCAAAAAGCATAGTTAAGAAAGCATTTCGTGCAGGGTTTTTCTGGCTAACAGCCAAGACAAATGCCTAACACATAGTCAATACATGTGCCGCATGTCAGTATTATGCCAAGCATACGAATATGCCAGCCCAAGCACTCAAAACTATCCCTATTACATGGCCATTTGCTGTCTGGGGGCTAGATATGATGGGACCATTCAATGCTGCAAGAGACGGACTTACACATCTACTGGTTGCAGTGGATAAGTATACCAAGTGGGTGGAGGCAAAACCCATCAAAAAGCTTGACGGTGTAACAACCAGAAATTTCATCATTGACGTAGTCATGAGATATGGCGTTCCACACAGCATAATAACTGACAACGGGACAAATTTCTCTATTGAAGAGTTGGTAAAATATTGCCGACAAACGGGAATACGCCTAGATCTTGCATCTGTGGCACACCCACAATCCAATGGACAGGTTGAGAAAATGAACAGTTCAATCCTGCAAGGAATACGCCCAAGACTCGAATCTCCTGTTCATAGAGTAGCTGGAGCATGGGTGGAAGAGTTACCCTCTGTGCTTTGGAGTATTCGAACGACACCAAACAGGTCAATAGGACAAACCCCGTTTTTCCTAGTTTACGGCGCGGAAGCAGTCCTTCCAACGGACATGATCCATGATAGCCCAAGAGTGCAGGCTTTCGATGACTCGGATGCTGAAAGCGCACGACAGGATGCCGTCGATCTCCTAGAAGAAGAACGAGAACTTGTGCTTCAAAGATCTGCCATTTATCAGCAAGGTTTACGACGTTACCATAGTCGGAAAATCAGGCATAGTTCTTTTAAAGAAGGTGACCTAGTGCTAAGATTGGTACAAAAAGAAAGCACAAATTGGCCCCAGTTTGGGAAGGACCATTCGTCATCAGCAAAGCTATGAAAAATGGATCATACTATCTTGTAGATATTCGAGACACGGAAGATGATCCCGAAAAGCCGAATCGCAAAAGAAAGAGAAAGATGGGGACGAACTAGGGGAGACCAAAAGACCCTGGAGCATCCAGCAGTTACGTCCCTTCTATACCTAGTTCAACTTCTATGTAAACATCTTTGAGATCATGAAATAAAGTTGTCGGAATTCATACATCTATGTTTTTTTACATGTTTATTATAATATAAAGCATATTCTGTCTTATCTATTTCCCAATGATCTTTCAAAATACTCAACGTTAACCCGAATTGTGCCTGCGTGCTCGGTGTTATAAAATGGCTTAAGGAAACCCAGATTGTGCCTGCGTGCATGAGTTTCATTCAAAAATTCCTTGCTTTTCTCTAAGTATTATCTGATTGTTTTTATGAGGGTCGCTCGAGCTAGTAAGTAAAAATGCCTTTAGTATGGTCCATGTTTCCGAGTTTCGACTGATTGGCTATACCCAGTCACTTGGCATGAAGATTAAAATACTATCGAGCCATTTCAAACACTAAGGACAGTTAAAGCATATAAACCAGAGAACTTAGAAGATAAATGAATAAACCCCGGAAAACTTGCAAAGATTAAATAATATTACTGCAATAGGCGGAGTACTTGCAAAGATTAAAATAAGTTTACATTGTAAGATCGGTAATGCTTCTATTTCCTATCTTCTACCCACGACAAGGCATCTCCCTTCAGGCATCTGAGTCGTCTTCACTACTGGATTCCTCGGGAGTTTCCGGAATAGTTTCTTCCAGGTAGAAGGTGGAGATGTTGACCACGGTGGCGATCTTGGTGGCATGACCTTTGATGCCTTCAAATATGCTGGCCCGCTGCGCCTCCGTGTATTCTTGCGGAATGCCGGATGCCACGCGCCAAGATTTGGCGTCAGGGTAGTGCATGCGCATGAGCCCTAGAGCCATGCCCGCACCACCACGCGCCGCTGAGCGTAGGATGGACTCCCTGGACTCCTCCATCTCCATGATAGCTTCCGAAAGTTTTGCAACTTCCGAGAACTCCCCAGTCCTGGCGGGAAGGCATTTGTTGACCAGCAACATCCCCGCAACCTTGATTGCGGTGAATACCTTCCCAAAAGCTCGGATTTTCTCAATCCGAGTAAGCTGGGGGCTATCTCCTGTTTCAGTAAAACACAAAAAGTGTTAGCAAAAACATAGAAAGATGTAAACATGGGAAATCCGGTAAAAGGTAAAATACTTACCGAGAAATTTGTCCATCTCGGCGCCCTCCTCCAAGCGTAGGTTCAAGGAATTCTCCAAGTCTCGGATGGTGTCCTTGTCCTTGGCCGCTTGGTTGGAGGCATTGGACTCGGCAATGCCAACGGCCAATTGGCTGGCCTCCAGGTCCTGCTGCAACTTCATATTGAGCTTATGAAGATCCAGGTTTTCCTAGTGCAGGTTCTCGGCATTGCCGGCATCTTCGGAAATTTGTTTGGCTTTCGCCAAAGAAGCTAAAAAACAAGTAAAAAGGACGAGTTAGGAAACTCGGAAAAATACTTAGAAGAAATTACACTACTGGAAGCAGAGAAAATATCTTACCTGCTGATTCCTTTAGCTGCTGCTGAGTGGATACCAGTTCTGCCTCCTTACCCTCAAGAATCAAAAGAAGGGATTTCAACTCCTTGTTCTTGATCCTAAGTTTGTTGAAAACTTCCATGTTAATGCTTTCAGTGGTTTGCTGAAACACAGAAAAGAGATACAAAATGCTTAAGTTAAAAACAAGCATAAAAGCGAAAAAAACATTAAGGAAAAAGCATGCATTTGACTTATTGCTTGGGGGCTAGAGGTATTACCTGGTTCATTTGTTGCAAATCTGACAAGTTTTCGTTGAATTCTTTTGCATACTCTGCAAAAATAATCTCAACGTGGTGAAGGCCGTCATGGATGAATTGCCGAGGTGAAAATACGAAGTTATTCCTTACAATTAGTCCGCCTTGCGTCCAAGGACGGATCAGAGGAGCAAGAGCGAAGAAGTTCTTAGCCCCTGGACGAATATATCCGAGTTCGTCGAAGGGTTCCTCCTTTACCTTGAATTCTCTGTTAAAGGTGGGAATGGGCTCCTCCTCGGGTATACAAGAAGGACCACCCATATCCGGCTCCGCCCTTTCCCTCGCATCCGTCTCGGATGCAATGGGCTGGCTGGTCGGTAGTGGGTAATCTTCCGGCTTTGCAGATTGATCTTCTCCCCCAAGAGTCACTGGGGTAGGGGGAGCTGCAGCAGGAGATGGCGCTCTCTTGCTGACAGTGGCCTTATGCTTTTTTAGCTTCTTTGACTCCAAAGAAGTTGGAGCAAGGCTGAAAGGAAAAGGAGGAAGAAGAAAATCCGAGAAATCAATATTCCGAGAAACCAAACCAACTTATGCAATTAAAAGCAGGAAAGGTACAAAATACCCGGAGAGTTACCTGGATGCAACGACGGGAACCCCATCAAGATTCACCACCTCTTCAGTGGTTGCTTCCCTCTTGCGCTTCCGACCACCGTAAAACTTGGCGTGCAGTTCGTCAAGTTCGGCGTCAGTTGCAAGGTCTTTTTCTGAGAGGTCATCGAACTATGGAAAAATATTCAACTAAGTTAAGGAAACAGAGAAAGACAAAAATCCGAGATGGTTGTCCAAAGAGAAAAGAACATACCTTTGGAATCTTATTCCCTTCGTGATACATTTCTCGGCTTTCTTCATATTGGTCACGGGAAGCAACCAGCTGATTGACCCGCTTCTTGAAGTCTCGTTTCGAGAAAGCCTTATCCGTTCCTCTCATCTTGTCCTCTGGCCCTTTGTATTCGCATAGAAGCCGAGTTTGATGTGCAAGAGGTTGGATGCGACGTCCGAACCAACACAAAACTGTGTCGGTTCCGGTAAGAGGAGGTTTTGATTAAGTGAGCTTGGCGATGCGCCGTTTGATTTTCATCAAATCGTCCGGCAAAGTTTGCACTGCTTCTGCATCCGAGTTATCTTGGGGAATAGCGGTTGCGTTGACAAATGGTGGAACCCCGGTTTCCTTTCCATGGAATGGGATGTCTTTATGATAGAAAAAGGAACCCGTCCTGAATTTGACGAATTCCGACATTTTTATCTTCGGGAACCAATCTTCCCTGAATCTACGCAGGGTGAAACATACGGTTCCACAGATTGGAAGAACGCCCTCTGAGGGGTTTCACTTAATTCCAAAGCAATACTGCCAAAAATATAATCTAGGCGCTATTCCTAAATACCCTTCAAAAAGGGCCTGGAAGCCGGCTAGATAGAGAATAGAATTTGGTGGTAGGTTGTGGGGTTGGATATTGTAGTGGCTAAGTCTTTTGAGGAAAAAGGCGGAAGGCGGGATTCCCATACCTCTAGCAATGTGCGAGGTAAGAATAACTCGTTCCCCGGCTCTGGGCGAAGGCTCGGACTCTTCTTCCTCATGCCGTCATTTTCCCTTCGCAATCAACCCCTCCTTCTCCATTGACGGAAGAAGGGAGGAGGGAATGCTGCTCCGGCTCCAATTGCCGGAAGTTTCGCCTTCTTCCTCGGTTCCGGCGGCGGCGGCCGCGGCCGCGGTGGCGAGCTCCTCTCCGACGAGAGTGATCTTTTCCTCCGCTTTTTCGAGAGCGAGAGGCGGAGGCGGCGCAGAGGAAGTCCCGGCCAGGTCATCAGCCGCGAGATGCAGATCCTCGCGGGCCTGGCCGCCGGAAGATTTCTACGGCACGTCGGCGGTGGCGTGGCTCGGCGAGTCGAGTAGCGGATCCATCGAATTGATGATATCGTCAATATCCGTGGCAACGGAGTGCTCCTGAGACACACGTGGTGAGTCCATTCTTTGGCTGCGCGACAAGGACCTCGAGCTTTCCGACGAGAAGTCCGGGAACGGTGATGTGCAAGCACGGGCTCTGCTGTGATTCTCATTGGACTGAGGTTCGGGGGCAATGGCGCTTGAGCTGGAAGGTGAGAGGAGAGTGGAAGGATTGCCGGAGGGGATGAAGTGGGCTATTTATAGCCGGAAATCCATTACGATGCGCGCTAACGACACTTTTGACCGTTGGATGATCAGCGCGTGTCACTCGCCGGTGAATCCGGGAAAAGAATCGACATGTGATTATGGCTATCTCCTCATTTCCCGTGAGAATCTGTCAGAGATACGTTTCAGGGTTTCACACTCGAAACCCAAGCGTCCCTGACGTCATCACGATTCATCGCTGACGTAGGAAGTTCTTTCTCCACGAAGGCTCGTGGAAGAAAAAGGCGGATTTCCCGATATCCGAGTTTTATGTTAAAGCATGATTTGAAGGAAAACAAGAATCAAGGCGAAGAGCCGACATTTCTCGGAAAGTATACGATTTGACGAAAGACGGCGATTCAGAGTCTTAATCCTTCTTGGGGGCTACAGTCGGATATATACCAATTAGGGGTATATCAGATGGTAACCAAAAGTGCCAGATTACGAGGGTGGCTAAATGGTAATGGATTAAGGTCCATCAGGCGGCCCAGTAACCTGACGCGCAGAAGCCGGATTCTAGAAGAACCCGGACCACGGCCCACGTGGTACGGCTTGGAGTAGAAGGCGGATTCTTGCCTTCCAAGTTAGAACTTACCGTAGTCTTCTAGGTTTCCTTTTTTGTAAGCCCTAACCCGGCTATTATATAAAGTCGTACGGGAGATAAGAAAAAGATAGACAATAAGCTAGAGGCTAACACTCCGAGAGGTTGATCCTTGTCGAGTAGCTAAACCTAACTCACATTGTACTTTGTATACTTCAGGCTTCAGCCCTGATTTAGTGATATTGCAGGAGTAGGAACGCCGCCTAGTTGCGACGTACCGAACCTGGGTAAAACCCTGGTGTCATTGTTCGTCATACGATCACGTCCCCCCACGTCTCTATTGGTAGTCTCATGGCACCCCCGTCTATGAATTCTACTACGATGTCTCGACATAAGCCATAAGTTGGTCTAAGTACAAAGTTTTAGGACTTTTGTGGTTCATTTCGCAAACTCATTTGAAGTATCTACAACATATGTAGTGTCTTCTACTTAGTCAAAGTAGGAAACCTCGGAACAACTTCTAGTGATGCGCTACTCTTGAGATGATAACAAAGATTCTCTAATCTCGTTGAGTTTGTACTGTCCTCCCACTCACTTGTTTCGCAAGAACTAATTTCTCGAGAAATCAACCCTTTCTGACAAACAACATTTGTCTTTTGGTTCGGTGATAGGAGAAATACCCAATGTTTTATTTGGGATAACCTTATAATAATATATTTATCCTATTTTGGTTGTAAACATTTTACACATGCTATGCATACCAAAACTTAAGAAAAAGACAATTTGGTTCATTACCCAAACCATATGTTATATGGTGTCAATTTCAATGGATTATGATGGTGCTCTTTTCAGTGAAAAAGCGGTTGTCGCTAATGTATAAACTACAAAATTATAATGGCATTTTTTATTAATCTTACCATATCCAACAAGTTTTGATTTTGTCTTTTGAATACTCCAAACTAATTCGAGAAGTATAAGTTGTAGAACAATTCTGCAACTCCTCAGGTGTTTTGCTAAACTTGTAACTCAAACTTTATCCTTTATGATCGAATCATAAATACTTCATTATCTTGTTACAATGATTTTTATTTCGTATTAACAACCATTTGAACCAATTCAAAATGTCAAACTCCGTTCTCTTTAAATAGATATACTCACATATCTACTCAAATCATCGACAAAATTTTATGAAGGAAAAATTAATCCACCATACATGACTACACATAATGGACTATATGCATCAATATGTATAATCTCCACTAAATTAGTCGTCCATTCTACTTTGGCCTATGAACGTAATTTTAGTGATCTTTTGGAAAAAGTCTCACAAGCGTCAATTTATTCAAAACAAAATGACTCCGGAAGTCCATCAGTATGGAGTTCCTTCATGTTTTCCTTTCCGATATGAACTAAAATAGTGGTGTCACAATTTAAGTGAAACTCTTTTACGTCTTGCAACGTTTAGCATTTAGTCTTATAGATGTTTACTTTACCAACATGATTTATGTTAACATATCCATCAATTATGGAATATGATCATAGTTTGAACAATCTCATGTTTAGATCTCGTGAGCTGCCTCACATGATCGAGATCATCTATTTGTAATGCTACATGTTGTGTTTGCTAGGATCGATGATTATTGAATTCTATGTGTGTTGATTATCAATCTATCATACTATCTTCATGTGTATGTTATTTATGATCTTGCATGATCTCCACTATTAGTAGATGCTCTGGACAAGTAGATGCTAGTGACTCCAAGAGTGGGTATTTATGCTCGATAGTGGGTTCATGCCTCCTTTGCATCTATGCTCGAGTGACAGAATCGTGACGGGTGGAGGATGTGTTGTTGCCATTAGGGGGAAACAACGATTCTTACTTTGTTTACATTACACCCTTTGCTTACTGCGATTAGCCGTTGCTTGCAGCTTAATACCCAACATTTGTTCGGATGATATTCGAAGGGTGGATTATTAGTCATAGATGCAGTTGGATGAAGATCTATGTATTTTGTTGTAATGCCCGCATGAATCTCATAGTAATATTTATGTCATGCATGTTCTTTATTTGTCAATTGCCCAGCTGTAATTTGTTCACCACGCATGTTAGCAATCTTTTATGGAGAGACACCTCTAGTGAACTGTGGACCCCGGTCCATTTTCTCATACTAATATTTCACACAATGTTTCCACTGCTTTCACACTTCTTCCACTATTTTCACACTACTGCTCCTGTTTTCATACTGTTCTCATATTGTTTTCCACACCATACATTTAACCTCTTTGTTATCAGCAAAACCAGTGAGATTGACAACCTCACTGCTTCGTTGGGGCATAGTAAATTGTTTGTGTTCTGTATGTTCCACGTTGTTGCTGAATCGGTAGTGCGCCCTGCCATCTCAGCTGCATCAACCTTCTGAAGTTACTCCTTCCTCCTACTGGTTGATTCATACTTGGTTTCTTTCTGAGGGAAACCTGCTGCTGCACTCTTCATACCTTCCTCTTGGGGTCTCCCAACGAACGTGTGTTCACACGCATCACCTTTTACGAATAATTCATTGGAAGCTATGATATAACCCTAGTCTTGCCTTTTATGACTAATTCATTGGATGCTTAATGATTGTATTTTTTTTGGTCATGGACATCGCTTATGTCCGCATCAATGAATAGCATACTATTGGAAGGGAACACTATGCCTAGGTATACCCTAATAGTTGATATGTTAAGATATTCCATTAAGTTATCTTTGTCCTTAGTGTCATATCATAACACGGTTATATTACAATGTATCCTTTGACCATTAGGTTATAGGGGTGATATATTCTGGAGGTTTTACTTTAGCACTATCTAGAGTCACACATTATACTGGGTAAACGTAACGGTAGCCACTAGGTAATTCTAAAGGAGTATATTGCCTCGATCTTCTGAGATGGGAATTATTCCTCCATAAAAAGAGAGATACAAGACTGAGCCCACTCGGTATTCTTGATATCCATAAGTTCTGCAGACAATGTGTGATGATGATACATCATATGGGATATGGGATATCATAATATACTAACGAGTAAAATCAAGCTTGCCATTCAACGAGATAGACAGAGGTATAGTGAACCAGAGATTGTTTGACGGCAATACCAGAATCCATAATATCGACTAAGTTCAATATCTTGAGTAATGGGAAAATAGTATAATAGCCAACAGGTTTATCAGCTTATTCGTATAGTATTTGGGAGTCAATATGGACTAAGTTCAATATCTTGAGTAATGGGAAAATAGAAAGGAAAGAGTTTCCAGTTTCATGTCCACACACTATCGAACATGTGAGGAAACACACTTAAGTAAGGAACGGTTTATGTGTACGTCGGTAGGTCCAGATCAACAAGGAGTATCATCGGAACAGTGTTTATGCGTGATAAATATATTTTATATATCGGACAGAATTTATATTGAGGGCATATATACCAAATAGTATTTCTATTACTACCGAATTTATTCTGGAGTGGTTCCGAGAGAAAAAAATCAGGATGCGCGCTTTACAAAGCAAGTGGAAGGGGGCATGGGATTTCCCGAGGTGTAGGAAATATAATTTTGACATTTTTATATAAGGTCGATGTTTTTATCTATTTTCAGGCAAAAACCGAGAAGGGGGAGTGCCGGATGGGAGGGGGCAGGAATGCCATTCATGGCCACACCTAATTTTCAGGGGCTGCCAGGTGGACCCCAGGGCACCACGCATGGGCACATGTCATCCCATTATATTTACGGATTTAATTAGAGGGAAAGGGGAGAACATAAAATGGGAAAAAATAAAAAGGAAAAGGGAGGTGGAGTTGGACTCCACTTGGAAGTCCAAACCGAGTTGGGCAAGGAGAGGGGGTTGCGGCCACCTCCTTTATGCAGCTAACCCCCCCCCCCCTCCTAGCTCAACAAGAACTCCTCCTACCCTTTGGTATGTCTCCCATCCCCTTCAACTATGAAAGGAACCCTAAGGCTTGAGGCAAAACATAATTTTGTGAGCAATTGTCTTTCAAGTCTCTCTCTCTCTTTATTAGAATTAGAGGGTCTAATTAGAGCCCTCTCATTTAATTAGATATTCTTCTAGTTGGGGTTTTGAGGTGTCATCTTCCAATCAGATCTAGCTTCTAATTATTCCCTCTCTCATGTGTTGTGAATTTCACCTTCATATACACCTGCGATGTCTAGTCCTGGAGGTGAAGCGCTGCAGAATTGGCCCCGACATATGTGTGCATACTCTCAAAGTGGTAACACATGAGAGCCTGACTCAGCTAGATCAAGGTGCTGGATACGAGGAGTCGGCAACATCTTCACCCATAGCATTGTGCTTGAGGATCTTCTACAGGCTTCATCGACAACATCATCAACACCTCTTCCACTTTTATGGTGATTGGTACACGATCTCGAGAACTAGATCTTGGAATTATTATTTACTTGTATCTTCATAGATAGATCTTGGCGGTTGCGTAGGTTGCATGGCGAAAATTTTAAATTCCCTTACACGCAACCCAGTAGCGTGCAGACCATAAGAGGGATTACACGTGTGATCCTTGACGAGGGAAGCTTAGCAACATCCTTGCAACTAGGCCTAGTTGTGAGGATCTATGATTGTTGAGAACTCTTCTACGACTATATTGAATCCAATGCCCGGTGAGTCGTGATCATGATCAATGCATGTATGGGCATGCATCGTTATCTGCATAGTGATCTTGGCGGTTACGTAGGGATTTTTTTAATTCTGCAGTGAACACTAGAAGTGGTATTAGAGCATACTATGAATAGATACAATTTGATCCAGAGCACAATTTTGTGCGGGTATTACCTAAGCTTGCGAAAGTATATTATAAATTCTCTAATATCCAGTTTATCTTCGTTGCTCCAAATAAGTTGTATTTGTTTTGTTTCCGATGGTATGGTATGACTTTTTACAAACTTCTGTAAATCCTAGGATGCTCGAGTTGCCCCTGAAATATCTCGCTTGATTCCAAGAAGTGCTTCAGTAGATTAGGGTCGCACTATAGTTGGTCTCATATAACGACATAGTGGAAATAGCGTGTGGATTGGATCCACACGGGGGGGTCATGGTTACGAATAAGTTCAGATTGAGCCTCTAGACGTTTTCGTAATGTCTCTGTTTCAATCTAGCAATGATAATAAACATACCTCAAAATATGTCAGTTATGACGGTAGTTGATCTTCGAACCTACATGCATGCTATAACTTGCAAACAAATCATTAGAGGCATCTAACTTGGTTTTGTCGGGCGTGCATATGGTTTGGTATAGCTATTGTGTTACTATGTTTTGACATGATGGCTAATGCCAAAGAATTGCTATTGTTTGACATCGACAATCAGGCATTCATCGCGAAGCTCGAAGGAAGTACATGGTAAGAGAAAGTGGTTATTTCTGTGTGGAAAAAGTTGAAGCACTTTTCACCGCAGCGGAATTTCCTCTGATTTTTTGTTATGGTGAAAATAATAAAGGATCCTCGTTGGAGATGCGTCAAGAATCCCCGAAAAAGAAAGGCTATACCGAATCACATGAATTATGAATTCTCTTTGATGTTTATCCTTTGTTGTTTGCACCTTGATTGCGCAATAGTCTTTTATTACAGTGTTTCCTCACTAAAAATATCAAGGTAGTTCGTGTTCTCCCAATTTTAGCACCGTCAAACCGACATGGGTACGCGTTCATAACTTGGATACAAGGGTCAACGTGCCTCTTCTTGTCGTGAAGAGGGTTATAGTTTTCTCACTTGGATACAAGGTGCATTCTATATGGCGAAGTCAGTTGGTTGTCTTGTTGTTCAGGCATGAAAGTCATGAGCTCGGAACACATACATCGAAAGATGAGCGAGAATCACATAGAGTGATTGGCATATTGGCCTACCCTTTAGGTTATGATTGGTTGAGGTGGATATATCCTTCTAGTCGTAATTTATTTTGGATCTCGTTTCATTGAAATTTGATTGTGAGGAATATTCGTTTCAGTGGGAGTATATCTTAATTTCAATTTTACTGAATTAAGTCGTGCAAATTAGTTTTGAAATATAAAGTATACATAAACTTGTTTTATTGTAGAGATGGACCCCGTTGAAAATATAAGCCTAAATGAGTTCTTAGGGATACAGAAATTAACTAAGGAAAGCGCGAACTTGTTTGAATGGGTTCACGATTTGAGAGCTGTTGTCAGAAGTCTTGAGGTAGAGTATTTGCTGGACAATGAAGTCCCAACACTAAATGGGTAATTCTCTCCATTAGGGGATGAAGAGTATCAAGTTTATGTGATCATCCTAAGCAGGGTGAGTTTTGAGCTAGGTGATTGTTACCCACACTTCCTCCCCTTCCGTCTCGTGGAAGATTTAATGGCTCGATTCTCCATGCAAGTCTGTCATGGTCGTCATAAGCTTAATGTTGAGCTATTGAAGTGCAAACTCATGTGCCTTCGTTCATTGGGGGAGTAGAAAGACAAGTTCATCAGGATACTGTAGAGGCTTAAGGATATTGGTTTTACGGTTCCAGAAAAGCAAGTAGTTGACATACTCCTCATGTCACTTCTATCACAATATTTTGGTTTTGTGGCTTGCTACAATCTGATAGAAGCGGAGAAGACGGTTGAAGAAGTCTTTCAGATGCTCATGTCATCTGAGATGAATGTTTTCTTCCATGTTGTGATGGATACACCAATTGACAAAGACAAGCGGGAAATCCACACGAGGTATAAGATTTATACCAGTGATTAACATTTTCTTTTCTCAAAGATAGGTAATAAAATTTTCTCAACTTGCAATTTATCGCAGAGTGAGAAGCAATAGAGGCAAGAAATTTGGAAATCATGGAAGGCGCAGCGAAAGATGCATTTAATGGTGCCACACCAGCTGGATCATCTAGGAATTCCAAGTTAATAGAGAGGATCAACACTAGGACTTTTAAATAAAACTTATTTTGAGTTTGATCATTTTGAATGAATATTTTTTGTTCATGAACCCTACTGAGTTCCAGTTATAAAATTTGTGTGGAAATTCCAAACTTGGAAATTCAAAGTTTATGATATTCTTTATTGTATTGTGTCATTAAGTTTTATTATTAAGTCTTGATTTTTTTATTTAAATTATTATTTAAGTTTGAGTAATAGTTTTATGCCTTGTTAAATAAATTGGAGTTAAGTATTTTATACTGGGTTGCGTGTACGGGTCCAAGATCTATCTAGGAAGAAACAAGTGAATACCAATTCCAAGATTTAGTTCTCGATATGCTGTACCAATCACCGTAGAAGCGGAAGAGGTGTTGATGACAATGTCGATAAAGCCTGTAGAAGAACCTCATGCACAAGCCTATGGGTGAGGATATTTCCGACTCCCATATCCAGCCCCTTGATCCAGCAGAGTGAGGGTCTCACGATTTACCTATCTAAGAGTATGCATGCATACGTCAGTGCCAATTTTGTAGTGCTTTGCCCTCCAGGACTAGACGCCACATGTGTAACATGAGAGAGAGAGAGAGAGAGAGAGTAATTAGAATCTAGGTCTAATTGGGAGAGGTCGCCTCAAAACCCAAATAACAAGAAGCTCTAATTCAATTAGCGGGGCTCTAATTAGACTCTCTGATTCTACTAGAGAGAGAGAGACTTGAGATACAATTGCTCAGAAAATTATGTTTTGCCTCAATCCTTGAGAGTCCTTTTTTAGTTGGAGGGGATGGGAGATATAGCAAAGGGGAGGAGGAGTCCTTATTGAGCTAGGTGGGGGGCTAGCCGCTCTAAGGAGGTGGCTGAATCCCTCTCTTTGCCCAACTCGGATTGGCCTCCCCAAGTGGATTCCAACTCCACCTCCCTTTTCCTTTTCCCCTTTTCCTTTTCTCCCTTTTCTCTCCAATTAAATATGAGAAAAATACTGGGATGGTGATGGCATGAAATCACACACCCGTTGGGAGATGCCAAGAGGAAGGTATGATGTAGTCCAACAACAAATTTCCCCCAGTTAAGGAACCAGGGTGATCAATCCAGTAGGACTTCCAAATCTCTCAGTAGGTTGCTTGTGGCACGACATCAGAAATATAGCTCACGAGAGTCAAGCATGGACCTGCACACAAATACAAACTCTCTCTTTCTCCCAACTTTTCGAGAAGTTGGTCAATCTTCCCGTCTTGCTGAAAACTAGAGAATTAATTGTATTGAATGGTTGTAGAATATTAAATGAAAAAGGAACAACAAGAAAGTGATGACGAAAGAAAGTAAACAGGGTTGTAATCAATGAGGAAAATAGGATAGGGGGCCATAGTTTCACTAGTGGTTTCTCTCCTAAGAATAATAAACATGATGGGTGAACAAATTACAACTGGGCAATTGACAAATCATGAACGTATAACAATACTATTATGACGAAATATAGTTCATGGGATCTAACATTGTAGGCATTATGTGAAGATAAATAGAACGCCATCTCACAACATCCCTTACTAAAAGTCCACCTTGAGACAGAAATCAATCAAATCTCGCTGGTATTAAGTTGCAGCAATGAAGTGATTGCTTTAGTGCACTCGACAAATGTAATAAGAACAATACGTAATGTAAGCAATAGTCCCCATCTATAGACAAGAACGTCGTTGTTTTCTCCCTAATGGCAACAACACATCCTCCACCATGCACGTTTCTGTCACTCGAGCGTGGATGTAAAGGAGGCATGAACCCACTATCTACCCTATAAACCTCTCTTGGAGGTGCATACATTAACTTGGCCAAGGCAATCATACACACCAGAGAGCATTGCAAGAAAATATTAAAACTCTCTCATGATATAAGTGAAGCAACTCAATATTATATGAACAAAGTAATCACAATCTCATGGTTCATCGGATCGCAATAAACACAACATGTAGCAATTACATAACGGTGATCTTGATCATGTAGGTCACCTCACACGATCTAAACATGGTGGCACAAGGAGGAGAGAACACCATATAGCTACTGTTATGGACTACTCATGCATATGTCCGGAGGTAATCATGGCGATGTAGAGGCCTCCAGTGACGATCCCCCTCTCCGGCAGGGTGCTGGAGCAGGACTCCATAAGCCCTAGATTGGAGTTTTTAGCTGACGAGGTCTCTGTATGTTTTTTGTGGAAACTTTCTCCGTCCCCAAAATTTCTAGGGTTAAAGGAAACTTATAGGCGAAGAGCGGAGCTAGGCGGTGGCCAGGGCCACGAGGGGCTCACCAGGAACGTCCTAGGGAAGACCCACGCCTGGTACCCACGTGGTGGCCCTGGCTCCCCTCTGGCTCTCCTTTGGACTCCATCTTCATTCCGGGTAAAAAATGAACTCCGTGAATTTCCAGAACTGTTGGCGAATATTTTCTTCAGAACTTTTATGAAACATAAAAACAGAAGAAAACAGAAACTAGCTATGGGAATTTTGTTAATAGGTTAGTCCATGAAATCATCCTGAAAACAAAGTAAAACATGTAAGAACATAAAGAAGACAAGCATGGAGTATCAAAAATTATAGGTACATTTCAGATGCATCAGCATCCCCAAGATTAACTCGTGCTCGTCTTATTAGAGAAAACACACAATTGTCTCTCAAGCCTCTTTTTCTCTCTGTAGTAGAATTAGAGGGTCTAACTAGACCTTCTATATAGAGCCTCTCGAATATAATTAGAGCTTCCTTTAAATGGTTTTTGAGGTGTCCACTCCCGATTTGATATAGCTTCTATTTTTTCTCTCCCTCGTGTGTTGAGAACTCCACCTTCATATACACCTGCGTCGTCTAGTCCTAGACGGTGAAGCGACATAGAATTAGCCCTGACATATGTGTGCATACTCTCAGATGGATAACACGTGAGACCCTTACTCTGCTAAATCAAGCTGCTAGATACTGGGAGTCGGCAACGTCCTTACCCACTGGTTTGTGCATGAGGATCTTCTACAGGTTTCATCAACACTATCACTGACATATCTTCCTCTACTATGGTGTCTGGTACATGATACGTCTCAAACGTATCTATAATTTCTGATGTTCCATGTTGTTTTATTAATATTTGCTACATATTTTCTATACACTTTATATCATTTTTATGGATTTACTGGGACTAACTTATTAGTAAGATGCCATAGTGCCAGCTCCTGTTTTCTGCTATTTTTGGTTTCAGAAAAGTTGTTCTGGAAATATTCTCGGAATTGGACGAAACAAAATCACAGGGTCCTATTTTTCTGTCATGTGCACGGAGTCCGAAGGAGACCCAGAGGGGGGGGCACAGGGTGGCCACACCATAGGGTAGCGCGACCACCTTGGTCGTGCCGCCAAGAGGTGTGGCCCCCTGACTACCCACTGACATCGCCCTTTCTCCTATTTAAGCTCCTACTCGGGAAAACTCTAAATACCCGATCCTCCGTCCATAAAAATTTCGTAGCCGTCGTCATCATCAACCCTAGTTCGGAGGGTTCTGAAGCTCTCCCAGCACCATGCCAGGAGGGGAAATCATCACCGAAGGGCTCTACATCACCATGCCTTCCTGAGGAGTGATGCGTGAGTAGTTCATCCTTGGACTACGGGTCCATAGCAGTAACTAGATGGTTGTCTTGTCCTATTTATGCCACCATGTTTAGATCTTGTGAGCTGCCTGACATGATCAAGATCATCTATCTGTAATGCTACAAGTTGTGTTTGCTGGAATCCGATGAATATTGAATGATATATCAAGTTTATTATCAATCTATCATGTTTATGTTATTTATGATCTTGCATGCTCTCTTTTACTAGTAGATGCTCTGGCCAAGTTGATGCTTGTAACTCCAAGTGGGAGTATTTATGCTCGATAATGGGTTCATGCCTCCCTTTCATCTGTGCTCGAGTGATAGAAACGTGACGGATGGGGTTGCTGTTACCATTAGGGAGAAAACAATAATGCTTTGTCTAAGGAAAATTTCATTGTTTACATTACGCACTTTACTTAATGCAATAATCTGTTGCTTGCAACATAATACCCAAAGTATGCTTGGATTACATTCTGAGGGTGGATTATTAGTCATAGATGCAGTTTGATAACGGTCTATGTATCATGTTGTAGTTCCCACATGAATCTCATAGTAATCATCATGTATTGCATATGCACTACGGTGCAGCCTTTATTTCTGTCAATTGTCCAGCTGTAATTTGTTTATGGAGAGGCACCATTAGTGAACTCTGGACCCCGGTCCATTCTCTTACACTGATAATAAAACCACTGCGAGCACTTTTCTTTTTACTCTAAACACAGTTTTCTTTTCATTCACTGCAAAGAAGCACTGTTTTCCACATTATACATCTAATCCTTTATGTTAGCAAAACCGGTGAGATTGACAACCTCACTGTTTTGTTGGGGAAAAGTATCTTGGTTGTGTTGTGTGAAGATTCCACGTTGCTGCTGAGCCTGGTAGTGCGCCCTGCCAACATCAGTTGTCATAAACCTTCAGAAGTGATTTCTTTCTTCTAATGGTAGATTCAACCTTGGTTTCCTTCTAGAGAAAAACATGATGTTGTACTATTCATATCTTCCTCTTGGCGTCTCCCAACGAACGTGTGTCCACACGCAACAATCAAGCTTTTTCTGGCGCCGTTGCCATGGAGGAAGACGATTTATGTAAGGGGTGTCTCTCACCTCCAATCTCTTTAATTTGTTTTTGTTTTGCTTAGTTTATTTTATTTTGTCTTGTTTGCTTCTTTATATCAAAAACACACACAATTTTGTTTTCTTATTCTACTTGTTATTTTTTATCCTGTTTTAAATCTTGCTAAAATGAGTACTCCTGATAACACTAAGTTGTGTGACTTTACTAGCACAAACAACAATGATTTTATTAGTCCACCTGCTCCTACTACCGATTTTTATGAAATTAAGCCTGCCCTGTTAAATATTGTTATGAGAGAGCAATTTTATGGTGTTAGTTCTGATGATGCTGCTTCTCACCTTAATAATTTTGTTGAACTTTGTGAGATGCAAACATATAAGGATGTAGATGGAGATATTATTAAACTGAATTTTTTTCTTTATCTTTGAGAGGAAGAGCTAAAGAATGGTTGCTATATTTGCCTAAAAATAGTATTAATTCTTGGACTAAATGTAAAGATGCTTTCATTGGAAAATATTATCCTCCTGCTAAGATCATATCTTTAAAAAGTAGCATTATGAATTTTAAGCAACTTGATAATGAGCATGTTGCTAAAGCTTGGGAAAAGATGTAATCTTTGGTAAAGAATTGTCCCACTCATGGACTGACTACTTGGATGATCATCCAAACCTTTTATGCAGGTCTGAACTTTTATTCAAGAAACCTTCTGGATTCAGCTGCTGGAGGTACCTTTTGTCCATCACTTTGGAAAATATTATCCTCCTGCTAAGATTATATCCCTGAGAAGTGACATAATGAATTTTAAACAATTTTATAATGAACATGTTGCTAAAGCTTGGGAAAGAATAAAAACTATGGTGAAAAATTGTCCCACTCATGGACTGACTACTTGGATGATTATACAAACCTTTTATGCAGGACTGAATTTCTCCTCAAGGAACCTATTGGATTCAGTTGCTGGAGGTACCTTTATGTCTATCACTTTGGGCAATGCAACAAAGCTTCTTGATGATATGATGATAAATTATTCTGAATGGCACAGTGAGAGAGCTCCACAAGGTAAGAAGGTAAATTATGTTGAAGAAACCTCTTCTTGAGTCATAGGCCTGTTACTATTATGGCTATGCTTGTGAATGGTGAAACTTATGTTGATCCAAATAATGTTCCTTTAGCCTCTTTGGTTGCTCAAGAAGAGCATGTTGATGTGAACTTCATTAAAACAACAATTTCAACAACAATGCTTATAGGAATAATTTTGGTAGCAACAACTATAGGCCATATCCTACTAATAGTGGTAATAATTATTCTTATGATAGATCTAGAATGCCTAGTGAAAGAATTTCAGAAACTGAAAGAGCCACTAAAAACTTTATGCAAAAGCAATATGAGCAAAATAAATATTATGTTGAAAAATATTATTCATAAACTTGAGAATTTAAATAGGGAAATTTCTGGTTTGCAAGTTAAAATTTCTCGTGTTGACACCTGTATTTCATCCATGTCTGAAGCACTATCTTCTTTGATTAATAAAATGGCTGCTAAACCTGAAACTATGGATGAAAATCCCTTTGCTGCTACTTATGCCATTCAAGTTAGAATATATGAAAATGTTAGGATGTTAGCTGAATTGCATGCTAGGAGGGAAAGAGAAGATGAAATTGCTAGAAAGAATAATATACCTAGATTTTGTACTATGACAACCACTAGTAAAACTGAAGTTTCAAATGCTAGTAAACCTCCTACTATTAATGGTAAAATACTTGGTGTTAGCAATGTCTCCACTTCTTCTGTTAAACGTTTAAAATTGCCTAAAACCACTGAAACTGTTCCTGATAGAAGTGCTGAAATTTTTCGAAATATGGGAGAAAATGGTCCCATTACCTTTGATAAAAATGATCTTGATTTTGATGATTGCAATATTTCTGAAGTAATTATGTTTCTACAAAAGCTTCCAAGAAGTCCTAATGCTATTGCTATGAATATGGCTTTCACAAAACATATTACAAATGCTCTGATGCAAATTAGAGAAGAAGAGTTAAAATGTGAAGCCTCTATCTCAAGGAAGTTAGAAGATGGTTGGGAGCCCATCATTAAAATAAAGGTGGATGATTTTGATTGTAATGCTTTATGTGATCTTGGTGCTAGTATCTCTGTTATGCCTAAGAAACTCTATGATATGCTTGATTTACCACCTTTAGAGCACTGTTATTTGGATGTTCATCTTGCTGATAATTCTAAAAAGAAAGCTTTTGGGAGAGTTGATAATCTTCTTATCATGGTTAACAATAACCTTATCCCCATTGATTTTGTTTTTATGAATATTGAATGCACTTCTTCTTATCCTATTATTTTGGGAAGACCTTTTCTTAGAACTTGTTGGGGCTGTTATTGATATAAGAGAAGGGAATATTAAATATAAATTCTCACTCAAGAAAGGTATGGAACACTTTCCTAGAAAGAGAATGAAGTTGCCTTTTGATTCTACCATTAGAACAAGTTACAATTTGTATGCTTCTTCATTGGAAAACACTTGATTCTCTCTTTTCGTGCCTAGCTAAAAGGCATTAAAGAAAAGCACTTCTTGGATGATAACCCATGTTTTTATTTTTGCAATGTTTTCTTATGTTTTCTTTGAGTCAAGGTGTTGTTTACTTCTGTAGAAAATCCTTTGTATCTTAACTTTTTCATATTGTTGAGCCAAGTAAAGTCTTAGCAAAAAGTTGGTGCTAGATTTGGATTTCTTCGTAGGAACAGATTTTTGTTATCAACTATTTAATTCCTATAAATTCACAGAAAAATCGAAACTACCTGATTTTTTTTTGCATGATCCTTAGCTATTTTAGAAACTTATTCTAGTTCTGATTTATCTGATCTGAGCAACGTAAGTGCCTTGAAAAAAATTCGTCTTTACACACTGTTCTGGTTTTGACAGATTCTGCCTTTTTAGTTTGAATTCTCTCTTTTACTATGTTGAGTGGATTTCATTGCTCCACAAAACATCGGTGGATGTTGCTAATGTTTAGAAAGTATTAGTAATGCTTGTGTCCAGGGAGAAAATGTGAGTTTTTGATTATACACTAACCCTCTTATAAGAATTACTTTGAGTTTGTTGTGAAGGAAGTTTTCAAGTGTCAAGAGAAGAGGATGATACAATGGGATCAAGAAGATTGAAAAGCCAAAGTTTGGGGATGCCCCCGTAGTTCATCCCAGAAAATTCCAAGAATACTCAAGTTTCTAAGCTTGGTGATGCCCAAAGCATCCCCTTCTTCATCAGCGACTTATCATGTCACTTCTAGTGAAACTATATTTTTATTCGGTCACGTCATTGCACTTTACTTGGAGAATCTGTTTTCTTTTATTTTGTTTTCTTTTATTTGATGCAATAAACTTGGTTGTAACCTAGCATTCTTGTGTGAGAGATACACACAACTCCACTTTTTCATATGAATACTCGTATTATTCATTTATCATACTTGTATTCTTCGTTTTTCTTCTAGCTGCTGCAAATCCTTTTAGCTCCTGTTTTTCATGCATCTCTTATTCAGAGTTGTTAGTTCTTGTAGAGTAGTAGTACTCTCTTGTTTTATTGATAAATTATTTGGAAAGTTTTTGTTTAAATAAAGCGATTGGTGTTGGAAAGCAATAAAAAAATGCGTGCTTATAATGGTGCAAAAAGAAGTTTGTTTAAACTGTGGCTAGACTTTATCATGTCATGTTAGATGTTATTTTAATTCTATGCTAAGTAGTTATTGATGTAGCATGACTTGTCTCAAATATCTGAGAGTGCTTAATGTGCCATTGAAAGAATCATGAGTTGTTTTTATCATATCGAAGCATAATATTGTGGTATTCTCCTTCGAATGCTTTATTTGGTTGACTTGGCGCATGCTTACACCATGTTATGACTACAAACCAGTCACCTCTAGCCTCTATGATAATTTAGTTTTTGACTTTTAATACCATTTATGCTTTTATTAATAATGGTTTTGTCGCTATGCATGATTATGGCCATTATTGCTCTCTTAATTTGTCGCTCCCAGTCTTTTGCTAGCCTCCACCTGTACTTAGTATGAGTTCTACTCGTGCATCCAACTCCCAAAAAATAAAGTTTGCCAAATGTGTCCACCATACCTATCTATAGGTGGTATTTAACCGCCACTCCAAAGTAAATTTCTCATGTGCTACCTTTAAAACCTTCATAATTATACCTATTGTGTGCCCTTGTTTTAGCTCATGAGGACGCGGGTAGACGATCTTTATCTCACTTATTAATTGAACTTTACATACCTGGACTAGTGGCACGGGGTGCCTAGCCCCAAACTTGGTTACTATAAATTCTCTTCACTCTTTTTCCCCTGATTTATCAGTTAAAGCATAATTGTGTAAACAAAAGAGAAGAGGGATGATGTACTGACCCCTGTAGAAAGAACGTCCTTCAATGGGAGCCGCTCTTGTAAAGTCTAGTTAACTTGTGACGTACTGTATTTTTTGTTGCCATTCGTTGACATAAACATACACCTATCTTATTTTTTTTGTTTTCAATACCTCTGTTTTAATAAAATAAAAAGTTCTAGCACATAAGTTAATCTCTGCTTCCCTTAGTGAAGGGACTTTATTTTACTTTTATGTTGAATATTCATCTTCTAACATTATGCACAATTAAGAGAGCATAGTTGTCATTCTGAGTATAATGTGCATCAGTCCCAAAGATTATTATCGATTGATTCATGATATGTTATTACTTGTCCTAAAATTACTTGTTTCTAGTCACCACTTGAACTTTGAAGGTGTCCTGGCATTTATGTTTTTCTCTCACTTTTAAGGACAAGCGGAATACCACTTTGCTATGTTGTCTTTATGCTCAAAACAAACATATAACTTTCAAGTGCACTACTATTCATGATCTTTTGTTTGTGTTACTTTTCATGTTGCAACATGGTTGCTAAGTTTCATTGTTATAATTATATCTATCATGCCTATGTTTAGAGTACTATGATCTCAGCTTACAAATGCTTTTACAAATATGACGATAAAGATTATGTTGGTAGCATGTCACCTTAGAAATTATTTTGTTTTTATCGTTTTACCTACTCGAGGACGAGTAGAACTAAGCTTGGGGATGCTTGATATGTCTCAAACGTATCTATAATTTCTGATGTTCCATGTTCTTTTCATGACATTTGCTACATGTTTTCTATAAACTTTGTATAATTTTTATGGATTTCCTAGGACTAACCTATTAACAAGATGCCATAGCGCCAGTTCCTGTTTTCTGTTGTTTTTTGTTTCAGAAAAGTTGTTCTGGAAATATTCTCGGAATCGGACGAAACAAACTCCGAGGGTCCTATTTTCTGTCACGTACACAGAGTCCGGATGAGACCCGGAGGAGGGCCACAGGGTGGAGCACCCCCCCCCACTTGGCCGCACCGCCAGGTGGTATGGGCCCCCCTTGCCACCCACCGACATCGCCCTTTTGTCTATGTAAGCTTCTTCTCGGGAAAACCGTAAATACCCGAGACTCCATCCACGAAAAGTTCCATATCCACCATCATCGTCAACCCTAGTTCGGGAGGATTGCGAAGTTCTCCCCGGCACCCTGCCGGGAGGGGAAATCATCATCGGAGGGCTCTACATCACCATGCCTACCTCTAGAGTGCTGTGTGAGTAGCTCATCCTTGGACTACGGGTCCATAGAAGTAGCTAGATGGTTGTCTTCTCCTCTTTATGCCACCATGTTTAGATCTTGTGAGCTTCCTAATGATGTCTACGCACGTTTCTATTCTTGTAGACAGTGTTGGTCCTCCAAGTGCAGAGGTTTGTAGAACAACAGTAAGTTTCCCTTAAGTGGATTACCCAAGGTTTATCGAACTCAGGGAGGTAGATATCAAAGATATCCGTCTCAAGCAACCCTGCAACTAAGATACAAGAAGTCTCTTGTGTACCCAACACACCTAATACAATTGTCAGTTGTATAGGTGCACTAGTTCGACGAAGAGAGAGTAAAATGCAAGTAATATGGATGATAATAAGTGATAATAGCAATCTGAAATAAAAATAGCTGCAAGCAAACATGTAGCAGAACAGACGGAAAATGGTGTTTCGATGCTTGGAAATAAGGCCTAGGGTCCTACTTTAACTAGAGGACACTCTCAACAATGATAACATAAGTGAATAACTAGATATCTTCTCTCACTATGCTACTCTTAACCACTCTCCGGTCGAATAACAACACCAATCCATGCGTAGGGCTTTAACAACACTCCTCAGAGTAAGCACCTTCCCAACCAAGTAACCCCATGCTATCACCATGGGACCCAGATGGTTTCCACGCAAACACCACAATTTCATAGGGTTATCCAACACAAAATATAAATATAATGCTAAACCACACGGTGCACACACTGTCACCTTTACACCGTGATCAAAGCGTTTACGGAGATCTCATAAAAAATAATGAACACTAATCATTGCGTAGGGCTGCAAAAAGCAATCCTTAAAGTAAGCATTCCCATGTCTAGTTAACCCCATGCTGTCACTATGAGTGACCCAAAAGGTACTAGACAAACACCACAATTCATAGAGGAGACCCACACGATGTGCACACTTGTCACCTTCACACAGTGATCAAAGTGACTCCATAGTTCATATTAATAAAGCACTTGAGTAGCAAAATATGAAGAGTAACATCTATGAATTCAAATAGATTACAAAGCTCATGATCACATATAGATCACACCATGGGAGAGAGAGATGAATCACATAGCTGCCTGTAGAGCCCTCAGCCCTGGGGGATAAATACTCCCTCCTCATCATAGGAGACAGCAACCGTGATGGAGATGGCGGTGAAGTCGATGGAGATGGCTTCCGGGGGCACTTCCCCGTCCAGGCAGGGTGCCAGAACAGAGATATGTCCCCCGAAACTTGTCGGCGGCGGCAGCGGAGCTACGGATGTATTTTGTGGAAAAGGTCGATTGTTCTAGGGTTTATGCATCTGGGAGTATATATAGGAAAAGGGCGATGCCAGGGGGTGGCCAGGGGGGCCACACCACCAGGTGGCGCGGCTAGGGGTGGTAGCGCCACCCTATGGTGTGGCCACCCTGTGGCCCCCTCCGGGATCTTTGGGACTTCTGGATGCTTCCGGGACTTCTAAGACTTCTAGCTTTCGAATCGTCCAATTCTGAGAATATTTCCAGAACAACTTTTCTGAAACTAAAAACAGCAGAAAAGAGGAACTGACTCTATGGCATCTTGTCAATAGGTTAGTCCCTGGGAAATCGATAAAAATGACATAAAGTGTAATGAAAACATGTGGGAAACAACATGAGAACAACATGGAACATCATAAATTAAGGATACATTTATGACGTATCAAGCATCTCCAAGCTTAGTTCCTACTCGTCCTCGAGTAGGTAAACGATAAAACAAAATAATTTCTGAGGTGACATGCTACCACACAAAACGTGATCATAAAAATGTAAAGGCATCTGCAAGCAGAGATCATAGAACTTCAAACATAAACATGATAAAGAGCTTTAAAAATAAAGCAAAGCAATCACTTTTCATCATGAAGAGAATTTTAAATAAAGGATCATGAGTAATAATGCAAAGATAGATAAACGTTTGTTTCAGGTATAGAGAAAGCATGGCAAAGTGATATTTCGCTAGTCCTTAAGAGTGGGGCAAAACATAAATGCCAGGACACCTTCAAAGTTCATGAGGAAGACTAGAGAAAATAATTTAAGAACAAATAATATCACGTCATGAAGTAATTATTGATGTTTATGGGACAATGCGCGTAGAACTAAGAATTGCAAAAATGCTCTCTCAACTGTGCATAAAGTTAGAAGATGGACACTGAACATAAAAGTAAAAGAAAGGCCCTTCACGAAGGGAAGTAGGGATCGCTCATGTGCTAGAGCTTTTTATTTTATATTCAGAGGTATTAAAAGTTTGACACTCCTCCCATCCATCTTTCACAAACCATGCCTAACCGACTCCTCGGGTGTCTGCCAACAATCACATACCGTGGAGGCGTGTCTATATTTTGGGATATGTATGCTAATGTCAACGAATGGTAAACAGAAAATACCGTACGTCACAAGCCAACTGGATTCACAAGAGCGGCTCCCATGTGAAGGACACATCTGGGTAGAAGGTCATCCCTCTTTCTCTTTTGTTTACACAATTATGCTTTGACTGATAAATCAGGGGCAAAAATAGTGAAGAGGTTTTGTGTGTATTAATTTGGGGCTGGGAACCCCGCTGTCAGCTCTTCTATCATTTGGATAAGCGGATGAAGCCACTAATCTAGGGTGTGAAATCCAATCAACATGTGAGATAAATATTTTGTATTGACACCCTCATGAACAAAAACAGGAACATAAAGCAGGAGTAAGTTTGAAGGTTTTAAAGGTAACACATGAGCAATTTACTTGGAGTGGCAGTTAAATACCACATGTAGGTAGGTATGGTGGACACAATGGGAAAACCTTGGTTTAAGGGAGTTGGATGCACGAGTAGAGCTCATACTCAGTACAGGTGGAGGCTAGCAAAAGACTGGGAGCGACAAACCAAGCGAGAATAAGAGCCATAATCATGCATAGTGACATAAACATCATTAATTAAAGCATAAGCGGTATCATAGTTCAATAACTAAGTGGTCATGGATGCTATTCGTGACTGGTTCATAGTCATAAACATGGTGTGAGCATGCGCCAAGTCAACCAAATGAAACATTCGAAAGAGAATACCATAACTTTATGCTTCCTTATGACAAGAACAACTCATGAATCTTTCAATGACATATTAAGCACTCTCATCTTTTCGAGGCTATTCATTCTACTCAACATCACAAGGCTTTAGAACTAAAATAACATTTAGCATGGCATGAAAAAGTTCTAGTAACAGTCTATACAAGCTTCTACTTGCACTGTTATAAATTCTACTTTAAGCAGCAGATTCTTCTCCCAACAAGCACCATACAAAATTTGTTTTAACAAAAATACTCTACAAGATACATCAAGAAAACATGCGATTACTCACATAACACTACGAAAACTAACAGCTCTGAATAAGAGATGCATGCAAAACAGGAGCTAAAAGCAGTACTAGCAAAAAGTGAACGCTCGTAGAACAATAAGAATGAAAACTAGAGTGTTCTAAGCAATGAAAACGGAGCGGGTCTCTCTCCCACACAAGTATGATAAGATCCAACTATTTATTACAGCAAAAAAAAAACTGAAAGCAAAAATAAAATACGCTCCAAGTAAAGCACATAAGATGTGACTGAATAAAAATATAGTTTCACTAGAAGTGACCTGATAATTTGTCGATGAAGAAGGCATATTGTAATCATAATTAATTTTTTCCTCAATAGTAGGTGGACTGAAAATATCATATTCATCATTGTAAACAGGTGGAACTCGAATACAACAATCATTATAATCATCATATATTGGAGGCAAAGTATCATCAAAGAAAATTTCCTCCTCAAAACTTGGGGGACTAAAAATATCATATTCATCAAAACTAGCTTCCCCAAGGTTAGACTTTTCCATAGCATTAGCAATAATGGTGTTTAAAGAGTTCATACTAATAACATTGCCACTATCATGCAAATAAACTTCCATATGTTTTTAAATTTTCTCTTCAAACACTTCATGTCCTAACTCAAGATAACTATTATAAAGCTCTCTCATTTTTTTGTTTTCCATTAAGCCTAACTAGTGAAAACAGGAAACAAAAAGATTTAATTGCAGAATCTAAAGGAAATAACTTCGAGGACTCACACCCGAGGATGTGAGTACCTTTTACCTTACCCCCCCGGCAACGGAGCCAGAAAATATCTTGATGTCTACGCACACTTCTATTCTTGTAGACAGTGTTGGGCCTCCAAGTGCAGAGATTTGTAGAACAGAAGCAAGTTTCCCTTAAGTGGATTACCCAAGTTTATCGAACTCAGGGAGGTAGAGGTCAAAGGCTATCCCTCTCAAGCAACCCTGCAATTAAGATACAAGAAGTCTCTTGTGTCCCTAACACACCTAATACAATTGTCAGTTGTATAGGTGCACTAGTTCGGCAAAGAGAGAGTAAAATGCAAGTAATATGGATGATAATAAGTGATAATAGCAATCTGAAATAACAATGGCAGAAAGCAAACATGTAGCAGAACAGGCGGAAAATGGTGTTTCAATGCTTGGAAATAAGGCCTAGGGATCCTACTTTCACTAGAGGACACTCTCAACAATGATCACATAAATGAATAACTAGATATCTTCTCTCACTATGCTACTCTTAACCACTCTCCGGTAGAATAACAACACCAATCCATGCGTAGGGCTTTAACAACACTCCTTAGAGTAAGCACTTTCCCAGCCAAGTAACCCCCATGCTATCACCATGGGACCCAGATGGTTCCACACAAACACCACAATTTCATAGGGTCATCCAACACAAAATATAAATATAATGCTAAACCACACGGTGCACACACTGTCACCTTTACACCGTGATCAAAGAGTTTACGGGGATCTCATAACAAATAATGAACACTAATCATTGCGTAGGGCTGCAAAAAGCATTCCTTAAAGTAAGCATTCCCATGTCTAGTTAACCCCATGCTGTCACTATGAGCGCCCCAGAAGATACTACACAAACACCACAATTCATAGAGGAGACACACACGATGTGCACACTGTCACCTTCACACCGCGATCAAAGTAACTCCATATTTCATATTAATAAAGCACTTGAGTAGGAAAAGATGAAGAGTAACATCTACGGATTCAAAAAGATTACAAAGCTCAAGATCACATATAGATCACACCATGGGAGAGAGAGATGAACCACATAGCTACCGATAGAGCCCTCGGCCCCGGGGGAGAACTACTCCCTCCTCATCATGGCGGTGGAGTCAATGGAGATGGCCGATGTCTACGCACGCTTCTATTCTTGTAGACAGTGTTGGGCCTCCAAGTGCAGAGGTTTGTAGAACAGCAGCAAGTTTCCCTTCAGTGGATCACCCAAGCTTTATTGAACTCAGGGAGGTAGAGGTCAAACATATCCCTGTCAAGCAACCCTGCAATTAAGATACAATAAGTCTTTTGTGTCCCCAACACATCTAATACAATTGTCAATTGTATAGGTGCACTAGTTCGGAAAATAGAGAGTAAAATGCAAGTAATATGGATGTGTATAAGTGATAATAGCAATCTGAAATAAAAATGGCAGCAAGCAAACATGTAGCAGAACAGGCAGAAAACGGTGTTTCAATGCTTGGAAACAAGGCATATGGTTCCTACTTTCACTAGAGGACACTCTCAACAATGCTCACATAATTGAATGCGTAAATATCATCTCTTCACTATGCTACTCCGAACCACTCTCTGGTCGAATAACGAACACTAATCGTTGCGTAGGGCTTTAACAACACTCCTCAAGTCTATATTCCCTCTCTAGGGCACCCCAATGTCACTAGGAGCGTCTTAAATTAGTAAAAAAACGCCACAATTTCATAGGTTCACCTTCCAACACAAGATATAAATATCATGCTAAACCACACGGAGCACACACTGTCACCTTTACCCCGTGATCAAAGGGTTTACGGAGATAACAAAACCACTTGAGTAGCATAACAGATGAAGATCCATCTACATATTGAACTAAATTACAAAGCTCATGGTCACATAAAGATCACACCATGGGAGATAGAGATTAACCACATAGCTACCGGTAGAGCCCTCGGCCCCAGGGAATAACTACTCCCTCCTCATCATAGGAGACAGCAACAGCGATGGAGATGGCGGTGGAGTCGATGGAGATGGCTTCCGGGGGCACTTCCCCGTCCCGGCAGGGTGCCTGAACAGAGATATGTCCCCCAAAACTTGTCGGTGGTGGCGGGGGAGCTACGGATGTATTTTGCGAAAAAGGATGATTCTCCTAGGGTTTATGCATCGGGGAGGATATATAGGCGAAAGGGTGATACAGGGAGGTGGCCAGGGGGCCCACACCCCTAGGTGGCGCGGCCAGGGGTGGTGGCGCCACCCTATGGTGTGGCCACCCTATGGCCCCCCCTCCAGGGCTCTTTGGTACTTTTAGGAATTCTGGCTTTCGAATTTTCCAATTCTGAGAATATTTCCAGAACAACTTTTCTGAAACTAAAAACATAACGAAACAGGGAACTAGCTCTGTGGCATCTTGTTAATAGGCTAGTCCCGGAAAACATAAGAAAATGTAGGAAAACATACGGAAAACATGTAGCAATTGGCATAATATCAACATGGAACATCAGAAATTATAGATACGTTTGATACGTATCAAACATCCCCAAGCTTAGTTCACTACACCATGGACCAAACCTAAGGGCAGCCGTGCTGCCGGGAAAAGTCACCTAAGAGGGCAGTGTATCTGCCGGGAAAGATTTTTGGCCGGCAGTTCAACCTGCCCGCTTAAACCCACTTTTGCCGGCAGTTGCATATTTCCCGGCAGGCAGCTTGCCGTGCTATCCACACTATTCCCGGCAGTTAGGACTTGGCAGCTTGCCGTGCTATCCATACTATTCCCGGCAGTTAGGACTTGGCAGCTTGCCGTGCTATCCACACTATTCCCGGCAGTTAGGACTTCTCCTGACAGTCACCTATCATGGTAGTTGTACTTCTCCCGGCAGATAGCTCCGATTTCTCCCGGCAGTTAGTTTGTTATTCCCGACAGTGTGACTGCAAGGGAGGGCTGAAACCGTCTCAAACCCCTCTCCCCAATATGCAATACAGTAATATCTCAACTAAAAAGAAAATCCAATCAAACTTTCACAGATAGGATATTCTACAGAAATGAACATGACCATAAATATTTCATCCAGAAAGTAACATTTTCTTCATAGGTTAGGTCCATCCAGAAGACAACTTCATCGAGCGCACAATACCATATATGTCACCCACCGACAACAAAATAAACATCAACAGTGCATCCACAAGTCATGTTCAAAATGAGGACTCCATCGAGTGCACAACACCATACACATGTGACCCACCGAGAACAAAATGAACAACAACCGTGCATAAGTATGTTTCTAAGACTATGACAGTTGCATAAATATGTCGAAGACAATGGCAGTGCATTCATCCAAGTCCATGGAGCATCCAGCGCTATTTCTTGCAATGATGATCAACCTCTTGTGTTGTTAATTAACCTGAAGAAAATAATGTGGTAGATGAGAGTTAATAAACATCTGTCACAAACCATGTGGAAAGAGAAGTCTGCCAACACTTCACATATAGCTGGGACAAAAGAACCAAGTGAGACATGAGAATCGAAGCCCTGCTTTAATTAGGTATAGGAAAATTAATCAAGAGTACTATTCTAGTGGACCAGTGTCCAATTTCGGTCAGTATCGTTACCATTGTAATACATGCTATGCATACAATTTCAAAGCCAATTTCGGTCAGTATCGTTACCATTGTAATACATGCTATGCATACAAGTAACCAGATCATGTGTAAAAAAGCTAACCATTTTCAAAGCCAATTTCGGTCAGTATCGTTACCATTGTAATACATGCTATGCACTAGATTTAAATTTACTATCACCGACTAGACCACATGGAAAAGCCTCAGCTTTGTATCTGGCAGGGGCCTAACATTTTAGAACTATCTTAAAAGTTAAAACCTATATACTAAATATAATTTTTTTGGTGATTATTCCAGGTTTACTCTTAGAAGCATGACTACATAAGCATGGCCTAACATACAACGCAATAAACCGGAGGACGATATGGTGCTGGTTGGGCAATTATAATTTATACTTATCGATGGTCATGAACAGAAGTATATAATTCTCGATGTTCATGAACAGAAGTATAGAGCAATAATGTATACTTCTCGATGACCTCTACAAGTATAATTGTACAACCGGATAACGAAGTGGAGCAATAAACATCAATGGTCATGCCTCTACAAGCATAATTCAGATGCAATTACATACATACTATATACTTCTGTTCATGGAGTAAAAATCCTAGACAATTATTCTTTAAGGGTGCTTTCAAGACTCGCTGCGTTGGGGGGACAGGGTATGTGCAGCCTTGCAGCTAAGCTCGTATCTGTGCAATCGATCACCAAGGCATGTACGCAAGACTCGAATATACCAAATAATTTAGGACCAAATAACTGTATATTTCAGAGACGCATATGAACAAATGTAGCAAATAATTCATAAGAGGGAATGGCCTCACCTTCTTGATGTGGTGGTCGTCTATGGAGGCAGCAACTGGTCAGGGGCTGCCAAGGTCGGGTTCGGAGGGAGGAGGTAGTGGCTGCTGCTGCAGCTCCTTCCCGGCGGCACGAACGCGGGCGGATGCCGTCGAGCTCCTTCCCGGCGGTAGGGACTCGGGGACGTGACGAGCAGGGCGGCCAAGGTCGGGCCGGAGGGAGGAGGTCGGGGACGAGACGAAGATGCGGCGACAAGCTCCTTCCCGGCGGCAGGAACTTGGGCGCGGCTGACGGCGAGCTCCTTCCCGGCGGCAGGGGCTCGGGGACACGACGAGCAGGGCGGCCAAGGTCGGGCCGGAGGGAGGAGGTCAGGGACGAGACGAGGATGCGGCGACGAGCTTCTTCGCGGCGGCAGGAACTTGGGCGCGGCTGACGGCGAGCTCCTTCCCGGCGGCAGGGGCTCGGGGACGCGACGAGCACACAACAAGCTCGTTTCTTGCGGCAGGGGATCGGGACGAGAACCCCTTTCTGGCGATCGTGCTCCAGCGGACCGACGACCTGCGGTCAGTACGGGCAGCAGAGGAGGACGGCCATGGAGAGAGCTGTGGGGAGGAAAACGGCCATGATATCCGGCGACGGATGTGGATCGAGCTGTGGGGATGATGAGCGCGCGGTGGAGGGACGGGAAGAAGGCGGCGGGGTCGATTTCTGGCGCGGTGGAGAAAAGGGGATTAGGCTCGGTGGAGAATCTAGGGTTTTCACTGTGGGGAGAGCGGCGGGATACCTTTTCCTTCCGCGCCTAATTTTTCCTCCGCCTATGCCAATGCGCGCCTCTTTTTCGTTCCGGCGCCAAATAGATGTGCCGGCAGTTGGTTTAATATCTTTACCGGCAGCACATACGTCCTCTGTAATATTTACCGGCAGTTAACATGTCCCGGCAGTCCAATTGCCTACAAAAACGGATTTTTGCCGGCAGTTCTATGCCCTCTCGTTTGGTCCATGGTGTAGTGGTTCCTACTCGTCCTCGAGTAGGTAAACGATAAAACAAAATAATTTCTGAGGTGACATGCTACCAAACAATCTTGATCATAATATGTAAAGTAGAGCATGTAAAGTATGATCAAATGAACAAAAGTTGTGATCTATATTTGATATCAACATCACCGGAGAAGCTCAAGGAGAACAAGGTGTGCACATCCGTGCTATTGAGGAGCGCCTAGGTGGCTCCCACCTCTCCAACGTAGACGTACTTCTTTTAAGAAGGAACTACGGGAAACATATCCTTGTCTCCGTGTTTTTCACTTGTTGTTATCTTGTACCGTTCCTTTATTTCCGCTGCTACTTGTTCCGTACCACCTAGGGTATTCACTTAGTTGCACATTTAGGTAAACAAGCATTTACTTTCTTAAAGCCCCCATTAAAAGTGAAAATGAAGTAAAATTTGTAGGTCACCTATTCACCCCCCCCTCTAGTTGACCATATTGCACTTTCAAAAGTCTTACAACCAAAGCTATGCAAGGAGAAGGGATTGCCACACAACGGATGCACATAGAGCTATAAGTGTATGAAAGCTCTCCAATGGAACTAGTGGGGTGCATCCAACTTGCTTGCTCACGAAGACCTAGAGCTCATTTGAGGAGGCTCATCATTGGAATATACAAGCCAAGTTCTATAATGTAAAGTTCCCCACATAGTTATGAATGATAATATGAAAACTCTCTCCAAACTGAAGTATTGGTGCTAAAACATGAATCACAAGTGTGGTATAAAGGATATTGATGCGCCCCCTCTCTCTTTATTCTCTCTTTGGCCCTTTTTTGGGCCTTTTCATTTTTTTTTATTTTATATATCCTCACCGGTAGGGGCAACATCCTATATTACAATCAATCATAACACTTTTAGTACTCATAACTCATAATGGAATATCTATGATGTATCCAACTGCATGCTCCTGCCAGTGTAGCAGTATGCATAAATAACCATGAGGCTCATCATCAAGTAACATAATGGAGGTGGATGTTATGCAGCAATATATCTCAGAATGGCTATGGAAATTCCATGGTAGGTAGGTATGGTGGCTGTTTTGAGGAAGAATATATGGGCTTATGTGTAGGAGAACAGAGTCCTCCCACGGGATTTGGACGCACTGGCGAAGTTTGCACCAACTCTCAATGTGAGAAAGGGCAATGCACAGTACCGAAGAGGCTAGCAAATATGGATGGTGGAAATGCCAGGAACCGCAACATAGACTCACGAGCTAAAAGATTATAGCAAGCAAATCATCTTACAAGGCGCAATGCAAATCACTCCAAGAGGGTCTGTGGCAGTGAAAAGTCACTGTTAGCTACCCCGACCGTAACGCGTAACAAAAGGCCGATCAGAAATTTATCACTCGTAGCAATCATATACCATTGTTTCTATCAGCTGGTAATTTAAGTGTGGCACAGTTTCAAGTTTCTTAGACCAACCATTAGAATTTTATACTTACTAGTCCTTCCCGTTTATCCATTAAGCAAATTAATATCTCAAAACAACAGTAGTGATTCAAGTGAAGCAGTTTAGTGATCTACAAGACCATGCGAATTTTTCCACTATACCAACTACCACATAAGCATTTCTATTTCCAAGAAAACACACATATGAGAAACACCTAACTACAAAAGCTAACAGCTTTGAATAAGAGATGCATGAAAACAAAGGCTAAATGCAGTACTATCAAAAAATGAACACTCACAGAACAAGAAGAATGAAAACTAGAGTGTTCTAAGCAATGAAAATGAAGCCTGTCTCTCTCCCACACAAGTATGATAAGATCCAATCAAGCTTATTGAAATTAAAAACAAACTGAAAACAAAAATAAAATACGCTCCAAGAAAAGCACATAAGATGCGACCGAACAAAAATATAGTTATACTAGAAGTGACCTGATAATTTGTTGATGAAGAAGGGGATGCCTTGGGCATCCCCAAGATTAGACGCTTGAGTCTTCTTGGAATTTGCTTGGATGTACCACCGGGGCATCCCCAAGCTTATTCTTTTCACTCTTCTTGATCACATCATATCATCCTCTTCTCTTGACCCTTGAAAACTTCCTTCACATCAAAATTCTCACAATCTTCATTAGCAATGTTAGTGCAATTGAAATAATAAATTCACATGGTTCAGTTTCAACACAAGTCTAGCACTCAAAATCACATTAACTACTGTCACAACTTCTTTTAAAACTCTTTTTCCTCAAAGGAACACCAAAAGAAAGAAATTAAGATGCAAATGCAATAAATGGCAGAAATCTTTCAAAACAGAACAGCAGGTAAAGATCGATTTTTTAAAAAAATCTTATGTTTCTCAAATAAAAAAGTGGTCTTCTAATAAAAGTTGCGTATATAACTCTAAGCACAAAAAAGCTCAGGTCATTTTGAATTTATGTGATTTTTAATAGAATTAATAGTGGACAGCAGAAATCTGTTTCCTGCACAAAAATCCGAAATATAGCCTCAACTTTCCACTAGAGGCTTTACTTGGCTCAACAAAAACACAAAAGAAAAGATACAGCGGGGTTTCTAAGGAAATATAAAACACCCAGGTGCAAAGCACACCAAAGAAAACGGGTTGAAAACAGAGAAATTAAACGGGTTGTCTCCCGGTAGCGCTTTTCTTTAACGTCTTTCAGCTAGGCACAATGATTTTTAAAAGATGCTAAAATAAGAATAAGAGTTGAAGCACAATAAGAGAGCATCAAGAAGAAAATATAAAACACATTTAAGTCTAACCCACTTCCTATGAAAAAGAATCTTGTAGAAAAATAAGTCAACGAAGCACAAAGTGACTAGCATAGGAAGACAAAATAAGTGCAACTTCAAAAATTTCAACATAAAGAGGGGAAACTTAATATTGTTGAGATGCATAAAACCATGTTTCCCTCTATCCTAATAACTTTAAGTTGCATCATGAATAAAACTAACAATATAAATATCACATAAAACATTCTTATCATGAGCCACATGCATAAAAGAATTAATACTCTCCACATAAGCATAGTCATTCTTATTAATAGTAGTCGGAGGAAATTCAACAAAATAGCTATCATTATTATTCTCATTACCATAATAATTAAATATAGGAGGCATATTGTAATCATAATTAATTGTTTCTTCAATAGTAGGTGGACTAAAAATATCATATTCATCATTGTAAACAGGTGGAACTAGAATGCCACAATCATTATAATCATCATATATTGGAGGCAAGGTGTCATCAAAGAAAATTTCCTCCTCAAACCTTGGGGGAATAAAAATATCATATTCATCAAAACTAGCTTCCCCAAGCTTAGACTTTTCCATAACATTAGCTATAATGGTGTTCAAAGAATTCATACTAATAACATTTCTACTAGCATGCAAATAAAGTTCCATAGGTTTTTTAATTTTCTCTTAAAACACTTCATGTCCTAACTCAAGATAAATATTATAAAGCTCTCTCATATTTTTGTTGTTTTACATTTAAAATAACTAGTAAAAACAAGAAAAAAAAAGATATAATTACAGAATCTAAAGCAAATAACTTCGAGCACTCACACCCGAGGATGTGAGTACCTTTTACCTTACCTCCCCGGCAACGGCGCTAGAAAAGAGCTTGATGTCTATGCACGCTTCTATTCTTGTTGACAGTGTTGGGCCTCCAAGTGCAGAGGTTTGTAGAACAACAACAAGTTTCCCTTAAGTGGATCACCCAAGGTTTATCGAACTCAGGGAGGTAGAGGTCAAAGATATGCCTCTTAAGCAACCCTGCAATTAAGATACAAGAAGTCTCTTGTGTCCCCAACACACCTAATACAATTGTCAATTGTATAGGTGCACTAGTTCGGCGAAGAGACAGTAAAATGCAAGTAATATGGATGTGTATAAGTGATAATAGCAATCTGAAATAAAAAATGGTAGCAAGCAAGCATGTAGCAGAACAGGCAGAAAACGGTGTTTCAATGCTTGGAAACAAGGCATAGGGCTCGTACTTTCACTAGAGGACACTCTAAACAATGCTCACATAATTAAATGTGTCAATATCATCTCTTCACTATGCTACTCCGAACCACTCTCCAGTGGAATAACGAACACTAATCATTGCGTAGGGCTTTAACAACACTCCTCAATTCAATATTCCCTCTCTAGGGCACCCCAATGTCACTACGAGCGCCATAAATTAGTAAACAAACGCCACAATTTCATAGGTTCACCTTCCAACACAAGATATAAATATCATGCTAAACCACACGGAGCACACACTGTCACCTTTACCCCGTGATCAAAGTGTTTACGGAGAAAACAAAACCACTTGAGTAGCATAACAGATGAAGATCCATCTACATATTCGACTAGATTACAAAGCTCATGATCACATAAAGATCACACCATGGGAGAGAGAGATGAACCACATAGCTACCGGTAGAGCCCTCAGCCCCAGGGGAGAACTACTCCCTCCTCATCAAAGGAAACAGCAACAGCGATGGAGATGGCGGTGGAGTCGATGGAGATGGCTTCCGGGGGCACTTCCATGTCTCGGCAGGGTGCTAGAATAGAGATTTGTCTCCCGAAACTTGTCGGCAGCGGCGGCGGAGCTACGGATGTATTTTGCGAAAAATGCCGATCCTCCTAGTGTTTATGCATTGGGGAGTATATATAGGCGAAAGGGTGATGGCCCGGAGGTGGCCAGTGGGTACACAACCCTAAGTGGCGCGGCCGGGGGGTGCTGGAGCCACCCTATGGTGTTTCCCCGTCCCGGCAGGGTGCCCAGAACAGAGATCTGTCCCCCGAAACTTGTCGGCGGCGGCGGCGGAGCTATGGATGTATTTTGTGGAAAAGGTCGATTGTTCTAGGGTTTATGCATCGGGGAGTATAGATAGGAGAAAGGGCGATGTCAGGGGGTGGTCAGCAGGCCCACACCACCAGGTGGCGCGGACAGGGGGTGGTGGCGCCACCCTATGGTGTGGCCACCCTATGGCCCTCATCCGGGACTCTTCGGAACTTCTGGATGCTTCCGGGACTTCTAAGACTTCTGGCTTTCGAATCGTGCAATTCTGAGAATATTTTCAGAACAACTTTTCTCAAACTATAAACAACAGAAAACAAGAACTGGCTCTGTGGCATCTTATCAATAGGTTAGTCCCGGGAAATCGATAAAAATGACATAAAGTGTAAGGAAAACATGTGGAAAACAACATGAAAACAACATGGAACATCAGAAATTAAGGATACGTTTATGACGTATCACCTAACATGATCAAGATCATCTATCTGTAATGCTACGTATTGTGTTTGCTAGGATCCGTTGAATATTGAATGCTATGAAAGTTGATTATCAATCTATCGTGTTTATTTTATTTATGATCTTGCATGCTCTCTGTTACTAGTAGGTGCTCTGTCCAAGTTGATGCTTGTAACTCCAAGACGGAGTATTTATGCTCGATAATGGGTTCATGCCTCCCTTTCATCTGTGCTCGGGTGATAGAAACGTGACGAATGGGGTAAGCTTTGTTGCCATTAGGGAGAAAAGAACAATGCTTTGTCTAAGGATAATTTCATTCTTTATATTACGCACTTTAGTTAATGCAATACTTTGTTGCTTGCAACTTAATACCCAAAGTATGCTTGGATTACGTTCTGTGGATGGATATTAGTCATAGGTATAGTTGGATAACGGTCTATGAATCATGTTGTAATGCCCGCATGAATCTCATAGTAATTATCATGTATTGCATATGCACTACGGTGCAGCCTTTATTTCTATTAATTGCCCAGCTGTAATTTGTTTACCCAACATGTTATCTATCTTTTATGGAGAGACAACACTAGTGAACTGTGGACCTCGGTCCATTCTTTTACACTGATAATACAACCACTACAAGCACTGTTGTTTTTACCGCAAACACTATTTTCTTTTCATTCACTGCAAACAAGCATCGTTTTCCGTATTATACATCTAATCCTTTGTGTTAGCAAAACCGGTGAGATTGATAACCTTACTGTTTCGTTGGGGTAAAGTATCTTGGTTGTGTTGTGTGCAGATTCCAAGTTGCTGCTGAGCCTAGTAGTGCGTCCTGCCAACATCAGCTGTCATCAACCTTCAGAAGTGATTTCTTTCTCCTACTGGTCGATTCAACCTTGATTTCTTTGTGAGGAAAAAACTTGTTGATGTACTCTTTATACCTTACTCTTGGGGTCTCCCAACAAACGTGTATCCACAGACAACAATGAGTACACGATCTCGGGAACTAGATTTTGGGATTAATAGTCACTTGTATCTACATAGCAAGGTCGTGGTTGTTGCGTAGCTTGCATGGTGATTTTTTTAAAATTCCTGTTGAGAAACCTAGCAATATACATAATATATCTTTGTAATTATTCATAGCAATATATTCTAGTGACTATTTAATCTTGAAAGTTTGCTGCTCATATGGAAAGCTATTTTTAAAAACAAACCCACAAATCTTATTTGGGAACTATACTTATGTCACATTCAAAGGAATATTATAAATGTCCACTAAATTAGGATTATGTCAACCTTATCAACTCATTAATTATAACTTAATGATTTCCAAAATAACAAAAAAAAACAACTTCTAGTTTTTCGTATACAAACCTAACAATATAAATAGACATGTCTACCAAATCCAGCCTCATATAACTTAAGACCAATTCTAGCCTTATACATCTCAAGTCACCAACCCAAGTATAAACCATGGCACGCAAGGTGGAAATAGTAGTAGTTTATGTGTTCATATTTGCATTCATCTTCTGCCATAGTAAGTAAAGAACATAATATGGAAGCTTTACTTCAAATATTTTATGTTCTGATGGAATTCTGTTAATACAGGTACAGAAGCTAAGTGTAATCAACGCCGCTACAAACTTACTGGAGGTTGTTATTATCCAAAATGTGATAATTTTTGCGTACAACAGGGGTACCAATCCGGGACATGCGGTCCTGCAGACGAAACTGAAGAACTTCTTTGCTATTGCGTTACATGCACTGACAAGACTTCATCTGATCAACTAGCAGTGCCGCTACAAGGGGACATAAACGGAGAATGAACATGAAATGTATGATGGATACATCACCAGTGAAAAAATAGTTCGCTTAGTTATGTTTTCATCGTTAGAATGCAATAAATTTATGGCGATTAATAAAGACATTGACATGAACTATGCCATTACTATGAATTTCTTTCTGTATTAAATTTAACACAACCAAAAAATGTACCTTATATTTGAACAACAACGCAATTTGACCCCCTTTTCCTCTGCGACACATAGTTTAGTTCTTTCACTTTTAGTCCCACCTCAATTCCTAACCCCTCATCCTCCCTTAATTCACCCATTCCCACCGATTCCCCTATTTCTCTCACCATCTCCCATAAATTCTTATTATTTATCTATTACGAGTTACGTCGATGCGCTTCCTCCATATCGGACGCTACTTTCATGGATTTTGGTGACCATTCCATTACTAAAGCTTCTGCATTAATTAAATGCCTCAAATTTAATTTCTTATAAGTCATGAAAACAATAAATATTTCAACATATGAGTAGTGTTATTATTTCTTATTCAAGACCTCAAAGTCTTGGTGCTGACCTTCCATCAACTAGCTAATGCTTGGCTTGATGATGTTGTCTGCATTAATCCCTCTAGGCTTGGTGATCATAACACTGGCCATTGTTGATTGAAAATTGCTCCCCCAATAGATTTCTTAAAAAATTTGTTCATGTATACAAATAACATGTCTTTGTGTTCCCACGGGAGCACATGTGATACACAAGACAACCAAGCTGACGTGTTTTCAACCAGATACCCCACTCGATCAGAATGGACGCCTACAGGGCTTATGTGTTCCCCAACACCAACCAACCATCAACACCGCCCATATCATGGATGCCACCTAAGCCACGTTTTGTTTTCATGAATCCAACCTTGGGAGTGTTCGGATGTGGTCAAGATTCTACAAATCAGTCGATCCATCTTCTGGATGCTCGATCCTTTGCTAATAATGGATCATCGTGCTGAAGCCACTGCCGGCAGCGATGAGCGAGGGATAAGTGGGAGGGGGCGAGGCGAGGAGGGGCTGGTGGGGGCGCCACCACACTTAGTGGCCTAAACGGCATTACTTTTTTGTTGAATTGGAACGACCTCAGTCCATTTACCTGGCACACTTAACTCAATGGACACCACGACATTTAGGCTGGTCAGAGTGAAAGTAACATAACTAGTAACATCAGTGGCACTTAGGGTGATGCCGGGAGGTGGCCAGGGGGTCCACACCCCTAGGTGGCGCGGCCAGGGGGTGCTGGCGCCACCCTATGGTGTGGCCACCCTGTGGCCCCCCTCCGGGGCTCTTCGGGACTTCTGGATGCTTCCGGGACTTTTAGGACTTCTGGCTTTTGAATTTTCAAATTCCGAGAATATTTCAAGAACAACTTTTCTGAAACTAAAAACAACAGAAAACAGGGAACTGGCTCTGTGGCATCTTGTTAATAGGTTAGTCCCGGAAAACATAATAAAACGTAGGAAAACATACGGAAAACATGTAGCAATTGGCATAATATCAACATGGAAAATCAGAAATTATAGATACGTATCACTGGCTTCCGGGGGCACTTCCCTGTCCTGGCAGGGTGCCAGAACAGAGATCTGTCCCCCAAAACTTGTCGGCGGCAGCGGCGGAGCTACGGATGTATTTTGTGGAAAAGGTTGATTGTTCTAGGGTTTATGCATCAGGGAGTATATATAGGCGAAAGGGCGATGCCAGTGGGTGGTCAGCAGTCCCACACCACCAGGTGGCGCGGCCAGGGGGTGGTGGCGCCACCCTATGGTGTGGCCACCCTGTGGCCCCCATCCGGGGCCCTTCGGGCTTCTGGATGCTTCCGGGACTTCTAAGACTTCTGGCTTTCAAATCGTCCAATTCTGAGAATATTTTCAGAACAACTTTTCTAAAACTAAAAACAACAGAAAACAAGAATTGGCTCTGTGGCATCTTGTCAATAGGTTAGTCCCGGGAAATCGATAAAATGACATAAAGTGTAAGGAAAACATGTGGGAAACAACATGGAACATCAGAAATTAAGGATACGTTTATGACGTATCACCTAACATGATCAAGATCATCTATCTGTAATGCTACGTATTGTGTTTGCTAGGATCCGGTGAATATTGAATGCTATGGCAAGTTGATTTTCAATCTATCGTGTTTATTTTATTTATGATCTTGCATGCTCTCTGTTACTAGTGGATGCTCTGGCCAAGTTGATGCTTGTAACTCCAAGACGGAGTATTTATGCTCGATAATGGGTTCATGCCTCCCTTTCATCTGTGCTCGGGTGACAGAAACGTGACGAATGGCGTAAGCGTTGTTGCCATTAGGGAGAAAAGAACAATGCTTTGTCTAAGGATAATTTCATTGTTTATATTACGCACTTTAGTTAATGCAATACTTTGTTGCTTGCAACTTAATACCCAAAGTATGCTTGGATTACGTTCTGAGGATGGATATTAGTCATAGGTATAGTTGGATAACGGTCTATGAATCATGTTGTAATGCCCGCATGAATCTCATAGTAATTATCATGTATTGCATATGCACTACGGTGCAGCCTTTATTTCTATTAATTGCCCAGCTGTAATTTGTTTACCCAACATGTTATCTATCTTTTATGGAGAGACACCACTAGTGAACTGTGGACCCCGGTCCATTCTTTTACACTGATAATACAACCACTACAAGCACTGTTCTTTTACCGCAAACACTATTTTCTTTTCATTCACTGCAAACAAGCATCGTTTTCCGTATTATACATCTAATCCTTTGTGTTAGCAAAACCGGTGAGATTGACAACCTTACTGTTTCGTTGGGGTAAAGTATCTTGGTTGTGTTGTGTGCAGATTCCAAGTTGCTGCTGAGCCTAGTAGTGCGTCCTGCCAACATCAGCTGTCATCAACCTTCAGAAGTGATTTCTTTCTCCTACTGGTCGATTCAACCTTGATTTCTTTGTGAGGAAAAAACTTGTTGATGTACTCTTTATACCTTACTCTTGGGGTCTCCCAACGAACGTGTGTCCACAGACAACAATGAGTACACGATCTCAGGAACTAGATTTTGGGATTAATATTCACTTGTATCTGCATAGCAAGGTCGTGGTTGTTGCGTAGCTTGCATGGTGATTTTTTAAAAATTCATGTTGCGGAACCTAGCAATATACATAATATCTCTTTGTAATTATTCATAGCAATATATTCTAGTGACTATTTAATCTTGAAAGTTTGCTGCTCATATGGAAAGCAATTTTTAAAAACAAACCCGCAAATCTTATTTGGGAACTATACTTATGTCACATTCAAAGGAATATTATAAATGTCAATTAAATTAGGATTATGTCAACCTTATCAACTCATTAATTATAACTTAATGATTTCCAAAATAACAAAAAGAAAACAACTTCTAGTTTTTCGTATACAAACCTAACAATATAAATAGACATGTCTACCAAATCCAGCCTCATATAACTTAAGACCAATTCTAGACTTATACATCTCAAGTCACCAACACAAGTATAAACCATGGCACGCAAGGTGGCAATAGTAGTAGTTTATGTGTTCCTATTTGCATTCATATTCTGCCATAGTAAGTAAAGAACATAATATGGAAGCTTTACTTCAAATATTTTATGTTCTGATGGAGTTCTGTTAATACAGGTACAGAAGCTAAGTGTAATCAACGCCGCTACAAACTTACTGGAGGTTGTTATTATCCAAAATGTGATAATTTTTGCGTACAACAGGGGTACCAATCCGGGACATGCGGTCCTGCAGGCGAAACTGAAGAAATTCTTTGCTATTGCGTTACATGCACTGACAAGACTTCATCTGATCAACTAGCAGTGCCGCTACAAGGGGACATAAACGGAGAATGAACATGAAATGTATGATGGATACATCACCAGTGAAAAAATAGTTCTCTTAGTTATGTTTTCATCTTTAGAATGCAATAAATTTATGGCGATTAATAAAGACATTGACATGAACTATGCCATTACTATGAATTTCTTTATGTATAAAATTTGACACAACCAAAAAAATGTACCTTATATTTGAACAACAACGCAATTTGACCCCCTTTTCCTCTATGACACATAGTTTAGTTCTTTCACTTTTAGTTCCACCTCAATTCCTAACCCCCCATCCTCCTTTTATTCACCCATTCCCACCGATTCCCCTATTTCTCTCACCATCTCACATAAATCCTTATTATTTATCTATTAGGAGTTACGTCGATGCGCTTCCTCCATATCGGACGCTACTTTCATGGATTTTGGTGACCATTCCATTACTAAAGCTTCTGCATTAATTAAATGCCTCAAATTTAATTTCTTATAAGTCATGAAAACAATAAATATTTCAACATATGAGTAGTGTTATTATTTCTTATTCAAGACCTCAAAGTCTTGGTGCTGACCTTCCATCAACTAGCTAATGCTTGGCTTGACGATGTTGTCTGCATTAATCCCTCTAGGCTTGGTGATCATAACACTGGCCATTGTTGATTGAAAATTGCTCCCCCAACAGATTTCTTAAAAAGTTTGTTCATGTATACAAATAACATGTCTGTGTGTTCCCACGGGAGCACATGTGATACACAAGACAACCAAGCTGACGTGTTTTCAACCAGATACCCCACTCGATCAGAATGGACGCCTACAGGGCTTATGTGTTCCCCAACACCAACCAACCATCAACACCGCCCATATCATGGATGCCACCTAAGCCACGTTTTGTTTTCATGAATCCAACCTTGGGAGTGTTCGGTTGTGGTCAAGATTCTACAAACCAGTCGATCCATCTTCTGGATGCTCGATCCTTTGCTAATAATGGATCATCACGCTGAAGCCACTGCCGGCAGCGATGAGTGAG
Organism: Alopecurus myosuroides; assembly: GCA_028641055.1. NCBI lineage: Eukaryota > Viridiplantae > Streptophyta > Magnoliopsida > Poales > Poaceae > Alopecurus > Alopecurus myosuroides. The sequence goes on from CM054063.1 coordinate 76,372,081, forward strand.
CGAGAAGTGGCAGGGGCGAGGCGAGGAGGGGCTGGTGAGGGCGCCACCGCACTTAGTGGCAGTGGCGGAGCCAGCACTATAGCATTGGGTTCAGCTGAACCCAATAAATTCTGATAAATCAGTAGTTAACTTTTGTTTACTTAATAAGAAATCAGTGTTGAACACATATATACATGGAGATGAACCCAACGATAATCTTGCCTGGCTCGGGCCCTGCTTAGTGGCCTAAACGGCATTACTTTTTGTTGAATTGGAACGACCTCGGTCCATTTACCTGGCACACTTAACTCAGTGGACACCACAACACTTAGGCTGGTCAGAGTGGAAGTAACATAGCTACTAACATCAGTGGCACGTAAGTAACATAGCTAGTAACATCAGTGGCACGTAAGTAACATAGCTAGTAACATCGGAATAGCAGCGCATTTGGAGATAGATCAAGGTCCTTTTAAGTGATTGCTTTGACGAGCATCTGAGCATCAGGTTCAATTTGTACCCATTGAATGTCGCAGTCTTGGGCTTGGAGGCAGGCTTCAAATTCAGTGTGCAACACATCTTGAGCATGGTTCAGTTTACCCGCAGCTGAGAAACAAACATCCCCTTCAGGGTCACGTGCCACAACTCCCCAGCCTCCTAGGCATGCTGCTTCAAAAAATCTCCCATCTATATTGGAGGTTTCCACACCGCAACTTGGTCGGCCCTATTCTTCTCATGCTTGCTGAAAAAGTCTTGGAATTCCAAGGCTGAGCGCCTAGTCTGCACTAGGACCTGCTCGTGCGTGAAGGGTTTCTTCTCTGCATTTACTTTATTTCGTGTACACCACTAGTTCTAGTATAAGGCTATGGCTAACAGTTTCTTGTTTCCCCGAATTTGGAGAATGCTCTCGACCAGATGTCTTGGATCGTCGAACTAGGCCTATTCAACTCTCTTCTCTTCAAGGTACAGCTCTCGCCACAACTTTTTGACAAGTTTGCACTTCAGGATCATGTGGGCACCATCTTCATCTAATTTGTGGTAGACAGGGCAAAGTGTTTCCACCTCCAAACCTTTCTTGGCCAGGTTTTGACTAACGGGGAGACTGTTGTCAGCGATCCTTCATAGAAACTATTGTATTTTCATCGGACAATGGGCATTAATTCCAGATAGCTTGCCAATTGAAATACTGACCATCACATTTTCCTTGCTCGCCTTTTTCCACACTCTCCAACTTTATACAAAATTTGTATGTTGATCTTCGGTAGAAAACACCTTTGTGATCTAGGAACCAAGCCCATGGATCTTCCATCTCGGGTTTGATCGGTAGTGCTAGAATGAGCATGGCGTCCTGTTGGCCGAAGATGTCATTTACCAGCACATCATCCCAGCCGCCATGGAAGGGATCCAATAGCTCATCCACGGTTTGTACAACAATGGTTCTCCTCAGAGTGATCAGCGTCTAGGACCAATTCCTTGGTAGCCAAGGATCCAGCCACCTATTGATAGTGGTTCCATCTCCAACGCTCTTGATCACTCCATTCTTGATCACCTCCACACCTTTCAAGATACTTCTCCAAGTGTATGACATTCCCTCCTTTGGTTCAGCACTCAAAATATCCGTATTTGGGAAATAGTTTGCCTTTAGAACCCTAGCACACAGTGAGTTTGGGTTATTTAGCATGTGCCATCCTTGTTTAGCAAGCATCGCCAGGTTAAAAGTGTGTAGATCCTTATACCCCGAGACCCCCCTCCTTCTTTGACATAGTCAGCTTTTCTCAAGACAACCAATGGATTTTATTCTCTTTATATTGTTGGACCCAAAAATATCTACACACCATCGTTGAGATTTGTTCACACAACCCTTTTGTAATAAAGACCGACATCGCAAACGTGGGAATGGCCTGAGCACATGCTTTTATAAGAATCTCCTTGCCCGCCTTCAAGGGCATCTTCTCCTTCCAACCTTGTATTTTTTTTGTCAAATTTTGTCCTTTAGATAGTAGAACACTTTCAATCTTGATTATCCCACATAAACCGGTAGCACAAAATACCTCTCATTCCAACTTTCACATGTCAAGCCTAGTTTTTTCATCATGCTCGTCTTCTCACTACCCCTTGTGTTTTTACTAAACATTATCAATGTCTTCTCCACACTGATGGTCTGCCCCCAGAAATCCTCGTAAAGAGACATCACATTTTGTTGATGAAAGAACTATCCTCTGAAACTTTCAGAAGGATCAATGAGTCATCTCCAAACAATAGATGATTAAAACTCGGAGCAGCCTGGCATATTTTAACTCCCTCAAGGCTTCCATCTTGTTCCACACTATTCATCAAGCAAGAGAAAGCTTCATCACATAAAAGAAACGGTTATGGTGAAATAGGACCCCCCCCCCCTCTTCGGGATGCAATTACGTTAGGGAAGGCACATTAAGGCACAGACTATATAAGAATTTGAACTAATTGAAGATGACGCTACACAGCCATCCGATGGAGCGGAAACAGTATCGATCAAACAATACGGTTTGTTGTTGTCGCTGATGCCTTGACAGAAGATGCAATTTTTCAGAGTTGTTCCTGAAGTAGAGGAAGGGTCATGATAGGCTGTTGCTCGACGCGACATCCTTCTCCTTCTTCCCTCCCCACCCAATCCATAACAAAACCCTAGGATAGCCTCTCTGATCCGATGTATCCTTCTCCACCGGCGAGCGACGCCAGTACGCGCACCAGTTCCTCAATACGGTGTTATCCCAACGGGGGCTGTTGGTGCTCCCCTACACGGAGGACGTCAAGTGGCTGGTCCACAACCACCTGGTCGCACTCGCCGAAGCCGTTCCCTCCCTCTGCCCCAGGCGACCCTCTTCACCCACAACGATGGCCGCGTCATGCACATGCTCTAGGCCGATCGCATCATCCCCATCACTCATGTGGTCACCGTCTACAAGATCCATGTCGTCATCTGGCCCCCCGAGCCCTATCCACGCGCCCCGTCCCTCGTCTTCCTCTCCCCAACCCGGAACATGCTCATCAAGCCCCACCACCCGCTTGTCGACCGCTTGGGTCTCGTCGCTACTGTACCATACCTCTGCTCCCTGGTCTTCCTTTCTTCTCTCCTCCTCGACCTTGCCAGGTCCCTCTCCCACCTCTTTTTTTTAGACAAAAAGGGACCTCGTCACCAATTTTCATTGCAAGCAAGAAAACCAAACGAGTTCAGAGATACAAACCTAAAAAAACATGCAACATACGACTAAGGGTGGAGCAAGTTCCCCCAATTATAGGGTGGCAAAGAAAATAAAACGTGACCAATTTTGTTCTTAAGCATCATAGCTGCGAGCTAACTTATTATAAGCCAGGGGAGTGAAATCATTCTGAAGCGGGATTGCACAGGAGTGCCAGCACCACAGGAGCATGCTTGGTCTTCTTAGAGCATCTCTATTAGACACCACATCCCGCGGGCCTGCATACCCGCAATAAAGGGCACGGTAAACCCGTTTGAAGGGCCGTTTTCGGCTGCGGCTTTGCATGTCGGCTTTGTGGGGTCTGTTCATGCCGCAGCCGATAACAGCCCTTCAAACGTATAGTTTTGGTACCAACATTTCAGAAAGTTTATGGATCGATATGAAATAAACTTATGATAGAAATATAAACTAAAATATGAATATTTATTTATTGTATATTACAACAATAGTCAATCTTACAAGAATAGTTCAAATACAACAAACAAATTGCTCGAAGTGGCTCAAGTCCATCTGCAAAAATCGACTATGAGCGGAGGAATCCGTCCGAAAATCACAAACGACTCGAACCTAGCCTCGCCGATCTGAGATTTTTGGGGGCGGCAGTGGCTTGGTGGGAATCTGTGCGGAACGACAGCGACTCGGTGACAGATCCTGCGTCGGGGCGGGCTCGATTTTGGGAGGGGGAGGCTCCTCCGTCGGGGCGTGGATGAGTAGGGGGCGGCGGTGATGTCCGGGCGGCTCAGCATTGGTGGAAATCAAGATTCCGCAACCGGAGTCTAGGGCGGCGTCTGGTGGGCGGTCGTGCTGGCTGGATGGGGAAGTAGGGAGGGAACCAGCACGCACGCTGAAATTTCCCTCCCGCCAATTGCTTCCCTGCAATATAGGGCACCGACGGGTCGAGCAGCAAATCCTTATTTTCACAGGTTTGGGTGAAAAATCTGGCGCACCCCTTAAATTTTTTTGCAGGCCGGTGGGACTTGCGGAGTCTGCTCGGGGCGGTTTTCTCTCAAAACCGCAAAGTGGCGGTTATTTTGCAGTTCGGGCGGAAATACAATTTCTCCTAGAGATGCTCTTAAGTGGCTTGCTCCCTTGTGTAAGCGACCAACAGTCAGCTCCCACCTGGGCTAGGTGAGGCCATGGGAGGTGGTGCATGCCCATCGAGAGGAGCATACTGCTCGGCAGAGAGACAGTCGAGCTCAGCCATTCTCAAGCGGCAACGGTCGAAGAAGCATTTTGAAGTTCTCCTGCTAGAACAAGTCCACTTGTGGGGGAGCATGGGTCTTGAAGAGTTTCAACTCTGCATTGATATCAAGAGTCCAAGACCCTCCTCAAAACCTGTTTGATATTTATCCAAGAAACACCGTCAAAAACCATATCATTTCGGGGTTTTTGGATGTTCCACATTACTGCAGCACAAACGGAGTTTACTTCAGAGTTTTTATTGTTAGAGAACCATAATCTAGCTACCGATTCAAAGGATGAGCCGATGTTAACTGCAAACCAAACCTGGCCAACGTGCTGTTCTGCTGCGTGCTGGCTCGTTAGCCCGCATGGTTTGTGAAATATTGTTGGGAGGAGTGTCAAGTTTTTTATACCTCTGTTTAATAAAATAAAAGCTCTAGCACATGAGTGATCCATGCTTCCCTCTCCGAAGAGTCTTTCTTTTACTTTTATGTTGAGTCTCCATCTTCTAACTTTATGCACAATTGAGAGAGCATTTTTGCCATTCTGAGTTTTATGTGCATTTGTCCCAGAAACATTATTAATCAATTCATGATGTGTTATTGCTAGTTCTCTAATTATTTGTTCTAGTCTTCCTCATGAACTTTGAAGGTGTACTGGCATTTATTTTTGCTCCACACTTAAGGACTAGCGAAATATCACTTTGACATGTTTTCTCTATATTTTAAACAAACTTATATCTTTCTTTGCATTGTTATTCATGATCTTTTATTTGAGTTACTACTCATGATGCAAATTGATTTCTATGCTTTATTATTAAAGTTTTATTTATCATGCTTGTGTTGAAGTTCTGTGATCTCAGCTTACTTATGCTTTTACATTATTGATGATCAAGTTTATGTTGGTAGCATGTCACCTCAGAAATTATTTGTTTTGTCATTTACCTACTCGAGGACGAGTAGGAACTAAGCTTGGGGATGTTGATACTGTTGGAACGCGTAGAGATAAACAAAAACTTTTCTACGCGGTATTTCCAAGATCTAGCCGAGGTATAAGGCAACAAATATTACTACTAGACGCGCATGTGCGGATTATCGATGAAGCACGTCGATGCAGTGTAGTCTCACGATCCGATCCAGTCGATCCAATGCCGTGATCGTCGAAGTGTTGGATGTACAACAGCTATGCCGGTATCCACACGTACGAGGAGGAGCTCTGACGACGGACTGCTAGGTCCGGTGCGGCGGCTGGACTTAGTGGGGCTAGGGTTCCCAACGCATGGGAGTGGAATCACGTGCCCACTGGGCAACCTGCGCCCCTCCTTATACAGAGAGTGGTAGTGGGCTTCACAACACTTGTGGCTCATTCCCTATGTGATTCCAACTCACTAATTCAGTCCATTTCCGGTTCGGGTCCAACCCGACCAATATACTTACTCCCGCTCTTAAGTGTGTGACCCTGCAGGCTCATGGCGACTTGGACAGGATTGGAGTCCGACCCCAATCGAAGAATCGGTAGCGGCTCCTAGTAGAACGTGCCGACTCCCAAGTGTCATAGAGTCATGACGACATACCTTCCAATGTGACTTTCATCTGATTCCCTTTTGCCTCACGATATACCTTGTCGAACTATAGTCGAATTATCGTCATCCCTTAAATATCTCAACTCTCTTCTCGGTCCGTGATATATGATTCATCTGACTAACTCTTAGTCAACAGACTCAACTAACACTTAACCAAGTCGCGCATGGCCATGCTTCCGGAATCATAACACTAGAGAGGGCCCAGAGAATATCTCTCCATTCAGAGGGGCAAAATCCCATCTTGATTATCCACATCATGCAGCATGCTTCTCATTCGACCCGAACCCTGTTATAACTGCCTTGTTACGGAACAACGTTTGACTAAGTCGGTGATACACAACTCGGATTGTGCGACAACCTCAGGTCTAAGGATTACATTGATTGAGACATGCAAATGACGACTTGCTCGTTACATCTCAATATGGGTCATTCCGACTTGCTAAACTCTTTAGCTGAGTCTGTGAACGTTGGAATAGCATCGCCATGCCCATGACAAGTGGAACCGAGTCATCAGCCAATACTCACATTAGTCTAGTGTGTGTGTCCAGCACAACCTTAATGACCAAGGACAATTTAGCACGAACAACATGAATACATAGTTCCACAATCGAATCACATATTCAATGACATATATCAGATGTTCAAAACAAGGACGACTTTATGAATACATTGGGAATTACATCATACATGATTGCCTCTAGGGCATATTTCCAACAGTCTCCCACTTGCACTAGAGTCAATCATCTCGACATCATATGCCTAGGCATCGAATGCCCATACCTCTCATGTGCGTCTCATGCTTTGGCTGTGGTAGCGCCTTTATCAACGGATCAGCAATGTTTGCATCCGTGTGTACTTTGAATAACTTGATATCACCTTGTTCGAAAAACTGGAGAATGAGGTGGTAACGCATGAGTATATGTTTGTTCTTCTGGTGTTGTCTAGTGATGTAGCCCAACCAACTCCACCAAGTGTACCGATGACAAGATCACGCGCAAAGGCCATCAAGGATAAGGTGAACTCGCTCCTCTCGCTCTATACTTTCGGTCACGTGGAGGATGGTGCGCTACCTCATGGTTCCACACTTTGCGTGCTCAGATTCAAACCCACCACGGAGGCACCGAAAAGTACCCGACACGATGCGCAAGAAGATACGAAGAAGAGCGGTGAAGACGGCGTCGAATTCGGAGCTCCGGAGGAGAAGTTGGGGGGAATACCCCTCCCCGGCCTCAGGAGCCGGCCAGGCCGGCCACCCCCACCTCCAGGCCGGGCACCCAACACAGGGGGCCGGCCTCCACCTCGGCCCCAGGCCGGCCTCGCCCCCCCTCAGGCCAGACCCCCTCCAGAGTTGGCCGGCCTCCAGGCCGGCCTCCCTCCTTCCCACCCCGGCCCCAGGCCGGCCACCATGCCAGGCCGGCCTCTGCGCCCCACCCTGGCCCCAGGCCGGGCTCCAGGCTGGCGTGGGCCTTGTGCGCCCCTCTGCCTCCACCCCGGCCCCGTGGCCGGCGTGGACCTGAAATGCACGCAAATGACGCCTTTTCGACCCGGTTTTCACCTACTTCGGCCCCCGGCTATATAAGGACGACGCCGAGCTATATCTAGGTTTTTAGAGTTGAATTAAGAACATTTGGAGCTCAGCTCTCTTGTATCCCTCTTTGAGGAACTACTCCTATGGTTTGACCTAGGAACGTATCAAGGCTACTCCTCCGACATCGTCGAGGATCGTATCAAGATTCATCCAATTACTTGATCTCTCCCTTTGGGTTTCAATCAAGAATTGTCCAATATTCCTCTCGGATTCCTTGAGGTTCTATTGGCGTAGTGGACCGGCTACGGGTGTGAAGCGGTTTCAATCAAGGTGAGCTCAGTTGGATCGATCATTCCGTAGGCGGCCCTCGGGGTTTAGTTGACGGGAGATTTGGGATTCTTCGGTTCTTGCTAGTTATCCCCTTGCGTTTCGTTGCGATTGCCCACGATTCCCCCTCTCGTGTTCATCGTGTTCTTCGCGTTCTTGAGCGTTCTTCGTGTTCTTCGTCGATTCGTGAAGATCGGGCCAATCTAGGAGTAACCCTCCACATCATCTGGTATCCAGAGCTAGATTGACACGAATCCGAACACCCACAACACTTTCCATCCACCAATTTTTCTTTTTCCACCATAAATTTCGAAAATCCTCAAACAATAGCCAAAAGGGAATTTGACCGATCTGTTGATTTGTTGAGTTTTTCGTGTTTTTTCTTCATAGATTTGTTTCTAAACACCATTCCACACCTTTCTATTCAGCCAATTTTTCCAATTTCGCCCAAAAAAATTCTTGATTTTGTGGGAATTTCGAATTTGAGCCAAAAACTCAGAAAATTTCACCTCTTCGATTTTCCGACAGATTTTGGAACTTGTTTTTCTTTGTCGTTTGTGATCCAAATTGAGTGCAACAAGTTGCCACGCGACGCCCACGGCATCACCTACGCTTCAACATCATCGGATCACCACGACATCGACATCCACCGGCCGCAAGTCCGTGATCATCAATAAGAGAGGTATAAACTTGCTTCCGCTTGAACCACCCCACCCCATTGTGTTACTTACCTATTCGGACTAGTTCTTTTTACACCGCTTGGAATCACATTTGTGGCATCGAGAGTGCGAGGTTAGCGCTTGTGAGAGATTAGCTACGAGTAGGCATTGGCATTTTGGAATCCATCAAAAAGAGAAAATCAAAAAAAAAATATAGAAAAAGAAACAAAGGATCGATGCCAATAGCTTTCCATTGTAGGAACGTGTAGCATTGCGTCGCAAAAGAGAAAGAGTGACCGATTGCCACGGTGCGAATCTTGTTGCCTTTTCAAATTTGCGGTTTGAGCTAGCGTCCTCATTGTGTTAGTGCGGCATTGAGCATTAGTCTTCGTTAGGTTCATTTCGTCTTCGCTCGTCCATTGGTCGCACTAACCCCATTTATCCCTTGTGTGTGTGTGTTCCACCATATTTCCATCCACTAGGTTTGGTTTTTGTGTTAACTTTTCTTTGACGTTTCTCCACGTTTGACACTAGACGTTTCTTCGGTTTTGTCGATTTTTCCTCGCCACTTTTCCTAACCCATTTGCCTTCCACATAAAGTGTGTGTGTTGTTGTTTACGGTTTCTTTCGATCTTTTTGGACTGCTCTTGACATACCGCGCTACACCTAGTCTCGTCCACTAGGCTCAATACGACCAAAAAAGGTAACGTTGGGTAAGTGAGACATCAATTTCTTCAATATCACCCTTGTGTGTTTGAGATGGCTAGGGAAGGAGTATTCTCAAGTCCGAGTTCGGAAGATGAAGGCAACCCATTCCACACCATCAATGCTAACGCCACCTACGTCACTCGCAATGACCATTTCCGCCTCCGCGAACTCGTGAAGGATGGATTGCAACGCTATGAGCATCGACTCCAAGAGCAAGAGGCTCGATTGAATGATAAAATAACGCGCATCAACATCAACTTGGCTAATCTTGCCAATCACCGTCATTCATCATCGTCCTCAAGGTCTCGTCGCTCAAATCGCAACAATCAAGATCTTCATCAACCTCGTCGCCATGATCGCCATGATCGCAACAACAACTTGGAGGAGGATGGTCAACAACAACAACCACCACCACCTCCTCCACAACCTCAACAAGCTCCGCGACAAAATTGGTATGAAGATAGCTCGTCATCACCACCACCTCGACATCGCCAAGGCCGTGGTGACCCTCTTCAACAACCGCAACGCCCGGACCTTCGACAACATCATCATCCACCTCCTCAAGGCCACGCTCAAGAATATGGCCACAATGACTTCGTGGAAACGGGCCTAACGTTTTGCTCCCCCAAGACACCACCTTTTTTGGTTCGGCACGTTCTTGGGGGGCTCCAACGAGTGGAGATGCTCTTAGCAAAACAGTGAACTGGGACATCTTAATGAGACGAAGAGGAGGAATCTGAGACACTGTTTACATCAGGTATACAGCAAGATGCTAATCCACAAAACTGCAGTTCACATCAGGTAGGGAATTCTCCGTGGTTAGCACTGTTTACATAAAAGTTTCTATATCAACGTTCCCCTTAGAAGGATTGTCCTTATGACAAGATTTATTCCAAATGCAGGGGGCTTCTGTCCTACTGATCTTGTTTATCCTGTTTTAGAAAAAGAAAAGCACGACAAGCTGAACAAGGTTGTGGATTCTTCATTTCTGTTTATCTGGCCGAACTTCTTGCGTCAGTTTGAGCAATTGTTGATTGAGTTATCGATAAGTCTAATTCCATACAAACCATACATAATTGAATGGTTGGTCTCATCTTGGTGCGGGACCTGCGTGAGTCGGCGAGGCATCGCCAACCTGTCCCAACTCAAGTACACTTTGCTGCCTCAGGTCACTTGCTTGAGTATTACTGTGCAAGTCAGCACTTGTTGCACTGAGATTATTTGTGCTACAAGTGTCTGAGCTGTAGTTGCCAATTCCCCGAGACACCTCCAGCTCCAGGCACTCCTTGAGCTCAGCCACAACATCTGTCATTGTTGGTCGCTCCCTTGATGGTTGTTCTTTGCACTGCAGTGCCAGCTCCGTAACCTTCCAGAGTGAGTCGACATCGTACTCCCTCCCTATCTTTGAGTCAGCAATGCTCTCGATGTTACCCTCCGAGAGCTTCTGGCGCACCCACTGTGCTATGTGGATGCTCTCGGTATCACTCGTGGATACTGCTGGCGGCTGACCGGTTATAAGCTCCAGTAATACAACTCCAAAGCTATACACGTCACTCTTCTCACTGAGCCGGGATGTATTATAGTATTCAGGGTCAAGATACCCCAGGGTACCTGCCGGTTGGGTAGTGATGTGGGTCATGAACTCATCGGCAAACACCTTCATCAGGCCAAAGTCGGATATCTTTGCTTCTAGGTTAGCAGATAGCAAGATGTTCTTTGTCTTCACATCCCTATGTATCAGCGGCGGCTGGCAGGACTTGTGCAGGTACTCCAATCCTGTATCCATGAGACCAGTGGCCAGTAAGTTGATAACAATAGGTTAAGGATAAGCTAAAAAAATAGCCAAGGTTTTGCTAGGTTAAACCGTTATAAGTGTCAACTATTCAATGTTAAATCGAGGCTCTTGGCCTGTTTTCAGTTAGAATTCAGTGGGAATCTCTCTCCCTGGTGACCATTCAAAAAAATAAAGTATCAACCATCAAGTCAGTAAATAAATGTGTACCAGTCCTTTAAATTATGATGCAATCTTCCTACTAAACTGCAATTTCAGGTGCTTACAGCCATACAAACCTTGGGCAGAGTCGAGAGCAATCTTGAGACGTCGATGCCAACTGAGGGGTGTAGCAACAGAAGCTTCTCCTGTGACAGAGACAAAATATGGCTGTCAACAGGTTTGTGCAGGACAGTAAGACCCTGGTAAGAAAACGGTATATGACACATTTGTTAAACAGGTGTGCTATTTAGGAAGCGTTTCTTTGCTTAAAACAGTTTATTTTTTGTACAATTATGCTGAGAGCGGGACGCCTAAAGCCTCAAGGTGAGTTTTTTCAGCGATGGAATAAATTACCTCTCAGTCGATCCTCTAGGTCTCCTCCATGCATATATTCATAGACAAGGGCCAGATGTTTCTTGTCCTTGCAATAACCAATCAAGGAAACCAGGTTCTTGTGGTGAACTCGACTCAAGTGTTTAGCCTGCAATTTGCAATAAGAACATCTGCTGCAAGAAAACAAACAATAAGCCTCAAGTTTACAGCCTACCTCAGATTGAAACTCTTTATCTCCTTGAGATGATGTTTCTGAACGGATCTTCACAGCAACTGGATTTTCATTCTCCAAATAACCTAGAAAAACAGCACCAAATCCTCCTCGCCCTATTTCTTCTCTGAAGTTAGCTGTTCTGAGCTTGAGCTCCTTGTAACTGAACTGTCTGTTCTCAAATATGTCCGACCTCTCCCTAGGGTTATTAAGCCGTCCGTTGTTTGCCATCCATGTATCTGCAACCAAACCAGATCTTATATGAATGATCTATAGTTTCTGTTGATTCAGTGGTTTCCTTGAGGAATTTTACCTTGTTTGTTTCTCCTTCTGTGAAGGATAAGAATTGCTGCCACAGACAGTAGAGTAACTACAACTATTGGAAGAGCTACTGCAATGATGAGTGTTCTGTTTTTTTCCTTGTCGTCTTGAGCACATGTAGAAGCATCATAGTCACAGATATTTGCAGTGTTGCCAATCCTTGCATTACATTAACAATTGAATTATTTAAATCTAGAGCAGAAAAATGCGGTAACTGTACTTATTTAAGTCAAGTAGTTCATGTTGCTTCCTTTCTAATTTATTGACCATAAGATCCTACAGGAACAATTTCACAATCTAATAATCTCTTTGGAGTATGGATTGGATGAACTGTGGGCTCATACATTTTTATCAGAAAAACAATTGAATTATCGAGCTATTTCTATGAAATGCTGCCTATAAAGTTAGCTATGCAAACCTTAATACGAGAGAGCCACTTCGATGCTTTTGTAGTAGAGCTGCACGAATTGATCCACTGAGTTTGTTGCTTGACAAATCGCTGCAGAAACCAATATGTTATGTTTTAATATACTGGTGCTACATATTATAAAGTGAATCGAGGCAAACAAGTATACTTACAGGAATGTGAGTGATGTCATTTGTGCTAGAAAATCAGGTATTGGACCAGACAGGCTGTTATTGGACAAGTCCCTGGAATTGCAATTCTTATGAAAATAATCTAATAGGTATAAAAAAATATATACTAGCAAAATGAAAACTTATTTGGCTTCTAGTTTTTGTATGTGAAACTAGGTGCTAAATATTACTCTCTCTGAATATAAGACGTCTTATATTTAGGAACAGAGGTTATAGAAGGTTATGTGAATCTGAGGTGTTCCTAATAACTTACAATCATTATATGCTGTATGATGATATTAGGCACTTACAGGTATTGAAGTGATTTAAGATCACCGAAAGAAGAATCAACCGCACCCGTCAATACACTAGATGACAATTTTCTGTAGCAAATCCCATATTAGAATCTTTCTGTGCAAGCATGCATGTGCAGTTCTTCTGCACTTCATCATTAGTTTGTTACTTCTGTAATGCTTGTAATGTATAACTTACAAAGCTGTAATCAATGCAGTAGCAGATGAAGAATAACTGCAGTTCAGGCCATCCCAGGCAAATGCTTGCGGTGCACAAGGATCACCCATCCAGTTTTTCGTCAGCATGTACGTTTTGCGAATTGCCATCATGGCCTTTGCTGTTAATACCGAAAAAAAAGAGAGAAGGTATTTCTGTAGCTCTGCTTTATGCTATCCAAAACATATATATCAGAAACTGCTGGGCTTGTAAAAGTTTAACCCAAATTAGGATAATTGGCAATGCAGCACCATGTTGAAGTGTTACATACCGTCTCCATTTTCCGTCCCAAGCTCAGTAATCTGCCGCACCGTGTATATCTCGAGCGCGTTCAGGATGGGTGGGAGCGTGGCATCTGTCGTGGCGACAAGTGAGATAGTGTGCTGCCCTGAGCCCTGAACCACCATCATTTCCACAACCTCTGCAGAAAGGTACTTTGGTGAGTAACTCTGGCCGCCGTTCCAGGAAGCGCTGTCGACAAGGATGTTGAACCGCCTGAGTGCATTGCTCGGCAGTTGCTGTAGCTCCGCGAAGTAGAGCAGCAGGAGGTAAGCTGTGATGCTTTTGTCATTGTTCTGGGAGGGGTCTGGGTTCCATGAGAAGTCGAGCTGGGTTCTGTTTACTGGAAAGGCGGCGCTCTGCACCACCACCGATGGCGCGTCGTAGCTGATGGAGCTGGATGCGTCAACGGTGTCTGTGGTCGTTATGTTGGTCCACACAGTGACATCGCCGTAAGACTGCCAGACACGGTCGTATGGATCAAATGGGTACCTGTTGTTGGCAACGAACGACATGCGGTGTGAGAAATCGCCAGAAATCACAAATGGTTGTATCTGAATTGACCAATACATTTTGCAGAATTCTGCAAAGTCGCCAGAGTAGTATGTTGGTCGGAAATATTGGTTCTTGAATGACCAGAAATGTTGGATCTCTGGTTTGGCCTTACAAAAGGGTGCCATGTCATGCTGCGGTAAGTGTGACCGGTGTGTGCATAAAAGTCAACAATGGCCCATTTTTGAAGTTCAGAGAGTAATCGGCAGGCAACTATAATGCATCAATGGTTATCACCGGACTCACCTGAATACTTTATAGTAACTTGCCGGCCGCCAGAAGTGGTAGCGGTTCAAGGCGAATCTTGCTGCTGGCCGGCGAAGGTTGAGAAGAAACAACCACTGGTTCACGGTGGCCTCCGGGTACATGGCTGCCTTGAGCGGCCTGAGGTCAAGCCCGGAGATGAATGGCGTACCCTGCCCTATGTTCACCAGGCACACCTGTGAAACTCCGGCACCATGATATTTGTCATCAACCAGTTCGGTCAGAAGTTCAAATTCTGTCATGTACACACCTGCAAGAAGTCGGCCGGCGACACGACGATCGCCTCGAGTATGACGGTGTCGTCGGGTGCAGTGAAGTTGACGGTTGCCCAGCGGATGACCCCAAGGTAGAGGTCGAAGGTGGGAAGCCTGTTGAGCCAGTCGTAGTTGCCGTAGTAAAAGCTGCCTCTGATGAGGTACCTGGCTCCCGGCGAGAGCCCCCGGAGCGTGTAGCAGCTGCGCGCGCCGGTGCCGGCGGTGGGGAAATAGCGGACGTTGAGGTACCGTGGCGGCAGGTCCCGCTCGCTGTAAGGTGGGATGATGCTGGCGTTGGCCCCGGTGCCGGCGTCGATGAAGCCGGCATCGGAGACGTACCTTAGGCCCCGGGTGGACCTGTCGGGGTAGATGGTGCCCTTGGCGATACCGCAGTCGATGCTGATGAAACCTAGAGCGTCGGGCTGGCCGTGGACGACGAGGTCGGGTGACACGAAGCATAGCAGGAGAAGGAGCAGTAGCAGCCAAGGACATGCTGGTGCTGGCGCCATGGCTGCTCTCTCTCTCTCTCTCTCTCACCTGATGTCCTGTCATCAAATACAGTAGAAATCGAGTATTTTGGAGAGAGGGAGTATAAATTTAGTCAAAGTTTATACAGTTTATTTTTTTTAAATCTCATATGCGGTACATTTTATACTCGCCGTTGTGACCAGCCTTAGGTGAAGTCAAAGCCTCGTACACTTTTGCCGGCCGGCCGGCGAGAGGTTGGTTGGGGCCTTGTGCAGTGGCAATTGGCAGAGATTTATTGAGCGTGGCGCTTAGACATGCAGTTGCAGGTCATCATACATTCATACCTAGTACGTTTCAAGGGGAGTAAATCCGCGGCGAGAGCGACGGCAGATTTTTTAGGGTCACGATCGAGCTCACAAGTCAGAAGTGAAGCAAAAGGATTTAATTAAGAACTATACTATAGGAGAGTACCAACTACCTGGGTAGCTGCGTGCAAAGTGAAAGTTCTGAAATGTGAAGTCTAAAAAAAGGGGAAGTCCATTTTTAACCTTGAAATTGCGGAGGTAGGCTAAATCGAACCTCAAACTTCGAATCCTGGAAGTTGTCACTCTCAACTCAACCTGTGAATCCCGGTTTTTCTCAAACCCTCGACTTGTTCTTTAAGTTTGGAAAAAAAAACTAAAACGGGATCATTTTCTACTCTAATTTGATTAAGTTGACCTAGGTGTCATATGTATCTCCTACCTCTCCGCGATAGGTTTCTCTCCCTTACTCTCAACTATGCTCCCTCCCGCAAATCAAGCCGCATTAACTAAACACCTGGCACGCCGAGGGTGGAGGCACTGGCGAAGTTGTCCCGGATGGCCTTGCCAAGGGCAAACCCACGGGTGTCGTCTACTGCTAGTCCCAGGGCAGCGGCCATGATGACATATAATTGTCTAAGACAACACTGTTGAAAGTACTAGAAACTGAGGGGGGGGATTCAATAGGTGACAAGCAATTTTTCTCTCTTTTTTTAGTTAGGGATCTTGTTAAACGGAGTCGGTTGATAAAGGAGCGGTTACGATCCTGTCAAGTTAGGCTAACCTTTCTTGTAGTACAAGGCTATTGTATTCCTAACCAAGTTGTAAAACCCTAGATGTATTCTGATGTATATATATAGAGAGCCACGCCTACCCTTGAGAGGTACGGCACAATCCAATCTAGTCTATTGTCTTTTACATGGTATCAGAGCAACCCGCTCCTTGATCAAACCATGGCTCCAAGCACTTCGTCGTTGTCCGTCGCTCCCTTCAACATCACACAAGCCCTGGGTGCAGCGATCACGATCAAACTTGGTCAGGACAACAACCTCCTGTGGAGGGCCCTGGCTTTGCCTGCTCTCTACAGCTACGATCTCTACAGCTTCGTAGATGGGAAAACGGAGCCACCGCCCAAGAAGATTCCGGCCGCCGCTGGTGGCTCTGCCACAGTGGATAACCCTGAGTATGCCGTCTGGTTCCGGACGGATCAGCAGATCCTCAGCGGACTGCGAGCATCTCTGACCCCAACGGTGATGGGGCATGTGCTGCTCCTCGACACAGCAGCGCAAGTATGGGCGGCTCTTGAGCGCACGCTCGCATCTCGGTCCAAGGCGAAGGTCATCCAGCTTCGCTCGTCGTTGGTGAAACCGAAGAAGCGAGACATGTCCATGTCTGATTACTTCCATCACGTGAAGAAAATTGCCGATACTATAGCGACAATCGGCAATCCCCTTGGTGATTCGGAGATCATCTCCTACATACTCCCCGGACTTGGCGATGACTATGACAACTTCACCACGTCGATCTCGGTGATTGCATCGAAGGGTGATGATGATTTGACACTCAACGATCTGTACGGACACATGGTCGCGTACGAGGCACGCAACGGTGAGCGCGTGTCCAACGGGTCTCCTCAGTTTCAGCACTCCGCCAACAACACATCGCGTGGAGGAGGTCGCGGCGGCGGCCGTGGCTATGGAGGCGGCCGTGGACGTGGCGACGGTGGCGGCCGCGGCTATGCAGGCGGCCGCAGCTACAACGGTGGCAACTATGGCGGAGGCCATGGAGGAGGCTATGGTGGCGGTCGCAATGGAGGCGATCGCGACAACTTCGGGCGTGGCAATGCCCAAGGAGGAGGAGGACGTGGTCGTGGCGGAAAATCCACGTGCCAAATCTGTGGTGTCTACGGACACGATGCACTCCGCTGCTACTCTCGGTTCAACGATGCCATACAACCAGAGACCTCAAATCGGGCGGCCAACTACTCTAACTCCAACGATGCCGCTGAACCAGTCTGGTATATGGACTCTGGAGCGACCGATCACATGACCAATGATATGGATCGTCTCCATGTTCAGGAAAACTACAAGGGTCACGATCAGATCCAGGTAGCAAATGGTACGCATATTCCTATCTTACATGTTGGTGAATCTTCTCTATCTGGTTCAAATCAATCTTCCTTACGCTTAAAAAATGTGCTTCATGCTCCCCATATTAGTAAAAATCTTGTCTCAGCCAATAAACTTGTTTGTGATAATGATTGCTTCGTTGAACTTCATCCTGATTCCTTTTTTGTCAAGGATCGCACCACGAGGGAAACTCTGCTACACGGTAGAGCTCGAGATGGCCTATACCCTGTGCCGCATACACGTCTTCGCCAAGCACACCTCACCACTCCATCCAAGGATATATGGCACAGGCGCCTCGGTCATCCCACGTCAACCATCGTTCAAGCCATCATTGCCACCAATAAGTTAGCTTCGTCCACAAATAAAGAATTAGCTGAGCATGTCTGTGACGCATGCCAACAAGCAAAAGTTCATCAACTTCCCTATGAATTATCCAATAGAGTTTCTACCCTTCCTCTAGAGTTGGTTCACATGGATTTGTGGGGACCGGCTGTCAAGTCTTCTAGTGGTTTTAGTTATTATGTAAGTTTTCTGGACGACTTTAGCAAATTCACATGGGTGTACCTATTAAAACACAAGTCCGATGTTGAACATGTTTTCTATCAGTTCCAAAAACGAGTTGAGAGATCTCTTGGTGTTAAAATTCTCTCTGTTCAATCCGATTGGGGAGGCGAATACCAAAAATTGCATCGATATTTTCAGGATACAGGCATCGCTCATCGTATCTCATGTCCCCATACCCACCAACAAAACGGTGCAATCGAAAGAAAGCACCGCCATCTTGTTGAAACCGCCCTTGCTCTTCTTGCTCAAGCCTGTGTCCCTATCCGTTTTGGGGATGATGCAATTCTTACTGCCTGCTATTTAATTAATCGGATGCCTAGTCGTGTTATTCACAATGCAACACCGGTTACAAAATTATTCAGGATTCCTGTTCGATATGATGTTTTACGAGTTTTCGGGTGCGCCTGTTGGCCGAATCTCCGCCCCTATCAAAACCGAAAGCTCTCGTTTCGTTCAACCCGGTGCGTTTTTCTCGGATATAGTCCCGATCACCTAGGATTCAAGTGCCTCGATCGAGCTACTGGTCGCATCTATGTCTCCCGCGATGTGGTTTTCGATGAAACAATTTATCCCTTTTCTAGTGATTCCACCTCCCGTGAGTCTCAACCAACTGAAGATTTACTTCTTCTTCCCGAACCAATTGAAGATCCATCAACGTGTGATGATATGAAGTGTGCTACTAATTTGGCTCCTAGTCCTTCTGTTTCAGGTGCTCTAGAGGACCACGCCGACCGCGCCATACATGGCGTACATGCGCCGCCTCATGTCGATCAGGAGGCACCAGCCCATGCAGACTTGGAGCACCAGCACGCTGCTGCCCATGATGCGGACTCCGATGCGGAGACTTCCTCGCCACCCACTCCGCCGACCCCATCACGTGAGCTTGCCCGTAACGCTGACACTGCGTCTCCCGGTTCCTCTTCAACTCTGGCATCTGCTCCTATTGCTCATCAGATGCGTACCAGGTTGAAGGACAATGTTGTTAAGCCTGTCCGATTGTTTGAAGGCGTCATTCGGTATGATCCAACCAAGCGCGCCTTTGCTGCTGAACCGGTTTCTTATCACGAGGCTCTCACTGTTCCCGCCTGGAAAGATGCCATGGACGCCGAGTTTGCAGCTCTTCGTCTCAACAATACTTGGCGCCTTGTGGAACCACCACCTGGCCATCACATCGTTGGATGCAAGTGGTTTATAAACTCAAGCAGAAGCCAGATGGAACAATTGATCATTACAAGGCGCGTCTCGTCGCCAAGGGGTTCACCCAACGTGCTGGCATTGACTACACGGATACCTTCTCTCTGGTGGTTAAACCAACAACAGTTCGTTTGATATTGTCTATTGCCATCTCCCGCAGCTGGGCTATTCGACAAGTGGATGTTCAAAATGCCTTTCTCCACGGCGATATTCAGGAGGAGGTGTATATGTCTCAACCGCCGGGCTACATTGACCCTGATCATCCTCACCATGTGTGTAGGCTCCAGAAATCTCTTTACGGACTGAAACAGGCACCCCGAGCATGGTATCCAAAACTAAGTGCTCAGCTACAGTCTCTTGGATTCACTCCCTCCAAAGCCGACATTTCCCTGTTCATTTTCCTTGACTCACGAGTCACCATTTATATGTTGATCTACGTGGATGACATCATCATAGCTGGCTCTTGTCATCAGGCTGTAGACAAACTTCTGAAGCAGCTCCGTGTCTCCTTTGCTGTCAAGGATCTTGGGGATCTCTCCTACTTTCTTGGAGTAGAAGTGACGAGACTAGCTGATGGGATAGCATTAACTCAGTCCAAATATGCTGCTGATTTGCTCCAGAAAGTAAATATGCAGAATTGCAAGGGGAGTACGACGCCGATGTTGGCTTCTGATAAACTCAGCAGAACTATCGGTACCTTGTTATCTGAAGACAAGGCGTTTATTTATAGAAGAACAGTGGGGTGTTTGCAGTACCTGTGCTTGACACGTCCGGACATCTCCTTCGCTGTAAATAAAGCATGTCAATTTCTCTCTGCTCCAACAGATGCACATTGGTCGGCCGTCAAACGAGTGTTACGCTATGTGAAGGAAACAATGCAGGTTGGGCTCAGCATACGTCGCTCTGCATCCACAGAATTAAGTGTGTATACTGACGCAGACTGGGCCGGTTGCCCTGACGATAGAAGGTCAACCGGTGGCTATGCGATATTCTTCGGACCCAACCTGGTATCATGGAGTTCTCGGAAACAACCAACGGTCAGTCGATCGAGTACCGAAGCGGAGTATAAAGCCATAGCAAATGGCACGGCAGAGGTGACATGGCTACAATCAGTTCTGCGAGAACTAGGTGTGTTTCAGGCTCAAGCTCCAGTTTTGTGGTGTGACAATTTAGGTGCAACATTTCTCACAGCTAATCCCGTATTCCATGCTCGCACAAAGCACATTGAAATTGATTTTCATTTTGTGCGAGAGAAAGTGTCAGCGGGAGCATTGAGAGTTCAGTTCATCTCTACACATGATCAGATTGCTGACATATTCACCAAGGCTCTTGGAAAGGAAACTTTTGATCGATTGAAGTATGAACTAAATTTGGTTAGCCCCTGTTCGGATCGAGGGGGGCTGTTAAACGGAGTCGGTTGACAAAGGAGCGGTTACGATCCTGTCACGTTAGGCTAACCTTTCTTGTAGTACAAGGCTATTGTATTCCTAACCAAGTTGTAAAACCCTAGATGTATTCTGATGTATATATATAGAGAGCCACGCCTACCCTTGAGAGGTACGGCACAATCCGATCTAGTCTACTGTCTTTTATAGATCTAATCATAAGGTTTTCTACATGTAGGTGAGCAACATATGCGACAAGATACAAGTACAATAAGCAACGGAAATGCAATAAATAAAGGCACAAAGTAAACTGCATAGAGAGATTACCGTAGTTCCTTCTCAAGGGAAGTTTGTCAACGTTGTAGGGGTGAGAGCCACCAATGCACTCCACTAGCACATATGTGCACACCCTATTTTCTGTGAGCTTCTCCGGTGAGGTGACGGACGAGCCCGTTTCCACTATGAGGTCGGTTTGAAGGTGATGAATAAACCTTTATATAAGGCTGAGGCGACTCCACAACGAATGGAAGCTCTCAACAAGTTCACTGAATTCTTGCGCCAAGGAGGAAGCTTCAAGCACAAAGTTCTTCTAGGGTTACAAAGCATAGATCCGCTAGGATTTGGTGGAGTGATATGCAATTCCTTTGGAAAATCGCGGATCTAGGTTTCCTAAAAGAATCAAGGCGACTGAATGCTTGGAGGGGAAGGTTTAGAGCATCTCTAATAGAAGAGCCGTCTGCCGGCTATATGGTAGTGCCACGTCACTTAAAGCCTTCACAAAAAGTAAACTCGTACAATAGCTTGGCTATAGATTAGCTGCTAGTTTGCCTATAGCATTAAATGATTTAGCGTGAGGGAGCCACAAAAACACATATGATTGGTTTAGGGAGCAAACAGCCGGCCAAGAGCTCACACATCAGCTGCATGCGGGCTTTTATTTCCGGTTACCGTGCTACAAATGGGCTGTATGTATGTCGCCTGCTCTAGTCTCTCTCCTCGCTTATCACTCGACATGGCACATGTTATAGCCGACTGATTAGGACTATTGTACTTGCTCTTAGGAGATTGAAACTTCTTTGCATTAATGGTGGAGAGAGAGTGTGTTCGAGCTTATCTCTTCAAGGAAGAAGAAAAGCATTAAATAGGATGCCCCCAAATCTGGTCGTTGGGCACTCTGTCCCGCAGCGGCGGTACTACTATAGTAGGCAGAACACAGAGCTGTTAGAAGGATATGAGGTAAATACGCGCAGCCCTGCTTGAGCGGTACTACCGGTGGAGGTAGAGGTAGTGCCGATGTATGCCAACTGAGGGGTGTTTAAGCGGTACTAGCAGCGGTATTGCCGCCGCCTTGTCATCGCGCGGTAAAAACCTTCCAGAAGCGGTACTACCGCTGGTGGTACTGCCACAAGTGCTACTCCACCCTAACCAAAGGGAATTTAGAAGGCACCAATGGCGGTACTACCGCTGGTAATTGCGTGTCCTGGTGATGTGTCCATTTAATATAGTCTTTTTACTTAATAAATTCATGCGTAGATGTAGGGATTTTAGTATTTTATTGTGCCAAAGTGCACCATTCATGTCTTTGTATGCGGGAATTTGAAACAAAAGGAGGAATCTCATATAATGCAAGGAGGCCAATTATGGGATGAAATATGATGATTAAAGACATTAAAAGTCATTCCTGGGAACACGCAATTCACTGGAATTAAGAAGGAGGAAATTCACGTCTAGGAGGTCAAATCTCACTTAAGTGCCATGGATATGGCCACATGTGACCATACAAAGCTACTAAGCTTCGATATGCCCGCGGAAGAAAATTCACGTCAACAGAAGTAAAGACGGTTGTTGAAATGACCATAGGTACTGTAGAAAGCGACAATACCAGCCTCCGTACCATGGCTCGTTGGAACCACCCTTTCAATTATTTTTACCCCATGCTCTCGGATTTCCAAGAGGAGAGACGTAACAACAGCCATCCATGAAACAGTACCAAACCCTAGCCTCCGAAGGGATCTGGAGGGGGAATTCGCAGAAGGGCATCCATCTCCATCAACTCCATCAACGTGAAGGCTTCCGCATTGATATCCATCACCAGGGGCATCATCATCATCTACGTGATATCCATATCGTTGTGAATTCTTAAACGTCTAGTTGTGTATTTACACGTGTACTCATTCATACATCCATTTACCATTTGCAAAACAATCATGATGATGCTTACTTTCTCCATTTATGAGTAGTTTCATCAGTTCTTGGGGAGATAGGGAACCCCTAGCACTACTATGAATTGAGATAAAGATGCAATATTTTCTATTGGATGTTTTGTGATAACAATCCTCATGATATTGTGTGAAGTCGACCACACCAATATTCTGCCTACGGGACATGAACGGTTGTTAACGTTAGTGTGAAGCAAAGGGTGTTGAGTGGGTAATAGAGTGACATAAGTAGTCCCTCCTCTCTGTTGATCATTGATGCGGGAATAACATAGATTCACGGTATTTCATCAACATCCACAGGGAGACCCTTAATTACTAGTGCCAGTAGGGGCATCGCCTATAATCTGAGCTAGTAGTGGTGGTGAGTGGTGTGTTGCCTCAACTAACTCAGGGCACACCTTTATACGTGACTCCTCCCTCACAAAACATACATGTTATAAACATATTGAACGCCTAATAAATCCAAAAATATTCTATTAGTAGAACCATACTTCCCGAGAACGCTTTTAGCCCTATTACAGTTTCAATTACTTCACAGTTCATTTTGTGTTCTCACTTTAATTTCTGTTATTTAATAGTTAGTGAAGGAGATATGCCCTAGAGGCAATTTAATAAAGGTGTTTTTATTATCACATCTCAAATATTCATAATATGTTCTATACCATGCTATAACTGTATTAAGCGGAAATATTGATACACGTGTGGTATGTAAATAGACCAGGTCCCTGGTACCCTTTACTTGACTAGTCTATTGAGACCAACAGGTGATCAAGATTCACTGATCATGGATATTTATGATAATTGATAATGGAGTCATATCATTGGGTGAATGATGTGATCGACACACACCCAATATATATGTATCATAATGAGATCCGATCACAAAGTTCAATATATATTATGATAACATGAAAACGTAGTACCCAAACCTTCGACCGTGAGATCATATTTAATCAGAATCTCCGGAGGTTGCCTTGACTGCATCAACTGTCACACCATAACAAGGGTGATCATAAAGGTGTCTCTCAGGTTTCCGAAGGGATAGGTTGAGGCATATGCATCGAGAGTGGGATTTTCCAATCCGAGTGACGGATAGATACTCTGGGACCAGTCGATGAGATTGCATCAATTAAGCTTGCAAGCATGTGACTAAGAAGGATGCAATGTCACAAGAACGAGTAAATGTGTTTGTCGATAACAATATTGAACTAGGTATGGAGTTACCGGGGACCAAATCTCAGACATACTAAATATCGCACGGCAAGAGGAGTGGGGACTTGACGTTTAAGTTTCAAACGACAAAGATAATCGTGGAAAGCACATGGGCCATCATTGGGTCCTGATACGTCTCAAACGTATCTATAATTTTTGATGTTTCAAGTTGTTTTCATGCCATATGCTACATGTTCTATACACTTTATGTAATTTTTATGGATTTCATGGGACTAACCTATTAACAAGGTGCCATAGAGCCAGTTCTTGGTTCTGCTGTTTTTGGTTTCAGAAAAGTTGTTCTGGAAATATTCTCGGAATTGGACGAAACAAAATCCCAGGGTCTTAGAAATCTGTCACGTACACGGAGTCCGGAGGGGACCCGGAGGGGGAATCATCACCGGAGGGCTCTTCATCACCATGCCTGCCTCCGGAGTGATGCGTGAGTAGTTCATCCTTGGACTACGGGTCCATAGCAGTAGCTAGATGGTTGTTCTACCCTCTTTATGCCTCATGTATAGATCTTGTGAGCTTCCTAACATGGTCAAGATCATCTTATTGTAATGCTACATGTTGTGTTTGCTGTGATCCGATGAATATTGAATGCTATGTCAAGTGATTATTAAACTATCATGTTTATTTTATTTATGATCTTGCATGCTCTCCCTTACTAGTAGATGCTCTAGCCAAGTTGATACTTTTAACTCCAAGAGGGAGTATTTATGCTCGATAGTGGGTTTATGCCTCCCTTTCATTCACGCTCGAGTGACAGAACCGTAACGGATGGGGGATGTGTTGTTGCCACTAGGGAGAAAACAACAATGTTTTCATTGTTTATATTACACACTTTACTTAAGGCAATAATCTGTTGCTTGCAACTTAATACCCGGGTTTGATTGGATGACGCTCCGAGGGTGGATTATTAGTCATAGATGCAGTTGGATAACGGTCTATGAATTGTGTTGTAATGCCCGCATGAATCACATAGTAATCATCATGTCATGCATATGCACTACGGTGCAGCCTTTATATCTGTCAATTACCCAGATGTAATTTGTTTAACCAACATGTTATCTATCTTCTATGGAGAGGCACCATTAGTGAACTGTGGACCCCGGTCCATTCTTTTTGACTGTAATACAACCACTGTTTTCTTTACTGCAACCATTGTTTTCCTCTCATTCACTGTCATCATTGTTCTCTTTTCATTTACTGCAAACAAGTATTATTTTCAACACTATACATCTAATCCTTTGTGTTAGCAAAACAGGTGAGATTGACAACCTGACTGTTTCGTTGGGGCAAAGTATCTTGATTGTGTTGTGTAGATTCCACGTTGCTTCTGAGCCTGGTAGTGCGCCCTGCCAACTTCAGTTGTCATCAACCTTCATAAGTAATTTCTTTCTCCTACTGGTCGATTAAACCTTGTTTTCTTTCTGAGGGAAAACTTGTTGTTGTGCTCTTCATACCTTCCTCTTGGGGTCTCTCAACGAGCTTACATCTACGCGCATGAGGTTCCATATCCCGTTGTTTGTCATCGATCGGAGAAGAGTCTCGATCATGTCTAGAGTGATCCCAAACCGTAGGGTGGCACACTTAAGAGTAGACGGCGTTTAGGTTTGATTTGATATAAAAAATAGAGAAGAGAACCGGAATAGTTCCACGATTTATCCGATGGAGATCGGAGTGCTACGAAAGGTGTTTCGGATCAAGAGCAATTAAATAATATGTATTTAATATTAATTAAGCTAATTAGTAATTAAATATATGTTTCGGAGCAAGATTTGGGCCGTAGGGCCCATCCGGCGTCGCCCCATCGCATGTTGTCATCCACCGTATTGCGCCACCCCGCAGGACCAGGCTGGGGTACCTTGCCCACAAGTATAGCTATTTTGTGCTCTGATAGGCTGCTCATTCTTTCACTCACCATTGTGTTTCACTTGATTACTGGTTCATATTGCTCCTAGTTGTTATTAAGGCCATTAGAAAAATAAAAAAAATAAAAATAAAAAAAGAGAGTAAAAGTATAAAAAAAAAGAGAAAACAGAAAAATTGAAAAGAGGCCGAATTGCTATCATTACTTACTAGTGGAGCTTGCTTTATACCACATTGTGACACTTGGTTTCTTTCATTGAGCAATCTTGTGCCTGTCTATTGTGAGCCTAGCTAGTGACTTTCTAGTGCATTGGAAAATCTCATCCATATATTTGCTTTGCCACATTTGTCTCCATTATTGGTGTGTGTTTCCTCGGGTATTTTTATATCATCACAAAATAGCAAATAGGATTTGTTAGTTCGGTGATTGTTCGGTGATCATAGATCTTCTGCGAGAACACTTGATTTGATACTAAACGATAAGAATGTATACATAGATGTTTCTCATTATGATCATGATTATATTAGCTTAACTTATGCATGCAATTGTGATTGCTATTTGATGAGATGTTATTTGTTTTCACGTGAAAATTATGTGCTAACTACATGCAAATTTCGTTGCTTTATGTCATGTGAAAATATTTATCAACATCAGTGAGGCCGAATTGTTTTTCTGTTTTTGCTTTATGAACATCAGTGAGGCTCAATATTTCCTTCCGGTTCACACATGCACACTCATCAAATACCCCTATTATATCCTCATCACATGTAGTTAAACTTGCCCACAACTACAAGACCGTTGTAGCCTATTTAGTTGCCATGATAGAATCTAGGTTTGTCAACCTGCTTTGGCATGTCATGTTAGATTATATTTTTATTGTGTGTTTAGTTATTTTATGATGTATCATGACTAGTCTCAAATAGGTGAGAGTTCTTAATGTACCATTGAATTTAATCATGTGTTGTTATCTCATATTGAAGCATGGTATTGTGGTATTTTTCCTTTGAATGCTTTATCTTGATTGACTTGGTGCATCTTACACCATGTTATGACTACAAACAAAGTCACTTCTAGTCTTGATGATCATTTAATTTTTGATTTGTAATATCACTTCGTGCTTTGATTAATGATGTTTTGTCGATATGCCCGATTTTGACCGTTATTACTCTCTTAGTTGGTCGCTTCCAGTCTTTTGCTAGCCTACACTTGTACTAAGTATGAGCCCTACTCGTGCATCCAACTCCCCAAAACCAAAGTTTGCCAAATCTGTCTACCATATCTACCTATATGTGGTATTTAACCGCCACTCCAAGTAAATTTCTCGTGTGCTACCTTTAAAATCTTTTTTCTTATTTCACTCGATGAGTATGGAATATGTGCTCATCTAAATTTGCAGAGAGCTTGTGCCAATTAATATAACAAAAAGGCACTTCCCCATTGTTTGATGAAAGCTGGTGGGTACCCGTCAACACGGCTAGCCCTGGTTTGTGAAAGAAAGGTGGGGATAAGTGCCAAACTAATAAAAAAATGGAAACCACTCTCAAAAGTCTAAACACTTTGCTTGACATGGATTATTATAAGTTTTCCATTACCATTCGTTGACATAAACATACATCTCTCTCAATTTTTTTTTCAATATCTCTGTTTTATCAAATAAAAAGCTCTAGCACATGAGTAATCCCTACTTCACTCTTTGAAGGGCCTTTCTTTCACTTTTATGTTGAGTCTTCATCTTCTTACTTTATGCACCAGCTATGAGAGTATAGTTGTCCTTCTGAGTGTAATGTGCATGGTCCCAAGATTTATTATTGATTGATTCATGGTTGTGGTATTGCTTTCTCTCAAATTATTTGTATCTAGTCACCATTAAAACTTTGAAGGTGTCCTGGCATTTATGTTTTTCTACCACACGAAGGACTAGCTGGATACCACTTTATTATGATTTTCTTTATGATTGAAACAAACGCATCACCTTCAATGTTTCATTATTCATTTTCTTTTGTTTGTGTTTCTTTTCATGTGCAACATGGTTGCTAAGTTTACATTATTTGAAATTATATTTATCATGCCTTTGTTAAAGTACTTTCATCTCGGCTTGCAATGCTTTTACATAAAATTGATCAAGATTTGTGTTGGCTTCATGCCACCTCATAAATTATTTTGTTATCACTTACCTACTCAAGGACGAATAGGAGTTAAGCTTAGGGATGCTGATACGTTGCAAACATATCCATAATTTTTGATGCTCCATGCTCGTTTTCTACCCGATACCTTTTGTTTTCCACGTGTTTTCTTTTGTATTACTTTGTTTTCCGGATGTTTTCACAGACTTACCTATTAACACGATGCCCCCAAGCCAGGTGTTGTTTTCTGCTGTTTTTCTATTTCAGAAAATTTCTTAAGGAAATATTCTCAGAAAGGGCTGAAAATCCACGGAGATCAATTTTTATCCGGAACAAAGAAGGAGTCTAAAGGAGAAACAGAGGGGAGCCAGGGGAAACCAGGTGGGCACCAGGCCTGGCCTCCCCCTTGATCACGCCAGTGGGACCTTGGGAGCCTTGGCCACCGCCTTATGTCCCCTCTTCACCTATAAATTTCCTTTTACCCTAAAAACGTAGGGGCCAGACTTATTTTACACAAAACATACAGAGAGGCGCCGTCATGTCAAAAGTACAATATAGGGCTTCTGGAGTCCTGCTCCGCCACCCTGCCGGAGAGGGGGATCGTCACCGGAGGCCTCTACATCGTTATGATCGCCTCCGGACAGATGCGTGAGTAGTTCATCTCGGAACTACGGGTCCATATAAGTAGCTAGATGGTTGTTTTCTCCATATGTCTCCATGTTTAGAGTCTCGTCAGCTGCCTCACATGATCGAGACCACCGTTATGTAATTGGGCTTGTTGTGTTTCCTAGGATCCGATGAACCATGAGATTATGATTATTTAGTTCATGTCAATCTGAGATGCTTCACTTATATTTATAGAGAGTTTTAATCTTTTCTTGCAATGCTCTCTGGTGTTTATGATTACCTTGGCCACGTAGTTGTTTTCACTTCCAAGAGAGGGTTTATATGCTAGATAGTGAATTCATGTCTCCTTGTTACCTACGCTCGAGTGACAGAAACATGCGGGGGAGGATGTGTTTTTGCCACGAGGGAGAAAAGAGCGGTTCTCTTGTCTACGGATGGGAATCACTGCTTACATTACGTATTGATTTAATGCATTTGTCTGTTGCACAAATAGCAATCATTTTGTTTCTACAACTTAATACCAAGGGATTTTCAAGATAGCTTTCTTAAGGTGGATTTTAATATATGGATGCATGCTGGATAGCGGTCCATATGCCTTGACGTAATTCCTACAATGTTAGAACTCGTGAACTTTATCTCATCATAATAGTATTGTTATACGTTCATGATTTGTCAATTGCCCAGCTGTAATTTGTTCACCCAACATGTTTGTTTTATTTGAAGAGACGCCACTAGTGAACATATGGCCCCCGGTCCTATTTTCCTCATATTGTGAACCTTCTTTTAAGCACTTTCATAATTGTTTCCTCGTTGTTCCGATTTTACTATTATTGTTTTCCAAGACTCTATACGTTTAATTCTCATGTTTTCAGCAAGATCGGAAGATTGACAACCTTCCGTAAAGTTGGGGGAAAGACAGAGTTTGTGTTTGTGTGCAGGTTCCACTCTCTCGTCAACTACACACCAGTACTTTCTGGCACCGTTGATAAAAGCAAACTTCTTCAAGACTACGAAATCCTACTAGTTCAATAATCCTGGTTCCATACTAGGGGAAAACTTACTCTAGGCTGCATCATACCTTCCGCTTGGGGTCTCCCAAAGAGCGTGTGATTACGTCAGCATCATCTCTCCAGCGCGCGCAAAACCAAAACCCTAGCTTCGCCAGTCGTCGACATCGCCGCCAACTCCGGCCGTCCCAAAGCAAACCGATCCCACCATTGGCCTCGTCGTCCTCCCTTCTACCTCGCCAATGAGTGAATCAAGATGGGACCCTTATAGAGGGAGATCGAGGCCATCTTCATCATC
Source organism: Alopecurus myosuroides (assembly GCA_028641055.1). Classification (NCBI taxonomy): domain Eukaryota; kingdom Viridiplantae; phylum Streptophyta; class Magnoliopsida; order Poales; family Poaceae; genus Alopecurus; species Alopecurus myosuroides. The sequence goes on from CM054063.1 coordinate 76,401,979, forward strand.
TCTAGCCGCCGGCCTCCATCGCTCGTCTCTTTTGATTCCGGCCTCCTCTGGTATATCCGTTCGTTCCTCCATGACCACGATGAGCTCATGCACCTGTAGGTACCTTCGGTTTCCCCCTCCCCCTCTATAAAGTCCTAGCGCCGTGCGCCGGCGTCGGTCGTCGCGCGGATGGTCATCAATGCCAAGTCCGGTGACCACATGGTCACGCGCCGCCTCCCCTAAGTTCGCCACACCATGCTGGAGCTGATGACCCAGAAATATATGGGATCGCAACAGTCTTCGAGGGAAGTAAAACTGAAATTTATTGATTCGACACAAGGGGAGCCAAAGAATATTTATAAGCCTTCACAACTGAGTTGTCAATTCAGCTGCACCTGAAAGTAGACTTTCTCGCAACAATTTATCAGTGATAACAGTTTTATAGCAGCGGTAGTAGTAAAATAACAACAGGAATAAAATAGTAACAGTAGTAGCAATCGTGGAAAACAATAGGATTAAAGTACAGTAGGCTTAGGGAATGGATGAACGGGCGTTGCATGGATAAGATAGTTCATGTAATCATCTAAACATGTGCACTGCAGATACTAATAATAAAGCATCCAAGTTCTAGGCAAACCATAGGCATGTGTTCCAATAGGCATGTGTTATTTCACAAACATGTTTTTCTCTGGAAGCATTAGCTAACATATCTTTTTTCACTTTAGTAAGTTGATCAATTTGAGTTTGAACCATATGAAAATGTTTAACAAGCATTTTAACATCATTAGAGGTTCTCTTAATAATACCATGCAAATTATCAATATCTCTAGAGTTTTCCATAAGATGATTTTGCACTCTCATATTAAAGTTGTCTTGCTTAACAACATAATTATCAAATTCATCTACGCATTGATCAGGTGGTTTAGAATAGGGAATATCTCTATTATCAAAATATTGGAGAGAGTGTACCTCAAGTGTTGATGGATGAGGAATTGGCTTACATAATTCTTCTATAGGAGGTAAATTCTTCACATCTTCAGATTTAATACCCCTCTCTTTAAGATATTTCTTGGCTTCCTTCATCACTTCATCATTTAATTCAGTCATCCCTCTCTTCTTGGGTGTTGGTATTGGTGTTGGCTCTGGTATAGGTGTAGGCTCGGGTATAGTCCAATCATCATTATTTTTGGCTATTTTAGCCAATAATTCCTCAGCTTCTTGTGGAGTTCTTTTCCTGAAAACACAACCAGCACCACTATCCAGGTATGTCCTAGATTCAACAGTTAGTCCATTATAAAATATATCTAGGAGCTCATTTTTAGGTAATGGAATGCCAGGGCTAGCTCTTATTAAAGAACAAAACCTTGACCAAGATTTAGGCAATCTCTCTTCTTCAATTTTTTCAAAGTTAAAGATTCTTTGCATAGCAGCATGTTGAGCACTAGAAGGAAAATACTTTTGAAAGAAAGCATTAACCAAACCCATAGGACTAGTAATAGATCCAAGTGACAAATTGTTAAACCAAGTTTTAGCTTCATCTTTCAAGGAGAAAGGGAAGATCTTGGTAACAAAATAAGTATGTAACTTAGTATCATCGGAAAATAAACTACTCAAAGATGAAAGCTCATTCATATGTTCCATAGCACTTTTACTTTCAGTCCCACAAAAAGGTTCCTTCTCAACAATAGCTGTATAAGATACATCTAGAGAGAAATCATAATCCTTATCTCTAATGTGTATGGGAGATGTAGCAAACTTAGCATCAGAAGAAGATTTATATTTGACAGCATGGCTTGCAAGAAGACTCTTAAGAGCACTTGCACCAGTAGTAGCTTGAGCTTCTTTAATAAATTCATCATTAAGTTCAATCTAGGTTTCATCAAAATCATCAATAGACTCAGGTGAATTAACAGGTGTACCAACATTTTCAACAGGAATTTTAGCACTTTCAATTTGTTTGGATTTAGCAATTGTAGCATCTAGGAAAGGACCTAGTGAACCAGTATCATTAAGCACACTAGAAGCATCATCACAAGTATCAGAAGCATTTTACGACTTAGCATAAGTAACAGTATGTGTACATGTGGTGGTGTAAGAAGCTTACTCATAACAGATGGTGAATCAAGAGCAACATAGGTGTTCAGAGTTGTACCTCTCCTTGTAGTGGATGGTAATATAGGAAAGTCTTACCCATGATGAAAGGCTTGCAGCAAACAATATCACGTTCAAGTGAGGAAATAAATAAAGCTATGCTCCCCGGCAATGGCGCCAAAATAGTCTTGATGACACACAAGTATAGGGGATCGCAGCAGTCTTCGAGGGAAGTAAAACCCAAATTTATTGATTCGACACAAGGGGGCCAAAGAATATTTATAAGCCTTAACAACGGAGTTGTCAATTCAGCTTTACCTGAAAGTAGACTTGCTCGCAATAGTTTATCAGTGGTAACTGTTTTATAGCAGCAGCAGTAGTAAAATAACAAGAGGAGTAAAATAGTAACAACAGTAGCAATCGCGAAAATAGTAGGATTAAAGTACCGTATGCTTAGGGAATGGATAAATGGGCATTGCATGGATAAGATAGTTCATGTAATAATCGAAACATGGGCATTGCAGGTAAAAATAATAAAGCATCCAAGTTCTAGGAAAACCATTGGCATGTGTTCCAATATAGTCATACGTGCTCGCAATGAGAAACTTGCACAACATCTTTTGTCCTACCAGCCCGTTTGCAGCGGGGCCTCAAGGGAAACTACTGGTAATTAAGTTGCTCATTTTAATAAAGCACCAGAGCAAAGCATTAACACTCGGTGAACACACGTGATCCTCACATCACAACCATCCCCTCCGGTTGTCCCAATTTCTGTCACTTTGGGGCCTCGGGTTTCAGACAACGATATGTGTAAACAACTTGCAGATATGATCAAGAAACATAATTATACTCATGAAACAATAACATGTTCAGATCTGAGATCATGGCACTCAGGCCTTAGTGACAAGCATTAAGCATAACAAGTTGCAACAACGGTAGAAAACACTAACAATGGATACTAGGCACTATGCCCTAACAATATGGCATTATTATATGATCGATCTCATCCAATCCCTTCCATCCCTCTCAGCCTACAGCGGTGTTTACTCACACATGGACTAGGAATCATGGATGGTTGATGGAGAAGAGGTGGCGGTGACGATGACAATGATCTCCTTCGAATCCCCGTCCCGGCAGGGCGCAAGAACAAGAACTTCTGATCCCCAAATTGAGTTTCGAGGTGGCGGCGGCGTGATACGTCATAAACGTATCCTTAATTTCTGATGTTCCATGTTATTTTCTTGCCATATGCTAAATGTTTTCCTTACACTTTATGTCATTTTTATCGATTTCCCGGGACTAACCTATTGACAAGATGCCACGTAACGAGTTCTTGTTTTCTACTGTTTTTAGTTTTAAAAAAGTTGTTCTGGAAATATTCTCGGAATTGGAAAATTCGAATCCCGGAAGTCTTAGAATTCCCGAAGGTTCCATGAAGTCCCAAAGAGGCTCGGAGAGGGACACAGGGGGCACACCATAGGGTGGTGCCCCTGGCCTCGCTTGGGGGTGGCGTGGGCCTCTCGGGAGCCCACCGCCATTGCCCTTTCGCATATATAATCCCCCCGATGCGTGAACCCTAAATATATCCCACTTTTCCATGAAAAACACCCGAGGACGCCTTCATTATCAAACCGAGATCGGGAGAGTTCTGGAGTTCTCCCTGGCACCATGCCGGGAGGGGAAATCATCACCGGAGGGCTCTACACCACCATGCCCGCCTCCGGAGTGATGCGTGAGTAGTTCATCCTTGGACTACGGGTCCATAGCAGTATCTAGATGGTTGTTCTCTCCTCTTTATGCCTCATGTTTAGATCTTGTGAGCTGCCCTACATGATCGAGATCACCTTATTGTAATGCTACATGTTGTGTTTGCTGGGATCCGATGATTATTGAATGATATGTCTCTTGATTATCAATCTATGATGTTGTCTTCATGTGTATGTTATTTATGATCTTGCATCCTATCCGTTGTTACTAAATGCTCTAGCCAAGTAGATGCTAGTGACTCCAAGAGGGAGTATTTATGCTCGATAGTGGGTTCATGCCTCCTTTGCATCTGTGCTCGAGTGACAGAAACATGACGGATGGAGGATGTGTTGTCGCCATTAGGGAGAAAACAATGATGTTTGCATTACACACTTTGCTTACTGCGATTATCTATTGCTTGCAACTTAATATCCAATGTTTGTTCGGATGATATTCGGAGGGTGGATTATTAGTCATAGACACAGTTGGATGACGGTCTATGTATCTTGTTGTAATGCACGCATGAATCTCATAGTAATCATCATGTCATGCATGTTTCATTATCTATCAATTGCCCAGCTGTAATTTGTTCACCACGCATGTTAGCTATCTTTTATGGAGAGACACCACTAGTGAACTGTGGACCCCGGTCCATTTTCTCATACTGATAATACAACCACTGCTTCCACTGTTTTCACACTGCTACTGCTGTTTTCATATTGTTTTCCACACCATACATTTAACCTCTTTGTTCTCAGCAAAACCGGTGAGATTGACAACCTCACTGCTACATTAGGGCAAACTGATTGATTGTGTTGTGTAGGTTCCACATTGCTTCTGAACCGGTAGTGCGCCCTACCACATCAACTGCATCAACCTTCATAAGTTGCTTTTCCTCCTACTGGTCGATTCAACCTTGGTTTATTTTCTGAGGGAAAAATTGCTGCTGCACTCTTCACACCTTGCGCTTGGGGTCTCCCAACGAGCATGTGTCTACATTCCATCAAGCTTTTCTAGCGTCGTTGTCGGGGAGGAAGAGAATTTCTACAAGGGGAGTTTCTCACTTCCAATCTATTTACTTTTTTTTTAGTTTTTCTTATTTTATTTCATTTTGTCTTGGTTGCTTCTCTTTATAAAAAATACAAAAAATTATTTCTTACTCTAGTTGTTACTTTTGTTACCTTGTTGTTATTATTTATTATGTTGCTCCCTAAGTTTACCCTGAAAGATCTTCTAGTTGGTAGTGGTTCTATAATTGGAAAGGATACCATTAAAGAATTCTTTAATCATGTTAGTAAGCATGATAATTTTGAAGAAAATCCATTGTAGAACTTGCTCCAAATTATGAAACTGCTGCAACTTATTTAATTCACATGTTAGAAGCTAGGTTTGTTAACCTTTGTCCCATACTGCAGCATATGTTCCTCAACTTGAATAATATTGAAGATATTGAAAAAAGAAATTTTATCTTAGAAACTATGCTTAAAGAATTTGGAGATGTTGCTATAGAAGCTAGAAAAGTTTTTGATCGTTTCAATATGCTAGGCTCATGTGTAGATGTTGTTGGCGCTCTTGAAAAAGCTAAACCTAAAAGTGAAAAGGAAATGAAGAATACCAATCCCCTTTAAATTGGTAGCACTGCACGAAGACCAAGAAAAGAATTTTGGTTGAATTGTTCCTGCTAATTTATTTGATGAGAGTAGTAAACCTAAAAGTTCTAAGTGAGGAACATCTGAAACTCATTTGGATAAAATACACAACATTATTGAGGAATTTCCTGATCTTGATTTGAATGCTTATCCTCTTGAAAACACTTGATTCCATTTTTCTGAGCCTAGCTAAAAGGCGTTAAAGAAAAGCACTTCTTGGGAGATAACCCATGGTTTATTTTTTCTTTGTGTTTCTATGTTTTCTTTGAGTCAACGGGTTTTATACTTCTTTATAAACTCCTTTGTATCTTTATTTTCATGTATTAGTTGTGCCAAGTAAAGTTTCTAGCGAAAGTTGGAGTTGGTTTTGGATTTCTGCGCAGGAAACAGATTTCTGCTGTCCACCGTAAAAAATCGTATAAATCACAGAAAGATCAAAATGACCTGAAACTTTTTGTGCTTATTACTCAACTAATTCCAAAACTTTTTTGTTCCTTATGTTTTTCAATCTGAGCAACTTAAGTTCCCCGAACAAATTCATCTTTACAGACTGTTCTGGTTTTGGCAGATTCTGCCATTTTTCTTGCATTTGCTCTTTTACGATGTCAAGTGGATTTCTTTGCTTCATGAAACATCAGTGGATGTAGATAATTTTCAAAAGTATCAATATCACTTGTTCCCATGCAGAACCCATTGATTTTTTATTGTTGCACTAACCCTCTAATGCGAATTAATTTGAGTGTGGTGTGAAGGAAGTTTTCAAGGGTTAAGAGAAGAGGGTGATATAATGTGATCAAGAAGAGTGCAAAGCAAAAGCTTGGGGATGACCCCGTGGTTCATCCCGGCAAATTCTAAGTGTCTAAGCTTGCGGATGCCCAAGGCATCCCCTTCTTCATCAACAATTTATCAGGTCACTTCTAGTGAAACTATATTTTTATTCGGTCACATCATATGAAATTTACTTGGAGCGTCTGTTTGTTTTTCTTTTGTTTTCCTTTGTTTTCTTCTGTTTTCCTTGCTGTACTAATGTTGTTGGAACCTACCATTCATTGTTTGGGAGAGAGACACGCTCCGCTTTTTCGTTTGAATACTCGTATGCTCGTTGATGACCCACAAGTATAGGGGATCGCAACAGTCTTCGAGAGAAGTAAAACCCAAATTTATTGATTCGACACAGGGGAGCCAAAGAATATTTATAAGCCTTAACAACTGAGTTGTCAATTCAGATGCAACTGAAAGTAGACTTGCTTGCAACAATTTATCAGTGGTAACTGTTTTATAGCAGCAGTGCTAGTACAATAACCGCAGGAATAAAATAGTAGCAGCAGTAGAAATCGCTGAAAACATACAGATGGGAGTACCGTAGGCATAGAGGGTATGCATGAACGGGCGTTGCATGGATAACATAGTTAATGTAATAATCTAAACATGGGTATTGCAGATAATAATAGTAAAGCATCCAAGTTCTAGGCTAACCATAGGCATGTGTTCCAATATAGTCATACATGCTCGTAATGAGAAACTTGCACACCATATTTTGTCCTACCAACCCGTTGCAGCGGGGCCTCAAGGGAAACTAGTGGTAATTAAGGTGCTCCTTTTTAATAAAGCACCGGAGCAAAGCATTGACACTCCTTGAACACACGTGATCCTCACATCACAACCACCCCCTCCGGTTGTCCCAATTTCTGTCACTTTGGGGCCTCGGGTTCCGAACAACAATGTGTGTAAACAACTTGCAGATATGATCAATAAACATAATTATACTCATGAAACAATAACTTGTTCAGATCTGAGATCATGGCACTCGGGCCCTAGTGACAAGCATTAAGCATAACAAGTTGCAACAACAGTAGAAAACACTAACAATGGATACTAGACACTATGCCCTAACAATCTGGCATTATTACATGATCAATCTCATCTAATCCCTTCCATCCCTCTCAGACTACAGCGGTGTTTACTCACACATGGACGGGGGAATCAGGGATGGTTGATGGAGAAGAGGTGGCGGTGACAATGTCGATGATCTCCTTCGAATCCCCTTCCCGGCAGGGTGACCGAACAGGAACTTCTGATCCCGAATTGAGTTTTGAGGTGGCGGCGGCGCTCTGTTGTGTTTTTGTAGAATATGACGAACCCCCTCGTGTTTTAGGTTTACGGGACATATGTAGTCGAAAGGGGAGCCCAAGGGGGTGGAGGTGGCCCCCACACCACCTGGCGGCGCGGCATAGGGGGGCGCCCAGGGGTGGTCTGGGCCCCTCCTGCCCCCTCCAGGTGTCCTTCTGGCTCCCGGGGTCCTCTGGTGATATAAGCTCAATGGATTCTTTTCTGGGCAATTTCCCGAAAGTTGATTTTTCTGCAAAAAAAATGAGACACCAAGGTAATTCTGCTGAAAACAGTGTTAGTCCGTATTAGTGGTATCCAATACTCACAAGATTAGAGGCAAACAATAAGAAAAATGTTCGAAAAGGAGATGCGTTTTGGACGTATAAATCCCCCAAGCTTAGCTTATTGCTTGTCCTCAAGCAATTCAGTGACAACTGAGTGCGATAAAAGACTTTTACAAACACATTTGTTTCATATGATGTAAATATACTCACTATATGATCAAGTGCTCAGGCAATTCATAATAAAATTTATGCAAGATAAAAGTCACCTAGCAGTTATGTAAACCATGAAGAGATGCCAACAAACTAATAATAAACAACATGAAGTATATCAATCTGCAGGATTGCAATGCTCATAATAGGGTATGATAAAGTGTACTCGCTTGCCCTTAATAATGGAGCAAAACATAAATGCTAGGGCACCTCTGAAGTTCAAGTGAAGACTAAAATAAAGATATCAAAGATACAAGCATAAAAGTTATACCACAATCAACCGTGTTTTGGGACAATATCATTACACTAAGAATGACATCCATGCTCTCAAGAAGGTGCATAAAGTGAGAAGGTGAAGACTCAACATAAAAAATACAAGAAATGCCCTTCGCAGAGGGAAGCGGGGATTAACTCATGTGCTAGAGCTTTTTATTTTATTAAACAGAGGTATTGAAAATATTTTTTAGAGAGGTGTATGTTTATGTCAACGAATGGTAAATAGACAATACAGTACGTCACAAGCCAACTAGACTTCACAAGAGCGGCTCCCATAGAAGGACGCATCTGAGTAGAAGATCATCTCTCTTTCTCTTTTGTTTACACAATTATACTTTGACTGATAAATCAAGAGCAAAAATAGTAAAGAGAATTTGTTGTATTAATTTGGGGCTAGGCACCCCGCTGCCGGCTCTTCTATCATTTGGATAAGTGGATGAAGTCACTAATCCAGGGTGTGAAATCCAATCAAAAAGTGAGATAAAGATTCTCTATTTACGTCCTCATGATCTAAAACTGGGGCACAAAACAGGAATAATTTTTCGAAAGTTTTAAAAGTAGCACATGAGAAATTTACTTGGAGTGGCAGTTAAGTACCACATATAGGTAGGTATGGTGGACACATTTGGAAAACTTTGGTTTTTGGGAGTTGGATGCACGAGTAGAGCTCATACTCGGTACATGTGAAGGCTAGCAATAGACGCGGAGCGACAATCAAGAGAGCAACAACTGTAATAATCATGCTTGCGACAAAACAAAATTAACAGAGGCATAAAAAATGATACAAATACTCTGAGACAAAATAAATCATCGAGCCTTGATTGACATTTTATTTTTAGTCATAGCATGCGTGAGCATGTGCCAAGTCGATTCAAGCGAAACAATCAGAGGGAGATACCACAATGTCATACCCTTGTATGAATACAACAATGCAAGCAAACATTCATATGACATGCTATCTTTTATTAATAAGTTGGAACTAAACACGTGAGAGGACGAACTACTAAGCATCAATTAAATAACATACACCTTACACGAACAAACTAAGCATGTTCACATGGATGAGTATATGTACAAAAATAAAACAAATAGATTTCATACCAGCCTCTCACCACAACTTGAATTCTCGTAAGTCGTCGTTATTGTTCTTCACTTGTGGATTGAATAATATATAATGATAACCAAGCTCCAAAGGAGACATGGAAGTCCCGTGAACTCTGCAACAAACTTTACAAGACCAAAGAAGAAGAACAAATATTTTTGGGTTTTCAAATTAAAACAAGAACAGAAAGAAACAAGCAAACAAAGCAAAAATATTTTTGGATTTTTGAATATTAAACCGAACTGAGAAAAGAAAGCAAACCAACAAAAGAAACCAAAGAAGAAAACAAAGAGAAACAACATAAATATTTTTTGGTCTTTTTGTGTTTTGGAAAGCAAGAACAAAACAACAAAACAAAAAGAAGCGAAAGAAAACGAAAACAAACGAAAGAAACAAAAGATGGATATACAAAGAACTGACTGAACATGGTATGAAGATCAGTGTGATGTCGGTATACCTCCCCCAAGGTTAGGCTTTTGGCCTAAGTAGAGATCAATCACAGCGCAGGAAGTATCCCCACTGTGGTGGGCCGTCCCTCGCATGGTCGTACTCGGGCGCCCAAGAAGAAGATGAAGCAGTAGGCACATAGTCATATCCAGAGTGCTGGTACAGGATCCCCGCATTGTCGGAGGGGTGGACGAAATCACTATCGTCCCGCTCTCCGGCATCCTCCCCATTTTGGGGGTGGTGCTCAATGTATGCATCGAGCTCACTCTCAGAAAGCATCCATCCTTGCATGTCATTAAAATTAAAAAAAGAGGTGCAGGCAGGAGTACTACTCTATCAATTTTAGTCACTCTCCACCCGGATTGTTTGGAGAAAGTTATTCCATAAGATAAATTGTTCAGGTGAGCATGGGTAGACAGAAACTTCTGTTGAATCATGGACACAAGGTCCAGCCTCTCTAAAGGAAACTGCAGGTCTAGAGGGTGTGGCTCTACACCATGCAAAGTTAGCAAGCGTGAGGCAATAAGACCTCCACAAATTCCGCCCTTCTCACGGTTAAGTGAGAGACGGTAACCAATTAAAGCACCAAAGTGATAAGACCTATCACGTCTTAAGGCAGCTGAGATAAAAGCCAGATCATAAACATATAGCTTGTTGACAGTTTTTCTAGCTAACACACATTTAGAAATAAAATAAGCAAAGTATCGAATTCTAGGGAGTTGAATTTCTCGTATTTTACCACTCTCACCCTGTGAAGCTTCTGCCTTGGCAAATATCCTCATAAAAATCCAGTAGTGATTTAGGCTGCCCTCTTATTTTCTCACATGAACCCCACTCTAGTACCTTGATAGCTGCACAAAAATCACTGAAAGGCAAATCTACAGCTTCATTATAAATTTTGTAATGGACCATAGGGTTAGTTGAAGACCATCTAAAGTGAAAGTCCTGCACCAGAGACATGGTTAGTTTAACATGCTGGATAGTTTCATCCTCAATGAAGCGGTCCAATCCTGTATTATGCACAAGAGTATAGAAATCCTGCAGAATTCCCGTAATCCGCATGAATTCCTGGCATGGATAAATCGATGGAAACACTCTTTCTTCACGGAGCACATGCATGACCTCATGCAACTCCAACTCATGCTGGTTTAGTTGATGCACACTGTGCTCATCTCTGAAATTTTTTGTAACAATCATCACAAAAATTGATTTCAAGCAACTATAAGGTGGAAACTACCATAGAGACTTATAGGAGAGCTAAACATGCATCAAAACTATATTATTTCCACTCAAATCAAGCATGCAAACTCACATAAGTTGTCACCTACAGTACCAAAATACTCAAGAAATTTCCACCAAACAAAATTCTACTTGGATAATCGGAGGAGTCACATACCGGAGAGCAAATGCACCAAATTTCAGCAAAAATGGTGGGACGAGCATAGAGATCGAAAAACCTCGAGGAAGAACAACAAGAACTCGGGTTTCAGAAATGTTTTGAGTTTGTGGGGTGAGAGAGGAATCTTTGGCAGGGGAGAGAGTTAATGGAGTGCCAGGGGGCCCCACACCATGTGCTGGCGCCACCAGGGGCAAGCCGCACCCCCTATGGTGTGCCGGACTGGTAGGTCCCCCTGGGGTCTCCCGGGTGGTCCTCTGCCTTATTTTGACGTAAAAAATTATTATAATTTTTCTGAAGTTTTCGAGAAACTTTATTTTTGAGGTATTTCCAGAATTTAATAATTAATGAAAACCTAGAAAAACAAAAGTGAAAAGGTGGAAAACAAAACCAAAACCAGTACTACAGAGGTTCTATGACACTCCAATAAAAAAAATAACCAAAGAAAACAAAGGTGGAAGTGGTGAAAACAAAAATGTGGATGGTGAAAACATGCATAACCACAGTAATCAGGGTGAAAACATGAGGAAAACATGACTATGGATGATGGAAAACATGATTACACTAAAGTAGCAAGGTGATAACAGAACTAAACATGGTGAAGACATAATGGGAAGGTGAAAACATAGTGAAAACATTGTCCTCTTCATTCAAAATCATTTTGTTAACAAGGGTGATCAAGTGTTATTACCAGAACAATTTTTATATGAAGCAAAACTTTGCATATCACTAAATAATTAATCATAATAATTTCATATTCTTTTGATTGCTTTGGAATGGGACAATGAAATTCTCCAATGTTGATGGTCTCAATATTTTCAATTGAATTTAGACCATATCTTCTATCAATCTTCTTGGGAAAATAAACAGTATGCTCTTTATCATTAACATTAAAAGCTACTTTTCCTTGATTGCAATCAATAACAGCCCCTGCAGTGTTAAGAAAAGGTCTCCCAAGAATAATAGACATATTATCATCTTCAGGCATTTCCAACACAACAAAGTCAGTTAATATCAAGCAACTAGTAGCAACTTGAACAGGAACATTATCACATATACCAACAGGGATGTCAGTAGATTTATCAGATTTTGCAAAGATATATCAGTGTGTATTAATTTTTCAAGAGAGAGTCTCTTATAAAGAGAGAAAGGCATAACACTAACTCCAGCTCCCAAGTCACATAAAGCAGTTCTAACATAATTATTTTTAGTAGAACACGAGATAGTAGGAATACCAGGATATCCAACCTTCTTTGGAACCTTGCCATTTAAAGAGTAAACATGAGGCATAAAGAGGAGAGAACAACCATCTAGCTACTGCTATGGACCCGTAGTGCAAGGATGAACTACTCACGCATCATTCCGGAGACGGGCATGATGGTGTAGAGCCCTCCGGTGATGATTCCCCCTCCCGGCAGGGTGCCGGGGAGAGCTCCAGAACGCTCCCGAACTAGGGTTGACGATACGGCGGCTGCGTATATTTTTGGTGGAAAAGGCTTCTGTATTTAAGTAGCGTCCAAAGTTCATTAACTTAGTGGCCTAAATGCCATTACTCTTTTTTTTTGAACCGGAACGACCTCTGTCCATTGACCCAGCATACTTAACTCAGAGGCCACCACAACACTTACATCATTCGGGACAACCTGCAACCATCTTTGCCAATTCAGCTCTAGAATATGGAATTATCTGCAAATTACTTGGATTCCTGGAAATAATGTGGAGGTTCTATTTCGGTCTAAGAAGCACTTTTTTGGTCCCTGTTTCACATAAATTGTCATTATAGCTTGCTGACCATTTGGAAAGCACATTAAGGGCATGTACGATGGGGTGACGTCGGTCTTCCTTTAGAGTTGCTACGTTGGATTTTTTACTTAGTTGGAGAAGTGAGAATTAAGAGAACACGATTGCCTTCTCTTAGCTAAGCGATGATTTTCTTAGATAATAGAGAAGCCTATTTTCTCCATTGTACTACATGTTTTCTCTTAAAAACTCAATTTCTTGCTAGAAATATAATTAATTATCATTAATCACTAGAGACGGCAATAAGAGATAATGCATTATATAACTTATATATTTTACCTTCTCTAGATGATGTAGAGATCTAAGAGAAGGTGTGTCTTCTCTACAATTGTACATGCCCTAAGGCGCAGACTAAACAAGAATTTGAACTAATCGAAGATGACGCTCCGCAGCCGTTCGATGGAGCCGAAACGGTATGGATCAATCTATACCGTTCGTTGTTGTCGTTGATGCCTTAGCTGAAGACGCAGTTCTTCAGAGTTGTTGGTGAAGCAGAGGAAGGGTCCTGGCGAGCTGCTGCTCGACGCGGCATCCTTCTCCTTCTTCCCAATCCGAATCGAAACCCTAGGATAACCTCTCTGATCCGATGGCTCCTTCTCCGCCGCCGGCGGCGGCGAGCGACGCGCAGTACGCGCACCAGTTCCTCAACACGGCGCTGTCCCAGCGGGGCCCCTCGGCTCTCCCGTACGCGGAGGACGTCAAGTGGCTGATCGCAACCACCTGGTCGCCCTCGCCGAAGCCTTCCCCTCCCTCTGCCCCAGGGCGGCCCTCTTCACCCACAACGACGGCCGCGCCACGCACCTGCTCCAGGCCGACGGCACCATCCCCATCACCCACGCGGGCGCCGTCTACAACCTCCCCGCCGTCCTCTGGCTCCCCGAGCCCTATCCGCGCGCTCCGCCCCTCGTCTTCCTCTCCCCGACCCGCGACATGCTCATCAAGCCCCACCACCCGCTCGTCGACCACTCGGGCCTCGTCGCCGGCGCGCCATACCTCCGCTCCTGGGTCTTCCCCTCCTCCAACCTCCTCGACCTCGCCAGGTCCCTCTCCCACCTCTTCGGCCTCGACCCGCCCCTCTTCGCGAGATCCACTCCTCCTCCTCTTCCTGCAGCCCCCTCCTCCTCTATGCACCCCGCCCCCTCTCCTCGCCCCCCTTCAGGGCCTGTCGTCTACGCCCCCCGCCCATACAGCTTCCCGGCCTCGCCCCAGCTCGCCGTGCGCCCCCCACCCGCCGAGGACCCCTCCGAGATCTTCAGACGAAACGCCATCACCAAGCTCGTCGACACGGCCTACGCCGACGCAGCTGCCCTGCGCGGTGCGCGCAAGGCTGAGGTCGATACCCTCTTCGCCGTGCAGGCTGAGCTGCGTGGCCGTGGGGAATCCGTCGACGTCGGGGTGCGCATGGTCACTGAGGAAATGGAGGCGCTGGAGCAACGTCTTCAGGACACGACGATGGTCACTGATGTCATTGGGGCCTGGGTCGCTCAGAATCTCAAGGGGGCTGCTGACGGCGACGATGACACCGAAGCGAAGGGGGCCATCCAGCCCGTGGACACGCTGTCCAGGCAGATGCTCGACTGCACTGCAGCTGATCTAGCGCTAGAGGACGCCATTTATGCGCTTGACAAGGCTGTCCAGGAAGGGTGTGTGCAATTCGATGGCTACCTCAGGAGCGTGCGCGCTCTGGCGCGGGAGCAGTTCTTCCAGCGAGTCCTCTGCACCAAGGTCAACAATGCGCAGCAGCAGGCGCAGGTTGCTAGGATGGCCGCACGGGCACCGCGACAGTATGCGACCTAGCGACCACAATGGATAGGTCAGTATACATGCTAATTTTCAGTAGATTCCGTCCATTGTAAGAGTCGCTCACAGTGTAAAGGGTTGATACTGGTGTCGGTGTGTGCTTAGCGGTATTGTGTTTCTGGTCAGGATGATTACTGAATATGAATAGATGGATGGTTTCTGTGTCGCGATAACTTCTTTAGTAGTTGTATAAGTGTAGTTCATGATGTTGTACTGGGCTATTGAACTTGCAGTACATATCTCAGTTTTGTTCTTCACGCCAAGAAAGGAAACTATTAGGTTGTTCTCAATGAAGAAAAATGACAGACCGTTCCGTGGTGCATAAATCATAATCCTGAGATTCTTGTGACTAGAGTAACTATCTTGTGTGGACCTCTTTGATGGGGCCTGATCAGATTCCTCGAAAGGATGGTAGCTGACATTTTATCAGTTGATCTGGCTAGCTGATTCTTCGTTAGTTTCAGATACTTTGAAATTCTGTCATCTGAAATATAATTCTGTTGCAGGTGTAGAGATCTGCGTATTCTTCTCAACTGTTCATGTAGACATGTAGTTGCCTTAATTATGTATATTTTCCAAGTCCTCTTTGGGAGGGAAATAGGGAGGGAGTGAGGGAGAGAGGGAGAGGGAAGGAGAGAGAAAGAGGGATAGAGGGGTAGAGTGATAGTCATGTTCATGCTGAGCCTGGTTGTGGAGTCTTAATTTCTCTTTATCGAGCAATTGTTTGATTGAGTTATCGATAAGTCTATTTCCATCTGAAATACCTACCAGTTCTCATACTAACCTCACAACCTTATCTACGAAGTCCAGACAGCTCCAGGAAATTCCTCAATTACCAGTTCTCATACTAAGCTCACAACCTTATCTACGAAGTCCACACAGCTCCAGGATTAATTCCTCAATTAATTACTCACTGAAATTACAGGACCACACAATTTTCTGATGCATCCAAAGCTTATATACAAGCCATACATAATTGAATGGTTGGTCTTATCTTGGTGTGGGACCTGTGTGAGTCGGTGAGGCATTGCCAACCTGCCCCATCTCTAGTACACTTTCCTTCCTCAGGTCACTTCCTTGAGCTTCAGTGTGCAAGTCAGCACTTGTTGCGCTGAGATTATTTGTGCTACTAGTGACTGAGCTGTAATTGCAAATTCCACGAGACACCTCCAGCTCCAGGCACTCTTGAGCTCAGCCACTATATCTGTCATTGTTGGTCGATCCCGTGATGGTTGTTCTTTGCACTGTAGTGCCAGCTCCGTAACCTTCCACACTGAGTTGACATCGTACTCCTTCCCCATCTTTGAGTCAGCAATGCTCTCGATGTTACCCTCCGAGAGCTTCTGGCGCACCCACTGGGCTATGTGGATGCTCTCAGTATCACTCGTGGAGACCGCTGGCGGCTGACCGGTTATAAGCTCCAGTAGTACAACTCCAAAGCTATACACGTCACTCTTCTCACTGAGCCGGGATGTATTATAGTATTCAGGGTCAAGATTACCCCAGGGTACCTGCTGGTTGGGTTGTGATGTGGGTCATGAACTCATCGGCAAACACCTTCATCAGGCCAAAGTCGGATATCTTTGCCTCTAGTTCAGCAGTCAGCAGGATGTTCTTTGTCTTCACATCCCTATGGATCAGCGGCGGCTGGCAGGACTTATGCAGATACTCCAATCCTGTACCATGAGACCATGATCAGTGCCCAGTTAGTTGATAACAGTAGGTTAAGGATTAGGCAAAAATAGCCAAACTTGGTCAGAAGAATGACGTTTTGCTAGGTTTGGCTGTTATAAGCATCAGATCAGTATATAAATCTGTGTACTGAGTCCTTCAAATCATGAAGCAATCTTGCTACTAAATTATTTCAGGTATGGTAGTCATACAAACCTTGGGCAGAATCGAGAGCAATCTTGAGACGTCGATGCAAACTGAGGGGCGTATCAACGGAGGCCTCTCCTGAGATAAATTATCATACAATAAGGCTATAATACAAAAAGGTTTGTGCAGGAAAGTAAGATTCTGACAATAAAATGTACTCCCTCCGTCCCAAATTACTTGACTCTAAAATGGGTGTATCTAGCACAAAATAAGGCTAGATACATCCATTTTAGTGTAAAGTAATATGGGACGGAGGGAGTATGTGATTTATTAGTGTAATTGGTCATAATTTGTATCATTTAACAGGTGTGCTATTCAGGAAAACGTGTATGTTTTGTCCACAAATCTGTTAATAATGTAGTGGACAGAAGAGCCTACCATTCACAATTGACAAAGAATATAGAGCAGTTGACAATGCACAAATAAATATTGCATGCCACACTTTCCGAGTTTGTTCGAAATTATCACACCTTCTAGGAAGTGTATCTTTGCTTAAAATGGTTTCCTTTTTTACAATTATGCTGAGAGTGTAATCGAAGAAGTTCAAACAAAGGACACTAAAACTTTGCATTTAAGGAAAGGCTTGTTGAACTAATGGGTTTCCTAAAGCCTAAAGTGAGTTTTTTTTCAGGGAGAGACTAACTTACCTCTCAGGCGATCCTCTAGGTCTCCTCCATGCATATATTCATAGACAAGGGCCAGATGTTTCTTGTCCTTGCAATAACCAATCAAGGAAACCAGGTTCTTGTGGTGAACTCGACTCAAGTGTTGAGCCTGTAATTTACAATTAAGAACATTTGCTTTAAGAAAACAAATGATAAGCCTCAAGTTCACAGCCTACCTCAGATTGAAACTCTTTATCCCCTTGAGATGATGTTTTTGAATGGATCTTTACAGCAACTGGGCTTTGATTCTCCAAATAACCTAGAAACACAGCACCAAATCCTCCTCGCCCTATTTCTTCTTTGAAGTTAGCTGTTATGAGCTTCAGCTCCTTGTAACTGAACTGTCTGTTCTCAAATATGTTCGACCTCTCCCTGGGGCTATTAATCCTTGCGTTGTTTGACATCCATGTATCTGTAATTAATCTTGATCTTATATGAATGATCTTTAGTTACTGTAGCTTTTTAGTGGTTTCCTTGACGAAATTTACCTTGTTTGCTTCTCCTTCTATGAAGGATAAGAATTGCTGCCACAAACAGTAGAGTAGCTACCACTACTGGAACAGCTACTGCAATGATGAGTGTTCTATTTTTTTCCCTGTCGTCTTCAGCACATGTAGAAGCACCGTTGCCACAGATATTTACATTGTTACCAATCCTAGCATGACATCAACAATGGAAATAGTTAAATCTGGAGCAAGAAAATGCGGCAACTGTACTTATTTAAGTCAAGTTTGCCATTGCTTGCTTTCTAATTCCTTGACCATAATATCCTACAAGAACAATTTCAATCAAGTAACCTCTTTGGAGTTTTGATTGGATGAACTGTGGGCTTGTACATTTTTATCATAATATAAATAATAGAATCTTGAGCCTATTTCAGTAAAATGTTGCTGTATAAGTTGTAAGTTAGCTATGCAAACCTTAGTACAAGAGATCCATTTTGGTGCTTTTGTAGTAGAGCTGCAGGAATTGAGCCACCGAGTTTGTTGCTTGACAAATCACTGTAGAAACCAATATGTTATATTTTAAATATACTGATGCTACATATTATAAAGGGAATCGAGGCAAACAAGTGTACTTACAGGAATGTGAGTGATGGCATTTGCCCTAGAAAATCAGGTATTGGACCAGACAGACTGTTATTGGACAAGTCCCTGGAATTGCAATTCTTACACAAATAATCTAATAGGTACAGCAAAGAAAATATACAAGCGAAATGAAAATTTATTTTGCTTCAAGTTGTTGTATATATGATATTAGCTGCGAAATATTATAAGTTATAAGAACCTGAAGGTGTCCCTAAATTTATAACTTACAAGCAGAATATGATGGATGATGATATTAGGCACTTACAAGTATTGAAGGGATTTAAGATCACTGAAAGAAGGATCAACTGCACCAGTCAATACACTAGATGACAGTTTTCTGTAACAAATCCCATATTCGATTAATCTTTCAGTGCAAGCATGCATGTGCAGTTCTTCTGCACTTCATGATTAATTCATTTACTTTTTTTAATGCTCACAAGTGCAACTTACAAAGCTGTAATCAATGCAGGACCAGATGCAGAATAACTGCAGTTCAGGCCATCCCAGGCAAATGCCTTCGGTGCACAAGGATCACCCATCCAGTTTCTCTTCAGCATGTACGTTGCACGAATTGCCATCATGGCTTTGGCTGTTAGGATGGAAAACAAGAGAAGGTATTTCTGAAGTTCTGCTTTATGCTATCCGAAACATGTAGTACAAAACTGCTGGACTTGTAAATGTTAACCCAAATTAAGATCATCGAGAATGCAGAAATGGGTTGAAGTGTTACATACCGTCTCCATTGTCCGTCACAAGCTCAGTCAGCTGCCTCACTGTATATATCTCGAACGCGTTCAGGATGGGTGGGAGCGTGGCATCCGGCGTGGCGACAAGTGAGACAGCGTGCTGGCCCGAGCCCTGAATCACCACCCTTTCGACAACCTCTGCAGAAAGGTACTTCGGTGAGTAACTCCGGCTGCCGTTCCACAAGGCGTCGTCGATGAGGATGTCGAACCGCCTCAGCGCCTTGCTCGGCAGCTGCTGCAGCTCCGCAAAGTAGAGCAGCAGGAGGTAAGCCGTGCTGCCGTTTTCATTGTTCTTGGAAGTGTCCGGGGTCCATGAGAAGTCGAGCTGGGTTCCGTTCAGGGGAGTGGCGGCGCTCCGCACTACCAGCGCCGGTGCGTCGAAGCTGACGGAGTTGGAGACGTCGACGGTGTCTGCTGTTGTTATGTTGGTCCATGCAGCGACATCGCCGTAAGACTGCCAGATACGGTCGTGGGGATCAAATGGGTATCTGTTGTTGGCATTTGGCAATGAATGAAATCTTGTGTGAGAAAATCGCTAGGAATAGCAAAGTGTCTGGAATGACCAATGCATTATGTTGTTTGAAAAAATTGGTTCTTGAATGACCAGAAATGATGGATTTGGTCTGGCATTGCAAAAGGGTGCCATGCATGGTACTTAATTAGCATGCCATTGAGGAATTAAAATGCAACAAAAATTTGTGGTGATAATCTCTCTTGTCAGAACAAGCTGTGGTGGTCAATGGCCAGCCGTCAGTTTGACCACATTTCACGGGGAACTGCATGTTAGTGTCTACTGGGACTTGGGAGTTGTGATAATATTAAAACCTCGTCTGCTGGAACATTTGGAAGCAACGCAATGTAAGGGTGTTTGGGAATGCTAGTCAGCTCAAGAGCGAAGCTGAGCTTGCAGCCCGTATCTTCGAGGATCAAAAGCTTTGGGTAGATGCGGGAGCTGGAGTGGGTATTATCTTTAGAGAGGAGTTCCTTTAGTGAGTGAGTGGGTGTGTGCGTTCGACAGCTGAGTTACCTGTAACTTCCGATGTCGGCCTCTTGTAATGTGTGTTTTGTCTCTCCCCTTCTATAAAAATCTGGTATGCAATTGCATACCCTCTAAAATAAAATAAAATAATGCAAGCTATGTACAGTACTAGATAAATTAAAATGCAGCATGAACTCAGGATTTTATTTATTCATTTCCATATCTGGTACTTTTTTTTTCAAGACACGCACAAGACATATCTGGTACTGTTTGAAACATGGCTATTTTCATCGTGGTTTCGTGCCGACGCTGTAAATCTGTTTTAAATTTTAATGTTATATAATCATCACCGGAGGAAAATGGTTTATCTCAATGGAAACTTGTGCAAGAAAAAACAAGGAATGCTGCCGTACGTACGTGGAATGTGATGTGCACAGAAGTCAACATGACCTCCATTTTCTTGGGTCAGAGAGTAATCAGCGGGCCACTATAATATGCATCGGTGTTTATCACCGGGCTCACCTGAATACTCTATAGGAACTGGCCGGCCGCCAGAAGTGGTAGCGGTTCAAGGCGAATCTGGCAGCCGGGCGGCGAAGGTTGAGCAGAAAGAGCGACCGGTTCACGGTGGCCTCCGGGTACATGGTCGCCTTGAGCGGCCTGAGGTCAAGCCCGGAGATGAACGGCGTACCCTGCCCTATGTCCACGAGGCACACCTGTGAAACAAACTCCGACACAAATAAATATTTATGAGCAACCAGTTCACTCCAAAGCTCTGAAGTCTGTGAGGCACTCACCTGCAAGAAATCGGCTGGTGACACGACGATGGCCTCGAGGATGACGGTGTCGTCGGCGGCGGTGAAGTTGACGGTGGCCCAGCGGTTGACCCCGAGGTGGAGGTCGAAGGTGGGCGGCCTGTTGAGCGAGTCGTAGTTGCCGTAGTAGAAGCTGCCCCTGACGAGGTACCTGCCCTCCTGCGAGAGCCCCCGGAGCGTGTAGCAGCTGCGCGCGCCGGTGCCGGCGGTGGGGAAGTAGCGGACGTTGAGGTACCGCGGCGCCAGGTCCCGGTCGCTGTACGGCGGGCTGATGTCGGCGTTGGCCCCCGCCCCGGCGTCAACGAAGCCGGCGTCCGAGACGTACCTCAGTCCCCGGGTGGAGTCGTCGGGGTAGCTGGTGCCGTCGGCGATCCCGCAGTCGATGCTGATGAAACCTAGCGCGTCGGGCTGGGCATGCATGGGGACGACGACCTCGGACGCCGACACGAAGCATAGTACGATGAAGAGGAGCAACCTGCGACGAGCCGGTTCTGTTGTCGTTGCTGGCGCCATGGCTGCCTGCATGCACGTTGGCCTTGCTGTCTGTTCTGATGTCCTGTGCTCTCAAGTGAAGTCAAAGCCTCGTATAATTTCGCCGGCCGGCCGTCGAGAGGTTGGTGTGTCGTTGGCAAAGTTTTAAATAGCCGGCTATAGCTCGGCTATAGCCAGGCTATAGCCTCTCGAGAGGGTCGGGGCTACGGCTGGAGCCTTCAGAGGCTACCTGGAGAATAGCCGCTAATAGACCGGCTGTATGGATATAGCTCGGATATAGCCTCTTAGCCCGGCTATATCCCGTCTAGGGGAGCAAAAAAATTGGTCCAAATATTGTCACCTCCGTCATTTTCGGAGCCCAAATCAATCACCGTTGGTTGTTGAATTGCTGTTATGAGGTGCGAGTGCAACCTATAGCGAACTAGTTTTAGAACCGTTGAACTTTGTCATGAATAGTTGTTATTTAAACTCCTGATTGTTCGTTCATCTTGTATGACTATGCTGTTACGTTATGCATTTGCGAATAATACTATATAAACGATTATATGTTGTCTTAATTTTACTATTTTTTCAATATTTTACCAAAACGGCTATATGGTTATAGCCCGGCTATAGCCCGGCTATAGCCTTTCGTAGCTTTTGAAACTGCCGGGGCTATATGCAATAGCCCGCTATTTTAAACTATGGTCGTTGGTGTAGTAGTACGTGGCAAAGTAGTGTTGGGTGCGGCACTGAGGCGATTGTGCTTGCACGCAGCTGCAGGTCAACGTCGTACGTACGTTGCAAGTGTTGGAGTAATCCGCGGCGAGAACGACGGGGGATTCCGATTGTCACAGCTCACACAAGTCATAAGTCAAGCGAAAGGGTAGAACAGTTAATTAAGAATTAGGGGAGTACTGTACGGACTACCTAGGAAACTGCGTGCAAGACCGAAAGTACTGATAAACAAGCTTTTTTTTTTCCGGAAATGGGAGCGATGGCTAGCCCATTGAAATAATGCACACCGCCGACTTATTAAAACTGAGTCCCTCTCTCCTGAAAAGCCTTTGTCCCGCTTTATAAATAAACCCCAACGGCCGAACAGATACAAGGTGACGGGAGATCCCTTACAAGCAGAACAAAGAAAGAAAATGGAAAAGTACAAAGGAGATCCAAACTTGCCACCGAGAACCGGACCGAACCCGACGAACGAAGCTCCACAACGACGCCCCCAAGAGGGTAATGACGTAGTCCGTCACCGCCGTCAAGACCGAGATGGTCAAGGATTTTCATCCGGAGCACTACCACGGCGAAGGTACCCACAACAGCGCCCCTAAGAGGGTAACGGTACCCGCAGGCATCACCGCCAGGGCGCAGAGCTTTCGCTCGGAAAACGCTTCACATACACTTCGCACAGACGGACCACCCACTGGTCTCGAGAAAGGTCTCCCGAACACGCTCCGGGGGAAACTGCCACCAACTCCAGGACCCCCGCTGCTCGCTCCACGCCACCTACATGGCCGAAGAGCAAGACCACCACCACTGCCACGTCGCTTGCCGTAGAAACGCCCGTGCAGTCCATCTTCCAGGGCCGCCGCCCCGGCGTCCACAACCTCGCGCCACAGCGTCGTCAACCGATCACCGCGGGAACAACATGTCGGGTGAGATAAATCGACGACACCAACAGGCCCGCGAGGTCGGCAACCGCAACCGATAGAAGGAGAACGTCCTTCGCCGCCATAGGCAGCCACCGACCGGACGCAGCAGCATGCCTGTCAGGCCTGGATCGGCCCGACTAGCCCAGTAAGGCCTGTCAGGCCCAGATCAGGCCCGACGAGCACCGCCGCCATGCTGCAGTGTCGAGGTCCCTGTTGCCAACCTGCAGATCGGGGCGGACACTGACACACAAGCTGGGGATCGGCCCATTACACCCAGATCTGGGTCAAGCCACCCCTGCTATGGTCCAACACCGTGCAGCTCCCACCACCGCCGCACCTCCGCTTCTGCACCGCCACCGTTCAACCGCCGCCGGCCCCGTTGACACACGCCACACCAAGGTCGACCAAGCTGCAAGCCCGACAGCACGACACGGGAGGAGCGCTCTCCAACCACACCGGCCCAAGACCCCACCCTTACCACCGACCAGGGCAGACGGCGCGCCGCCGCCCCACCGGAGCCCGACGCCGCCGCCACACCGCACCACCGGCCCCACGCGACGACGACGCCGCCGCCGGATCCGCTTGCCCCCCGCCGCCGGAGGCCTCCCGGACCCCGCACACCCGCAGACGAGGGCAACCCCACGCTACCCTGAGACCGAAGCGGGAGGAAGGAGACGAGTACCCGCCGCCGCCTGCGTCGCACGGGCTTTGCCCGGCCACGCCTCCTAGCGGCGGCGAGGGGAGAGGAGGGAAGGACGGTCGCCGGAGCCGGCGGCGCTAGGGTTTCCCCGAGACGCCGCGGGGGGCGTCGCGGGAGCCAAGCGAGTTGGGTAATTTCAAGAAAGTAAAATCCAGTAACCTGAGTTTAAGAAACGTAAAATCCAGCAACCGATCAACATCGACTCGGAAAGAAAATCTAAGGCCACATGTCTCGTGACAGTAACTCCACCAGAAAGCCACTAACCCTACAATATAAGAAGAAAACAAAACGAAAAATACACAACTCCTAGGCTACGCCTTCAAGAAAGAATCGTCGCACGTGTAACGATGGTGACGAGTCCAACACAAGGTTGAACTCCGGATTCTCATCCCCAAATTTGAGACCATCGCCTTAGCAAGGATACGATGCAGCGCACGCCGACATAGTCCAATCAGAGATCTTGTGTTTACACCAGAGTGCATAAAGTCCTTGTTGAGGCCGTATGTACCATCCTACTTTTATTCGGCTACCCGCGCCATGATAACCAGATACCGCTGGAGAAGACACTTGAAAATAGACGTCCCATACCGCTTGACGCCCGTCACTGTCGCACCATCTTCGATTTAATATCAACAAGCTAAATATGACACCTCCGCCGGAGCCATCATGCAACACTTGTAGGTAGCAGGCATGTCTTAACGCCTCTGTAGGAGGCGTCGTGCGTAGCATCCGCCGGAAACTTCACCAGCCGGCGAGGGACATTGCTTGATATCTCCGAAAGAGACACATGTGTCACATGCCTAGCCGCATCGAACCCGATCTGTTCATGGAGGGTACATCCCATACCCCCGTCGGCCTCAGAAAGGTCGTCACCACCTTGAGATCCAGTCTCCGAGTCACCTACACGACCGCGGAGGCCGCCACCGTCAAATAAGTGGGACTTCCGCCTCGATTCTAGACACTACGGGGAGTACCCATCGTCGTGTCAGCCACTGTCATCGACCATACAACGGAAGCCGCCGCCGCGACCGTCAGATCCGAGCACAAGGACTCGAATCCCTCGCGCGCCGCCACCTGGTCTGCTGCACTCGACATCTCGTCTTCGCTGACGAGCAGATCACTCCTAGACCCACCACACGTCGCATCAAACTGCTATACAAACGCCGGCCCGAGGAACCAACTGCCGCGCCATCAGCACCGCCGCTAGGCCAGCGTCGGCTGCCCGCGCAACCACCGCAACCAGCCACTACCGAAGGAACCTAGGGCCGCCGTCCCGTTGTCCGTGTTGTGCCGCCCGTCTAGGGCCGATAGACGCATCTGGCCAGAGGCCTCCCGTCATGTTTGGAACGAGGAGGCGAGGACCTGCCAGCCGCCGGCCACCATCGCGGAGGGTTGTGCCCCCGGTAGCTTCCTACGATCGCGACTGGTGGGTGGGATGGAGGGGATGCGGCGGCGGCTAGGGTCTCGCCCGAGCCGCTCCCGAAGGGAGCGATGCGAGCGTTTCGTGGTTATTTTCTAAAATAGTTCTTAGCCACATAATATATGCCCACATACTCATAAACAAGTATGATAGTACAACACTAGTGTTGTGAGGTCTGAATTTTAATGAGACGACTTGGTCTCGGCTGGGGCACTAGATCAACAAAAACCGAGATCAACCAAGGCTTCTACTCACATCATCTCCACTAGAGTATCAAGAACTCACTTTTAAAATTTCTTTCTAAGAGGATAAAGAAATATCTTGGGATGAAAAATCGCTCTTCTCTAACCGATTCCCTAAAACTTGTTTGTACTCTCGCACCTCCACCTTCATACTTTGCATATAGCATCCGAACAATCTGATTTCACAGTATCAACAAAAACAGAATTAAAGATAAATGCATCATATGAAAACATAAGATCAAATGTTTCATACAAGCAAAAATAAATGATCAAGCGATAGAGCCACCATTGTAATCGTTGCCTCTCATAGAACTTGTACTGCCCTTGCGAGTTGCCACCAGCACCACCGGCACAACCGAAGGCACCACCGAAGCCAACACCCATGAATCCTCTTGTAGCTTTTGATGCCAATACTTGATCACACGTCATCTCGAAGTATGCTCTCCATTCTAATTAAGGCCAGATGGGTTCATTAACATGAACTTTTACTGTTGTTTTTCTTGCTTATTCTTCAACATGCTCTCATCAGTGTCAATCATAGGCTCCTCCTCTCATGACCTGACGCTCTACCATCATATCCCTTCGCTATTTGGAGGCAACTTGGCGCTCCTCCATTTCCTTGGGCACCTTCCACTTATGAGTCGTCTCTTCTTTCTTCTCCGCAACAAGTGCCTTCCTTCTTGCCACAAGTACTTCTTGTATGGAAAATCTCCCTTTTTTCAACCTGTCCTTCTCCACATTCCTCTCATTAAGCCTCTTAGAGCATCTCCACCGGCACCCCCAAAGGCCCAATGGGGTCCGGACCAAAAAAAAAAAAAACGCCACAGCGGCACCCCCAAACGTGTCCACCCGCCAAAATTGTGTCCTGGCCCCCAGCCCACCCGCCAAACTTGGGGGCCTACCTGGGGGCGCCGGACATCGTTCGGTCACCCTACTTGGCAGCGGCCCCCATCCATCATTGACAAAAATAAAATTTACAAACTTTGTTCATAAATTAAAGGTAGAGGCATATGCCCATTTTTACATATAAATAGAACAAAATTTGAAAATTAAAGATGCGGCGCCCGCGAAGAACTAATCCTCGTCCTCATCGTCCAATGGTGGCGGCGGCTGAGTGCCTAACTCCTCCTGCTCCGGCATCGGTGGTGGGGGTGTTCCGGGAAGCGGCACCGCAGGAGCCGCGGGATCTGCCGGTGGCGGTGCAAAGAACCGCGAGTCTGCACAGTGCCGGGCGTCCTCCCATGACGGCCAAGGGTCCCAACGGGTTTCAGCCGCGTCGGGCGCCGGCCACGGTTCCTGATCCGCCTCCGCCATGTCGTCGTCCTCCGGCAGCGGCTGCAGCTGCTCCGGTTGTGGCTCCTCCGCCGTGGATGATTGTGTGCTTAAAAAGAGGTCTTGGCGTCATATCCCGAGGTGACGCGGCTGCAGTCAAGCGAGGCGACACGACGGGACGCGAGGCGGCTGCAGGCAGGCAAGGCGACGCGACGCGGATCGAGGCGCGCCTTCCCAATGCGCATGTCCCCACTACGGCCGCCACTTCCCCACTACGTGCAGGTCCCCACAACCGAGGAGCCTGTCCACGACAGCTATAAAATCCTCTCTCGCTGGAGAGGGGATCATTCCCGCCCCTTTCCCCCATCTCTCCGGCGATCATCCACCACTTCTGCAGCGATGGCGAGAGCTCTAAGAGCCGGACGTGTGGCCCGTGGAGGGCGAGGAGGCCGCAGTGGTGATCCTGCTCCACGCAGAGGGCGAGGAGGCCGTGGAGGGCAGGTGGTCGTGCTGCCCGAGTAGGTCGCGCCGCCCGTGGAGGTCGAGCAGGAGGTCGAGAGCGACAACAATGACGAAGGAGGAGCTGCCCTCGCCGAGGTCTTCATCATACTCTAGCAGCCATTGGGCAACTCCTTGAGGCTGCCAGATAGGATTGGCGTCCTGCTCGAAGGCAGGGAGCCGAACTCCTTGACCCTCCAGCTGGAAGGGTGCCCCCAACGCTGCAAGGCCGTCGTGTTCAGGCACGACGGCCGCCTGTTCCTCGGCAACGGCTAGGCTGCATTCACCCGCATGCACCAGCTGCAGCAGGGTTGTATGCTCGCCTTCCGCTCCACCGGGGAAGGCAAGTTGCACATCAAGATATACGATGCCACTTGCGTCCGCCACCCCTGTTGCACGGACAGTGAGGCCCCGCATGGCGCAGAGGGCCCCGACGGAGAGGAGGAGGGCGACGACGAGGACCACTCCGACAACGACGGGTAGGGGTGCTACGTCGCCAGACTTTGTTTTTTTTTTGTTTAAACCTTGTTCGGATCGAGTCAACCTTCAGCGCTTGTTCTAGACGAACTGCTACTTGTCTTTGGCACCATGGCATTCGTCCGACATGCCCATAATGTGTTTGATTTAACAACTCTGCAAACGGAGGGTACTGTTTGGAGTGTGATGCTGCAGCACACGCCTATTAAATTCGCGGACATGTGTTCGGCGCCCCCAAAGGGGGCCCAATTGGGGGTGCCGGACAGATATTTGATGGGTGCCCGTGGAGATGCTCTTACCTAGCTTGGTGTGGAGCTTTTCTTTCTCCCATCACTATCATCATACTCAAGAAGAACATTATCATCCACGGGATTGGGGGAGTGGCTATCGTTTCTCTTCTTCAATGACACTTAATCGTTCATAGTTCTACATGTCTCATCATGATCAAGCAAGGCCCAACAATTCGTCGAGCCAAATGCCTTTCTCAACTTTCCACTCTTGTGCTTGGTCATTTGCTTGTAAAATTCTTGAGAATAGTTGATAAACCATGATATATGAACAAAGCAAGTATAGAACAAAAAACACTATGCGCGAGCAAGTGAAGAATGCAAGTTGTATAATTAAATCATATCTTTTGCATTTGTCCCACCAGGGTCGAGACACTCAACCGCTCCAACACCGGTGAACACTTGATAGTTCTTGAATTATATGCCATCTATGCGAGAGTAAAGTTTGTGCTCGATATCCCCAACTTTTCTTGTGAAAATGATAGTTCTCATGAATATCTTGTAGATAGATGTGAACCAATTTTGTTTAATTCGAGGAACACCATCGAGAATGGCGTCCTCCCATGCCAAACACAAGGCCTCATGTCGGATATATACCGATTAGGGGTATGTCCGGCATAGGCCTAAAGAGCCAGATTACCAGGATGGCCTGTTGGTAATGGATCATAGTCCATTGGGCGGCCCAGTAAGCTGATGCGCAAGAAGCCAGATTCTAGAAGAACCCGGACCACGGCCCAAAGTGGTGCGGGTTGGAGGAGAAGACGGATTCCTTACTTTCTAAGTTAGATACTTTCCATAGTCTTCTAGGTTTCCTGTCTATCAGCCCTAACCCGACTATCTATATAAAGCCAGACGGGAGAGAAAAAAGACACAGACAATTAGCTAGAAGCCAACTCGCCGAGATGTAGATCCTCGTCGAGTTAGCGATACCATACTCACATTGTACTTTGTATACTTCAGGCTTCAACCCTGATTTAGTGAGATTGTAGGAGTAGGAACGCTGCCTAGTTGCGTCGTACCGAACCTGGGTAAACTTGGTGTTCTCGTTTGTCGTACTACCACATCCCCCGCGGTTCTACCAGTAGGCTCATGGCACCCCCGTCTATGACCTCTACTATGATTTCTCGACAGTTGGCGCCCACCGTGGAGCCAGCGGCGTCAGGAGTTACGTTTCGATCGGGAATACTCGGCGGAATCGGCGGCACAATAAAAATCGGAAGCTTGGAGTTCGACGGAGACGTTGGGCGCTTCCTCGACAACAGATCATACATGCTAGCACGGAATCACCTGGTAAGTATCTGCGTTTTACCGATTGGATCTACAAATATTTTTATCGGATTAACAACAGAGGCAATGGGATTCTATGGTGGAAGTAAATTTATCCCACCCTCCCGATACCCAATTGAGGAAAACTATGATACATGATTCTGCTCAAATTGCCAAAACAGTGCTGAATTTGCCGACTCTCCGGAGATGCCTGCAATCGGATCCCACTTTATAGGCATGGTGCAGTCCGAGAACGCGGACAACTCGGAAGAAATTAATCCCGTGGAAGAAGAAGAAAACAATAATCCCACAGAACAAGTGGAAGATCCGACACCCGTCAGTGAAACGACGAACTCGGAAGCCGACTCTGTGTTAGCTGCTATAGAAGCAAGATTAGAGTCGGAACCCGGATCTGAAAACACATATTCCGAAGATGAAAATGAAGACGCTTTCGAAAGAAAAGTCAAGTCTATGCAGGGGTCCTTCCATGAAGTACTTATGGCGAAACCAACCGAAAACTCGGATGCTGAAGACGATGAACACCCCAAAACGCCTCCGCCAGGTGAGGAAATTCCGAGAAATGAGATTCTGAGAAACGAAAAACATGCGATAAAAAGCATAGAAATGAAAAAGCCTAGGATTTTTACCTGGAAGTTGCGACGGCTACGCCGTCAAGATCGATTACATCCTGAGTGGTGGATGGGTTCTTGCGCTTCTGTCCTCCTGACTAGAAGTTGGCACGGAGCGCGTCCAACTCAGCGTCAGTTGCAAGCTCAGCCTCCGGAAGATCGAGAAGCTGCGGAAAGAAACAAAATCCAAGTAAGGAAAAAATCCGAGAAGAAGAAAACCCAAGAAAATTTCCCAAAGAGACAAAACTATACCTTTGGAGCTGGGTTTCTAGCATGGTACATTTTCCGGCTCTCCTCGTACTGATCATGAGTAGAAACCAGCTGGTTTAGGCGTTTCTTGAAGTCCTTCTTCGTCAAAGCTTTGTTGGTCACCCTCATCGCGTCGTCCGGGCCCGTGTATTCACACATAAACCATTTTCCGCGGTGAGCCAAAATCTAGATCCGCCTTCGGAGCCAGCACATGACAGTATCCATGCCGGTCAGTGGAGGAGTGGCGGAAACAAGTTTGGCAATTCGCCTCTTGATCCTCATCAGATCTGCAGGCACAGTCTGGACCGCGTCCACCGCCCAATTGTCTTGGGGAGTGGCCATGGAATTGCCAAATGGTGGAATGCCCGTTTCCTTTCCAAGAGACGAGACATCCGTGTGATAGAAGAAAGAGCCCGTCCAAAATTTGACGGACTCGGAGGTTTTGATTTTCGGAAACTAATCCTCCCTAAACCTACGAAGGGTCAAGGAGATGGTCCCGCATGTCGGAAGGGCACCTTCGTAGGGTTGCGTTTTACCCCGAAGCCGTATTGCCAGAAATCTAAGCGAGGTTCTATTCGTATATAACCCTCGAATAGGGCCTGGAACTCGGCTAAATAAAGTATGGAATTTGGTGGTATGTTGTGTGGTTGGATCCTATAATTGTCTAGGATCTAAATGAAAAAGGCGGATGGCGGAAATCCCATACCTCTATTGACGTGAGAGGCAAGGAGAACCCGTTCGCCGGGTGCCGGTGACGGCTCGGTGTCATCTTTGTTGTACCGCCATTTGTCCTTCACCACAAATCCCTCCTTCTCCAAAGCCGGAAGGAGGGAAGGAACCACATTGCAGTGGCTCCAATTCCGGGAGTTTTCCTCCCCTTCGTCTTCACCGCCGGTGGCGGCGGAAACGGCGACCTCCTCACCGCCGAGAGTAACGTTTTCCTCAGGAGGCGCGGAGAAGGGAGGCGGAGGAGGAGTGAAACATGATGACGGCGGCGCATTTCTAGCCGCGGGAGGCAGATCCCCTCGGGCCGGCTCGTTGGCGGTCCCCTCCGGCGCGGTCGCCGCCGTGCGAATCGGGGAGTCGAGAAGAGGGTCCATGTCGTTGATGATGTGCTTGATGTTCAGGGTGGCGTTCGCCACGTCCGAAGCACGGGGAGAATCTCCGTCGACCATTGTTTGGCGGCGCGGCCAAGAATGGGAACCTCCGATGATGTTTTTGGGGAAGGGCTTGGGGGCTAGCTCTCTGTGTTCGTTCTCGTGCTCGGGCTTTGGTTGCTGTTAGGGTTGTGGGAGCTCGAGGAAGAAGAAGGTGCGAAGAAGATCCGAGGGCCCCGAGGTAGCTATTTATAGCCGGGTGCACGGAGATTAGCTCCAACAGCTATTTTGACCGTTGGATGCTCGACGCGTGTTGCACCCAAAATTTCCGGGAAATGAGGGGCGGGGTGATAATTTCTATCTCCTCGTTTCCCGCGAGAATCTGTTAGAGGATACGTTTCAGGGTTTTGATTGAACCCAAACGCCCGTGATGTCAGTAGGATTTTATCGCTGACGTCACGAAGTTCCTTCTCCGCGAAGGCTCGTGGCAGAAAAGTCGGACTTTGTTAAAATCCGAGTTTTGAGTTAAGAGATTTTGGGGAAAAGAAGAATCAAGACGAAACGCCAACATTTCTCGGAAAAGCTAATCGACGAAAGGTGGCAGAATGAAGTCTTAATCCTTCTTGAGGGCTACTGTCGGATATATACCGATTAGGTGTATGTCCGGCATTGGCCTAAAAAGCCGGATTACAAGGGTGGCCTTTTGGTAATGGATCATAGTCCATTGGGCGGCCCAGTAAGATGATGCGCAAGAAGCCGGATTCTAGAAGAACCTGGACCATGGCCCAAAGTGGTGCGGGTTGGAGGAGAAGACGGATTCCTTACTTTCCAAGTTAGATACTTTCCGTAGTCTTCTAGGTTTCCTTTTTGTAAGCCCTAACCCGGCTATCTATATAAAGCCGTACGGGAGAGAAAAAAGACACAGACAATTAGCTAGAAGCCAACTCGCCGAGAAGTAGATCCTCGTCGAGTTAGCGAAACCATACTCACATTGTACTTTGTATACTTCAGGCTTCAGCCCTAATTTAGTGAGATTGCAGGAATAGGAACGCCGCCTAGTTGCGTCGTACCGAACATGGGTAAACTTGGTGTTCTCGTTTGTCGTACTACCGCGTCCCCCCCCCCCCCCCCGCGGTTCTACCAGTAGGCTCATGGAACCCCGTCTATGAACTCTACTACAATGTCTCGACACCTCATCTCTATAAATTGCGTAATGGGCATCTCTTGCTTTCACTCTTGACATATTAACAAAGCCCCCATTTCACAACTATCCTTTCTTGTGTATCATTTGAAAGAGCATTTATTGATCCCTAGTACTTTGTGTGTTAGTTGACAATACTAGTGATATATTTGATCAGGTGTTAAGTGGTGCAGGTCGTTCAATTCATCCTTTGCATCGAACACCAAAATGTGTGAAGGTAGATCAGCTGTTACTAATTTAGAAGGCAACCAGAAATTTCTGGTCAGCCGGATTATCCGGTTCTGGAGTAGCACATCGAAAATGGTTAAGGAAAGTCAAGTCTCTGGCACTAGAGGTAGCCACAAATTGGTTGTAAATTTCTGGCAAACCGGAAAATCCGGTTACCTCTAGGGCCTAGAGAAAACGGCCAAGGACCTAGTGTTTTTGGGACAGAAAACAGCCGGAATTTCTAACCAAAAATTTGCAGGCGACCGGATTATCCTGTTTGTGGAGAAGAACTCGAAATTTGGCCAAGTCCCGGAAAGTATTTGGCACTGGACCCTACCGGATATTTTCTACCGAAATTTTTCAAAACAGGAATTTCCGGTTTGGTCAACGACACCCGGAATATCCGGTTCAAGTTTGAGCTGGAAATTTCGGTTGTTTCTTGCATTCCGACGGCCACCTTTCGTGAGGGGTTATTTATACCCCTCCTTCTTCTCCAAGATCTCTGGTTCGTCCAAGCCTTGAAGATGCATTCTAAGAGCTCACCAAAAGCTAAATTTCTCGTAATCCCTCCACCCAAACTCGTTGATGTTTGGAGGATTAAAGGAGAAGACCCCGATCTACAACTTCAACAAGCCGTTCTTCATTTCCCCCTCATTAACTTGATAAATTTGAGTCTAGGGTTTCTTTGTGGAAAACCTAGACTCCATTGTTGCTTACTTGTTGATTGAAGCAAGATTGTTGGTGTTCTTGGGAGCCCCCAATTCGGTTGTGGGTGTGCTCCTCAAGCTCATTGTAAAGACACCGGTTTCCGCCTCGAAGGGAATTAATAGTGGAAAGTGAACTAGGCCTTTATGGCGAGGTTCATCAGAGAGTAGGGTGAGGCCTTTGTGGCGTGAGTAGGCCTTTGTGGCAAAATTCACACCCCTCCAATGTGACGTACTCCCCTCAAAGGGAGTAACTTGGGCATACTTCCTTGTTTCCACGTGCTTCCATTATTAGTTACCTCAATCCTTTACCTATACTTTGTGTTTGTATCTTGCTTAGTGTTGTTCTTGTCATATAGGTAAATTCACCGTAATTGCATATCTAGATAATTTACCTTTGTATCAAGCCTAAATAAGAAAAGAGTTAAATTTTGAAGTAACACCTATTCACCCCTCCTCTAGGTGACCATAATATCCGTTCAATTGGTATCACAGCCTCGGCTCTAACATTGGGCTTAACCGTCTAAGAGTTTAGTATGGTCAACAGAGGGGAAATCGCCGAGCCCGTGGCACCGATCACTATGGATGATCTTAAGGAAACGAAAGATTCCTTGACCTCATCCATGGATGCCAAAATGACGGAGTTGCGTGATTTAATGATGTAACTCTTGAAAGCCCAGGGCACGGAATCATCTACTTCGATTCCTCCGGAAGAAATTCCGGATGAGGAGGATGAGTTTGATGGTGGAGGAACTAAAAGTGATGCTCCATACTCTAACAAAACATCTAAGGGAAAGGATGAAAATGAGGATTACCACAATGTCTCCGGACTGTACTCTCCCGATCCTCCTACCCCACATCCTCATATTAATCCTAGAGGCGAATCTCCTAAAATTGATGCACATTCTTTTAGCCAATGACAATATTACATAAAACTTTCTTGAACTCTTATTGCATTGAGATTTGGCGGGTCATTGAAGATGGATACAAGACTCACGACCCCAAGAACTTGACAAGAAGAGAAGTGGTAGATTGCTAACTCAACTACACCGCTTTGCACATGCTCCAACAAGCCGCTGGTGAGAAGATCATTCCTAACATTCAACAATTCTCCAGAGCCAAAGAAACATGGGAAGCTCATATATCCATATTTGAGGGCAATGAAATCATGAAGAGGAACAGGTTTGATGCCTTGAGAAATGAGGCCGAAGGGTTCTATATGCTTGATGATGAAAGCCATGAGGACACGTAACAAAGACTCAAGACCCTTGCTACCCCATTTAGTGGTCTTGGTGCCACTCATGTTGATGATGCTTGGATCAAGAGGAAGTATGTGAGTGCCCTCATGCCATTTGAGCCCGTGGACTTGAAGAGCTTTTAAGGAAGGCACAACTATCACATCATGACTTCAAGTGAGATGATGCAAGAGATGGCGTCCTTTCAAGTTCAAACAAAGCTTGCTCATGACATTCGTGCTCATGCTATTGGAATACACAAAGGAGTATCCGTTGCATTGAAGGCCAAGGTTGTGACCAAGGTGGTGGATCAACAAGAAGATGTTGCTTTGAGGGAAACTTGGCTCCGCTAAATGATTAAGAGTATGATCCGGTGTTTAAGGACTTCATTTCCCTTGCAGAGCAAAAGTTTTGGAAGAACCCTCCCAAGGACAATGCATATGTTGAGGAGAAGACCAAGTCAATATATATAAAGGAAGGGACTCAAAAAGTGAAAGATTGTTTCAATTATCAAGACAAGTATCATTTTGTTTCCGAGTGCCCTTTTGAGAATAGGGCAAGCCAAGGAGGAAAACTTGTTCTGAAGGATAAGTCAAAGCTCCCCAACAAGAAGCCTTACTTCAAGAAGAAACCCTTCAACAAGAAAACATCTTGAAGATATGTGCTAGTGACTCAAGAATAGTATGATTCCAGTGATGAAGAAGAAGAAACCACAAGTGAAGTGGCTGCTATTGCTATTGCATCTTTGTCATCTCCATCTCTCTTCAAAAGACCCAATGAAAATCTTCCTCAACCTTCTGCAAAGTGCTTCATGGAAAAGGCCACCAAGGTATCATTTTCCTCCAACTCTAAGACTTGGAGTGAAAAGAATAACCTTGCTAGTCCTAATATTGAAGATTAAATTGCCTCTTTGGGTCTATTTATGTCTAACGTGCAAGGTGATACCAAGAGGTACTTTGATCTCCTCGTGAGCCAATTGGGAAGGGTGTCGGGCTACTAGCCTGTTGAGGTGTCAGCTAACTGTAGAAGAGGAAGGCAAGCATCAACGGCTGGTATCTAAAGTACCTTTCCTGCAAGCTCCAGCGGCTACGATTTCATTTCTTGTTATTACCATTTAGACCACCAAATTATTGTTCTCCTATCTATGTCCGTACGGGGCCATTCTGTAAAACTTACTTGAGCTCGTTCCTTCGATATAAAGGACGAGGGGGTGGCTAGGAGGATCAAGCAATAAAAAAACTCAAAATTATCTATTTATTTCCCTATTTTCCTTCCTTAGGTGCATAGCTCTGAGCCCCGAGTGCTCCTCCTTCCTTCCCTTCTTCCCCAACATGGTCATGGTCACCGAGACCTGACATTGTGGTATCAGAGCCCAGATTCGGGTATGTATCCCTCCCTCCGTTCCCAAAACCTACCAATTCCCTCCATCCCACCCAATTCTCATCCAAGCTCGTGAATTCACAGATCCGGACACCCACTTCCCCTTTCCCAAACCTACCACAAATAACCCCCTCCCACCAATTCTAATCTGAGGTTACCGATCTCTGGATCCGATAGTAAAATCCCTCTACGAGCCGCGACTACGACCATGCCAGCGAGTACACAGTCGCGTTCGTTGTCGCATGGCCGCCCAGCCGCGGCAGCGAAGCCTCTGGACGACTCCAACGAGTTGGAGGGAGCTTATGAGCTGGAAGAACTCAGTAGAGATCATCTGGCGCATGAGGTGTACACCATGGGTCGTCGCCTGTATACTCATTAGACGGAATCCACAACAGCTATCAGCGACTTGAAAGTTGAGATCTCGAAACTATCCAACATAGTATCCTGGCTAGCTGTGAGCATGACCAAAGACATGCCGGAGCTCGGCATGCCCGCTTCATACATGCTTCCCACCACCCAAAACTATCGTTTTCTACACCACCGTACCTTCCAGCCTCAACCCTTTCACCGATCCTCGAGCTCGTAACGCCATCGCACACTCCACACACCGCCCAAAGCCCTCCCTTTCCGCCACAATTCGGGAATTTTTCACCCACTAGGATGCCGCACCCCATGACAACCGCAAACACGACATGTGTTCGACATATGGTCTCCACCAAACCTATCCAAACCACGACAACCCCCATCACCACCACACAACCATCATCTTCATCCACCAACCAATTACCCATACATGTCATTGAGGACTTGCTAGACAAACTCCATGGGTCAATCATGTTCTCCAAGCTAGATCTCAGATCAGGTTACCACCAGATAAGAATGAAGCCTGCTGACATCCATAAAACTACATTCTCCACTCACATGGGACATTATGAATATCTGGTGATGCCGTTTGGCCTGTGCAATGCTCCAGCCACCTTCGAACAACTGATGAACACAATCTTTGCCCCATTCTCGAGGAATTTGTTCTTGTGTTTTTTATGACATATTAGTGTACAACAAGTCTGTTGTAGAGCACCAGCACACCTCACAACAGTGCTCTTCACTGTGAGG
Organism: Alopecurus myosuroides; assembly: GCA_028641055.1. Classification (NCBI taxonomy): domain Eukaryota; kingdom Viridiplantae; phylum Streptophyta; class Magnoliopsida; order Poales; family Poaceae; genus Alopecurus; species Alopecurus myosuroides. The sequence goes on from CM054063.1 coordinate 76,439,145, forward strand.
AATCATGAACTCAAGGAAAAATGTCCAAGTGTCTCTTTGGCCAACCACAAGTAGAATATCTAGGTCACATCATCTCACCCACGGGAGTGCAAACAGACCCAACAAAAATTGTGGAAATACAAAAGTGGACACCTCCGGTAACAATCAAACAGCTTAGAGGATTCCTTGGCCTAACGGGTTAATATAGGAGGTTTATTCCCAAGTATGCAAACATATGCCAACCCCTGCATCAAGTACTCAAGAAAAACCCATTCAAGTGGGAACTTGAGTAGCAACACGCATTTGACAAACTGAAGCAAGTCATGACCACTCCCCCTTTGCTGGCATTACCTGATTTCACAAAGCCATTCGCACTTGAGACCGATGCTTGTGCCTCTGGCCTCGGAGCCGTTTTAATGCAGCAAGGCAGGCCACTAGCTTTCTACAGCAAGTGTCTTGGACCGAAAACCAGTACCCTTTCTATCTATGAGAAGGAAGCTCTAACCATCCTGGAAGCTCTCAATAAGTGGTGCCATTACTTCTTGGGCAATAGACTGGTCATTAAGACAGATCAAAGCAGCTTAAAGTACTTATCTAGTCAAAAATTGCTGGAAGGCATACAATACAATCTCATGCTCAAGTTGCTGGAATTTGATTACTCCATTGAGTACAAAAAAGGCCAGGATAATAAAGTGGCAAATGCACTTTCTAGGAAATACGAAGTTATTGAAGACAGAAAAATTACCACCTGCCAAGCTACCTCTATGGCAATTCCTGCATGGATTTCAGAGGTTACTGCATCTTACATGGGTGATGCTGCTTGCATCAAGCTCCTCCAAGAACTAACAGTCGATAAAGACAGCAACCCCACCTTCACATTACAGAATGGAATACTGAGATACAAGAACAAGATTTATGTGGGCTCGGATACTGATCTGCAACATAGAATATTCCTCACATTCCATGCTTCTGCTGTAGGAGGACACTCTGGAGTCAGAGTTACACTGAACAAGATATAACACCTGTTCTTCTGGCCCCTCATGAAGAAATCAGTCACTGACAAAATAGCAGAGTGCCCTGTTTTCCAAATATCCAAAATAGAGAAGGTACACTATCCTGGACTTCTGGACCCATTATCTATTCCAAAGAGAAAATGGTCAGAAATAAGCATGGATTTTATCGAGGGTCTTCCAAAGTCAAGAGGTAAAGATGTAATCCTCGTAATTGTTGATCGATTGACCAAATACGCACATTTCCTTCCTCTGGCCCACCCCTATACAGTACAGAAAGTCTCTTCAATTGTCGTTAAAAACATAGTGAAATTGCATGCCCCCCTGCTCTCACTGTTAGTGATAGAGATCGGATCTTTACCAGCAAACTGTGGCAGGAAATATTCAAGTAAATGAAATTATCACTACATTTCTCCAGTGCTTACCATCCCCGGTATGATGGACAGACATACCGGTTCAATCAGTGCCTGGAACAATATTTGAGATGCATGGCCTTCAATGAACCAACAAAATGGTGTGATTGGCTTCCTGTAGCAGAAAGGTGGTATAATAGTAGTTTTCACAATCTATTCAAATGTCCCTCTTCGAGGCCTTATATGAGTACAAGCCTCCACAATTGACTGCTGCAGCTCTACCCCCAGAAATATCAACTGAAGCTATGACCACACTTTCTTCTCGCAAGCATATGATGCAGACACTACAACACAACTTACTCAAAGCACAAAAGTCGATGACCAATTTTGTAGACCTAAAGAGAACTCCAAGAAATTTATTGTCAGGGACATGGTGTATCTGAAAGTGCAACCATATCGCGAAACAACGCTAGGAAAGCGACAATCCCTGAAGCTTGCTTCCAGGTGGTACGGTCCCTTTCATGTTCTGGCCATAGTGGGAACAGAGCTTACAAATTGCAATTTCCTGAAGGAACTCAATTACACGATGGCTTCCACGTCAATCAACTGAAGAAGCACTTGGGTCCTCGAGCAGTCCCAAATCCGACACTGCCATTGCTCACACCTGATGGAAAGGTCAAGTTCGCTCCTCAGGCCATTCTACAACGATGTCAGTTTCCTCGCAGCAATGGAAGTTATGACGTAGCAATCCCGCAATGGCTGATCCAATGAGATAACATGTCAGAGGACGACGCAACTTGGGAAGACGCCTCCTTTATTCAGGCAACATTTCCGGACTTCAAGCCATGATGTCTTGAGTCAAGCGGGGGAATTGTCAGGCTACTAGCCCGTTGAGGCGTCAGCTAACTGTAGAAGAGGAAGACAAGCATCAACGACTGGTATCTAAAGTACCTTTCATGCAAGCTTCAGCGGCTACGATTTCAATCCTTGTTATTACCATTTATACCACCCAATTATTGTTCTCTTATCTATGTCCTTATGGGGCAATTCTGTAAAACTTGCTTGAGCTCGTTCCTTCGATATAAAGGACGAGTGGGGTGGCTGGGACGATCAAACAATAGAAAAAACCAAATTTATCTGCTTATTTCCCTATTTTCCTTCCTTAGCTGCGTAGCTCTGAGCCCCGAGTGCTCCTCCTTCCGTCCCTTCTTCCCCAAGATGGTCATGGTCACCGAGACCTGACAAAGGGCCCAAGAGGCTCTTGAGAAGAAAGGTGAGACCGAGAGGGAAGATGCCATTGGAAAGGGCTCCCTCTCAAATGCTCTCGAGGAAGAACATGAGCTTCGAGTATCTCTTGAGGAGAGACTTGAGACTATTGAAGAGTCACATAATGAGTTAATTTCTAAACTCACTAAAGATCGTGATCATGCAATTGCTAAATATAAAATGGCTAAAAAGAAGAAGGTTGAGTTTGGGGTTGGTCATGAAAAACTAACTGATGATCTAGAGAAGCTCACCAAGGCTCACAAGGCCTTGGAGAGTGAACACTCTACCCTCAACAAGTCTTATGAACAACTTGAAACTCAAATTGATCAATTCAATGTGCCTATTACTTATTCTTCTTCTTCTTCTTCTTCTTCTTCTTCTTCATGTTGTGATAATGCAAATGTTATTGAGGAGAATGCTAAGTTGAAGAAAGAGCTAGCAAGAATCAAGGGCAAAGGCCCTAGTGTTGAGAAGGTTGTGGCTCCTAGGTCACAAGTGGCTCCAAAGGCACAAGTGGTTTCTCCTAGAACAAAAAATGGCAAGCAAGGTCTTGGCTATGTTGCCAAGAGAAATAATGAGAAGAAGAAGATCAAGAAGAAGGCCAAGCCCGCACAAGCAAAGAAGAATGTTGGTGCAAGTGGTATTGTAATTAGGGATAACACTACTCGTAGCAACTCTGCAGGAACTAACAATCCACACCATTTATTATTTGTTGATTATTATGGTGTTGTGCAAGATAAATATGTTTGTACTATTAAGGGTTTCGTTGATTACACTATTCGAGTTCTAAAGACCCTTGTTGCTAACATGATAGGACGCTTCTCAGGTCCTAACTCAAGTCAATGATTTCTTGTAGGACTATGCTTCTGGTGGGTCAAAATGGATACTTGATAGTGGGTGTACAAGTCATATGACCGGAACCAAGGGGCTTATGATGGAGTTGAGACCAAATACAAATCAAGCAACCGTCACTTATGAAGATAAGTCAAAATCCGAGGTAACGGGTTTCGGCAAGGTGGTTGTTGCATCTAATACCACCCTTGAAAATGTCATGCTTGACGAATCCCTTGGTTTCAATTTAAATTTAGTTCGTGGGAAGATGGTTTTTTTTGTGTTCTTTGAACCTGACATCGTGGTCCTTTTGTGGAGCAAGACTCTTGATGTTGCTTATGTTGGGCATGTCTCAAACGAGTTGTATGTGGTAGACTTTTCTAAGTCAACCAACACTCAAGAGATGTGTATCTTTGGTAGGGCCGACGTGGGATGGTTGTGGAATCGCTGCTTATTCCATGTCAACATGATAACTTTGCAAAGTCTTCACAAGGATGGCCACATCCTTGGACTAAAATAAAATGTTTCCTTTGCCAAAGATCGTGTGTGTAGGGGCTAGGGCTTGTGTTGAAGAAAAGATGCATGATTCTCCGCATCCAAGAAAGAAGGTTATTTCATCGAAGAGGATTCTAGAACTTCTCCACGTTGATCTCTTTGGTGCGGTGCCCAAGGAAAGTCTTGGAGGCAAGAAGTATTGCTTGATGATTTTTGATGACTACTCAAGATACACATGGGTCTATTTTTTCAAGTTGAAGAGTAAGACTCAACAAGACGTCATCGACTTCTCCAATCAAGTTCAACGTCAACAAAATGTTCCCATCCTAGCTATTAGGAGTGAAAATGGCCCCGAGTTCAAGAACTACACTCTTAATGAGTTCCTAGGTGAAGAGGGTATTTGTAATCAATATTCTGCTGCATATACCCCTCAACAAAATGGTGTAGCCGAACGGAAGAATCGTACCCTGATGTACATGGCTAGGTCCATGTTGGCGGAGTACAAGTCTCCCCAATATCTTTAGGCCGAAACCATCTCTACGGCTTGTCACTCATCTCACTGGCTCTACATTCGCAAAGGCTTAATGAAGAATTCATATGAGATCCTCACCGGCAACAAACCAAATTTCTCCTACTTCCATGTCTTCGGTTTTAAGTGTTTCTATTTTTTAAAGGAGTTCGTTTGTATAATTTCCAAGATAAATCCATTGAGGGTACTTTTGTTGGTTATGGTGTCGAATCCCACACTTATAGAGTCTTTGACAAGGCCTCACAGATTGTCATTGAATCTAGTAGTGTGGTGTTCGAAGAAAATGATGCCTCCCAAGTGGCGCAATTTCGTTTTTCGGATGTAGATGTTGAAATTCCTCAAGAAGCCATACGAAGAATGGGCGTGGGATTTTTTCTGCCCCATTGAGGGACACCTTGTGGCGGATCGAGAAGGACTATGCTCTACTAAAGTGGATCCCTTGTCTACATTAGAAGAACATGCCAATGGAGCAAGTGGTGCAGCAACCTAAGAACAAGTTTAAGACCCTCCTCTTGTTGACCAAGTTGCTACTAAAGAACCAAGATCTCCTATCATTCAAGCTATCCAAGGTCAAAGCCAAGATCAACCTTCTTCATCTCATGTTGAAGCAAGCCAAAATGATGATCAAGGCCAACATTCTGGTCAAGATGGAGACCCAAATGATCAAGATGATCAAGTGATTGGTCCTCACAACATTGAGGCGCTCGAAACCCTTCGTGAGAAAAGGATTGCAAGAGCTTTAAAGAACATTGATTTCTCAGATGAAAAGGTGTTGGGAGACCTTAGAGGCAATAGAACTACAAGAGCTAAATTAGAAAGCTTTAGAGCATCAAGCTCACATATCCATGGTGGAACCTACGAAGTTGTTTGAGGCTCTTGTTGAGTCGGATTGGGTGGAAGCTATGCATGGAGAACTCAATAACTTTGAACGCAACAAAGTGTAGAAGCTAGTTGAGAAGCCCGAAGATTGCCGCAATGTTATTGACACCAAGTGGATATTCAAGAACAATCAAGATGAGCATGGTATTTTCATAAGGAACAATGCAAAATTGGTGGCTCAAGGGTTATCTCAAGTGGAAGGAATTGACCTTGATGAAACCTATGCTCCCGTGGCTCGCCTTGAGTCCATCCGTATCCTTCATGCATATGCATCTTCGCATAACTTTAAATTGCAACAAATGGATGTCAAGAGTGCTTTTCTAGATGGTCCATTGAAAGAGGGGGTATATGTTAAGCAACCACCGGGGTTTCAGGACCCCAACTTCCCTAACCATGTCTACAAGCTCGAATAAGGCGCTCTACGGATTTAAACAAGCACCATGTGTGTGGTATGAGCACCTTAGAGAGTTGTTGCAAGACCGTGGGTTTAAAGTTGGGACAATCGATCCCACCCTTTTCACAAAGAGGGTTAATGGGTAGCCTTTCATATGCCAACTTTAAGTGGATGATATTATCTTTGGCTCAACTAACAAAGCTTTCAATGATGAATTTTCAAAGCTTGTGACTAACAGGTTTGAAATGTCTATGATGGGAGAGCTCAAATTATTCCTTGCATTTGAGATCAAGCATTTGGCTCATGGGACTTGATCAAGAGGTTTAAATTCCAAGATGCTAAAGGCAAGGTCTCTCCAATGCAAACCAAGTGTCACCTCAAGCGCAATCCAGATGGTAAAGATGTTGAACAAAAGTTGTATCGTTCTATAATTGGTTCTTTGCTTTATCTTTGTGCTTCTAGACCCGATATTGTGTTGAGTGTAGGGGTGTGTGCAAGGTATCAAGCGTCTCCCGAGGAAAGCCATTTGAAGACGGTAGGATCTTTCGGTATTTGGTTCATACCCCAAGATTTGGATTGTGGTACCCAAAGGGGGCACATTTATATCTTAGTGGGTACACAAACTCGAATTGGGCTGGAGATCAAGATGATAGGAAATTGACTTTGGGGGCTTGCAAATTTCTTGGTAGGTCCTTGGTGAATTGGTCTACTAAGAAGCAAAATTTCATATCTCTCTCCACCGTCGAAGCCGAGTATGTGGCGGCGGCTAGTGCTTGCACTAAATTGTTATGGATGACGCAAACCTTCAAAGAATATTGTGTTCATTGTGAGAAAGTGCCTCTTCTATGTGACAATGAGAGTGCCATCAAGATTGCCCACAATCCCGTGCAACATACAAGGATGAAGAATATTGAGATTCATCATCACTTCATTAGAGATCATGTTGTCCATGGAGATATTTCAGTAGCCTATGTGCCAACCAAGGATCAACTTGCCGATATTTTCATGAAGCCACTTGATGATGCAAGATTTATGTCCTTGAGGAATGAGCTAAATATCATTGATTCAAGGAGTTTGACTTTAGAATCTTGCACACACACCTATATTTGTCTATGTGTTTGGGTTTAGAGTAGGCATGGACATAGGGGGAGTGTTCTCCCAACACATTGGACTCTCCCTCCCCCCATTATTCCCAAAGCAAAAAAAAAATGCATTTATATCTCTCTTTTCTAATGTTGAATCGTGAGCTAAAATGTTGAATAGTGGTAGTGCATTCAAGATATATGTTTGCAATGTCATGTCGTAATGCTCTTACATGGTGGCTTAGGCCACCAACCTTTTCGTTGGAGAGATTTGGATCTTAGTTGGGATTTTATTTGGATTTCATCGCATTTCATTCGTTTTCCTAGCTAAGTGTTGTGTGGGAAACTTTCTCTATCTTGGCATTTCCTTGTTTGATTCTTGCAAGAATGAGAGAGAAGTACCATTTTCAGTTTGGGTATCTAATCCTAAGCCTCCTTATCCAAAGCCAAAATTCTATCTTGCACACAAGTATTGTTTTTGAAACTAGGAAGTTCGATTCTAGAGTCAACCGGAATTTCCGGTCCAAACTTGGATCGGATTTTCCGGTTGGACCCGGAATATCCGGTTCAAGTTTGAACCAGAATATCCAGCTAGCGAAATATACCTAAATACGGGAGGAAAGGGTGAGGAGCAGTTTTCCTGCTCTTCTTCCACCCCAATCTCTCTCTCCTGCATAGTTTCCACCTCCAAGAACCCTAGCCCTCCCGGCAGCTTCCTCCATCGGATTCCATTAGCTTTGGACGGATCTGGTGATCCTCCTTCCTGGGAACCTTCTTCTCCAAGCATTTTTCTCCATGGACATGGGTAACTCCCTCTATTTTGAATCTAGTGTGTTCATCCTCTTTCCCTCTTTGGAGACTTGGTTTTCTTGAGATTGCTTGGTGGTAGAGGTTCCTAGGATGTTTGATTGCGTGCTAGAAACAATAGGTTATCCTCCACTTAGTACGATCTAGTTTTAGACCTGTATGTTGATCACCCAAGTTATGAATTTCATGGAACCGGATTGTCCGATTCAATACAGAACCGTAAATTCCGGTTGGGTTCTGTCCCATTTCCAATTTTCAGAACTTTTGTGATTTTGCTAGGACTTTTCGTGATTGCATTGTGGATGCTTCTCTATTGTTCCCAGTACGATTCCTATGCCATGATTTGTGTGTACTTATCTATGCTATCCATCTATTATTCGACTTCCATAGGTGGTTCCAATGTTGACTCTTAGTCGGGCTCTCGCAAGTGCCCCAATTACCGCGAATCTAGTGATGAAGATCATGGTGCTGCTAGGCCCCCAAGGAAGACCACTATCAAGAAAAAGTCCGGAGTTGTGAAAAATACTGCACCCAAGAAGAAGGGCAAGACTCAGAGGAAGAACTACAATAATGATCTTACCGTTTCTGAATATACATTGATTCGTCAGAAGGAATGGTATTCTCATGAGAGAGTTGTTGAGCTTGATGATGACAGATTCTGTTGCATGGAGCAATCCTACATCTACTCAAACATCCATTCTGACTATAAGTTCCCTATCCATCCCATGAACCTAACAAAGCTCTAGCAGCTCAAGGACAAGGAAGCTTTTTCTCAAGCTGCTATCATTGTAGAGAGGTTTTCTCTTGATGACCTCATGGAGATTCAATGCCCATATAATGTTCCTCTTGTGCTTAAGTTCATTTCCACCTTGGTGATTGGAAATGATATGCACTGGTGTTTGAAGTGGATGACTGGTTCAACCTTCTATGATGTTCCATTTCACATGTTTGCTCGTGTGCTTGGTACAAGTGGTGGGATCATCCTTCCATTGGTCACCATATGCATGATGAGAAGCCAAACCGGGAGCAGCTTAATGGTGTCATCGGCAAGGTGGAAGGGCTTCTCCCCTTCTACAGTCAGCTTGTGCGCATCTTCAGGTCCTTCATTGCACCGAGTGGAGGTAACAATGATGCCCTCACTAGTCCTCTTTGCAAATTGTTGATTCTAGCTAATAAATGCATTGAGGATCCGGATACTGAGAAGGTGTGCTCTGTGGATGTCATGGACTTCATCTTCAATGAGCTATACAATGCTATGGTTGGTGGAAAACCATCCCCTATGCTCCATAAATCATGCTGCTTATCAAGGACACCTTAAAGACTCAGGATTTCAGTAGGCCGCCCATGGAAGATCATCATTTCAAGAAGCTCTACATCACTAGAGAGAAACATCCAGTGGCTCCCTCTTCTACTTCTGACAGTGGGTTCATGAGAGATGCTCGCACTAGTTCTACCGCTACTCCTCGTGCTCCTCCCGTGGATACATCCTTTGTGCCTCAAGTCAGGAAGCTCTGGTTTCAGCGCAACATCTTTTGCATGAAGGTGGACATCCACAAGGAACAATATCAGGCTTACCGCAGATATGTTGCCATGTCTGGCTCCCAGCAGCAGATCCTTTACCATGTGAGTGGTGCTACCGGCACTCCTCGCACCGCTCCTGCTCCATATAGCTATGCTCAATGGTCCTCTAGTGATGTCACCCCTTGGGCCAAGATCGAGTCCGCTATTCGCCTTATTGCTTCTTCTAGTGCTCATGATGCTCATGATGATGCAAAAGATGATGAGGATGGACATGGCGATGTCTCAGCTGAGGAGTCTCCAGAGGAGTCTGACGACTAGTTCGTCTTGGGATGCTAGCATCACTACTTGTCTTCTTTTTGGTGTCTCGATGCAAAAGGGCGAGAAGTAGTCTATTAGGTCTATGTGGGATTTGCACGGGTTCAAGCACAAGCATGTTTTTTTTAGCATTCTTTGAGAGCTTGTGTCCTTTATGTTTTATGCTCTGAACTATATGCTATTTCGTTTGTGGAACTATGTTTATTGTTATTGTGAGACTTTGGTATCCTAGGATCTATTATCGGTTAACTATGTTGAGGATTATCTTAAATTATGCGTTGTTATTATCTTCACATCTATTCTATGCACAAAGTATGGTTTTTGAACTCAATCCCTCATCATAGTTGTTACCTTTGTATCATGTTGTTATCTTGTTGGAAATTGTTCTGCTCTTAAAGTGTGTATATGCATATCAAAGGTAAACAAAATTTATGCACACTTCTAGGGGAAGAGATCTCCATTTCCTTTACAAACATGTTCTTGGTATGGTTTTATCTGCAAATCCTAGCATTGTCATTTAACACCAAAAATGGGGAGATTGAAAGAGCATTTCTTGATCCCTAGTATTTTACGTGTTAGTTAGTAATACTAGTGATATATTTGATCAGGTGTGAAGTGGTGTGGGTCGTTGAATCCATCCTTTGCATCGAACACCAAAATGTGTGAAGATAGATCAGTTGTTGCTGATTCAGAAGGCAACGGGAAATTTCTAACCGGAAATTTCTGGTCAGCCGGATTATCCGGTTGTGGAGAAGCACGGCGAAAATGGCTAAGGAAAGTTAACTCTCTGGCACTGGGACAGAAGATAGCCGAAAGTTTCCAACCCGAAATTTCCAGGCGACCGGATTATCCGGTTTGTGGAGAAGAACTTGGAATTTGGCTAAGTCCCATAAACTATATGGCATTGGACCCTACCGGATATCTTCTACTGGAAATTATCAAAATCAGAATTTCCGGTTTAGTCAATAACACCCGGAATATCCGGTTCAAGTTTGAACCATAAATTTCGACTATTTCCTGCCCTCCAACGGCCATATTTCGTGAGAGGGTATTTATACCCCTCCTTCTTCTCCAAGAGCTCTAGTTCGTCCAAGCCTTCAAGATCCATTCTTACAGCTCACCAAAAGCTAGATTTCTCCCAACCCCTCCACCCAAACTCGTTGATCTTTCGAGGATTAAAAGAGAAGATCCCGATCTACAACTTCACCAAGCCGTTCTTCATTCCCCCCTCATTCACTTGAGTGATTTGAGTCTAGGGTTTCTTTGTGGAAAATCTAGACTCCATCGTTGCTTGTTGATTCAAGCAAGATTGTTGGTGTTCTTGGGAGCCCCCAATTCGGTTGTGGGTGTGTGTCTCAAGCTCATTGTAAAGGCACCGATTTCCGTCTCAAAGGAAATCAATAGTGGAAGATGAACTAGGTCTTTGTGGCGATGTTCATCGGAGAATAGGGTGAGGCCTTTGTGACGTTGAGTAGGCTGTTGTGGTGAAAATCACACCCCTCCAACGAGACATACTCCCCTCAAAGGGAGGAACGCGGGCATACTTCCTTGTCTCCGCATGCTTCCATTATCAGTTAACTCGATCTTTTACCTTTACTTTGTGTTTGTATCTTGCTTAGTATTGTTCTTATCATATAGGTAAATTCACCGTAGTTGCATATATAGAAAATTTACCTTTGTGTCAAGCTTAAAAAGAGTTAAAATTTGAAGTAGCACCTATTCATCCCCCATCTAGATGCCCATACTACCCGTTCATCATTGACATTTCCAATGTCACAATTAGCATCTCCCATGGTAGTCATCAAGTAAGTCTCATCATCCAAACTTCATTCAGAAATTCAACTAAACCCAATTAAAATTAACCAAACAATCACATACGCACATGTATATGATCAATAACAAATGATTTCACCATAATTCAATTTTTAGATACATAATTTCATTCACCAGTTCAAAAATAAATTATTTACATGTGTACGATCAATAAATAGCAAATAGAGAAAAAAGTGCATTCAGGGCATTTCACCAAGCACTATGGTTTCCCATGCTCTACGCCGACCGACGGAGAAGGAGAGTTTGTTTTCGGTGCCAGAGGGGCAGCGACATGGGAGAAAGATGGCAGAGGTGGCGGCAGCGCCCCTCGTGCGGGCCAGAATCCCTCACAGTAATTAATTTAATTCTTTATTTGCTCAATTTCTATGGATATAGGATACCCCAAAAAATGTAGTGTTTATTTGTCTGTTGAGATGGGGCCAAAACATCAACGAACAAGATAAGTGAAAAATCTCTCGTACTCTATGGATCTTTGGGCGAAAATATCATTAGTTCATTGGAATGGAAAGCGAAATCCAATTGTTTCATAGTTGTCTCGAGCAATCTTTCTCATTCCTTGTCCATGTTTTCTTTTTGGGAAAATCGATCATGAATCATTAATTCGGTTGTTTACCTTACTGATGGTCCTGCAGTCAATTAATTGTTGAGTTGTATGCCTCCATCATGCTCTTGCATTGCTATTAGCATAAATAAAACAGTACCAAGTAAGTATCGGCTGCGTCCCAAATTTTTACCGATGAATCCATGCTGAGTCATGCATAAGTTGGAATGCCACAATCTGAATTACAGGGGAGAACATGGTATACACTTGCCAGGAATAAGACATGCAAGAAGGTGTGGGGCAAGAAGGGATAGAATGGAAATGGACGCGATGTGTCGCACAATGCGACAAAAGTCAAAAACCAGTTCCCACAACTAGTTGGATGCCGCCTAGCTATCCGGGGCGTCCAACTGCAATAAGATTCGTGGTAGAAAGTTAACGAAAAGGTCCTCTCGATCCTAAAGATTCTATTTTAGAAGGGCCTTGCATTTTACATGAATGTCCTCTATTTTACACAAATTTTGAGATCAAAAGTAGCATCAAGCATTAACCAAAATTTTGCATTAACGAAAGTTCGGATCACGTATTAATGAAAATGTTCGGATCATGCATTGATAATAACTTAGATTATGCACTAATACAAATGGAACTAGTTCGCACCTGAGGCGTTGGATCATGCCGAATGAAGGGCACCAATTCACTTTTCTTGCCGAACTTGTGCTTAAATGGAAACCTATTTCATGAAAGATTTTTGTGAGACCTATTTCAAGATAGATTTGACGATATATTGATTAGATATTGTAGATGTTGAAATTTTTCCTGGCAACTCGCTTTAATTAACTATGGCAAATATTTCCACCGGGTCAATCTCGATTTATATTATCATTCACCCGCTGTCTTTCGTCACCAAAGATTTACAGTGTGCTATCATTGTGTTGCATGGTGCAATTAATTTGTCGGGAGTTAATATCGTTCTAGTTAGCTCCAAATATATGGATGCGATAGAGTAGATCACATCAATTCTGCCATCACAGTAGGACAAATCAAGCTGCAACAATCGCAGCAGTAGCACATGCATATATACTGAGACACGTACGTATAGACTGATGCATTTATTGATCATGAACACACAAAGCTGTCGTACACACACGGATTCAAAGCGTAAATCAACAAGCACACTCGCTTGCGTAGGCGGCCCATGCTACATGCATGCCACCTATATACTGTACATACATAAAAACATACTGATTATTCCACACACGGAGAAGGTAATTACGGTAGCATGTCCATACGTGTGACATGTCTTGCTTTGCTAGCTTGGTCGTCGATTGGTCCGTACAGAGCTTAGCTAGCTAGCTCAGTTGAGTGGCTTGCCGGAGCCAACGCGACGTGCATAGACCGGCGGCTTCGGCTTGGATGGTCCCGGCTGCGGGTAAGGGTTTGGCTGCGGCTTAGGTGTTGGCTTGGGGGTTGGCTTGGGATCGGGCTTTGTTGGGGTCTTGGGCTTCGGCTGTGGGTAGGGCTTTGGGTTTGGTTTGTCGGACCCAATATCCTCTACTGGTGGTTTCGGCTTGGACGGTTCCGGCTGAGGGTTAGGGTTTGGTTGCGGCTTAGGTGTTGGCTTGGGGGCTGGCTTGGGATCTGGTTTTGCTGGGGTAGTCTTGGGCTTCGGCTGCGGGTAGGGCTTTGGGTTTGGTTTGTCGAACCCAATATCATCTACTGGTGGCTTCGGCTTGGATGGTTCCGGATGAGGGTTAGGATTTGGCTGCGGGTTAGGTGTTGGCTTGGGTGTCGGCTTAGGATCTGGCTTTGTTGGAGTGATCTTGGGCTTCGGTTGTGGGTATGGCTTTGGGTTAGGCTTGTCGGAGCCAATATCCTCTAAGTCTACTGGTGGCTTCGGCTTGGACGGTCCTGGCTGAGGGTTGGGGTTTGGTTGCGGCTTAGGCATTGGCTTGGGGTCCGGCTTTGCTGGGGTGATCTCAGGCTTCGGTTGTGGGTTAGGCTTAGGGTTCGCCTTGTCGGATCCAATATCCTCCAAGTGTACCGGTGGCTCCGGCTTGGAAGGTTCTGGCATGGGTTTAGGCTCCGGCTTGGATGGTTCTGGCTTGGGTTTAGGCTCTGGCTTGGATGGTTCCGGCTTTGGCTTGGGCTTAGGCTCTGGCTTGGATGGTTCCGGCTTGGGTTTAGGTTCCGGCATCACAGGGGTAGGCTTCGGATTCGGCTTTGTGTCGGGGTCCGGAGTCGGGTGGGGCTCTGGCTTTGTGGGTTCGATGGGCTGTGGGTTAGGTTTAGGCGTAGGCTTCGGGTCTGGCTTTGGTATGGGCTTCGGTGAAGGCTTGGGGTCAATGAGCCTCCCGCCATCAGCGAGGCTAGGATCATCCGCCGAGGCCACAACGAGAACAAAGAGGAGGAGGGCTAAGTGAAAACACAGCGACAGGCGGCCGAGAAACCTCATTGCAGCGAGTGTAGTTTGGTGTAGCTCACTAGCTAGATTGCTAATGTTCCACTGGATCGATGTCTACCGGTGGTGTGTTGTGTTGGCTGTGAAATGGCGTGAGGTTTTCAGGGGATTTATAGCCGCGCAAGGCGAAGCAACGACGGACGTGTGTCCCTCCATATCTCGTCGATCGGATGGATCATGCGTGGGTACATCCATGTAAAGGGCATTGGATCGTCCGATGTAACCTTCCACTAGCTAGCTGCTTTCGACACGTCGCCCGCTATTGTGTTTTCATTTTCAACTCTGCTCGGTTATAAAATGTGAGAGTGAATCATTACTGATCAAAGTATCGACATTAGTGTCCTGGCCGGAACACGGTTTTGTTTGGTGCCATGACACAAATATTATTTACTTGGTGGCCTACCCGCTTTGCAATATCTATCGTACTATATGTATTCTCCTTTTCCTACTGTCTTTTCTCGAAGCAAACACCGAATGTGGACACGTAATGTACGCTGTTATATATGTGTGTAGGAGCGGGCATAAAGTTATGCGCGTCGGATGATCATCTGAACGTACCCTGCTCATCTTTTTACTGCACAACTGCACAAGAAAATATATCCGTCAAGCAGTGCTGTATATGTACTCTCCACTCCAGATTGCAGTTGATAATGCACTATAGGAAACAGCAGAGACGCCGACGATCTCTCCCCCTCGGTGTATCCCGAATTTCTCTCGGCGTAGCCTTTCGCCGACGGCCACCGTCGGCGTCTCGTCCTCGGCGTAGACGTCCGTCGGCGAAGGTTGTTTGGCCGTCGGCGTATCATTCCCCCTCGGCGTTTTACTGCATGGGCCCCACTCACCTGTCAGAACGGTCCGCTCCATGTAAACTATACGCCGACGGCCCCCCTCGGCGTACTGGCTAGCTACGCCGACGGCCGTCAGCCTAGACCATTTTGTTTTCATTTTTTTTTCAATTTTTTTTTTTAAAATTTCAATTTTGTATTTTAATTTTTTAACTAGTTAATCGCAGTATAGACACATTTATCTCTAAACATTCTTAATTACAATCTAAATTACTCTCTTCTAATGACACTTCTCGACAGGTCACCCATCCTGAGATTACTCCACCCCGAGCACGCTTAACTTCTTCGTTCGTTACCTATGAGCTACCTAGAAACAATACATGCTTTACGGACAATAATATTCTATCAATTCTATTAACCTATGGACTATGATGTCACGCAACTTTATTTTATGAATCCAAATAATTATTGGAAAACGCTTATAATCTACCGGGGGAACGTTGCGTTCCGTCCCCCGAGTCGCTCGTCGTTGGATCCTTCCAGATCGGGCGGTTGGGATAGCACCCACGCCCCCCTCGCGACGGAAGGGGTTATTACCATCCCCATTGTAGCAATTAGCGGTTCCACATTTCCGTCACGCCCGTTACGCTCTGGGCGCGCGAAGCGGGCGACACCGAAGGCGACGCTGCCGAGGTTCCGCGTGCTGTCCGGTGAGGTTCCGCGCGCCCTTTCCTCTCTTCTCTAGCTCGGGGTTCCGACGAGATTCGTCGATTTTCGTCCCTTCCTCCCTTCTCTAGCACGCTGCTCCGGTGAGTTCTCCTCCAATCCCTTCCACGTCTGTAGCAATTTTGTTTTGGTTGGATTCATTGGTGCAATTTTAACTCTGAAAACCCTCTCTGCTTTGCAGGCAAGGGTTTCCTGTCGGGCCACAGGCTAGATCTGCTCGTAATCTCTAACACGCAGCAATGGAGGTTTGTTTTGTTTCCAACTCCCCTCCCCCCGACCTTTACCTAGTGCTTATTTTGCTTGATGATGCCTACATGTCTTAGGGAGGTAGCAGCTCATCTGCTTATCTAATGGAAGTCCTTGTCTAATGGATTCATGTCCCTATGTATATGTTGTAGCAAGTTGTTTGCACACAACTTCAAAGCAGTGTTAACTGCCACTACTTTTTTGTGCTGTTTTGCTGCTATGATGTTCTGTGTAGCATTTTTTTGTGTTTTTGTTGTTGCTGCCATGATGTTCTATGACGATGTGTGTCACAATTGCGCTATAATTGTCCACTGTTTTTCAACTTTTGTGTAAATAATTTTTGGTTGCTACAATTCTATTCATGATGTGCTAATTTACTGCCTTGTGTTTGCTTCTGTTGTACATTTTGTGTGCTTGCTTGTGTCTTTTTTTGTCTAAGTGTTCGGATTTTTGCTCAACAGGGGCAGTACTGGTGTACCAAGGACCGTTTTGCTGCGAAGCGGTTGCTGAAGTGTGCAAATGATCTAAAAGCACGCAAGAGAGAAATTATTGAGAAGCACAGCGCATTTGCCTCGCTACTCAAAATTTCACCTTTCAATGTTCCTAATGAGCTCATCGATTTTGTTTCCATGAACACTGTTTGCGAGCTTTGTGAGTTTCACTATGGAGAAAAACAGATTGTTTTCACAAGAGAGATTATCAAGAAGGTGTTTGGTATACGTTCAGGAAACAAGCCAGTTGAGTTGCTGACGAAGAGCGTCCATTCAGAGATTAGAGAGTCATACAAAGGTGGGTTGTCGGGGCTATCTATAGAAAATGCAGCAACGATGTTGAAGAAGCTTGATGACGGTGAAGAGGATGCCATAATAAGGACCTGGGACCTTTTGAGTTGGGCAACTATTCTGAATCCAAGAACGAACAACATGATGTGTTTAGAGTACATATGGTGCATGAGTGACCCAAAGAAGACCCACGAGTATGATTGGGAGGAGCACATTCTGGAGTCGTTGATGCATTACATTCAGAAAATTCAGAAGAAGAAGGAGCAACCGCTTGTGCTTGATGGTGTTAATCTTCAGAAGGGGAAGCAGCAATTAGAGTATGAGGAACAAGTAGCAGCCGCACCCGGTCCATCTAAAAAGAAGAAGATTAAGAACATGTTTGAATTATGAATGTCTGGCCCATTGCCTGTTCTAGATGTAAGTTTTACCTCTTTGTTTCAGCAATTTTTTCATTCTGGTTGTTGCTTTTTTCTTTTTTGAATGTTCGTTCAGCTGCAGATTAATTTGTGTGCTTTTTTTGCAACTGTAGGTGGTGTACATGGATCACCTGCTCATTCCAAAGAATGATAACTTTATAAACAATGGGATTCCTAGAGGTTGTTTTGTGACCAGCGAAGATTTCAGTTTCATTGTCAAGATTGACCGTCATAATAAAACCCTGTTGAACAAGACTATCTTTGGGAGGCGTCATGTAAGTAAACTCTCTGGTTGTTTATAGGTGCTTTTTCGTTGTTTGCGTTACTCTGGCACGTTTCAAAAAATTTAAACACACCCATGAATGTTTTTTTTGGTGTGCAGTTCCTTCCCTTATCACAATAGTGTATGCGCCTTGTCATGTGAACAGTTCAATGAATGAAGATATTGATGTCAATCCGTCTGCATCGCTTCATGAATGGCTTGTTTTCCCTAGCATCGAGCAATTGGAGGTTTGTAAATTTTCTAATTTGCTCATGTAGCTCATTTTGTCAGTTCATTTAGCATTTTTTTGCTACATATGTGTAATGATTTGACAGTGTGCTTTTTTAAACTTTGTTGCAAGTTGCTTTTTTCACATTTTGTTACTTTATATAGTTCCTTTTGCTGCATTAGTTTTCAATTAGTGATGCTTTAGTTAGTTTCTTTTGCTCCATTAGTTATTTGTGTGTGTTTTTTCTGTTAATTTGTATTTATACAATTTGCTATAATAGTTTTCAGTCCTGCTACTGTAATGATTTTTTTTCGCACCATCAGTGATTTTGTTTTGTTCTGGCAATGTTTTGTCACAATTTTTGGTTTTTGGTTCACTACTGACAAGATGATGCTTTTTTTATTTATAATTGTTGCTTTTTCCCACGCTAATTCATGCTTTTTGTTGAACACAGGTACCATCTCGGTTCAAGAACCTATACGACAAGCACATGGTCAGTTTTGCTTCTAATGTGGATGCTACACTCAGGATTCTTGGTGTAGGGTTGAAATCAATGTAGTCCCAACAAATGGCTTTGATGTTGAATGATGTTGAAGCTGCCTTGAAGGAAGATGATGGCCCAAGTATCGTCTTTCTAGCTTCTGGGGTAGGACTAGACGGGCAGAGCAACATGGGTGATGACAAGGCTTCTTTGGAGTCCGATGAACTTGATATTCAAGGGGAACCTGAAGCCGTGGATGCTATGGAGTGTGATTCTCATGTCTGTGAAGAAAATGTTGTTGAGGGTGATGCTGGTGCAGTTGAGATTGAACAGACCAATGCTACGAAACTCAACGATGTCCTGCAACCAACAATTGTTGTGGATTCTTCTCACACGGACGCCGATGTTGATGATCAGGGGGTTGTGAATAGTCCAACTAGAGTTGATTTCGTTAGTTCAGATAAAGTTGTTGTGGGTAGTCCAACCAGATCTGCTGCGGTGAGTCCACCCATACCCATTGTCGTTAGACCAACCAGAGATGTTGCGGATAGTACATTCATTCCTAGGACGGCTTCTCCTACACCCGGAAGAATATACCAAAATGTTACTGGGATGACTGTCCGTCTTTCAATGTGTGGAGTCAAGACAATGAATTTACCCAAGCCCCTGACAAGTCTGATATCGTGTGTGCAGAAAAAGGCGGAGGCTGCTTTTGCTCCGATAGTTACAGACAAGGTTGCTCCCCCGTGTATGTTCTCTTTTTCCTTTTTTCTTTATTTTTTCTTTTTCATCATGGATTTGTCTCCACTACCCAAAACAGGATTTTTCAAATGATTTCTACTGATGGTCTATTTGTGTAGCTCCCAAACCATGCCTCGACACCCGCATCCCTATGACTGATGGCTTACCAGTTGATGAAAACTTGGAGGAGATTCATGACGCTGCAACACCTGAACATGAGGACACTCCAGGTTTGCTTTCTCTCTGTGTGCATTTTTGCTACCGTTGTCTTTTTAAAATTCTATCATAGTCTTATGGATTCGCTACTTTAGATATTTCTTATTGCTACTTTAGATAATTCTGATTGCTACATATTTTATACTTTTTATTCCTTTTTGTTGCTCTTACAGTCTTGTAGTTTTGCTTCCTTACCCAACCCTTCAAGCTACACTGTCTAATACATGCTCCCAAACAAAGATCCCCCACATTTTTTTGCTGCTATAGAGCACTTTTGTAACCTTCTTATCTTGCCCTTTTTGTTTTCCTAGACAATGGTGACAGCTCAGGTGTTGTAGAGAAGGATGGTATCACTGGTGTTCTAACATTTCAAAGGAGGACTAGGTATAAAAGGGCAATGAAAGATGATGTTAAACCTCTAGTGGCGAAAAAGATCAAGAAGCCCTCTCCAGATGTAGTTGCACTGTACGAACAGTTTGTGCATCATTCTCACAATCTCAAGTCCGGCCGTCAAAGGGAGTCCCGTCAAAAGAAAGGAAAAGATGACACGTGAGTCTTTTTTGGCTTGTCTTATAGTCCTGTAATTATATGACATGATTTTTTTCTACCAGCTACTCTTTTTTTTTTGCTTTTATTTTGATCCTTTTTGCAGATGGACATCTCTTATTACGTTACATGTATTTTACAAGCCTCCTTTCATTATAATGGGGGGATCTCGCTATGATTACAAGAGCTTTCACAATTCTCTAGGCCCCAGGAAGTGTCTTGACACTCAGGTCATGTGTGTTTGGTATGCGAGTTTCAATAAGGAAGCCAAAATAGAAGAGGAAAAGGGCAAAGCTGCTTTGAAAAGATATGTTTTCTCTTGCTACACAAAGGTTAGTTATGTCCCAAGACTTTTTCCTGCATGCCTTAGCTGACAAATTCCCCCTACTGTAACTTTTTTTTGGTTTTTTGCTTTTGTTTTCGTCTTGAGTAGCTAAAGCTCATAGTTGATCCAGACAAGTTTAACCCAGCTGAAGTTGTGAGAGAGTTCAGAAGTCAGGATGTGAAGTTCAAGATCATGAAAAAGGACCTTGTGAGGTCTACATTCCTCTTCCTACCATTTTTCGCTACGTTGTAATTACATAGGTATTAGTTTACGAATCTTGTTGTGCTAATTTGGTATTCATTTTGTTCCGCTATATTAGCTACACTTCCCTGTAGTAAGGACAACCACTAG
Source organism: Alopecurus myosuroides (assembly GCA_028641055.1). Taxonomy (NCBI): domain Eukaryota; kingdom Viridiplantae; phylum Streptophyta; class Magnoliopsida; order Poales; family Poaceae; genus Alopecurus; species Alopecurus myosuroides. The sequence goes on from CM054063.1 coordinate 76,459,547, forward strand.
ATGGTATGCACTGTCACCTTGCTACACGACCAGTTCCATGTGTTTGATTCAATGAACCACAAGGATAAGAGCATTTTGGAGGAAGCAGCAAGGAACCTGGTTAGTTGTTAGAACTGTCTACAAGGAGTACATTTTATGTATATATCGCACTGATTTCTAATTTTTTGCTATTCCAGTTTTGTAACTTTGCGGAACTTTGCAAATCTTCTGGAGTTTCAAACATAGACTTGGACCTCTACACACTTGCCACACCCGCCCACCCGCAGCAGAAGACGCTGTAAGATCTTTTTTAATGCAATGAAAGTTTTCAAGCCACTTTTACAACTTTTTCTCGCTAGTTGGATGTTTACTCTTCTCCTCTGTTTTTGGGCAGAAATGCTCATATACTTAAGTTTATATGCTTTTTTAGCAGTTTCTGTTTGCTACAATAGCATCAACTTTTTGCTACCTCCATGTATCCAGTTATTTTACATTTTCGAGGTCGCTGCTAACTATGTGCATTTCTTTTTTTTCTTTTCCAGCTATGACTGTGGTTTCTTCACAATGTTGTTCATTGAGCACTTCAACGCTAAAAGCATGACGTTCTTCTGCAAGGATGATCTTCCTACATATCGCATGGTTGTCACAGCTAAGCTCATCCAGGCTAGAGAGAACACTCACAACATCGTGGACATCATGGAGGCTTGCCTGGTGGAGTCTCAGGCGGGGGGTATCGACTAGTAGTTTCATACAGCCTGGAGTGAAAATCGCAACTTGTAAATTCTCAGTAGTCTCATCTAGTGTAAAGTTGGGATGAAACAACCCTTATATGTTTTCTGTTTTTTTCTATGTTATTCCTGCTGGAATCTACTGATCCACGGATTGTGTCTATTGTCGAACAAAAAAATGTGGCTATTAATGACATACTTGACTATGTTTAACCATGGCAATGAATGTAGTTTTCTCCTGCTTGGTTCAAATGGTATCAAATGAATTTACCTTGGTGATTACCCTGTTTGCTACAAATTATATCAAATGAATTCTCTGTTTTTCTGGAACCTTTTTATTTTTTGTTCATGGTGATTACCCTGTTTTGCTGCAATAGGGGCATCTGTTTGCTACAAAAATAAATTTTTAATGCTACAATAGAGGCATGTGTTTGCTAAAAAAGAACTTTTTTGTATCCTGAAGAAAGCTATTGAAACCCCACAACAGAATATTTTTTTGCTCACGCAGAGTAAATTATTTGCTCCAATATTAGAAATTCACTGCTTCATACACAATAAACTGTTTCCTATCGTCATTTTTCCACAATCAAACTAGATAATTTTCGTTTCATATAACTGAGTACATTTTCAGTTGCTCCAATGCAAGAATACAAGTTATCCGGAGAATAAATTTTTGCCATTAAATTCCCAGAATTTCTCCAATACAAAGTAACTTTGTTTCAAATCATTCTACCCCAATAATACCAATACCATGTACAAGTATGTTTTCATTCTAACAACTTCTTCGTAGCAATTGTTTTCGAAAACATCAACATTGAACAGCTACAGCCTTAGTTCAGCCCCAGCTTCCATCCGTTCATCCTTCATCTGTTTAGCAACACAATCTTTCACTGTATGCCCCTTCTCATGACACCATGGGCATTTCATTACTCTTTTCTTCCTAGTTTGCCTAGGCTTCTTCACCGGTTATTTGTTTGTTGTTTTTGCCTCGTCAGCCTCCTTGCGTCTCTTCAAAGTTTCTGCATCGCGTAGCTCAACCAAAGTTTTTCGTCTCTATTCTTTGATTGTTGGACGACCTTTAGGTTTAACCCTTTTAGGGTTTTTCAGTGTTTGCCCGCCGGTAGCAAATTTCTCGCTGTCACCCACCATTGTTGTTGGTTCATTTTGATGTGTTCCATACAACTGGTCTTCATCCAATCCTGCATCCTCTTCGTCATCATCTTCAACCACATTTTCTTTTGCTCTTAAGATTGCAGCAACCTTTTTGCTAGCCTCATACACCATTGTGGACACAACTTCATACGCTTCATCTACAAAGCATGCATCCGAGGCAAGCTCATTCATTTTCATGCACAGTGAGTTGTATTTTAGAGTGTTTGTTGGTGGGACACCAAATCTGAGTTTGTTGTCCCCGGGATCAGGCGCTGGTGTTGTTGCTACTGAAGACCATCGGTACAGCAAGTACCTATCTGGTATTTTCTGCACATTTAGGTGGACCATGACCCAGATGATGTGTTGACATATCAGTCCACACATTTCAAACCCATTGCAGCTGCAGGAGTACAGTCTCTCCTCAAACTCAACTTGAACCCAGTATGTTCTCACTTCTAGGCCACAGTTAGGAACTAGATCAAAACCAATGCCTTCTACATATGCCCGTAGCGGATAGAACTTTGTCGATGCAGCAACAAGCTTCTGGTACCTTTCAAATATTTCTTATGTGTAGAATTATTGTCCTTGTTTCTCAATTGCGTAACTGCAACAAGTTATTTTGCACCATTAGATGAAAATCAATGCTACATCAGTAGATTTTTGTTGCTACTTCAACTATTAGTTTATGCTACACATACACAGCAGCCAACAATTTCTGTTGCTACAGATTGGCTCTCAACCTTTTATACATCAGATAGTTTATTTTTCTTTTCAATTTTGGAGCTTAGCTTATTATTTTTGTCCATTAATTTGCACTAGTTGCTACACACTACCTTACATTTTATTTTTTGGTGTGCTACAATGGTGTTGTATTAATGCTGTTTTTTGCTTACCTCCCCCAAAGTGATGTTCTTGCTGTCTCCATTGTAAACCCTGCATTATCCTCCCGATCAAGCATCAATGTCTGGCAAAGTTCATACTATTGCACAAAGTTGTACACCGAGTCACCTGGCCTTATCAGTGTTTTGAAGTACGAATCCAGTCCTTCCGACCTGCCAATTGTGCTCGTGAAAGGGAAGAATCTGTTCCTGAAATAAACAGGGGCCCATGTTGTTATAGACTTCCACATATTTTGTAGATGAGTGTTGTCAGACATTGCAAACTCTGTCAGCATATGCTCCCAGCAATCCTCAAATTGCTTCACCGTGTCTGTTCCATAGATGCACCCATAGAATGCATCACTAAAAGGATTCCCTTTTGCCAAGTTTGGCCCCAACTTTTTCCTTGCAAGATGCAAGATGACAACACATGTGTATTGAGTTTGGGAAAATCTGAGAAATTGCTTCTGCCATTTCCTGATCCTGGTCTGTCATTATGTTATCCGGGTGCACACCATCCATTGCAAGCATCCACTGCTCGAACACCCACTTGAATGTTCCTATTTTCTCATCTGATAACAGAGCACAACCTAGCACAATTGTGTGTGTGTGTGGTTATTGATACTGACAGTGGGAGCAAATGGCATGTTCTATTTGTACAAAAAGTTGTGTCAAAAAACACAAAATCTTTCTACTTATGATACAAAGATCTTGTTCAACCATCCACCCAGAACAAGGCCCTGACAGCACCATCTTTGTCAACCTGGGTTGCATAGAAGAAAATTTTCTTTTCAGCTTGCCTCTGCTTAAAGTACTCCAACGTCATCTCCATGTCACGCAGTGTAACTTAATTCCGCGTTTGAAACATCCCTTTTCACATATCCCAAACACCTAGGGTCACCACCGTGCACAGTGCCAAGACATCCCATTAGTTGTGTTGTGGTAATGTTCTGGTTATGCAATGTCTGTATAAACTGGTAGTCCTCTTCCGGAACCTTCCTATGTGAACGGTAGAACCTGCGCCTCCCGACCTGTTTAACCATGGGGTATGTGTGATCTGCTCTGAAAACTGTCACAGTCCAAGCTCCATTGCGCATGCCAACAATCATGTGAGCTTTACAGTTGTGGCGAATGATCTCCATTCGTTTTCTTGTGTCCGACATGTCAACCTCCTCAGCTGCCTCTTTGCTATGAGACTTTTGCGCATTGTGGATGCTCATGTCATTACCTTCTTCAAATGGAGATTTGCTACCATATTTGCTACCAGACTTTTTCTTCTCAGATGGAGGCCGACTGGTGTGCACACACTCAAACACTCTGCTCAATATAGTGTCCGGAGGTGCATTTCTCGCCTGGCTATACTTTGTGTTTCCAATGTGTGTGCCGAAGCCCATTTTCATCGCGTAGTCATTGTAAACTTTTTGTGCTTCCTCAATATCATCAAAAATCATCCCCACAAATGGCTCCACTGGCTGTGAGGTTATTTCCTCGCCAGCTTCCTCAACAACATTTGAGACAGTTCCACTATTTGCGCTATGTGGCCCATCAATGAAATCATTCGGAGTAGTGTCTTGACAGTTGAAGGGGTTCTGATCCTCTCTTCCAGGGGTGTGTTAAGGTCAAAACCTTCCAATATGTTGTCAGCAACGAATCCCTGCAACAAACAAATCAGTTCAATTTTTTTTGCTCACATCTACTAAAAAAATGGTAAATGAACATAACATGTTTCTGAGCTATGGTAGCAATTTTCACATATTTTCTCTAACCAAAATCTACTTTGACGGTGCAGTTTTCTCTTGTTCAATTGCTCTTGTTATTAATTATTATCGCTATTGTTTTTTTTTTGCTACACAACACAACTAAAGTAAGCATGTCAAAAAAGTTCATGGCACAACTGTGGACATTGTCTCTTAGCATATTTGAAAGTTTTTTTTTGCTCCATGAAGACGATTATTTATTCTTTTGATGCTACATAAGACACACAAAAATTCTGTTGGAGCAACCAGCATGTCTATAAGTAGCAATTTCAGCATCAATAATTTACTGCCGATAGTTGTGTTCAATATCTGGATCAATCTCAGCATGCCAATATCTTTTGTGCTGAAACAAATTTGCTCCATAAATTCTACCAGCAACCCATCACAGCAAGTGGACACATCTACCAGCAACCATCACAGCAAGTGGAGCAAAAAAAGAAGAAATCAAATGGGGGGTAAAGTACCCCGTCTCCGCCACAGGCACGCCGGATTAGTCCCCGAGCTAGAGGCTACTATAGAGGGCGGGGGACATGGTGAGGATGACCATGAGGTGGGTATAGGATAGAGTTCCGTATGTGGTGAGCCATAGCATGGCGGAGCAACGGCGTTTGATTCTCTATGCGTCGCCGCGTCGATCGCCGTGCGCGTCGCCTCCGTGGATCACGGGGAACTGCCCGATCTTTTCCTATTTGGTTTTGCTTCGATGCATTCGCTTTTTTGCTCCGTGTAGCAAAAGCGGGAAAGAGACAAGTTGGTTTCTGATCGTGCGGCCCAGAAAGGATTCATCCGATGGCTACGGACCCGGGGGATCGAGTGGTTTCATCCCCCGGGGGACGCTTAGCGCCGTCCATAATTATTTAAATAAATAGAAATGAATCATTAATAATAATATTGATTAAAAATACTCTTGAATTCAAATAATAAATAATTATTTTCCTTATTCCATTTAATATTAAATAATTCATATCTATAAATCGGTAAATAAAAATTTGACAAATAATATGTCTAAATAGATTCGAAAAATGAGAGAAATCCAAATATGAAATCCATATTATCCATAAACCAACTCTTGACAAAGTTATAAACCAACTTTTGACAAAATTCCCTCCGGTTTGTCCGATCTGGGACTTTTAAGCTATAAGTCATGAAAATCCCTAGAGAGAACTGGATGCCGGTGAAGCAGGTCACACCCCGGAGTGCAATATTTGCCATCCAAAACCCATAACACACTTATACACACATGGTATGGAACCCCCTAGCTTGTGGTTGGATCTCGGCGCTCCGGAGCCCCTCTCCGGTGAAAACTTAGTCCCGTTGGAGAAAAACTAGGCTTGCACGACTAAAGTCGGTACCAATGTTAAAAGGGGGTAGAAAAGTGAAAATAGTTTCTTGGTTGTGTTAGGATAGGCCCTAGGAAATCACAATACAAAGGTATAACCCAACACTTACAAGGATTCCCTCCGGTTTGTCCGATCTGAGACTTTCATGCTATATGTTATGAAACTTTCTAGAGAGAGGTAGATGTCGGTGAAGCAGGTCACACCCCGGAGTGCAATATTTTCCATCCAAAACCCATACCACACTTGTAAATACATGGTATGGAACCCCCAAGATTGTGGTTGGATGTCGACGCTCCGGAGCCCCTCTCCGGTGAAAACCTAGTCCCGCTGGAGAAAAACTAGGCTTATACGACTAAAGTGTGTACCAACGTCAAAAGGGGGAAGAAAAGTGCAAATAGTTTCTAGTTTGTGTTAGTCTAGGCCCTAGGAAGTCACAATACAAAGTTATAACCCAACTCTTAACAGGATTCCATCCGGTTTGTCCGATCTGAGACTTTTAGGCTATAAGTCATGAAACTCTCTAGAGAGAGGTAGATATCGGTGAAGCAGGTCACACCTTGGAGTGCAATATTTTCGATAAAAAACCCATAACCCACTTTTACACACATGTTATGGAACCCTATAGCTTGTGGTTGGATCCCGACGCTCCGGAGCCCCTCCCCGGTGAAAACCTAGTCCCGCTGGAGAAAAATTAGGCTTATACGACTAAAGTCGGTACCGACGTCAAAAGGGGGTAGAAAAGTGTAACTATTTGCTTGGTTGTGTTAGTCTAGGACCTAGAAATTCACAATACAAAGCTATAACCCAACTCTTAACAGGATTCCCTCCGGTTTGTCCGATCTGAGACTTTCAGGCTTTAAGTCATGAAACTCTCCAGAGAGAGGTAGATGTCGGTGAAGAAGGTCACACCCTGGAGTGCAATATTTTCCATCCAAAACCCATAACACAATTTTACACACACGGTATGGAACCCCCTAGCTTGTGGTTGGATCCCGACGCTCCGGAGCCCCTCTCCGGTGTAAATCTAGTCCCACTGGAGAAAAACTAGGCTTATACGACTAAAGTCGGTACCAACGTCAAAAGGGGGTAGAAAAGTGTAACTAGTTGCTTGGTTGTGTTAGGATATTACGTATAAAGTCACAATACAAAGGTATAACCCAACTCTTAACAGGATTCCCTCCGGTTTGTCCGATCCGGGACTTTCAGGCTATAAGTCATGAAACTATCTAGAGAGAGGTAGATGTCGGTGAAGCAGGTCACACCCGGGAGTACAATAGTTTCCATCCAAAACCCATAACACACTTTTACACACATGGTATGGAAACCCTAGCTTGTGGTTGGATCCCAACGCTCCGGAGCCCCTCTCCGGTGACAACCTAGTCCCGCTGGAGAAAAACTAGGCTTATACGACTAAAGTCGGTACCAACGTCAAAAGGGGTAGAAAAGTGTAACTTGTTGCTTGGTTGTGTTAGGCTAGTCCCTAGGAAGTCACAATACAAAGGTATAACCCAACTCTTAACAGGATTCCCTCCGGTTTATCCGATCTGGGACTTTCAGGATATAAGTCATGAAACTCTCTAGAGAGAGGTAGATGTTGGTGAAGCAGGTCACACCCTAGAGTGTAATATCTTCCATACAAAACCCATAACACACTTGTACACACATGGTGTGGAACCCCCTAGCTTGTGGTTGGACCCCGACGCTCCGGAGCCCCTCTCCGGTGAAAAACCTAGTCCCGCTAGAGAAAAACTAGGCTTATACGACTAAAGTCGGTACCAACATCAAAATGGGGTATAAAAGTGTAACTAGTTTCTTGGTTGTGTTAGGCTAGGCCCTAGGAAGTCACAATACAAGGTATAACCCAACTCTTAACAGGATTCCCTCCGGTTTGTCCGATCTGGGACTTTCTGGCCATAAGTCATGAAACTCTCAAGAGAGAGGTAGATGTCGGTGAAGCAGTTCACACCCCGGAGTGCAATATTTGCCATCCAAAATCCATAACACACTTTTAAACACATGGTATGGAACCCCCTAGCTTGTGGTTGTATCCCGACGCTCCGGAGCCCCTCTCCGGTGAAAAACCTAGTCCCGCTGGAGAAAAACTAGGCTTATACAACTAAAGTCGGTACCAACGTCAAAAGGGGGTATAAAAGTGTAACTAGTTGCTTTGTTGTGTTAGGCTAGGCCCTAGGAAGTCACAATACAAAGGTATAACCCATCTCTTAACAGGATTCCCTCCGGTTTGTCCGATCTGGGACTTTTAGGATATAAGTCATGAAACTCTCTAGTGAGAGGTAGATGTCGGTGAAGCAGGTCACACCCCGAAGTGTAATATTTGCCATCGAAAACCCATAACACACTTGTACACACATGGTATGGAACCCCCCTAGCTTGTGGTTGGATCCTGATGCTCCAGAGCCCCTCTCCGGTGAAAAATCTAGTCCCGCTGGAGAAAAACTAGTCTTATACGACTAAAGTCGGTACCAACGTCAAAAGGGGGTAGAAAAGTGTAACTTGTTGCTTGGTTGTGTTGGGCTAGGCCCTAGGAAGTCACTGTACAAAGTTATAACCCAACTCTTAACAGGATTTCCTCCGGTTTGTCCGATCTGGGACTTTCAGGCTATAAGTCATGAAACTCTGTAGAGAGAGGTAGATGTCGGTGAAGCAGGTCACGCCCCGGAGTGCAATATTTTCCATCCAAAATCCATAACACACTTTTACACACATGGTATGGAACCCCCTAGCTTGTGGTTGGATCCCGACACTCCGGAGCCCCTCTCCGGTGAAGAACCTAGTCCCGCTGGAGAAAAACTAGGCTTATACGACTAAAGTCGGTACCAACATCAAAAGGGGGTAGAAAAGTGTAACTAGGTTCTTGGTTGTGTTATTCTAGGCCCTAGGAAGTCACAATACAAAGGTATAACCCAACTCTTAACAGGATTCCCTCTAGGTTGTCCGATCTGGCACTTTCAGGATATAAGTCATGAAACTCTCTAGAGAGTGGTAAATGTCGGTGAAGCAGGTCACACCCCGGAGTGCAATATTTGCCATCCAAAACCCATAACACACTTTTACACACATGGTATGGAACCCACTAGCTTGTGGTTGGATTTCGACGCTCCGGAGCCCCTCTCCGGTGAAAAACCTAGTCCCGTTGGAGAAAAAAATAGGCTTATACGACTAAAGTCGGTACCAACGTCAAAAGGGGTAGAAAAGTGTAACTAGTTGCTTGGTTGTGTTAGGCTAGGCCCTAGGAAGTCACAATACAAAGGTATAACCCAACTCTTAACAGGATTCCCTCATGTTTGTATGATCTGGGACTTTCAGGCTATAAGTCATGAAACTCTCTAGAGAGAGGTAGATGTCGGTGAAGCAGGTCACACCCTAGAGTGCAATATTTGCCATCCAAAACCCATAACACACTTGTACACACATGGTATGGAACCCACAAGCTTGTGGTTGGATCCCGACGCTCCGGAGCCCCTCTCCGGTGAAAAACCTAACCCCGTTGGAGAAAAGGCCTTCATGGTTTATTGTTGGTTCCGTCTTTGCTCAGGATTTTATTTTTTAAAAATAGCTTGAATAATATGTATGATGATGTAGATTTTCTTCTCCTCTTAGAAACGAGGTAAAAAACATCAAAATCCCAGTTCGAATGCAAAAGTTATGATCAAAATGGTGATTAAGTTAAAAAAATATATATAGCTAGGCCAAGGGTGGCCATCGGTGTACCTGGAGCTAGGACGAGGGGGAGCCGTCGGCATAGCTAAAATCGAGCTAGGCCGAGGGTGGCCGTCGGCGTAGCTACAATTTTTTTTCTGTTGGTGGCCTTGTCGGGGTCTACGTCGACGCCCCCGACATTTGGCCCTCGGCGTAAGTTACGGCCTTCGGCGTCTATAGCGTTTCCCATAGTGATGCAACATAACGTCCACCAATCTATTTTCTCCCCACTAATGTTCATGTCTGAAAACTTGATAGGATAGTTGTCTCCTGCATCGATCCATTCCACACCAGCCAGTACCACCCATAGTACTCCATTATACATCTACGTTAATTGTATGATTCAAGCTTGGCATCAGGACATATTGGTAAGCAAAATGAGATAATTTGAGGCCTCAAAAGAAAAAAAGAGAGAAAGAAAAAGTCTATCTAGGTTTGATTACAATAGAATTAAGCAGTGAGCTTGCAACGGCACCGGACTTAATTTTACCAAGTTATATAATTAAATTATGTTTTTTAGTTGTGATCACCGACTTCCTCTTGAGCTACGGGCTTCCACTGCACAGTAGAATGACATACGATATTTTTCACCGAGGTTAAACGATGAACTCTTTACATCCCTGGGAAATTTTTTATGGTGAAACTTCCATATACTAAATCAACAAAGTTCCCATATAGTAACTTCGAACATTTGGAACAACCTAGGAAATTATAAAATAAAAAGGCATCTCAGTTAACATTACAAGTCAATATTCATGGACATAACCGTCAAGTGCATATATTGCATGATCAATCTAGAGTTTAGATGATGGAGAAGCAGCTGCGGCATCGAGGGTCCATCGGCAACCCTAGGCGAGCATTATCAACTATTGAATGAGGTGAACGATGGGAATTACTTGTCAATGAGATAAGAGAAAGATTACATGATGATGGGTGACCTTGGTTGCATTTCGGCATGAATAAACATAATATCAATGCCAAAGATATATAAGAGCTCTAACTTAAGTCTGAAAGGTGTGGGAAGCTGTCCACTTGCAACGTGAATGATTGGGGGGACGATGGGCTCGGGAGAAGGGGGGGGGGGGGGGGAGAAACCTTTAAGAATCTACTCCCTCCGCTTAAAAAAAAAGTGTCGGAAGCTATACCTACAAGTTGTATGTGATTAGTTCATTTGTGGTGACACTTTTTTAGGATCGGATGGAGTAATTGTTTTTAGCTTTAACTGTTTTTTCCACCTATAAGTTGCTCTACTAAATATAAGAATCTGGCCTTAGATTCCTCATACGGAGTCCACTATATATGATCCTTTCAGGGTATCGTCCAGACCTCGTACTATGAAAGTTTTTGCACTTCATATGCTTTAAATTACTAGTTCTTTCGAACAAAGGACACCGTTATTTAAAAATAAAATATTTTGTAGATTCAAATTTCAAAATGCATCATCAAAAATCAAGGTTCAATACTCTGTAATTTACAAAGTAGACTTAATTTTTAAGTGAAACATAATAGAATGACAAAAATTATAGTACTCGAGTAACTAAAGTTTTACCTTAACTTTTACTCTTTTATTGCATTCGATTCTTCAAGGATATGCCCTGGGAGACATATCAGGGTCATAGAAGAAAGGCCAAGTGGCCAGAGTTACATTGCGGGCTGGCACAGACGCCGGGCGTGGACCCACGCTGCGTAGCAGCTACAACAAAACACCTACTTACTCGCGAAACCTCCACCGCTCCGTCTCTAAGAGGCAACCTCTAAACAGCCATGAAGTACTTGACCACATGATCATTGGTGTTTTTCTTCATTTCTTTTTTATCCACATAACACATAACATTAAGAGTCAAACTGCCATCGTTGAGTCGATTGCGCAAATTCATCAAACTAGTCAGGAATGAACGTTCTCCTTTTTCCCTAAACTCTCAATTAGGATGATAATGGTCTATCAATTTCCTTCTGTCTGGCTAATTTTGAATCTCCTCTTTCCATTCATATTTTCTGAAACATCTTGTAGTAGTGTTTTTGTTTTGAGAAAAAACCTGTCCATAATATATCCAGGTCCGATAAATAAAATTTCCACTTTAGGCTATAAAATTATCGTAAGAAAATGATGCATATATTTACACCGTATGTAGACCTTAGCCACAATTTTCACGAGATTTCATCTACGAGCAGCAATTTTCGTAATAGATAGATACAAGAGAATTTAGGGATTTATCGGTGGAGCAATTAAAGCTGTAGAATTCTGATCGATTGAATGTGACATAGTATAATGGATCGAACTGCCGAACCACGGACCACGGGTGAACGAAGAGATGATAGGCTGGATGGACTGCACGCCTGCCGGCAACCGAACAACGTCTTGCGCCTTGCCCCTGATTACTTCAGCTGCTCCCTCGTGCGGGGAGACGACTTAGGGCATGTACAATAGTTGATAATGCTGTCTTATCTTAACTTCGCCACGTGATATAGATATGACAAAAAAATGTTATACAATGGGATATTTTTTAGTCCTATCACTAGCAATCAGATATGTGGTGAGATAATTTTGCTAAGAGGTGATCTCTTAGCTAAGAGAAGACAAACGTCTTTTTTCTGTTTCTCTCTCCGCCAACTAATCAATTATCCTATGTGTCATTGTTAAGAGAGAACCATTATACATGCCCTTATCGATTCTATCAATCGGATTTTCAGCCCCACCCGCCTCTTTTCTCGCTGGGTAAGAACATCTCCAATAACTTACCCAAAATTTGGGTAAGCAAAGTGGGTATGAGTATAGGAGAGAAGATTTGCGTAGTTAGAAAAATTTCATCTCTAAAAGCTGGCTACCCAAATCACAATCGGCTCCTCCAAAAAATAAAAACCATAATTGTATCCACATGTCTTACACCTACGACCTTAAACATAAAAATAAAAAAAACTATCGGGTCAATGTCTCCTTGCACACCAGCACGCATACGACACCGGCGCGGCAGCAGCTAACGACCCCCCGACTTCTTAGTCACGGCCTTCGGCGTGGCCACCTGGCTGATGGTGACGCCCCCCTCGCATGGTGGCAGTGTGGTGCAGCGGCGTCGACACTTGTTTAGCTTGAAGTGGGCGCGGGGCCCCTTGTGGCTCCTCTTCCCATGCTCTGATGCTGGAGTTTTCTTTTTTTAATCCCACATGGATGGCCGCTTGACCTACGCATAGCAGCTCCATAGCGTCGACAACCTTCGTCTTCATGATTTGTTTAGGCTTGTCGTATTTTTGTTTTTCAGTTTTCTGGATTTCGGCTGTGTGCATTTCACGATGCAGAGGCCGGGTGTAATGTTGGAGTTTCCTACTGCTCGTGCGCATCACGGCTCGCCTCCCTCCGCCATTTCCACAAACAAGAGCTCGTTCCGGCGACGGAGATAATGGTGCAGCGGCGCTAAGTGCCGGAGAGGCGACGGGGGGGGGGGGGGGAGTGAAGCCAATTATGGCGCCGTGTGGCTCGAGAGAAGTGCGTCGGGAGTGGCAGGGGTGTCAAACTGAGTCGTACGGCGTGGGAAAAGGGCAACAGGGGTGGCAAACAACATTAGGGTGGCGCGCCGGAGGTCGCCGGCATCGGGAGAGCGCCGGAGCCGGCGGGGTCGCAGCGGGAGGTTGTGGCCACTCATGGGAGTTGCCTTCCCGCCTTGGTTTCGGTTTACGTGGAAGTGTGTTTGGCCTTTTGGCTATCCGTTTAGGTCATTGCCCTAGAATTGTGAAATATGCCAATTCAATAGCAAATTTTGGGTCATGATCCAAAAAATTTAGGTCTAGGCCCATGGATGGGTAAGCTATTGTAGCAATTTTTTTTGCTTCCAATGCCAAAAAAACATTTTACAGACATTAAGAAAAAATATTAAATATGGGAAAACTCTGAAGGTGCTCTAATACTAAACCATTTGATCGAGGCGAATTCGGTGCATATAAGAGCATCTCCAACGGTGCCTGTAAAATAGCGCGGCGTGAAAAAACCCGCTGTTTTTGCGTGTGGAGGCCACGCGGGACGCTCCGGCAGAGGCGAGAAAAGGTTGTGCGGAAAAAAATTGGCGCGCGGGAGCATTGACGCACGACGCCCAGTGCGCGGTATAAAGGCAGTGTGGTGGCGCACGCCCAACCGCACTGAAACGTTTATATGCTCGATATAAAGGCAGTGCGGTGGCGGGCAGAGCGTGCGACGTGGCGGGCGCGGAAGCGCGCCCAGAAGGCTGCCGCCGAGGCGGACCTATACGCCGAGGGTGCCGATTGGGCCGACGACGACCCGGGATGGGACGATATTTGGACGACGTCCGGGGTTCGACGGAGGCCTCTCCGATTAGTTTAGGTTTAATTTTAAGTTTAAGTTTAAATTTTTATTAAATTTGTCGAATTATGTTTTTAAGTTTTAGTTTAAGTTAAATTTCTGTCAACTTTGTGTTTGCGAGCCTCTGGAAAATAAAGTTGGAGATGCCTCACGACTAAGTGAAGCATTTTGCTGACTTGACCCAAAATAAAGTCGCTCCCACTGTTCAACATTATAAGATTTTTGCAAACTAAATTAGTCCGGTAAAACATATTATAATACTGAATAGATGGATAGAATAGATAAATTGCAAGTAAAACAACAAAGAGTGAAACGAGGTGGGTTTGATCCCTTCTTTATTGGAGAGAATAATTCTTTTTCCCACAATATGCGATTGCTTACCTTAACTTAGCTTTGAGTACAATGACTGTCAGAATGTCTGTCAGCCTAGTTAAACCGAGCTTCTTGCTTCCTCAAATCGAGGAGTCCTTCGCCTCTGTTCTAGTTATTTCTTTGTTTATAAAACTATAAAAAGAATACCCCACGTGTTGCAGCAGAAATCTGGTTCAAGCAATTATTTAAATGCAATGGGTATAAGACGCACGAAAATATTCAATTGTTAAGGTCCAATTGATCACAACCGTCGATATACTAAATGTAATTCACATGGAATTTTTATATATTTGAGCACTACTCCCTCCGTTCGCGAATAAGTACACTTCTAACTTTTGTTTCCATTCAAATTTATTAATCAAATTTATTAGGAACAGTACTAACATTTATGAAAACAAATTAGTATCCCTAGATTCACCTTCACATGAAGTTTTAAAATATACCAATTTGATGTCATATATGTTATTACTATTTTCTGTAGAGTTGATCAAATTTTAGAATATTTGGCTACACACAAATGATAGAAGTGTACGTATTCATGGACGGAGGAGGTACATATTATGTACTGGAAAATTACATGGATGAAAAAAGATGGCATGGATATGTTACATGCAAGATGTACTATTACTCCCTCCATATCGGTTTATTAATCACTTTTCCAAAAACAGATAATATCAAGAGTTGGGCACAATTAACATTAATGATCTCCTAGAATCTCTCCTAGCCACTTCATCTCCCCAATCGGCATGCAGTTTAGCCAATGCTCCATTTAATTAAGCCAATGCATGCCCTTACAATTAGACATTATTGTCATTTCCTAATTAATTGCCTAATTTAGGAGTGATTATCTTGATCAATCCTCACTTCGCTAGGTTGGAGAGAAACCCAAAATATGACTAATAAATCGAGATGGAGGGAGTATTAATTATTTGTTAGTAATAGAGACGACCTGAACAATTGGTTGACTAAAATAGTACTAGTGATGTGGATAACTTTCCCCTTAAGATAGAAAAATCATAAATGTATATTAGTGAGGCTTTATCTTCGATAGAGGGGTGATGTTTTGGCTCCCGATCTCATATGCTCCCGGTATAATAAAAATTTCAAAAAAATAGTAGAACATTTAAAACAATTATAATAAAAATTGATGATGAACATATATAAATTATCTACACATGTGTCAAATTTCGAGGTCAAATCACATGTGTTCTGCCCTGTGCAAAAAAACAAAATAAGTGCTTAAAAAGTTTTTTAGATCTTATTTTGGCCACTAATTTTTTTTTTTTTGCACAGAGCAACACAAATGGTATTTCACCACGAAATTTAGCAAGATTGTATAACACTTGTATATGTTTATCACTACTTTTTTAGAATGTTTTTGAAATATTTTACTATTTCTTTCAAATTTGTTATTATACCAGGAGCATATTACCTTGAGAGCCAATTTACATTTCTGTTAGATTAGATAGGTAGATAGAAAAAAATTACAATTGTTATGAAATTTTTCTGTGATGCATGGCTTATGGAATCTTATTGTCTCATATAGTGGAAAGTGTTTTTTGCCCCTGGGCACCAGTGCTCCTTTCTATTTAAAAAATATTTCAAATTTTCAAAATTTTCTGAAAAAATATATGGACGAAGCTATAGGTGTATCCTACAATCGTGCAGAATTTCGTATTCAAATACAAAGTAGTATAGGTTACACAAAAAATGACAAAATACTAAAATCTAGAGATTTGAAAATGGGCATAACTAGATCCACACTTGTTTTTTTTGTAGCTCTTAATATTTTGTATTCGAATTTGAAACTGTACACGTTTGTAGGATACGCCGTGGCGGCGTTGCCGGTGGTGAAGTAGCTGAGAGCCTGGCGCGCGCTCGTCGTCGGCACCAGCGGCTACGTGCTCTTCATTCTGACCAACCTCCTCCCGACATGGTGCGTTTCTGGTACACAGTCCGACTCTGACATGACATGGACGGTGTGTTCTGGATGCGTGGCACCTGTTTGATCGAAGGAATGCCAGTACTTGAATTTTTTTAATAACAGCCGAAGAAATTAGGTTCTTATTTCCCTTGTCACGAATATGCATTCAGAATTTCTTACATGTCATTCAGAATATGCATCTTTCTCGGAAATTTGGCACCTGGAAGCATATGCTCCTGCCACCTTAAAAAACCATTTTGAGATGTCAAAATATTTGGAACAAAAAATTGGAATGTACATCTCGATATTCTTTATGGCCATGTTAAATTTCACGAAAACCCGATAATTTTTATGATCTCCATAAAAAGTAAAAAAAAATGGCTTATATATATTTTTTGGCCCATTTTCTGTTGCCTTTGGGCTTTAGCTGTAACCTGAGCCACGCGTTTTGGGCCATGCTGGAGGAAAGAATGCCATGTTCACCCGGTGAACAGCACCCAAGTAGCTGAAGTACTCCCTCCGTCCACTTTTATAAGGCTCACTTCTTACTATTGAATGCTAAGAAGTGAGCCTTATAAAAGTGGACGGAGGGAGTACCTAATTCCGCAAAAACGTGCATGCTAGTCATATGCAAATCTGGATCAACTCAAAAGGCAATAGTGAATTATTGACTGATTATAGAATTGTAACAACCGTGTAAAAGTATCTTTCTCCGATTATTTTATAAGGCATATGGTACACATGTTAGTTTGCTCTACATTTATATCAAAATACGTGTAGATTCACTCATTCTTATTTTAATGCAGATCGGACTCAAATGTGTATCACGCCTTATAAAAGTGAACAGAGTGAGTAATATATCACCCATACGCCTTTGTGTGTGTGTGAATCTCTTCCTAAAGTCATTGTCTTGGAGAGTTGGAGTAACTCATTTTCATTGGGCATCGGCTTTTTATTGTCATCACCGGAGAACGGTTGTTCTAAATGTCAGAGAACATGACTGTTATTTATTTATTTATTTGGCATCCACTTGATTTTGTTTGAAATTATTTAATAGTTAGTAATATATGGACGTTTGCATCAATCGATGCAGATGTCGGGTGTTATCCAAATGATCAGAACAAAAAGGGCACTTATCTTATCTCCGCGACCCTCAACCATGGAAGAGACAATAAGTGGCTAAGCCGCGCCCCCGCCGGTCACATCCAGGCCGTGTCCTCTAAGTCACCCCTTCCCGCCACCACCGCGAGGAGCGTCGCCGGTCAGATCCGGTGTGGCGTGACAGCGGTAGTGGCAAATCTCCTTGACCAAAGATCAGATCGCAGCGGCTGCAATCACTTCGGAGATTAGCGACAATGTCGTAGGGTGACGGTGTCTAGGATTTGTGGACTGGCACCGACATCCGGCACAGGCACGCGGGCGGCAGCGATTGTGGTGGATGCCTTGGGGACGTGTTGCTCGTTAGGTTACTCCAAGCGCAGAGTTTGATGTACAAGAGCGGCAAGCTTTCCCTTAAAATTAAACAAGATTATCGAATCCAGAGGACATGGAGGTTCTTCAGAAGATTGTCAGCGGCACAACTGACGTGGAACCTGCACACAAACAAACACATACTTTGCCCCAATGGAACAGAGAGGTTGTCAATCTCTACGGTCTTGCTGAAGACAAAGGGATTAAACGTATGGTGCAGAAAACAGTGATGATTGCATAAAACAGTAGAGAATAGTATGATTGCAATAGGTGGTTTAACTGTATGAGAAAAATAGACCGGGGTCCATAGTTCACTAGTGGTGTCTCTACATAAAGATTGTTAGCATGTTTGGTAAACAAATTACAGCTGAACAATTGACAAATAATGAGGGCATGACAATGCAATATATGACAAGGTGTTCACTGTGAGATTTAACAGGACATTACAACAAAGTACATAGACTTACTATCCAGCGCATCTATGACTAAATAATCCACCTTCGGGTCAGCATCCACATCACTTCCAGTATTAAGTTGCAAACAACATATTATTGCATGAAGTATTGTGTGTAATGTAAACAATGCAAAACACACGTAGACTAAGCATCATTATTTTATCCCTAGTAGCAATAGCACATCCACAACCATGCACGCTTTAGTCACTCGAACGCTAATTTCTGGAGGCATGAACCCATTATCGAGTATAAATACTCCCTTTTAGAGTCACAAGCATCTACTTGGCCAAAGCATCTGCTAGCAACGGAGATCACGCAAGATATAAACAACATAGATATATGGATAAATAAACAACTTTCTCATAGTATCAATACTCATCGGATCCCATCAAACAAACATTTAGTATTACATAACGATAATCTTGATCATGTAGGGTAGCTCACAAGATCTAAACATAATAGCACAAAGTGGAGCGACTAGGGTTGACGACGGCGATGACGTATGTACTTTTCGTGGTTTCTCGGTCGGGTATTTAGGTTTTCTGGGGCAGAAGGAATATGCAGGCGAAAGGGCGGCGTCGAAGGCCACCCGAGGGGCCCACGCCATAGGAGGGCGTCGACCAGGGATGGGTTGCTCCCTGGTGTGGCGTGGCCGCCTCCTGGGTCGGCTTCTCCTCCCTTTCGGGCTTCTGAAGTTATCTGTTGTATTATGTGCATACGCAAATTTTTGTCCAATTCCGAGAATATTTTGCGACTAGTTTTTCTGAACGAGAAAAACAACAGAAAACATGAGCTGGCACTGTGACATCTTGTTAATAGGTTAGTCCTAAAAAATGCATAAAAATACTATGAAGTGTAAACAAAACTTGTGGCGATTGGTATAATAACAGCATGGATCATAAAAAAGTTATAGATACGTTTGAGACGTATCAAACATCCCCAAGCTTAGTTCATGCTCGCCCTCGAGTAGGTAAACGATAAAACAACATAATTTTTTAGGAGACATGCCACTAACACAATCTTGATCAAACAGTAATGCAAAGCACATGAACTGAATGAAGTGATGCAATTCAATGATCTTTAGTTTGCTAACAAGTAAGCAAAATGAATCACACAAGTTCAAACTTTCATGAATAGTACTTTGGAGACAATGAGGCTATAAGATTTTGCATAAAAGTTAGCTCACAAACCAATCGGTTCTAAATAAAAGTGTTTGACCAATACAGAGGAAGATTTAGTTTCAGCACTGGCTTCAACTTTTTTAACATATATATCTCATGGATATTGTCAAGGCAAAATAATGCAATAAGTCAAACATATCGTTATATAACAACTGTTGTATCAAAGTTGACACTAGTGTTTACTTGTGGAGAGAAAGAAGTAGGAAAACTGACTCAACGATAAAGCAAAAGAAAGGCTCTTTGGAGAGGGAAGCAGGGATTAAATCATGTTCTAGAGCTTTTAAGTTTTGAAAAACATATAGAGAGAGCATAAAAATATTTGACACTCCTCCCAACCTTTGCTATCACAAACCATGACTAACCAAATCCTCGGATTCCTGCCAACAATCACATACCATGGGAGGAGTGTATATTTTTTGGGGGATAGGTGTGTATGTTAATGGTCAACAAATCAGCAAGTACACAATACATTAAGTCACAAGTTAACTAGACTTTACAAGAGCGGCTCCCATGAAGGACGTTATTTCTACTGTGGTTAGTAGATCATCCCTCTTCTCTTTTGTTTACACACTTATGAACTTTGCTTAACTGATAAATCAGGGGCAAAAAGAGTGAAGAGAATTTTGTAATAACCAAATTTGGGGCTGGGCACCCCGTTGCCAGCTCTTCTAGTAAACTGGATAAGCAGATGTATATGCTACTAGTCCAGGTGTGTAAAGTCTAATCAAGAAGCTAAATAAAGACCGTCTGCCTGCGTCCTCATCAGCTGGTAAATAGTGACAAAAAAGGGAGTATACGAGTTTTGAATATTTTAAAGGTAGCACATGAAAATTTTACTTGGAGCAACAGAGGAATACCACATAATAGGTATTTATGGTGGACACAGATGGCATGAATTTTGGCTCAAGGGTTTTGGATGCACAAGCAGCATTCCTGCTAAGTACAGAGTTTAGACTAGCAAGGTTATTCAAGCAAACACAACTACCAACCGGTACAGCAAGCACTTATATAAAAAAACATGGTTGAAAAATTACAAGACTCCACATTGTCTTCCTTGTTAACCAAAACCTTTTACTAGAAACTATTTAGACTTTGGAACTACCAAATATACAAACCAAATATCAACGAGCTTTACGATAGTTCTTCACTAATATCAATTACTTACATGATATGTAAGTTTAAACATTATTTACTTGGTAACTCAAAACAATTGACAAGCATCAAATTACTGAAGAGAGTGATCTACAAGAGTTATGTAAGCATTCTATTATACCATACCACATGCAGCATTTTCTGTTCCAACCAAACACCAATCAACTTATTTATCAACTCTCCAAACAAATATAAGTGAAGCAAGAGAGTACTTTCTTCAAAAGAAAATAATAGCTCTGACAAGAGATATATTAAAACAGAGAGCTAAAAGTTCTAGCAGTAGCAAACAAGAATACTCAATAAATATAAGCGAAGCATGGAGTATTCTAATGAAAAAGCGGAGTGTGTCTCTCTCCAAAACAAGAATGCTAGGATCCAATTAGTATAGAGAAGAAAACAAAACATAAAGAAACTGAAAACAAAAACACACTAACGCTCCAAGAAAAATGCACAAGATATGACCGAACAAAAATATAGTCTCACTAGAGATGACCTAATAATTTGCCGATGAAGAAGGGGATGCCCAAGGCATCCTCAAGCTTAGACGTTTGAGTCTTCTTTGAATATTTTGGAGAGGTCCAAAGGAGCTTCCCCAAGCTTAATATTTTCACTCTTATTGATCTTTCATTATCATCCTTCTCGCTTAACACTTGAAAGCTTCCTTCACATCAAAACTTCAATATTTTTCTCATTAGCGAGGTTAGTGCATCAAAAACAAATAATCTCACTTGGTTACTTTTGGACAAAACTTTATAAGCAATTACTTTTAAACATTAGCTAATGTTACTATCATTAAGTGAAGCTCTTTCAACCTAAAAGAATCCACTCAAAACTCGTAAAAGAGAGATTGCAAAATAAAGACAGAATCTGTCAAAACCAGAACAATTCGTAAAGATGATTTTTTTCTGGGCACTTACGTTGCCCAGATCGAAAACTTTAGTCTAACAAAATATAGCTACATATATCAGTATTACACACAAAATAATTCAGATCAAAATCACTTTCTGATAAGCGTGTGGAATTTTTCTAGTGAATACCAGAAATCTGTTCCTGCACAGTATTCCCAGTAAAAGTACGTTCTAGTCATTAAAGACTTTTAATGGCACAAAAAAAAAGATACAAATATGTTGTTACAGAAGCAACAATCATCTTGACTCAACAAAACAAAAATAACAGAAAATAAAAACCGATGGGTTGCCTCCCATAAGCGCTTCTCTTTAACGCCTTGTAGCTAGGCACAAGTAGGGAATCAAGTATTATCAATACTAGAAACATCAACATACTCAATATCTTCATCAAACATATAACTTGTTCTAGGAGCAATGTTGATTTTAGGGAATCCTTGAGAAGAAAATTTAGACAAACCGTTGCATGATTTATTTACTAGCCCACGAAACTCTTTCTCAGATTCAATTGTTGTTTTCTATTTAGGCACTTTGGGCACATATATGAATTTCTTTCCCTTGTCTAAATGATACTCTTTCTTTTCAGTTTTAAGTGAGACCAAAGTAGAACATAAAGAATCAATAACTCCCTCTAATTCTAAAATCCTGGAATTGTGATCATCATGGATAGTCATAATCTTTTCATTAACTTTTTCCAAAGATTCACAAAATTTACTGGTACTTTCATGGAGTTCTTCTATCTCATCGGTTTTATCCTTACTTGGGATGCTTTTCTCTATATATTCTAGTTTTTCCATAATATATTCAAGAGCAAATTCAGTTTTACTATTACTAACAGGTGGCGTCCCAACTAGGGTTTCAATGATGTAACTGGCTTCTAAAGCAGGGGTACCTAGGAAGTTTCCTCCCGTTAAAGTGTCCAAGACATATCTATACCAATTAGTAATGCCAACATAAAAGTTCCTAAGAAGGATTGAAGTGGAATGTTTTTTAGCACACCTTTGATGAGCATTGTTAATTCTATACCAGGCATCTTTTAAACTTTGTCCCCCTTGTTGCTTAAAGGTACGAACTTCAACCTCGAGAGATGAAACATAATAAGTCGAACCAGACATGATGATAAAACAGGAAACAAAACTGAAAATAAACTAAATGCAGGAATCTAATTTTTTTATGTTTTTGAGTGTTGGAGCAAACAAAGTAAACCAAAAATAAAACAAGCAAGACAAAAACAAAATAAAGTGCTTGGAAGTGTGAGACTCCCCTTTCTGGAGATTCCAGTATCCCCGGCAACGGCGCCAGAAAGATTGATTCCTTGGGGGCGTGTTGTTCGTTAAGTTAATCCAAGCACAGAGTTTAATGTAGAACAGAGACAAACTTTCCCTCAAAATTAACCAAGGTTATCGAATCCATGAGGACACGGAGGTTCTTCAGAAGGTTGTCAGCGGCGCAACTGGCGTGGAACCTGCACACAAACAAACACACTACTTTTCCCCAACGAAACAGAGAGGTTGTCATTCTCTCTGGTCTTGCTAAAAACAAAGGGATTAAACGTATGGAGCAGAAAACAGTAATGATTGCAGGAAATAGTAGAGATCGTTATGATTGCAGTAGGTGGTTTAACAGTATGAGGAAAAATAGACCGGGGCCACGGTTCACTAGTGGTGTCTCTCCATAAATATTTCTAGCATGTTGGGTAAAAAAATTACAGTTGGGCAATTGACAAATAATGTGGGCATGACAATGCAATATATGACAAGATGTACACTATGACATTTAACAGGGCATTACAACAAAGTAAATAGACTTTCTATCCAGCGCATCTATGCCTAAATAATCCACCTTCGGGTCAGCATCCGCATCACTTCTAGTATTAAGTTGCAAACAACAATTATTGCATGAAGTAGTGTGTGCAATGTAAACAATGCAAAAGACACGTAGACTAAGCATCATTATTTTATCCCTAGTGGCAACATCACATCCACAACCGTGCATGTTTCAGTCACTCGAACGCTGATTTCTGGAGGCATGGACCCACTATCGAGCACAAATATTCCCTCTTGGAGTCACAAACATCTACTTGGCCAAAGCATCTACTAGCAACAGAGAGCATGCAAGATATAAACAACATAGACATATGGATAAATAACAACTTGCTCATAGTATCAATATTCATCGGATCCTAGTAAACACAACATGTAGCATTACATAACGATGATCTTGATCATGTAGGGCATCTCACAAGATCTAAACATGATCGCACAAAGTGGAGAGACTTTCATCTAGCTAGTGCTATAGACCCGTACTCTAAGGATGAGCTACTCATGCATCACTCCGGAGGTAGGCATGGCGGTGTAGAGCCCTCCGGTGATGATTCCCCTCTCTGGCAGGGTGCCTGTAAGAGCTTCAGAACCTTCCCAAACAAGGGTTGACTACGGCGGCGGCGTCTAGACTTTTCGTGGTTTCTCGATCGGGTATTTTGGTTTTTTGGGGCAGAAGGAATATATAGGCGAAAGGGTGGCATTGGAGGCCACACGAGGGGCCTACGCCACAGGAGGGCGCCGGCCAGGGGTGGGCTACGCCCTGGTGTGGCGTGGCCGCTTCCTGGGTTGGATGCTCCTCTCCTTCGGGCTTCTGGAGTCTTCTGGTGTATTATGTGTGTACGCAAATTTTTGTCCAATTCCGGGAATATTTTGCGACTAGTTTTACCGAAAGAGAAAAAACAACAAAAAACAGGAACTGACACTGTGGCATCTTGTTAATAGGTTAGTCCCAAAAATACATAAAAATGCTATGAAGTGTAAACAAAACATGTGGCAATTGATATAATAACAGCATGGATCATCAAAAATTATAGATACGTTTGAGATGTATCAGTGGTCGGGTCTGATCTGGACCCACATGGGCTCGGATGGACCGCACACATGGCTGTTGTATTTGCTACGTCTTGTCGATTCTGACAACGGCACGCGGGCTCCTCGGATAGTCCCGCAACACGATAAAGTCAGGGGCTCCGGCTGCGGCCATGGCGGTGGTGGCCTCCTCCTCCGCCTGAGGTGGTCGGCCAGCTGATGCTGGCGAATATCTAGATCGCATAGTTAATCCCGACGGCAAGTTGGGGAGGTGGGACTGACGGTGTAAACCAATATTCGACTATGGTCTTGCACGCGATGGTGGCGTCTACACGCCGTTACCTTGTTGAAGGCATTGTCATTGCAGCCACCGTTACCCACTCGCTGCTGCGAGGAAACCCTAGACCCGGGTATCCCGGATCAGGCGATGGAGGTGCTTTCGGACATTTTTTTTGGAGTAGTTGATGGAAGGAGGAAGAAATAAGTGGAAAGTGTGCATCTACCGCATCGACAACGGCGATTCTCGGCGGCGTGGCGCCACGGGGTCTTGGTGATAGATGCGTGGTGATGGGCGCTCGCAGGATGATGGTGTTGTGTGGCGGTGTGGCGCTGTCGACGAATGACCTAACTAGGTCCTTGAGTCGATCTGTTTTTTTTTATAAAGGGAGTTTTTATTACTTAAAATTAAGTATTACACCAAGCATCTGCATAGCTATGATCCACACGGACAAAATGAGAACGAACAAGAAAAAGGCGAATTAGAAATCAAAGTAAGGACGCCAATGGTGGTGGAGGACCGATCCGCAAATTATGCTGCCATCCATGTTGGGATAAAAATCCCTCGTTGTATCCTCCAGTATGGTACACACCTCCGTAAATAGGTTCCGGTGCTCCACATGTTGCAGCGGTAACCAAGTACAGAGCATAGCTGTAGTTCTGAAGATAATCTGCTTAAGATAACATTTTTTATCATTAAAAATCTTGTCATTCTCACACCGCCACAGTGACCAAATAACGGCAAGTGCTGCCACCCTAATAAGCCTTTTAAACCTTTTGTCCACTCCGTTGAGACAACTGCCAAAAATATTGGCAATGCTTATTGGTGGAATCTATCTAAATGATTGACCATATAGAACTAGCAATATTACACTCGAAAAATAAGTGTTTGATTGTCTCGTCTTGATGACAGAAGGCACGCTGTTTACTACCATGCCAATTGCGTTTTGCAAGGTTGTGTTTACTTAATATTACACCTCGACAAAGATAGCACACAAATTCTTATTTTTAGTGGAATCTTCATCTTCCAAATTTTCTTATTATTATCTATCAGCACATCTGGTTGTAACATCGCTTCATAGATAGAGCTCACCAAAAAAATTACCATTTGTGTGTAAAATCCATCATAACTCGTCTGCTCACTTTGTCAGATTTACTACCGCCAAATGCTGGAGTAGGTCATTCCAAAATGAGAGATGGGGACTGAATGTAGAGATCACACGCTCGTTGAGAGACCCCAAGCGGAAGGTATGATGTAGTATAGAGGAAACTTTCCCCCAGTTGTGGAACCAGGGTTTATCAAACCAGTAGGAGTTTGTAGTCTTGGAGGAGGTTTCTTGTTATTTGGCGCGTCAACAAGCGTGGAACCTGCACACAAACTCAAACTCTCTCTTGCGCCAACTCTCCGAAAGGTTGTCAATCTTCCAGTCTTGCTGAAAACTAGAGAACTAAAAGTATAGAGTCTTGAAAAGTAATAAAAGTAAAAAACGGAGCAAAAAGGACACAATTATAAATGTGTTTAAAAGAAAGTTATCCGGCATGCATCCATATATAAAAGTCCACCTCAAGAAAGTTATCCAGCAAATCTCTCTGGTATTAAGTTGCAGCAACAAAGTGATTGATTTCTGTGCAACACACAAATGCATTAAGAACAATAACGTAATGTAAGCAATAGTTCTGGTCCGTAGACAAGAGCACCACTATTTTCTCCCTAGTAGCAACAGCACATCCCCCGCCTGTCATGTTTCTGTCACTCGAGCACAGATGTAAGGGACGCATGAACCTACCATCTAGCATATAAACCCTCTCTTGGAGGTGAAAACAACCACGTGGCCAAGGTAATCGTAAACACCGGAGAGCATTGCAAGACAAGATTAAAACTCTCTACGAAATAAGTGAAGCATCTTAGATTGTCATAAAAAAAATCATAATCTCATGGTTCATCAGATCCCAGCAAACACAACATGCACAATTACATAACAGTGGTCTCGATCATCTCAGACAGCTTATGAGACTCTAAACATGGAGGCATAGGGGAGAGAGAAACCATCTAGCTACTGCTATGGACCCGTAGTCCCGATATGAACTACTCACGCATCTTTCTAGAGGCGATCATGGCGATGTAGAGGCCTCCGATGACAATTCCCCTCTCCGACAGGGTGCGGGAATAGGGCTGTAGAAGAATTAGATTGGACTTTCGAGGTGACGATGTCTCTCTGTATGTTTCGTCGAAAATAACTCAGTCCCCAAACTTTTTAGGGTTAAGGGAAATTTATGGGCGAAGAGGCGGCGTGAGGTGGTGGCCAGGGGCGCTAGGGGCCCACCAGGCGCAACCTAGGGTGGGGCCTCTCCTGGCACTCCCTGGCCCCCCTCCAGCTCTTCTTCGGTCTCCATCTTTGTTCCGGGTAAAAACGATCTCCATGGATTTTCAGCCCTTTCCGAGAATATTTCTTTAAGAACTTTTCTGAAATAGAAAAATAGCAGAAAACAGCAACTAGCCTGAGGTATCTTGTTAATAGGTTAGTCAATGAAAACATCCAGAAAATGAAGGAAAACATGTAGAAAATATAAGGGCATTGGATAGGAAAATACCTTGTAGCATCAAAAATTATAGATATGTTTGCAACGTATAAGGGACCAACAAGGTCTCTCCTAAACGACACATTAGGTGGAAAGGTTTCCAACACCGTAGCAATATTATCGCTTTTGTCTCATCAAAGGACTAAATTGTATAAGGGATTATTACTCATGTGCCCCCGATTCCTTAGTTCTGCTCACTTTTCCCCACGGTTGAAAGTTTTACTCACTTTTCCCCATCTCCTTAGGTGAAACTCTCACGAATGCTCACACCTGACGTTGTTGTGTCTTCCGTTAACTCTGACTAGTGGGGCCGTGTGGGACTATGTCGCTCGTTGGACCTGACAAGTGGGACAAGTGCGGCTCCGTTTCTGTGGCATTGTCCGTTGGGCCATTGTATACTTCGTACGTCGTAGAATGGGCCGAGTTTGTTGATAATTAAATTCAGCCTGCTAGCATATCCACGCGCGCGGTCAGCCTTTTATGCATGCCATCGTTTCAGCATGCTATGATGCGCCCGACGTTAGCATTGATGAGCGCAACGTTGACTAGTTTACATGATTAAAATGTTGCGATTCAGCCGCCACCTAGCCATGCACGGCTACGATCCAGTGGCAACGCTGCCATGCACGCAGCCACGTAACCACGCACGTGGGTGTGATTCGGTCGCCACCTAGCCACGACGCATGCAGCTTGATTCAGTCGCACGCTCGATTAATTTGTCGCGTCGTTTCATGCACCGAGCAACGCATCGGGGCACGGCCGGACTGAGTGATGAAAAAATGGCGGTTCCTCCTGATATTTCATAAACGTATCCTTAATTTCTGATGTTCCATGTTGTTTTCTTATTGTTTCCTAGATGTTTGCTATAAACTTTATGTCATTTTTATCATTTTCCGGACTAACCAATTGACAAGATGTCACAGAGCCAGTTCCCTGTTTTCTGCTGTTTTTAGTTACAGAAAAGTTGTTCTGGAAATATTCTCAGAATTGGATAATTCGAAGCCCGGAAGTCTTAGAATTCCCGAAGGTTCCACGGAGTCCCGAAGAGACCCGGAGGGGGGCGTCAGGGGGCCCACACCACAGGGCGGCACCCCCTTGGCCGCGCCGAGGGGTGGTGTGGGTCCCCCAGGCCTCCACCGCCCCTGCCCTTTTGCCTATTTAATCCCCCCGAGACATAAACCCTAAAAGGATCCAACTTTTTCCCGAGAAACACCCGAGGCCGACGTCACCGTCATCCCGAGATCCGGAGGGTTCTGGAGCTCTCCCCGGCACCCTGCCGCAGGGGGAAATCATCACCGGAGGGGTCTACACCACCATGTCGTCCTCCAAAGTGATGTGTGAGTAGTTCATCCCTGGACTACGGGTCCATAGCAGTAGCTAGATAGTTGTTCTCTCCACTTTGTACCTCATGTTTAGATCTTGTGAGCTGCCTATCATGATCAATATCATCTTTATGTAATGCTACATGTTGTGTTTGCTGGGATCCGATGAATGTTGAATGCTATGTCTTCTGATTATCAGTCTATCATGTTATCTTCATGCTTATGTTATTTATGATCTTGCATGCTCTCTGTTATTAGTAGATGCTCTGGCCAAGTAGATTCTAGTAACTCCAAGAGGGAGTATTTATGCTCGATAGTGGGTTCATGTCTCGTTTTCATCTGTGCTCAGTGACAGAAACGTGACAGATGGAGGATGTGCTGTTGCCATTAGGGAGAAAACAACAATGCTTTGTCTAAGGATGATGTTATTGTTTACATTGCACACGTTTCTTACTGCGATTATATGTTTCTTGCAACTTAATACCCAATGTTTGTTCGGATGATATTCGGAGGGTGGATTTTTAGTCATAGATGTAGTTGGATAACGGTCTATGTATCTTGTTGTGATGCCTGCATGAATCACATAGTAATATTTATGTCTTGCATATGCACTACGGTGAGCCTTCATTTCTATCGATTGTCCAGCTGTAATTTGTTCACCACACATGTTATTTATCTTTCACGGAGAGACACCACTAGTAAACTGTGAACCCCGGTACATTTTTCTCATACTAATAAATCACCTACTGCTTTCATACTGCTGCCACTGCTTTTATAGTGTTTTCCTACTGTTTTCCACACCATACGTTTAACCTCTTTGTGTTCAGCAAAACCGGTGAGATTGACAACCACACTGCTTCGTTGGGGCAAAGTGATTTGATTGTGTTGTGTAGGTTCCACGTTGCTTCTGAACCGATAGTGTGCGCTGCCATCTCAGCTGCTTCAGCCTTCTGAAGTTACTCCTTCCTCCTACTAGTCGATTAAACCTCCGTTTCTTACTGAGGGAAACTGCTGCTGTGCTCATCATACCTTCCTCTTGGGGTCTCCCAACGAGTGCAAGACCTGCACCATCAATCTATTTTTTTGGCGCCGTTGCCGGGGAAGAAGAGAATTTGTGCAAGGGGAGTCTCTCACTTCCAGTCTCTTTACGTTGTTTTTGTTTTGCTTAGTTTATTTATTTTGTCCTGTTTTCTTCTCTTTATCAAAAACACAAAAAATTAGTTCTTATTCTAGTTGTTATTTCTTGCTTTATTATGCTTGCTATCAATGTTTGATGTCTCTGAAACTAGATCTTATTGGCAAGGTGGGTTCACAGATGAACAACAAAAATATTATAAGGAACACCGCTTGTCACAAAAAGGGATAAGCTTATGGGAGCAAATTAATAGATTGCATGAATATGCTAGAAACTTGTGCTCTACTTATAATGTTACTTATTGCTTTGATAAATCTTGTTGCTGTAGGAGGTATAAGCACCTCCCTTTTCAATGTGAGTGTCATTATAATGTTACAATATATTCTTATGTTAAGGGAAATTATGAATTTTATGATGTGGAACAAATTGAAGAATTTATTGCTTGGAAGGGTGCATTCGAAATTTCCTATTTGCTTGAAAGTATTTATGATGCACCTTATAAATATGAGATTTATTCTATACTTGAAAATTGCTTTGATAATTACAAAGATTGTAATTACTACATACTTGAATATCTTAATAGATGCTCTCCACCAAAGGAAGTAAACGATGCCTTGCAGGAACTTATGGAAGAAGAAATTGCTGAACCTGGAAGCTCATTGGATGAAAAGGAGAAGGAGAGTGATGATCAAGAGGAGGAAAAGTGGAGCTACCCATGTCTACCTCCCAATGATAGTAACTCTTTAACTCATATTTGTAATGATCCTATTGATTCTTTTGAAATATGCCTTTTTGATGAAATTGATACTTGCTATACTTGTGACCTTGATACTACTATGAATGAAACTTGTGAGAATGATATTTCTACTGTTATGTATGATAATCATTGCTACTTTGATAAATCCTTTGATAATCCTCTGTTTATTCCTACTATTGATATGCATGATAATGTGGAAGTTTATTTAGAGAATTTATATGATAATGCTCTTGATGATGGTCCTATGTTATTTGATGTTATAAATTATAATGCTACAGAAAATAGGATTGCTATAATGTGTCCTATATCTTTTAAGAGTGACCAGTTATCTTGTTTTGCTATTGCTAAAAGTGGAAAAAAAGAGGATCTGCTTTGTTTTGGAGCTTGATATGAATTGTGTGCTTTTAGACCTTGACAAACATGCTTTACGTGATAATTATGTTGTTGAGTTTGTTCCTGATGCTACTGAAAATTATTATGAGAGAGGAAAATATAGTTGTAGGAATTTTCATGTTACTAAAACACCTCTTTTTTTGTTGAAAGTTTTGAAGTTGCTCTTGTTATACCTTCCCATGGTTTCTAGTTTGAGATCCTTTAATTTATTTCTTTACAGTATTCCTATGAATAGGAAGTGGATTAGACTTAAATTTGTTTTATACTTGCTTCTTGATGCTCTCTTTTTCTTAATTCATATTTCTTATGTGAGCATCCACTTGATTCCACCTTTCTGGGCCTAGCTAAAAGGCGTTAAAGAAAAACACTTCTTGGGAGATAACCCATGGTTTTATTTTTGCTTTGTTTTTCTCTGTTTTCTTTGAGTCAAGGGGTTTTATACTTATGTAGAAACTCCTTTATATCTTTCTTTTCATGTTTTAGTAGTGTCGAGTAAGGTTTCTGACGAGAGTTGGAGTTGGTTTTCGGATTTGTGCGCAGGAAACAGATTTCTGTTGTCCACCGTAAAAAATCTTATAAAATTCTGGAAGATCAGAATGATCTAAAAAAAATTGTGCTTATTCCTCAGCTAATTCCACAGATTTTACGTTCTTTAAGTTTTTCGATCTGAGCAACGCAAGTGCCTCGATTTTTTTTTCTTTACAGACAGTTCTGGTTTTGACAGATCCTGCCATTTTTCTTGCATTTGCTCTTTTGCAATGTCAAGTGGATTTCTTTGCTTCAACATCAGTGGCTGTAGCTAATGTTTAAAAGTATCAATAGCACTTGTGCCATACATAACCCATGGATTTTTAATTTTTGCACTAACCCTCTAATGCGAATTACTGTTTGAGTGTGGTGCTAAGGAAGTTTTCAAGGGTCAAGAGAAGAGGTGATATATGTGATCAAAAAGAGTGCAAGGTCAAAGCTTGGGGATTCCCCCGTGGTTCATCCAAGAATATTTTTAGAAGACTCAAGCATCTAAGCTTGGGGATTTCCAAGGCATCCCCTTCTTCATCAACTATCTATCAGGTCACTTCTCGTGAAACTATATTTTTATTCGGTCACATCATATGAAGTTTACTTGGAGCGTCTGTTTGTTTTTCTTTTGTTTTCCTTTGTTTTCTTTTGTTTTCCTTGCTGCAATAATATAGTTGGATCCTAGCATTCTTTTTTTGGGATAGAGACACGCTTCACTTTTTCGTTTGAATACTTGATATGCTAGTATTCTTAGTTTTTCTTCTAGCTGCTGCAAAATTCCTGTTTAGCTCTTGTTTTAGTAGTGTTATGTGAGTCATCTCATGTTTGGTTTGTTTATAATTTAGAGAGTTTTTGTTAAAGCATGATTTGTATGGTGCTTGTTGGGAAAAGAAACTGCTGCTTGAGGTAGAATTTTTAACGCTGCAAGTAGAAGCTTGTATAGACTATGGCTAGACTTTTTCATATCATGGTAGATGTTATTTTAGTTTTAAAGCCTTGTGGTTATTGAGTAGCATGATTAGCCTCAAATAGCTGAGAGTGTTTAATGTGCCATTGAAAGAATCGTGAGTTGTTCTTGTCATATTGAATCATAAATTTGTGGTGTTCTCCATTGAATGTGTTCTTTGGTTGACTTGGCGCATGCTCACACCATGTTTATGACTATGAACCAGTCACAAATAGCCTCTATGATCATTTAGTTTTTGAACTTGTGGTACCACTTATGCTTTGATTAATTATGTTTATGTCGCTAAGCATGATTTTGGCTCTTATGATCTCTTGATTTGCCGCTCCCAGTATTTTGCTAGCCTCCAACTGTACTGAGTATGAGCTCTACTCGTGCATCCAACTCCCAAAAACCAAAGTTTTCCATTGTGTCCACCATACATACCTACATGTGGTAATTAACCGTCACTCCAAAGTAAATTGCTCATGTGTTACCTTTAAAACTTTCAAAATTACTCCTATTTTGTGCTCCTATTTTAGCTCATGAGGACGTAAATAGAGAATCTTTATCTCACTTGTTGATTGGACTTTCACACTCTGGACTAGTGGCTTCATCCGCTTATCCAATGATAGAAGAGCTGGCAGCGGGGTGCCTCGCCCCAAATTAATAACACAAATTCTCTTCACTACTTTTGCCCCTGATTTATCAGTCAAAGCATAATTGTGTAAGAAGAAGAGAAAGAGGGATGACCTTCTACCCAGATGTATCCTTCTATGGGAGCCGCTCTTGTGAAGTCTAGTTGGCTTGTGATGTACTGTATTTTCTATTTACCATTCGTTGACATAAGCATACACCTCTCTTAAAATATAGACACTCGTCCACGGTATGTGATTGTTGGCAGGCACCCGAGGATTCGGTTAGCCATGGTTTGTGAAAGATGGTTGGGAGGAGTGTCAAGTTTTCAATACCTCTGTTTAACAAAATAAAAGCTCTAGCACACGAGTGATCCATGCTTCCCTCTGCGAAGGGCCTTTCTTTTACTTTTATGTTGAGTCTCCATTTTCTAACTTTATGCACAGTTGAGAATGCATTTTTGCCATTCTGAGTTTTTTGTGCATTTGTCCTAGAAACATTATTAATTGATTCATGATGTGTTATTGCTTGTTCTCTAATTATTTATTCTAGTCTTCCTCGTGAAGTTTGAAGGTGTTCTGGCATTTATGTTTTGCCCCACTCTTAAGGACTAGCGAAATATCACTTTGACATGTTTTCTCTATACTTGAAACAAACGTATATCTTTCGTTGCATTGTTATTCATGATCTTTTATTTGAGTTACTTCTCATGATGCAAGGTGATTGCTATGCTTTATTATTAAAGTTCTATTTACCATGCTTGTGTTAAAGTTCTATGATCTCAGCTTACTTATGCTTTTACATTATTGATGATCAAGCTTATGTTAGTAGCATGTCACCTTAAAAATTATTGTGTTTTTATCGTTTACCTACTCGAGGACGAGTAGGAACTAAGCTTGGGGATGTTGATACGTCATAAACGTATCCTTAATTTCTGATGTTCCATGTTGTTTTCTTATTGTTTCCCACATGTTTTCTATACACTTTATGTCATTTTTATCGATTTTCATGACTAACCTATTGACAAGATGCCACAGAGCCAGTGCCCTGTTTTCTGTTGTTTTTAGTTTCAGAAAAAATATTCTCAAAATATTCTTTGAATTGGAAATTCGAAGCCCGTAAGTCTTAGAATTCCCGAAGGTTCCATGGAGTCCCAAAGAGACCCGGAGGGGGGCCTCAGGGGGGCAACACCATAGGGCGGCACCCCCCTTGGCCACGCCGGGGGGTGGTGTGGATCCCCCAGGCCTCCACCGCCTCTGCCCTTTCGCCAATTTAATCCCCCAAGACATAAACCCTAAAAGGATCCCACTTTTTCCCGAGAAACACCCGAGGCCGTCGTCACCGTCATCCCGAGATTGGGAGGGTTCTGGAGCTCTCCCAAGCACCCTGCCGGAGGGGGAAATAATCACCGGAGGGGTCTACACCACCATTCCCTCCTCCGAAGTGATGCGTGAGTAGTTCATCTCTAGACTACGGGTCCATAGCGATAGCTAGATGGTTGTTCTCTCCACTTTGTACCTCATGTTTAGATCTTGTGAGCTTCCTATCATGATCAAGATTATCTTTATGTAATGCTACATGTTGTGTTTCCTGCGATCTGATGAATGGTGAATGCTATGTCTTCTGATTATCAATCTATCATGGTATCTTCATGCTTATGTTATTTATGATCTTGCATGCTCTCCGTTATTAGTAGATGCTCTGGCCAAGTAGATGCTAGTAACTCCAAGAGGGATTATTTATGCTCTATAGTGGGTTCATGCCTCCTTTTCATCTGTGCTCGGGTGACAGAAACGTGACGAATGGAGGATGTGTTGTTGCCATTAGGGAGAAAACAACAATGCTTTGTCTAAGGATGATGTTATTGTTTAAATTGCACACTTTGCTTACTGTGATTATCTGTTGTTTGCAACTTAATACCCAACGTTTGTTCGGATGATATTCGGAGGGTGGATTTTTAGTCATAGATGCAGTTGGATAACGGTCTATGTATCTTGTTGTAATGCCTGCATGAATCAGATAGTAATCTTTATGTCTTGCATATGCACTACGGTGAGCCTTCATTTCTATCAATTGCCCAGCTGTAATTTGTCCACCACACATGTTATTTATCTTTCACGGAGAGACGCCACTAGTGAACTGTGGAACCCTAGTCCATTTTCCTCATACTAATAAATCACCTACTTCTTTCATACTGTTTTCATACTTCTGCTACTGCTTTCATACAGTTTTCCTACTGTTTTCCACACCATACAGTTTAACCTCTTTGTGTTCAGCAAAACCGGTGAGATTGACAACCTCACTTCTTCGTTGGGGTAAAGTGATTTGATTGTGTTGTGTAGGTTCGATGTTGCTTCTGAACCGGTAGTGCGCCTTGCCATCTCAGTTGCTTCAACCTTCTGAAGTTACCCCTTCCTCCTACTGGTCGATTAAACCTTGGTTTCTTACTGAGGGAAAACTACTGTTGTGCTCATCATACCTTCCTCTTGGGGTCTCCCAACGAGTGCAAGACCTGCACCATCACCTCCACCCCCTCGTCTCCACAGCACAACCGTGTCGCCGCGATGAAGTGTGAAAAAACAGCGACGCCTCGATGCAGTGTGAAAAAAAGTACAACCGCGACGCCTCGATGTAGTGTGAAAAAACAGTGGTTCCATCGACCCCCTCCTCTCGCTTGGCTACTTAAACCGCGTCTCGTAACCTCCTCCTCCACATCTTCAATCTCTGTCTCCTCCCAATTCTCTTCTCTCCAACCTTAGCCAAAGCACAACCGACGACTCGAAGTACGTGAAGAGGCAGTTCAACGCACCCACCTTCGCTTCCCACCCATCGCGTCTGGGCGTTCTCACGCTGGAGGAACAATACGGAGTTGGCCCATCTCTTCCTCTGTTCGGGCTTTAACCACCTCCCGGCGGGGTCGCTAGTCATGTTCCGTCTTGAGGAATAGCGCGCCCACTCCACTGCTCCAGTGGTAGGCCTCGTCGCCTACTTCACAAACAGGTTTGATGCGTACTACCTGCTCGGCCGTGTATTCTGGTGTGGATGCGAGTTCATCGCATTCACGACGTACAACATGTACATCGACTTTGAGAGCATCTTCCCCGAGGAAAACCACATGCACACCCTCCCCTACTATCTCGGCAATGACGACGTCGAGGAGCACTGAATACGACGAGTACGGCGGCAAGAAGGAGTGAAGACGACGACGGTGAAGTCCAGACGGTGTTGGTGTTGCGCGCCCGTAGTGTTGCCGGCCCTAGCTAGTGTACCGTGCTATGTACCGTATATCATGTGTTCCCCGTACTATGTAGGGATCTAAGAATCCCATATCTAAGTTATTTAACGTTGGCCGTGCGTGATGTGTTCTTTTTATCTGTATTAATATTATTTCCAAGTGGTTAAATTGTTAATTAAATGGGCCTTGTTAATATATTTAGCCTAAAGTACATAACTTGTGTTCCTCCCTAGTTCTTGCAAAGCCACCTAATCAAGCCTCACCTCATTTGTAGTTATAACATGTTCAAGCATTGGAAATTGTTCGTTCATAAGAACAACCCTGCCCTAAGTTAATTAAGGCACGACTAAGAGCACATACAACACATCCTTTTAGAGTAGACGCATCCTTTTTTATCTCTTCTTTCCTATATTTGAACTAGTAGTTACACTAGTTTGTGAAAAAAGAAAAGAACCCAAACTAAAAAGTAAGTAAGACAAATTTATGAACTAGTTTTGTGTATGGTGAGATAAAGACAGAAAATCAAAACATATTTGTGAACTAAATAAGGTTAGATACCAAACTAGTCGACTAACAACTCATTTTTTTTGCACGTGCATGACAACTAACTTGTGGAAAAAAAGAAAAATAATATTCTTCCCCTTCCTTTTTTGGCATTCTTAAAACCCTTTGCGTTTTGTGAACACTTTGTATTTTACTATCACCTACAGCAAATAGAATAGGGTGGGCAATCAAACCTTAAATAAATGAAATCTCTTTGAATCGTTGAAAGAAAAAAATTCAGAGCATCGCGTGTTTGTAGACTTTTCCGAGAACTCAGTGTAACCAAACTGAAGCTAAACTGAACTGAAGAGATGATCACGAGGTATTTGTGCTGCGCAAGTAGTGCTAACTGTCATATGTTCAACTGAAAAACTAGGTACAATAACAAACAAACTTAGATGATCTTGAGAGATGCGCATTGAAATCCATCGCATTAAGGTTTCATGGCATGGATTTAATAGACAGTTAACAGTACACAACATCTCTAACGAGGGTTGATCATCACGTAAACAAATCCTACACCAACAATGCAAAAATAAAAGGCTAAAGCTATCATATTTGCTTTCTGCATCACTTGAATCATCTGCTTCAAGTTCTTGTTCATCTTCTTCAATTCACCCTTCAGATCTGCATCCCCCACTGTCGGAGCACCCTTCAACTCTGCGTTCCCCATGTTCTTCACGGATGGAGGCAGATTGAGCTCAAGGTTTGGAGCTCCTTTTAAATCAATCAAGCCCTCCATTTGAAGCCTCTCCACATACTCATCCATCCACTCAAAATGATTGCATTTTTTTACGACCTGAAAACGAAATAATGAATCATAAATCCCAACTCCGTGGATGCAAGAAAAGAACCCATATCTGTAAACGAAAAATACAGAGCTAAAGGATGCGACAGGAACCAAGATCTACCTGCCCCTCCGTCTTGCTCTCGCATCTGACGAACTCGCGCCCAAAGTTGTCATTTTTCTCCTTCTTCGAAGTCCACCGCTTCAGTGGTGCGGTGCATGGGCAGTCCGAACACCGATGCATCGGCACTGGACCATACGTAGTCCACGAGGTGAGGGAGGATGAAGTGGAGGTCGACATTTCGCCGGAGAGGAAGAAGAACTGCTCTGTCGCCGAGATCCGAAGGGGAGGCGAGCACGGGCTGCTGTGTGGCTATGTCGATGGGTGGAGGAGGGCACGGTCTGTTGTGTGACTGTGTTGATGTGTCAGTGGAATACAACGGCGCGGCCAATCAGGATTTAGAACCAGCCTCCTGCGGATCGTCCGCCCTTCTAGAAGACTGAACTCTGATCTCAACCGTCGATGCCATCCAACGGCGCGCGGCCCTGTCCCCAGAATTCCTTCTAGAAGGTCAGATCTTACGGCTCGCATTGGCGGTAGGGTATGATCAGATGGCTGACGTTTGGCGCTAGGGTTTTGGGGTTACGAGGTTATCGGGGTTTTGGGGTTTTGGGGTTATTAGGGTATGACAGAACTTCAAATGGCCATAACTAATTAAAAAAATGGAAATGAAGCGTAGTTTGTCAGCTTATAAGATATAGTTACTAAAAAAATATAAACATGCTATAGGAACATTTTCAAGAAAACTCATTTTCACAAGCGAGCCATCAAAATCAGGTTCAAATGACCATAACTAATTCAAAAAAAATCACAAAAAAAAAATGCACGGCAAGCTCACATAGCCGTCATATGTGACATGGTTATGAGAAAAAAATAATATAAACTCGGTGTCAAGACTTTTTCATGAAAAAGACTTCTCCCAAATGAGCAATCGTGTATAGACCTGTTCAGAGTTCGATGGAGAGTGAAGTAGGGTTTTGGTTTTGAAAAATTCAAATAAATCAAAAAAAATCACCAATGTTTCCTCTTGGAGTGAATAAGACGGTTCTGAACTTAATTTTACATTTTCATATCTCAAACGTGTGTTTTGGTGGTTTTCAATTAAAAGGATTTTTTTCAATAAATAAATAAATAATATGGAAAACAATTCAAAAAATACTGAGACTTCGATTGGACACTATTTAGATGGAATAAGTGTTACCTAAAATATATTGGCTCATTTAGAGAAGGTAAAAAAACTTGATTACAAATGGGGTTGTTTACCCTAGATTCAGAGCTTATTTGTAGCATGTTTCTCCTTCGGATTGATCACCTTCAAATATTGGGGTTCAAATGTGGGTGAAAGTTCAACTTTAGCTCAAACAAGTACTAAAGAGAAACAGTCTTGAAATTTTTGTACAACTTGAACTTTGGCTCAAATTATAATTTTGTTATAAATTCAAATGTTGCTTCAAATTCAACCTTTGTTTTAAATATGCATTCTGCCTCACATATGATACCAAAGCACAAACAATATTTTTAAGAATTATAAGTTATCACAAGATCTAAAGTTGACAACACAAACACCTAACTACAAATCCAACAAATTCAAATTCATAGTTTAAATTCAAATCTTTGACATGCTCCTTGTGTGAGCAAATGGCTTCACTGTCTTGCTTCTCGTTTCCCTAGCTTGAGTACTCTTTGGAATCATCTTGTTCCTTCGGATCTTCCCTTGGGGTTGTGGTCGTGGAGGTGGTGACGGAGAATTCCACTCGGCGAGCACTCGACGACAAGTTGACGGTCATTTGTGTGTTCAGTAATCCTTAAAGGAACAACTGGTACAATTACTGTGTCCTCTTCTTCTCTTATAGCTTCAAAACCATCAAGAGCCATGGATTCAAATTCTAAGCCATCCGATGATGACTGAACTTCATTTTCTTGGGCTCTATCCTCTTCTTCTCTTATAGCTTCTTCTCTACACCTTTTCTCCCCTCCGCCTCCATTTATCCTAGTGCTGAGAAATAAAATTATAAGACACATGGAGAAAAGAGAATAAAATGCATAAAAAAGAGAATGCACACACATACCAAGGTGATGCTTCAACGAGGAGTGCATCTTCAGACTCAATTGCTGCTGCATGGTCCCCTCCATCTTTAATCCCCATTGCTGGTGCATTCTCCTCTGCATTTGTTGTTGTCCATTAGCCCCCTTCTCCAAATGATGCATCCACTGGATTGGAACAAAGCCTGGAAATGTGCCCCAGAATTCCACATTTTTTGCACGCCCTCTTTTTTGGTACACGACCCTCTTCACCTGCTCTGTACCTGATTTTTCTTGGTCTTCCTGGTGTTCTAGTCAGTAAAGGAGAGTGGAGTTTGAACCCTGGATCTACTATGTTCCATTGGTCTTTTCCCACGAGTGCTGGCACATTGTGAGGTTAAGCATCCTTAAATTTAGCAACAGAGAAATACTCAGAGAAATACCGATCAACTTCACCATCTTCACCCCCAATGAGAGTCATCAGATGTAGAGCATGCATGCATGGCTTCCCATGAATCTGCCATTGCCTACAACTGCATTCCCTAGTGGCTAGGTTCACTGGATACCTCCTGTCGTGGGATAATCACGGCAGATGTTACCTGGGGTAACTGATCTTGGGGCAAGTCGACACAGGTATTCGGGAGAGGGTTTAGCTCAAAGGAAGACATGGCGAAAGCGATCTAAGAACCGGAGAATAACTCGCCGGATCTCGATATCAATAATGCTGGATACTCGATAACAGGTATTACAACTATGGCTTGAACCTCTCAGGCTAAGCTTAGGGGTTGGTTTATATAGCACTCATACCCCCCTTGGCCTGCCCTACGGAGTGCTCTCTGAGTCCTACTCGAACTCTACATACAAATCCTAACTTTCCTTACCGTAACCCACAATCCGGGTTACGAACCTTACAACCCCTGGGCCTTCCAGAAGTTCCTTTGTCTCCAGCCAGATTGGGCCCAACCGTCGCTTGGGGCCGGATCACACCCGGGAGTTAGTCTACCGGGTTACTATCCCCTCATCAGTAGTCCCCAGGATAGCGCGGGCTTCACGGGTTCATCCTTGGAGCGCTCGCTATTCCCTGAAAAAGATGTGAAACGCCCAAGCCTACAGGAACCGGGTTAAGTTGTTTTAACAGATGACCAGGCACAGCTCCATGTCTGTCACGTGATAACTCGATCCTTCCTTGAATGCTTAACTGGCCTTTCCAAATTTAAACCCTAAAATGTCAGGGCCCTACTCGATAAAGATCCTTGATATCTCGGGGCAAGCTGCACTTCCCCTGTCAACGGGATATTCCGCCTAATTCCGAATGCATATGCCGCCAGATCCGCACGGATAATTACTGTTCCGTAATTTCCGGCTTTCGGGCCGTAGGTGAGCTCACCACCTCCCTTATAAATATCAGCCGATGGTAACCCTAAGCCATTCATCTCGCTTCATCATCCCTTTTCTCCACGCTCCCTCGCAATTTCTGCCACCGGGCTCGCACGCTCCAAGAAAGATAAGGCCACCACCGGCCGTACTCGTCCTCGAGCTATCCAGCATCGCCATTAAACATCGCTGTCACACCCGCGCTTCCTCATCGAGGGCCGTGACGTGACACTCAAGCCGCGCCACGCACCACCCTCACTTCGGACCTCAACTCCTTTGGTAAGCCTTTCTCAACCATTCAATTGAAACTCGCAACCTTTTCAATCTGACCAAGATTGGATCTGGGTCAACCCGTAAACTAATTTTCTGATATCATCAAATTGAACCGCTTCGATAGACCTTAGTCCCTTTAATCATCTGATGCGTAGTCGCAGCTCATCCCCGCGCCTTTATTGGCCATCCTACTTTGCATAAGATTGCTTGCAAGCTTTTCGATCTAGATCCATTCCACCTTGTTCTTTCCGCCTGTCGCATTAACACCCGGAAAATCCTCTTTTTCCAGCTAATCCCTCCACAATAAAGGTATGGGCAACCATCCATGTTCACCCAATTCACCTCAACGCGTAAGTAATTAACAATTTACTCAACCTCATCTGACACCCGGAAAACCTTCCGCATTTAACATCGTAGTGCATTATCCGGGTTTCATTTTAGCCTTCAACGTCTTGACGTCTCCAGACTCGAATGATTTGATGTTCCGAATCTTACTCCATACATTTCCTGTCCCTTGCAGGTCAACTCCATGGCTCCTAAAAGACAAGGAAAACACCCGGCTTCTGCAAGGGCCTCTCAAACCATTTCTGCCAACTGGGGTCGGTCTTCAACGACAAAGGCCAAGCTAGATGGGATGGCCGAGTTAGGAATCCTTCCTTCTAAAAAGGAAATACACTGGAGGGCTCCTGGCGATGAGACCCGTCCCACTCCCACCGGGAACGAGGTAATTTGTTTTACCGAGCATGTGACCCGGGGATTCCGTCCTCCGGGTCACCCTTTTTTCCGGGAAGTCTTGAGCCACTACGGCCTCCGGGTGTTCGACATAGGGCCTAACTCTATGCTGAACATTACCCACTTCATAGTTTTGTCCGAGTCGTACCTATGCACTCCACCAAGCCTTGCTCTTTTTACCGAATTATTCCAATGCGAACCATGCCATGAGAGCGGTGACGGAACGCTTCTTACCTGCGGCGGGGTATCCATCCAGCGCCGCAAACACTCATTGATGCCACCTCTCAACCTGAGCTCCAACGCCAAAAACTGGCAATTATCCTTCTTTTATTGCCACGACACTTCTCCGAATGGTGAGAGGAAACTACCGGGTTATTCGGAGAGCCTTCTCGAGCCCTCCGAGTCTTTCAATGCTTTTGCATCTGATCTTGATAGGGAAGCGATTCAGCCCCTTCTGGCCAAACTAGCAGCTCTCTCAGCCCACGGCCTTCTTGGGCTCAATCTAATAAGGACTTGGGTAGACTTCCGGGTTCAGCCCAACTCGATTCGCTCGAAGCTGTTACACGAATATTCGGGTCACGTCACAGATTCCCTCCGCTACTCCACCAAGAACTTCCCTGCCGGTAACACCAACAAGACCATCAAGGGCTTCCTGATGGAGAGACTAGATGTTATAAAGAACACCGCCGGGTTCCCCCCGTTTACTCGGGAAAATCCCGCCCCAGCGGTAAGACCTGACTCCTTTTTCTTATTTCAGTACTTTCGTCCGTTATAGTCTCTAACCACCACTTGTGTTTATTTGTTCACAGGCTGACGATCCCTTCTGGAAAGTCGAAAACCCTCCTCCTTCTCAAGACCCCGAAGAGGAAACCGAGTCTGCTGATGATGATGAGGGTACTCTCCCATACCCTTTACACCTGCCCTTCATCTGTGTTATTTCTCTTATCTGATACTTACTCGGCTTTCAGGGTCGGGGGATGAAGAGGAGGAAGAAGAAAATGACCCGGAAGCCACCGAGTCTGACCAGGAGCCCCCGGTTGGAAACAAAAGGAAGGCTAGAGGGGTAGTTGAAAAGGTTCCCTTCTCTTCTATGTCTCATGCGCCTTACTCCTTTGCTGCTATGCATGAACTTAACGAGCGATTATCACATTCACCCTTCTTGAAGGACCCTCTCCCGACTAAACGTAGGGTGACCCGGAATTCTCCGGGGGATGATCCCCTTAACCCGGGTATCTCCACTTCACCCACTCATCGAGCCAGTACCCCTCCAGCTCAACCTTCCCAATCTCCTCAACGTCATCCGTCTCCTAATCATCCACTTGCCGGGCAATTTCGCGTACCGCAGCCAGTGCTCTTACCAACGTCATCCGCCTCCAGCGGCGAGCTTCCCCCGGATTACGCCGTGAACACCGGGTAAACTACCTTTACTTACATTTTCTCGTACTGGTTACCTTTCTTTTTTCCGTATATTTCATTGATCAATGTCTCCCTTCTTTTCTTCAGCGCCACAGTTACGCTGAGCGACCCGGATATCCCTGAATCAGAAGAGCAGGGAGAAGAGAAGCCGAGTGATGACATGGACGTTGAGGTTGAGGACGAGGCCGAGGACGGAAATGGAGAAGATCCTTTTAAGGACCCAATTCCACCAAAGACTGCATCACCCCAGCCCTCTGAAGAAGTGGACGAAGACATCATTTTGGAGACCAAGTCGGGCTCTCCTAACCCGGACGTTCAAACAATCCGGGTTTCGACCCCCAAACCCGGAACAACTCCTCCACAAGAGGGCCAATCCTCCGGCCCTTCTCAACTTCGCCCTGAAGACATGACCTTTGCTCAAATGCTAGATGCCCTCCATACCTTAAAGGGCGACGAAGAAAACATACTAGATGCCTTAATAACCAAGCACGAGGTAATCCCGACTAGTCATCAATTGTTTCCATACATAGTCCCCAAGTTCCGAGTAAATTACTAGGTAACTTGCTTGGAACTTTATATAATGTTTCTGGCTGATCCCTCTTCATGCTTCTTTACAGGACTATGTTTCACAGTTGGAGAAGAAGCTGGCCAAGTCCACCAAGCGTATTGAAAAAGAAACGGCCCTTCGTGAAGCTGCTGAGACTGAGGCTCGCAGGTGCCAAAAGATGACGAAAAAGTACAGGAAGAGAGCTCACAGAGCTAAGGACAAACTTACAACTCTTTCTGCTCAAATTGCTGATGTTCACCGTACTGCGACTGGTAAGATTTTTAAATTTCACCTTTTTATGACTCGGATTGCTTTGATTTGAACAACTGCACTTGCTTGCCTGCTACCTTAGCTCCTTTTGCCTTTTTTAGCAGGCCCACGCGATGCTGCCCCCGAAGAAGATGATGCTGCCAAGCTTAAAACCATCAAGAATACTCTTCGCCAACTTTGCAGCGGAGTCAGTTGGATACTTGACGAGTTACGACTGCCGGGTGTCAGGCCAGATAACATGAAGAGATTACTGGAATGCTGCTCGACAATCCCCGAGTGGATTTGGCACTGGAAACGGTCCTCCTGCCGATTTGGGGTAACCCGGGGACTCGCGTTGGCTAAGGCCTACGCTCCCAAGCTAGAGCTGGCCAAACTTATGAGCGGATTCCCAGAGTTCAACTTGGATGGGTCCAAGTTTTTGCCAAAGGACTTCAAGGCTATTCAGAAAGAAGTCCGTCATCCGGCTAGTGTTATCGCTGATGCCCTAGAAATTGATGTGATTCTCCCGG
Organism: Alopecurus myosuroides; assembly: GCA_028641055.1. Taxonomy (NCBI): domain Eukaryota; kingdom Viridiplantae; phylum Streptophyta; class Magnoliopsida; order Poales; family Poaceae; genus Alopecurus; species Alopecurus myosuroides. The sequence continues at coordinate 76,504,051 of CM054063.1, forward strand.
CTTATGATGCTAATGACAAGGTTGTCAAGGCGAACCGCCCCCAGCCGTTCGATATGCTTGCCCGTTGGAGGGAGGAGGCGATCAAGATGAAGGAAGAATCCGCCAAGAAGACCGAGGCCGACTCTGCTCCTGCGACTTCTGCTGCACAACCCGGGACTGCCGCAACTACCGGTGACGACAAGGGCAAGGCCAAGATGGACCCTGCAGCTTAAAGTAATACCTATCATTCCACATACATCAGCCGGCAAAGCATCGTTAAAACAGCTTTACTATTCGTTTAAGCAGAGCGCCTGTGCTCTTTTGATACTTTATGGTTTTTGTAATACTTTTTATTTTAAACTCCCGATGCACTTTGCGCCCCTTTGGGCTTTTGATGAATGTGTCTTTGCGTTTGCTTGTTCTTGATATCCACTTGCTTTATTCTCGATACTCCTTAACAAGACCCGTCCTCCGGGTTTCGTTGGCGTCTAGGGAACGGTTTTACACCTGAATCCCTAAGCTCCTGAGGCCCGGATGCGTGGCTCGTTGTGATTTTATCGGCTGGATGATGCTATTTCTTCCTTAGAGCTCATAAGCCCCCCAGTCCGGGTTTCCGCGTCTAGGACACATGATTGTTTCTTTTCAAGGAAACGAATCGCCTGTCGCTGGATGCCCAAGACTTCAGGACAGCTTTTATGAGGTTTGAAGTTATGCTTGATAATCGTTGAGTTTCCGGCTATCAGCCTTATACTCTGCATAACCTGTGGTTTAGATGACCCTTTCGACTATCTTGTACTATAAGCCGGCTTTCGCGTGGATACCATGTTGTTACATCAATACGAAAAACGGGGTCAAGCAAGTCCCATTTGGGTCTCATGACTGATAGTAATCGTAGGCGAACAGATCATGCCACTTTGTTGCGAGTCACATCGAGCTTAAGTAAGAACAGCCGAGAAATTTGGACTTCTCTGTCCGGTTATAAGATTGTAGCCGCACTCGTTTTTTCGAATGACCGGCCCCTATAACTCATTGGCATCAAGGCCGGGTCTTTTTTGAGTTTGCAGCTGTGCTTGTATGAGCAACCAGCCCTCAAGACCTGAATATGCACATCGTACAAATAACACTTGCTTCTTTTCTTGATAATCCCTTTTTATTTGATATGAGAAAATTAGGCCAGCAAGCCGCCTCGTTAAAAACCCATCCAGTCCCCAAGGGTGCCCTGGATAGGAAGAGAGTGCGTCTGAAACCTGCTGCCTGTTACATCTTTTTCTGCTAAGTATAGTACGGACGTAGCTGAGCCACGTTCCACGGTCTATCTCTTTCTTGCATAGGTGCAGTTGTGTGAGCAGTATCGTTGGCTGTGGTCGATTCTTCTCTTGCATCTATCAAGTAATATGACCCATTATGCAAGCTCCGGCTTACGATGAAAGGTCCTTCCCATGGTGGCGATAGTTTGTGCCTTCCCTCGTTTGTCTGAACCAAGCGCAAGACCAAGTCTCCCTCATCGCATTCGGCTGCTATGTCCCGGTTTCCATGGATAGTGATGGTCTGCTTAGGGCCTGGAATCTTTAGCTGCAGATATACATAGCACGGCCTAGCCATGAATTTAGCGTAAGCCGGCCTTCCGAACAACGCGTGGTAGGGGCTATGCAACTTGACTACTTCAAACGTGAGCCACTCCACCCGATAGTTATCTACCGATTCTCCAAAGGCTACTTCCAATGCGATTTTTCCTTCGGGGCGTGCTGAATGACCCGGTACGATCCCATGGAACACCGTCGAACTTTTTTGTAGCTGGGACTCCTTGAGGTTCATGCGCAAGAAGGTTTCCCAATATAAGATGTTGATGCTGCTCCCTCCGTCCATCAATACCTTTCTCAATTCATAACCATTGACCTGTGGCGAAACCACTAACGCCAAAGTTCCGGGGTGCTCTACTCCTTCTGGATGATCTCTTCTGCTCCACGTTACCTCTTGCTCTGCCCACCTCAAGTATCCCGGAGTGGCCGAGGAGGATAGATTCGCTGTTTGTTTTAACGCCCTTTTGTCCCTGCTGGAAGTCCCTGTAACATGCACATGATATTGTCCTTTCAAATTGAGCGCACGTACCATGCCGATGAAGATACTGATTTGGCCGATTGACACCACGGATCCGGGTTCGTAGCGATCCGGCTCCAACTCCCACCCGGAACTGTCCACTATCCTTTCTCCTTCATCATTGGAGTAGATCTCGCCGACGACAAAGTTCTCCATGTTCTTCCGAGCTTCTCCCGTGATGTAAACACCTTTGGACGCAGGCCCCACGGTGGGCGCCAACTGTCGTGGGATAATCACGGCAGATGTTACCTGGGGTAACTGATCTTGGGGCAAGTCGACACAGGTATTCGGGAGAGGGTTTAGCTCAAAGGAAGACATGGAGAAAGCGATCTAAGAACCGGAGAATAACTCGCCGGATCTCGATATCAATAATGTTGGATACTCGATAACAGGTATTACAACTATGGCTTGAACCTCTCAGGCTAAGCTTAGGGGTTGGTTTATATAGCACTCATACCCCCCTTGGCCTGCCCTACGGAGTGCTCTCTGAGTCCTACTCGAACTCTACATACAAATCCTAACTTTCCTTACCGTAACCCACAATCCGGGTTACGAACCTTACAACCCCTGGGCCTTCCAGAAGTTCCTTTGTCTCCAGCCAGATTGGGCCCAACCGTCGCTTGGGGCCGGATCACACCCGGGAGTTAGTCTACCGGGTTACTATCCCCTCATCACCTCCATTCCCTACTTTTACTGTCAGTGTATGCTATCTCAGCCTCGTATGTCGACGATCGAATGCATCTCATCTTTGGTCCTCTTGCCTTGTGATGCAATGCCTTAATAAGTGTTGGGAGTATAACATGGCCAACATATTGTGTTTCAGGATTTTTTTTTTGCGAAGAGCAATCTTTATCATGATCATCTGCCTCATCTTGTCAAATTCTTTCCAAACCAAATAACCCTTCACTGACTTGAACTTTGCATTGAAGCATTCTGCAAGATTATTCGTCACATAGTCCACTTTGCATATGGTGTTGAATTTGCTTCTTGACCACAACTTTCCATGATGTGCATCCATATACTCCTTCACCTCTGGATGTTTCTGAGCATACAACACTCTCAAATGGTGCTCATGCTTCCTTTCGCTGCATGTGTATGATGCTGGCCATAAGTTCTCATAAAAAACTTTTCCTTTGAACTTCTTTTTAAAATTTTGCGCTAGGTGTCGCATACATTCTCTATGCTCCACTCCATAGAATACAATTTCTACTGCACTCTCTAGACCTTTGCAAGCATTTGTATGTATAGCTAAACCTTGGAGTGTGCCTATATTGTTGCACAACTGCTGCAGAAACCAGACCCAACTTTCCTCGGACTCTGGCTCCAAAACACCAAATGCAACTCGGAATAGCCAGTTGTGTCCATCAACTGCAGAAGCTTCTACTACCTGTCCTCTCCATCTTCTAGTCAAATGGGTAGCATCTACAGCCAAATAAGGTTTGCATCCATCAAGAAACCCCTGCCAACAAGCCTTGAAACATACAAAAGCCCTTCTGAAGCACTCCTTCTCAAATGACTTCCCTTTTATTTTGAATGGAATTGTATGCTTGTCAATTTCTATAACTCTACCTGGACTAGCCATCTCCACTTCAGCTTTGAAGGTGTAAAGCAACTGAAAACTTAAATTCCATTGACCATTAATCCTATCAAGAGCCATTTCTTTAGCATTGAAAATCCTCATGTAAGGAATTACAATCTTATACTTCTCAAAAAGCTTCCCTTGGAGTGATGTTGAACCAAGACCAGGTTTTTCTCTCATCCAATCCAATATTGCATCTGCCACCCATCGAGTTTTTTCTCGGTAGGATTTTTTTCCTTCCCTCCTCCCCCTCCAGGTGGACATGTGTGCTTGTGTGGGTTTTTCTTTATCTGAAACAAAACAAAGGGTAAAAAATAATAGATAAGAAACATTACTCAATGATCTGAAATAAAATAATCAATCAACTTGGAGTACCTGAATCAGTTTGCTCTTTAGCATACATGATGCATGCAACCTCCACATACACCTATCATATGGACAATAAACGAATTTTCAGTAAGAATGCAATATGTAGTTACTGCATTCTGATAGTCCACAATCGATTGAAATATGGTGCCTTCGGTAAGCTCAAGATTCGCCCTGTTCCACTCAATTGTTGGCACCTCGTCACCATCTTATTCATCAAAATTAAGCTGTCATTGTTCTCCGCATCCTCTTCATCGTCAGTGTCATCAAACCTAGCTCGTCTCATGGGCTCCTCTGGATATTCATCATCCACTGCTTGCTGACTGGCTCTATCTACCAGTTAAGGGTACATCATCTCGTCTTCATCATAATTTTGAGGCACTTCCTCGTCAGGTTCTGCATCTTATTCTACAACGACCATAGCAGGTACAGGAGAAGCAGCATCACTACCGGCAGCAGATTCAGAAGCAGACATGTTGTGGCTCCACAAACCACTCGCTTTATTTGGTCTCGACCTACAAGGAGTCCCGGGGTGCTGGCTATTAGCAGTGACAGATGATTGCCGAACACCCTTCCCCTCGAATGGTTCTGCGCGTGGCTGAAGCATGTCGATATGAAGTTTACCGAAAAGGCTGCCAGCATTCACAGTAAAAAAACAACCCGAGATGCTCGTCGCAAGTTAGTGGGAGAAATCTTTGCTCGGTACCGCTGAAGTAACTCAATTCAACAACATCGGCATCGCTCCACAGATAGACTGAACGGAGGGTAGTGAGAAAATCTCTGAAGCAAATGTTTGTTTCTATCACAACCGGATAGAAAACGAATGAAGAAAATGCGGTTTAGTACCACGCATCACACTATTTTCCATTCTAACCGCCAGCCGGAAAGCCAGCGCAGGATCAATCCTATTTAGTTCAAACATACGGCTGCAGTTAGTCACGGGACAGAGGAGAGAAATTGGAACGATTCAAGCTAAAAAATGTCAAATACATCCTTACTTACAAGCTAGAACACCAATTCAAGGGAAACCGTTGCTTGCCCGGGTCTAATCCATGAAGTATCTGTCGTTAATTCGACACAATCCTCTCCACGGCTGAGGGCATTATGGGGGTCCTGGATCAACATGGCTTCAGAGATGGTGAGGCGGGGTTGATAGTGAGGTGGGGTAGATGAGCCGGATAACACGGCGGAGGGGATAGGGCAGCGGCGAACGCGGCACAACGGCGGCGGAGGGGGTGAGGCTGCACAATGCGGCGGTGTCGATCTGTTTCTGCTTCAGACAAGCTCGCTTACGTGTCTCCTTGCGGTCCCACTAGGCACGCAATGGTCAAAGGAGAACCCGACCCCACTCGTCAGCACAAACTCAGAAGTTGACGGTCAATGCATTTACTGGATGGCAAACACCAGTTATCAACTTTTGCGAGAGTTTCAGCTAAGAGAATGGAGAAAATTGAGCAAAATTTTAGAGCGTGGGGAAGAACGAGCAAGACTAAGGAATCAGGGGCACATAATTAAATATCCCATTGTATAAAGCTAGATATTGTTGCCGGAGTGTGTTATTACCTAACCACCTATCCTCTCAGAATCTTATCTCTGAACAATATTTAATGGAAAATAACCATATGGGAAGAAAAATTTCTTTGTTGCCATTAGGCCATCTCAAAAGTGTGAGTCGCCAGGTTACCACGAAACGTGTGATGTCGCAGTTGAGCCTATGTACTTTTTCCTAAGTAGAGTTTTCCAAACCCCATCTTTAGTGCGAAGCTTAAACGAGAATTTACCGAGAAGGGCTCTATTCTTGACCTCTAGGTCATGAATCCCCATTACACCATGATATTTAGGGCGGTGCAACACATTCCATTTAGCCAATCGATATTTCTTTTTTTCACCATCCCCTGCCCAAAAACATTTGATCGGAAATAGTCTAATCGATGTAAGACTTGTTTTGGTAATTGGAAGAAGGAAATCATATACAGTACCATATTACTTAGAACTGAATTTATGAGAAAAATCATCCCCGCAGGGATAAATTTTTTTCTTTCCAACTACTAAATCTAGTTTGTAGTCTTTCCTCAACATGTTTCCAGTGGCCAATCGTAAGCTTCCTAAAATGAATCGGAATGCCTAGATAGCTGATTTAAAATTGACCCCGACCACAGCCAAATAACTCAGCATCATCCTGAGCGTCACCGAAACAAAAAAAATCACTTTTATAATAGTTGATCTTTAGACCGGAAAGCTATTCGAATGCTGAAAGAATTAATTTCAGATTCCTACCTTTTCCTTGCCATGATCCATAAAAATAATTTTATCATCTGCGTATTGAAGAATAGACAACCCCTCATCCACTAGATGAGGGACTACCCCTTCAATCTGACCCTCAAGTTTGGCATGTTCAATGATTATGGCTAACATATCAGAAACTATATTAAATAGTATAGGTGATAATGGATCGCCTTGCCATAACCCTTTCTTCGTCTAAAAGTATGAAGCAATATAATCATTGACTTTGATAGCCACACTTCCTCTCAAAACAAAGTTATGGATCAGAGATCGCCACTGTTCAGAAAATCCTTTCATTCTCAGATTTTCTGAAGAAAAGACCACTTGACTTTATCATAAGCCTTTCCGAAGTCTATTTTTAGGATCACTCCATTCAAAATTTTCTGTTATAACTTACGAACTACTTCATGTAAGACCACAACCCCATCAAGTATGTTGCATCCTTTCATGAACACCGTCAAAGTCGGACAAACTACATAATCCGCTACCATATTAAGCCTCATAGTTGCGGTTTTAATGAATATTTTGAAGCTGACGTTTAGAAGGCGGATAAGTCTATATTTTATTATTGTTGAATCCTGTTTGCTTCATTAATCTTAGACAACAAAATTATCTCACCGAAATTTAGGCGAAATAGCTCAAGTTTTCTGGCATGCATATCGTGGAATAATTCGAGCAAATCCGTTTTGATTAGTTCCCAATAGTTCTGATAGAACTCAGCTGGAAATCCGTCTAGACCTGGTGCTTTATTGCGCTCCATTAGGAAGACCACCTTTTTAACCTCCTCCTCGGAATAGGCGGTGGTAAGGTATGCGTTCTCCTCATCAGGAACTTGAGGAATGTCATCTATTCATATTTCATCAAGCAAGAAATTACTCTCACATGGCTCGCCGAATAGCTTCTTATAATATTTTGTGATGTACGCTTTCAGCTGTTCATGGCCTTCAATCATGCCCTCATCTTGGGAAATAGAATGAATGAGTTTCTTCCTATGTCTTCTATTAGCGAGACTATGAAAGTATCTCGTGTTCAAATCTCCCTCCAATATGAGGTTGCATGCCGGTGTTACCGTGTTGTCATTGACGATGTAGCCTCCATATGGTCCCGGAACGGCAGAGCCTATGGTGATTGTGTCGCTGATGCCGCCCATGAGTCCTGCCCGGAAGATCACCCCAAACGCCGGTAGCCCCACGATGGGCGCCAACTGTCAAGTTCTAGGGAATAGATTAGGGGTAGGGGATGCCATATCGCAGATGTGGAGAACATGGGGAAAACGTGGGGGTGCTAAGGACGAAGACATGGAACTTTTACCCAAGTTCAGGTTAGCCGGATTGGCTCCCTAGTTCCTGCAATATCAACTATGGTGGCGATAGCCAAACACAGGTTACAAATACCTAAGCTATAGATCGAGTATGCCCTAGGGTTTATCTCGTTCGGCTTTATATAGGAAGTCGGATCGAGGATTACATGATAAGTCTACCATCCATTCAACTAAACCTATAATCTACATCATCTGAGTCTTAACTTAACTCGGATGGGCTTGTAGGGCCACCGTATGGACGTCTTACTGTGCTTCGTCCAGCGGGCTGCCCAACACGGCCTCTAGCCATATCACTCGGGCCGCTATGTAGTCCGGTCTTCTGGATACCGGAGGATACCCATCCTGGATATCCCCGACAAATACTGGATTGGCAGACCAATCGGTATGAATTACTTTCCGGATAAAATCGACAACTAAAAGCCGAATAATTTATTTTCCTATGGCCTTCTGTCTTGATCCGTCGAAATGATGAAGTCCTTTCTTGACGGATTTTGATCCTGGCTTAACTTTTAGCTTGTGCTCAGCGATTTCCCGGGGTACACCTGGCATATCAGCAGGACACCAGGTGAAAATATCCCCATTCTCACGAGGAACTCGATGAGCGTGATTTCCTATTTTCAGTTAATCCTTCCCCTATAACGACATATTTCGTCGGATCTTTTGGGTCCAGGATTATATTCTTAGTATTCTCTAAGGCTTTGAAGCTGCAACCGTCTTTGTGGTGTCATTTCCTGCCGTCATTTCAGTCGGCGATAGCTCCTTGGCTAGCTCCTTCGGTTCGTCCTTTGCAACGATCCTCTTAGCGCAAAGGGAATTTCCACACTCAAGTTCCTTTGCAAGGGAGAAATCTCCTTCAATGGTGATTACTCCGCCTTTTGGTCCCGTCATCTTGAACTGTTGTAGATGTAGCACAATCGGGCCATGAATTTGGCAAAAGCCGGCCTTCCGAGGATTGTGTGGTACACGCTCTCAAATGGAACTACTTCAAATGAGACCTTCTCGGTGCAGAAGTGATCCGGCTTCTCGAAGGTGACTTCTAGCGTGATTTCCCATAGAGAGGATGCTTGCCTGCCTGGGACTATGTGGTGAACTCTTACATTGGTTTTCTTTAGGTGTGTTTGTGACAAATGAAGTTTTTCCAAGGTATTTAAATACATGATATTGATGCTGCCTCCTCCGTCCATTAGCACTCTCATCAGCATGTGATTCATCACTACCGGTCTTACTATGAGGGCATGTGTGCCAGGTTCAGGATATTACCGGGATGATGAGACTGATCCCATGTAATTGTCGTTTTGGCGTATATGAGATATTTCGGCATTAGCAGCACTATGGCATTCATTTCTCTCCATGCTTGTTTCACCTTTTTGGCTAAGGGGGTGGCCAGAAAGGTAAGATTGCATTCTTCATCTACCCTTGAGAACTTTGGTTTTCCCTTCCACTGCTGCTCCTGGATTCGCTTGTCAGTATCTAACTCGCTTTCATCTCCTTTAGCCTCGGTTTTTTATTTGTTGAACTTCCTCATAGGATCCCGTACTTTTTCCCAGCATCAGTGTTGCTTCTCATTTGATTGTTTAGCCTGCATTGCTGGTTGGTGTGATTCGGCTTTCCGAACTTGCTATGGTGTAGGCAGCCTTCTCCTTTGATCGTGTCCCATTCTTTCTTAGAGTAGACGATGGGTTCCTTGCTTTCTGCACCCATGCTCTTCCATTTGTTCGGGTTTTCTTTTCCAAAGGAGATATTGACTTTTTTGGGGTTTTTTGTGCTTCCTGATTGGATTTTTTTCTCGGGACGGGTTGTGTTTTTGCTCTGGATGAGCGAATCTATGTTTCCTCGTCTAGCCTGGATGTCATCCTCGGCCGCTGTGTGTTCGTTGGCTGTTGTGAGCATAGATTCAAGGTCCTTATGCCTCTTGGATCCGACCATGAACAAGACGACTTCGGATTTTAAGCCATTTATGAAAGCATGCATTGCTTGGGTGTCATCTACTCCCGTGCATCTATTCTTCATCGTCATCCAACTTGAGATGAAATCAGCATAGGATGCATTCTCATATTGGACGCATCGGTTTAACTGGTTGATGCTATTGGGTCTTTTCATACGTGCCTCTAAAGTGTTGGGCAAAAACCCTAGCCATATCTTCCCAGCTATCAATCGTTCTTGACGGTAATCCATTGATCCAGTCTCATGCTCCATCTAGTATCATTAGGGGAAAAAATTTACTGCCTCTAAATCTGTACCTTTGTTGATTTGCACGGCTGTGTAATAATCAGAAAGCCATGTATCTGGGTTCGTACTTCCAGTATACTTTTGGTAAGTTGGTCCAAGTTTTGCAAACCCGAAATGCAGATTGATTTTCCTGGTGCGGTCCGTGAAACATTTTGGGCCAAAGTGTAACTTGTCTCTGTTGTCCGTAGAATGCCTCACGTCTGAGTGTGCTGAGGGATATCTGATTCCCCTAGATCCTCCTTGGCATGAACGTGCACAACTATGTTCTTCTCTATCTATTCCAGCATTTCCTCCATGTGAGAGGGGCGGAGTTCGGCTTCTAGCGCGCTCCTTGTTTCATGGGGGAGTCCGGGATGCTCATATCTTCCGGCTTTCTCGGCTATGGTCTTTGGAGGGGGCATAAATTTTCTGTCTTTTCTAAATTTGAGAGTGACGAGGGGCTTACTTTCTATTCTTCTAGTTTTTGCCATCCCAATCTTTGTCGGGGCGGTTTTCATCTTCCTTATGGCGGCTAGCCTCAACTTTGTATGCCCCATGATTTGCCAGATTGGATTCGGTTCTGGACGTTGCATCCCGATCTCTCAGGGTTTAATTGTCCTTCTTTGGATCTTCATCATTTCCTTTTGAACTGCCAGAGTCTCTAGGTTCAGTTGGCTCGGGTGTTGTAGTTGTTGTGGCGGTTTTGCATAGGGTGGAGTTATCGAAAAGTCGTCCCGACCGCGCTTGGCCCCTCTGCTGCTGCTCGAAAGCCTTTCCTAGAAAAGCATAAATTCCTTGTAGTTTTTCATCCTTTGAGTATAGATCATCGTTCAAGATGGCGAACACAGCCTCTGCGTTTTTAGCTGCGATTTTATAGATGCATTCTCCCTTAGCATTAATTTTGTTTACCTGCCTTATAGGTTTGTAAGATCCCTTCTGATTGGCGGTTCTTCCGGTATTCCAACTCCGGGTAACCTTATAGGTTTTACTGATGCGTTGTTCCAGCACTCATATTCCTTGATTTTCTCCTCCTGCACCTTAATGGCGGCCTAGGCTTTCATAAGGTTTTATCGGGAACGCTCGATCTGATGTTGCTGCCGCATAATGGTCTGCCTTCTAGCTTCGAGAATTTATGGCGGTTCGTGCTTTGTGTCCGGGGTCTGGAGCAGGTCCACTTCATATTGTTCTGACAGTTCTGAGACCAGACCTTCTTGAACTTGTTTCAGCTTCTTCTTTTTGTCTTCCTTTACACCACTACAACCACCAGATTTGAGATTCCGGTTGGCTATTTCGGCCAATCTATCCGCCTTCTGCTTTTGAGCTTTGGCGGACACCTTTTTTGCAGACTTTTTCTTTTTCTTTGAGGATGAAGGTTTCTTTATGACTTCGTCTTCCGCCAGTTCTTTCACTTCAGAAAATTCAAGATCCTCCTCGTCCTTTGTTGCTCCACTGGGGTTTTCTTCAGGCAAAGCCGTTTTGGGTTCCTCTTTCGGGGTTTCCTTGTTGTCCGCCTTTTGGGCGGGTTTAGCCATAAGAACTTCGTGAAGGCGCCCCTTCATGGATTTGAATTTACGCTCGAAGGCAGCCCCATCATCGTCGAAATCTGCGTCTGAGGAACCAGATCCGGATTCTAAGTCTAATTTTTCTTCAATGGCTGCAAGGATAGAATCAGCTTCCGAGTTTTCTACTTGATTAGCAAGTTTAGGGTCCACTTGTTCTGTGGGCTCTATGTATTCCATTTGTTCAGCGGGTTGTATCTGCACCATGCCGACAAAGTTCGATCTAGATGCCGACATCTCCTGGGAGGCAATGGATCCAGTCATGCTTTGGCGATATGCAATTATTAAACCTCGATCTGCCCCGCCGTATGAATAAGGCAGATCGGGTCCGAAGCCGGCATCAAAGTCATCTTCGATTGCGCATAGGGCGGGTGGGATAAATTTGCTTCCACCATGGAACCCCAATTCCTCCTCCGTTAAACCTATGAAAATATTAGCGGATTCAATAGGTATAACGCAAGAACTTACAAGATGATTCTATGACGGCATGTAGGAGCTATTGTTGACGATGCGTGCACTGTATTCGTCAAACTCGAGGCTCCCGATTGTGATCGTGTCGCAGATTCCACCAAGTAGTCCCGCTCGGAACGTAACCCCGGACCCCGCTAGCCCCACGGTGGGCGCCAACATCGTGTGCTCGTAGTAGGATTCATGGGGGGCATAATCCAAAGGTAGGATGTGGGTACTAGACGTACAGAAGTTGCCGGTGGCGAAGACTCGGTTTACCCAGGTTCAGTACGTCGCAACAATGGCAGCGTGCTACTCCTGCAATCTCACTATATCAGGTCTAAAGCCTGAAGTACAAGATACAATGCGTGAGTATGATTGAGATGACCGCTCCCGTCCGGTTTTTTATAGAGAGCCAGACTAGGGCTTATAGGAAAATGAAATTATTCATATTAGGAAACTATCTCTAATCATGGACGTCAAGTCGTCCGGCTTCTTCTCCAAGACGGACTTCGAATTGGGCCACGGTCCGGGTCTTCTAGAATCTGCCTTCCCGCGCGTCGGCCTACTGGACAGCCCGACGAAGCGTTCTGCTTCACCACCAGTGGGCCACCCTAGCAGGTCGGCTTTTGGCCAATGCCGGATAATACCCTAGTTCGGCACATTCCCGACACCGCCCACACTCTACTAACATCGCATCGTGACTATTCACCTTATAAAATCCCTCATCTCTACTTGTCTTCACAACTATATTAGTGGCGATGTCCATGTTGAATCACCATTTTTGTTGAGAACTACAAGGAGCTAGATGCCACCTCCCTAGAAAATCCCGAACGAAACCAACGCTCCACTCTCCAAAAGAAAGACCATGAGCACTCGACGAAGAATGACAAGCGGCATCAACGTCTGCATCGAGGATAATAGTCTGGAAATTAAACTAGTCGCATGAAGGCGAAGCATTAGAGATCATCCCTGCTAAAATTAGCACCACCTCATTAGAGATAGTCCACGATTACTGCAAGTATTTAACCTGCAAACGCCATGTTGGCTAGTAACGTGTGGCATCTACCTGGCGAATTGTCAAAGTAAAGTCAAGGTAACAAGAGTCCAAACACCTATAGATGGTCAATAAGCCGAAGGAAGGCATCTGTTTGGTGTTTGTGCTGCAAATGTTTGCCGGTGTTGCAAGCACGTGGCGTCTATGCTGCATAGATGTGGTGATTCGTTCTTGGTAATTTGCTTCTGAAAGGTTACAACGTTTTTTTGACGGTTTTGACATATTCTAGATGGCGAGGGTCTAGTCAGATGAGACAGGTGGGGAGTGGCCACAGATGGAACAGATGGCAGCCTCAACCACCGCAGACACGACATAGCGAGAGCGCGTCCAAGCAAGGGAGAATATACAAACATGCACGCCGAACATGCTCATAGGTTAGCGAACTCGGGTAGCCGCGTGCTGGACCTCGAGTAGTATCAACCAGTGCGCTGCTGTCTGCTATTATTGTTTTTTGCATTCACTCGTAGTCACACGGATATGCATGCATGAGGCCAACCAACCATGGATACATACACATGCCTGCCCGCCCAAGTGGTTCAACCAGCAGCCGGGCTATGCCAAATTGCCAACCTATACTACCAACGATCAGTATAGAAATGGTGATTTGGCGATCCAGTTTTTTAAAGCTCGATCGGCCCAATATCTTTCCACCTAGCCTGCGAGTGACGCGGCGTCGTGGATGGATCTCATCTCATCTCATCTGGAGCATGTGATTTTGACCTGTGAGCTGCCCTACCTGATGCATGCATGCCACCTTATCTCGTACTACAATACTAGTGCAAGTGGAAAGAGAGTAGTAATTTTCTTTGTCTCTCTATATAAGCAGAGCCCCTAGCTTAGTCAGCTTGAAGAGAGGGTTGCACAGTTGCATCCATTAATTTACCACCAAAGTGTGCATAGCATTCCATCAGAATTACAATATGTCTCTAGCAATCCGGCCGGAAATAACGAGCTCCTTCCGTGACGATGAGGAGCAGGCGGCTGCCGCCGTGCCCCTCCTCGCGGCGGCATCTCCAACTCGGAGGAGCCGGAGCCACGCCGGCGACGTGCATATCCTGTCGGCGGCCTTCCTCTTCGTCTTCTCCGCCTACCTCCCCACGCAGAACCTCCAGAGCACGCTGAACACCGTAAGTCCGTACGTACCCATGCATATGTCATAGAGCTACTATAATAGTAAATCCTTCTTCCCGCCATGACGTGCGCGCGTGTTGGATGGTGCAGGATGGCAACCTGGGCGAAGTGTCCATGGGGATCGTGTACGTCTCCTTCACGGTGTTCGCGGCGACGGCGGCGGCGGTGGTGCGGGGGCTCGGGTCCAGGGGTGCGCTCGTGCTCGGAACCAGTGGCTACGCGCTCTTCATCCTCGCCAACCTGCTCCCGACGTGGTACACCATGGTCCCAGCCTCGATCTATCTAGGTTTCACTTCATCCATCATGTGGGTTGGCCAGGTACGTAATTGACCACAATAAAAAAAATAACTCATTTCCTTTTTCGTTTCAACTCTCTCTGCTTCCTGGGACTTTTGTCTACCAGTATGTTTCACTTTGCGCCATGTTTTCTTTTTATCTGGCTTCCTCTAAGTATGCATAATTGGACAAAGAGGACGCTATCGGAGAATTTAGACAGAAATTAATCTCCATATTTCAAACTATTACTGCACATTTTAGTGGTGCACAAGAAAAGAAAAGAAAAAACTCAGGCTAGACTACCGGACCGATGCCAATATATATGGTCAGTGAAGTGACGCTGGTCGCTCTCCTTATCTGTTCTTCCTTCCACATCCTTCCCTGATGCCCAAGAGAGGCCGATAAGTGGCATAGGCGTCCGCCTATCCACACTCGGCTAGCTCCAAAACAGATATACAAGTACAATAGAGAAAAGAATTTAAATCTAACGGTAGGAGGGCATAAAGAAAAGGGCACCCTAAAGAAAAATGGCATATATGATGAGGCTGAGGTGTCATCTGAGCTGGAGTGACTTGACTGTCCAACAGGTGGACCCGTGTTGTAGCAAAGAGATAAATGTGAATGTTATAAGAGCATCTCTAGCCGTACCGCTCGAGGCGAAATATAGGTTGTCCTTCTTTCCGAGACACAAAAAAAAAACTCTATGAATAGTCCTCAATTGACAGCCCTCATTTTTATTATGACACATGGGACCTTTCTGATACTGGCTCATCCTCCTAGCAAAATTGTGTCTCACCACTGCAAGATGAGACGCGCCGCGTCAACTACAGCGGGGCACATGGGATGGGTGCCGGAGCGTGACCCTCGCCACGGTTGACAACCGGCTAGCAATCATGGTCAAATTATCTAATTAGGTATTCACTATCAATATATAAGTGTGCGCCGAGAGTTTAGTTAGTGCTCAGCCGATTGTTTTCACCGTTCAACCGATTTATAGTCTAGATTTGCGTTGGGCTGCGTTTTTGGTCATTTGTCTTAAGATTTTTTCTGTTTGGCTCGCCCTGTTTGTGTTCCACTTGTTAAGTTATAGGTTTGGTTGTTGTTTCTTGCTAGGTTTTTTATCTTTTTGCCGGGCATTGTAATGTTTGATGTTGTGATTGTCGAAAGTGTATCGGTAGGGTTTGCAGGGAACGATACCTCTCTCGAGGCTCGGTTACGTGTTGATATAGGGTGGGAAAAGCCCCCACCGAGGCGTACACGGTTGTATCCGTATGGGGTGGTGTACTACACCATACCCATACGTATACGGTACATTATTTGTCTAACACTCCCCCTTAATCTTAACCTGTGGACAGGTTGAAATTACGCTTTAGTAAAACCATCAGCAACCTGATCTTTGCTAGAGATAAATCTAATATCTAGTTTCTTTTCAGCTACTCTCTCTCGAACAAAATGAAAATCAATTTCAATATGTTTGGTACGAGCATGAAAGATAGGATTAGCAGACAGATAGGTAGCACCTAAGTTATCACACCATAAGCATGGTCTTTCTTTCAGTTTGACACCAAGTTCTCCAAGAAGGGCCTCAACCCAAATCAACTCAGCAGTGGCATTAGCAAGGGCTTTATACTCAGCTTCTGTACTGGACCTAGAAACAGTGGCTTGTTTTCTGGCACTCCATGAAACAAGATTTGGTCCAACAAAGATAGCAAAACCACCAGTGGACCTGCGATCATCAATACACCCTGCCCAATCTGCATCAGAAAAGGCACTAAGAAGAGTAGACGATGATGCAGTGAATGTGAGACCAAGTTTGATAGTATGATTGACATAACGAAGAATTCTCTTAACAGCAGTCCAGTGAGAAGTAGTAGGTGCATGCAGAAACTGACAAACTTTGTTGACAGAAAAAGACAGATCTGGCCTTGTTAATGTGAGATATTGTAAGGCCCCAACAATGCTGCGATATTGTGTGCTGTCCTCAGGACCTAGAGGCGTCCCCTCCACAAGAGACAGCTTATCATCATAAGAGAGGGGAGTAGAAAACCCCTTGCATCCACGCATGCCAGCTTTATCAAGAAGTTCAGTAGCATATTTTTCTTGTGTAAGGAGTAAACCATGAGAGAGATGTTTCACTTCAATACCCAAGAAGAAATGTAAGGGACCAAGATCTTTGATTGCAAAATTATCATTTAAATCTCGAAGCAAGGCAGAAATAGCTTGATCAGAAGAAATGGTGACTATGATATCATCAACATAAACCAGAACATAGACTGTGATACCTGACTGATTATAAAGAAAAAGTGAAGTATCAGCCTTGGATGGTGTAAAGCCAAGATCATGCAGTTTGGAGCTCAGACGTGCAAACCAGGCTCTAGGGGCTTGTTTCAGGCCATAGAGTGCTTTATCCAATCTGCAAACATAATCAGGAGTACCAGGGTGCGCAAAACCAGGTGGTTGTTTCATATAAACCTCCTCTGCCAGAACACCATGTAAAAACGCGTTCTTGACATCTAGCTGCCGTAAACTCCAGCCCCTGGAAACAGAAATGGAGAGAACAGTACGAATAGTAGCTGCTTTAACAACAGGGCTAAAGGTATCTTCATAGTCAATACCATATCGTTGTTTAAAACCTTTTGCAACGAGGCGAGCTTTGTATCTGTCAATAGAGCCATCTGCATGTTTCTTGATACGATAAACCCATTTGCAATCAATAATATTTCTGTGGGAGCTGGGAGGAACTAGGTGCCATGTGTTATTGTGAAGCAATGCATCATATTCTTCTTGCATAGCAGCTCTCCAATTTGGATCATCAAGTGCCTGAGAGAGAGATGTGGGTTCACCTGTAGCTGCAAGCAACCCATAGCGAATCTTGCGATCCTTGACATTATATGTTAGTGTACCATCTGTAAACTTTTTAGGATTTTTTATACCTTTTTGTAAACGAGTGCGTGGAGGTTGCACAGGTGAAGCTGCAGAATCTGGCGGAGCAGAGGATCCCGCAGCGCAGTCTGCAGCAGGGTCATCATTAGCCGCAGAAGATCCTGTCGGCGCCTGGGAGTATGCAGCGTCTGAGCCAGCGAGGGGCGGACAGCTGGCGCGGGCGGGTTCGCCGGGCGCACGGGAGGCGACAGATGTGTCGGGGCCAGGGGCCCGGGAGCGGGACGGAGCGCCGCGTGTCGGGGACGAGGCGCGTGGCCCAGGGGACCGGCTGGCGGGAGCCCGCGCGTGCGCGGGGGTTGTCGGCGACGTGGCGCGGGGCAGGGGACCGCGCGGAGGGCGAGACCTCGGGATCCCGCGCGCCAGGCGGATCTTGCAGGGGATCAGTCTCGGGATCAGGAGGCGCCTGATCCGAGACAGCAGGCGAATCAGCTATTTCGTCTTCTTCTGAATTTTCGGAAGCACATATCTCATCCGTTTCAGACCCGATTGAGCTCAAATTTTCGGCATCTTCATGATCTGCAACGTTATCATTGTCTGCAGTAATAACATCTGTAGGGGTAGGATCATTAGTAGAGACCACAGGTATGATAGGTAAAGACATAAAGGCATCAACATTTGCATCTCCTTGATTGTTTTGAGTGGAATTTGATGGAAGAAGGAGAATATCATTGCGAAGGCGAGAACCAGCATTGGGGTGAAGAGAGGCAAAAGGAAACACATGCTCATCGAAAACTACATCCCTTGATATGTAGACACGGCCAGTTTTGGGATCTAGACATTTAACACCCTTATGACATGGACTATACCCAAGAAACACACATTGAGTGGAACGAAAAGATAATTTTCGTTTATTGTAAGGGCGAAGATTTGGCCAACAAGCACAGCCAAAAATACGAAGGGAATCATAGTTGGGTTTTGTGTGAAGGAGACGTTCAACAGGGGTGTCAAAATTGATAACCTTGCTAGGAAGTAAATTGATCAAAAAAGTGGCTGTGAGGAATGCCTCATCCCAGAATTTAAGTGGCATAGATGCATTAGCAAGTAAAGAAAGCCCAACTTCTACAATATGACGGTGTTTTCTTTCTGCTGAGCCATTTTGTTGATGAGCATGTGGGCATGAAACATGATGAGTAATGCCAATGGTTTGAAAGAAGCTATTCAGCTTTTCATATTCACCACCCCAATCAGTTTGCATTGTTATGATTTTCCTACCAAACTTTCGTTCAACAAGAGCTTGAAAGTTGGGAAAAACTTGATAAACTTCAGATCTATTCTTAAGAAAATATATCCATGTAAATTTGCTGAAATCATCTATAAAACTTACATAGT
Source organism: Alopecurus myosuroides (assembly GCA_028641055.1). NCBI lineage: Eukaryota > Viridiplantae > Streptophyta > Magnoliopsida > Poales > Poaceae > Alopecurus > Alopecurus myosuroides. The sequence continues at coordinate 76,522,626 of CM054063.1, forward strand.
ATGCATGCTTGCCAACAGACATAGGAGCAGGACCCCATGCATCAGAAAATATCTGTTCCAAAGGAGCACTAGAAACACTAGTTGAAACAGGGTAAGGTAATTGATGGCTTTTGGCTAACAGGCAAGGATCACAAATGTAAGGACTTATTTCTGGAGTATAAGAAATATTATTCTTTCTAAGAACTTGCTGAACAATGAAAGATGAAGGATGTCCTAGTCGACGATGCCATGTGGATGAAGATGGCTTTATTGAAACAAAAGCTTGCTTGGAAAATCCTGTGGAAGTGGGCACTAGTGGATAAAGTCCATCACGGAAGGGTCCTTTAAACAGAGTTCTCCTTGTGGCCTGGTCCTTAATCAAAAAGAAATATGGGTGGAATTCAATAAACACGTTGTTATCAAGTGTCAATTTATGAACTGAAAGGAGATTCATGGAAGCACTAGGAACATGAAGGATATTTTTGAGATGCAAGGAATCATTAGGAGTATGCAAAGTTGAGTTGCCTATATGACTTATTTTCATACCGTTACCGTTTGCAGTGTGGACGCAGTCGTGCCCATGGTACTTGTCACATGTGGTGAGTTTATTCAGCTCTCCGGTGATGTGATGCGTCGCACCCGTGTCGGAGTACCAGTTGGTATCGACACCATATGACGCTGCATTGGCATTCTTCTTGTTGTCACGGTCACCACTTTCATCATCGGAATCGTCACGGTGACGCCACCAACAATTGCCCGCGGAGTGCCCGTGGATCTTGCAAATTTGACAGGTGATGTCCTCGTATGGTGTGGGAGCACGTTTGCGCCAGGTGCGGCGCCGGTCTTGACCTCCTCCATCGCGCCGTCCGCCACCGTCAGTGCGACGTGGCCCATCATCACGCCTGGTATCGCGTCTGTCGTCGTAGTCACGACGATTCTGCTCGTAGTCGCGTCGAGGAGGCTCCTGGCGCCGGTCGCGGTGATCGTGATCACCACCACGGCGCTCACGGTGATCATAGTCACCGCGGTGATCACGACCATCACCACGGTGATCGCGGCCTCCATCTTGTCTTCGGTAGTCCTGCTCGCGGTGATCAGGCGAGCGTCCACGGTAATCTCCGCGGTTGCCACCGCGATAATCTCCACGGCCACGACGAGCCGCGTTTGCAGAGCTCATGAAATCGCGGTCTTGGCCCGTGGAAGACAGCATCTGCTGCCTCATATCATGTGAGTTAAGCAGTCCGAACAGATCGGAGAGGGTAGTACCCGGATTGGCGTTCACAGATGACACCAAGGAGTTGTATGAAGCATCTAATCCGTTGAGGATATAGCCGACGAGTTCCTCATCATCAATCGGCTTCCCGGCGGCAGCGAGCTCCGATCTGAAGCCCTTCATCTTCGTGAAGAACTGCGCCGTCGTCATGTCTTGTTTCTTGGTTGTATTGAGGGCGGTCCGGAGGTGTTGCACCCGCGATCTAGATTGCGAGGCAAACATGTCCGTGATCGCAGCCCAGATTTCAGCTGCCGTGGCTAGTCCGAGGACATGAGCGAGCACATCGGGGGACAGCGAGTTCACGAGGTAACTCACCACGAGCTGGTCCCGTTCGACCCAGGCAAGGTATGCCGGATTCGCAACGGTCATCTTCTTCTTGGGATCATTGGTATCCTCCACCTCCATAGTTTCGGCTGGCGCGGCATCGGTGCCGTCGAGCAAGCCCATGACCCGCGCACCGCTCAGGGTCGGAAGCACGAGCGCCTTCTAGAAGAGGAAGTTGTCCGGCGTGAGTTTTTGGGACGGGGGTGACCCCAGTCCGGCCGTGGCAGAGCTTGAGGATGATGCCATGGCGAGGAGGAGAGCTAGGTTTTGGTTTTTGGCTTGTAGATTGGTTTTTCGTTCCGGCGGCTAGGTCATGGCAGAGGGAGCTCTGATACCATGTCGAAAGTGTATCGGTAGGGTTTGCAGGGAACGATACCTCTCTCGAGGCTCGGTTACGTGTTGATATAGGGTGGGAAAAGCCCCCACCGTGGCGTACACGGTTGTATCCGTATGGGGTGGTGTACTACACCATACCCATACGTATACGGTACATTATTTGTCTAACAGTGATTTTTTTTGGCAAGAAACGACCACACAATTACAGATGAACCCTCCATGTGCAATTGCACATTAAATATTATGCAATTGCATAGTAGTACGCTATTGCAGCACAATTCTCCATGTTTAATTGGCACATTAGTATGCAATTGTACAAATAGTATGTGAATGACCGTCGACACGAATTGTAATAGAACATGAAAACCTCCACGTAATCGCATCTGAATATTAACATGTATAATTGCAAATTAGTATTAATTGCATAATAATGTGCAATTGCACATAGCAAATTACTATGTGCAATTGCACATTAGTATTTTTGCACAATAGTGTGCAATTGCAAACTATGTAAACTTCCGCACATCTTTTTCTGTATTTTTCTCATCAAGTTTGTTAAGGAGTGTTAGTATAGGACTAGGAGTCCATATTAGTTTATGTTTCCTTGCTTCTATGTCGAGTCATATGTAATATATATATGCCCCATGGGCCTCCTAATAATACAAGTTGCCTATTCATAACATGGTATCAGAGATAGGTTATTTTTCGGACGCCGCAACTCGTCCTTCTGATCCAATCTCGATCGATTCTTTCGGTCTTAGATCCATTCGAGATCTCCTCTGTCACGTACAGATTGAATCTCCAGATCAATCTCAATTTCTGGGCTGTTGTGCGCCTTGCTTCTCCAGGCCGCCGACCATGGCACTCAGGCCGCCGCTGCAGTCCGTCCGCCTCTAGTTGCCAGCCCCGTCTCCAAGCTGGTCGTCGCCGTCACCTCCGCGCCCAGCTTCCTCGTTGCCAAGCTGGTCGCTCGCGTCCGTCATGCTCATTGCAGACCCGCCGCCGGTCCCCGTCGCCACATCCGCGCCCATGCCGTCTGTCCCTGTCGTCTCCAAGGCCGGCCACCTGCTGCTGTCCCGGCCGTCGCTTGCCGCCTCCGGACGCTGTCTTCCGAGGTCGCCGCCGGCCGTCAATCGCCGGCCGTCCACATCGGCCGCTCCCTCCTCCAGTCCGGCTGCTTTGCCTGTTGTATCGTGTGCGTGCGCGTGCGCTCGTTTCGAGTCAACGCATGTTGCTCTCACGATTCCAGATTGGATCGTAGGAGCATGTCTGCTCTCCAAGGCCGGTTGATCGGCTGGGATCCTTCCTCTGTTTTGGTTGGGCTCAGTTCACGTGGGCTGCTCTGTTTCTTCTGCTTAGCCGCTTTAGTGGCCTTCAATCCAACTTGATTCTGTAAAAAAAAAAGGTTCTCGTTGTCTAGCACCATCTCTTCACTCTCTCCGTTTTTTCCAGTTTTCTATATTTTCGCTGCGTCCACCAAGTCCGTTGTTCTTCGTGATTCTGATGTCATGAGAGTCCAGTATACCTTCATTTGTCAGCCTATTTTCTCGGTCCGTTTGTGGCCTCCTATTCTAGGTCCGTTTGTGGCCTCCTATTCCGGTCCTTTTGTGGCCTCTTATTATCGGTCCTTTTGTGCCGTCCTATTCTTGGTCCTTTTGTGGCCTCCTTTTCTCCGTCCTGGTCCTTCTATGGGTTTTTTGTGGCCTTATTTTGCATTGTCATTGATCTACGCACATTCTTTCGCCGTTGGACGTCTTATGTCGTTGGCCTTCTTGTGCTATGATCGTTTGTGACATGCTCTTCTTTTGATCGAATATCGGTCTCTGGCTTGGCTCTACAGGTTTTGAAGACTCTTCATGCTACTACGACACTCTCAAGACGTGGATTTTGCATTATCGTTTTTTTTTAGTGTTACACTTCTTCAAATGCAATGCTATTGCATACGCTTTGCATTTGGGGGATGTTAAGGAGTGTTAGTATAGGACTAGGAGTCCATATTAGTCTAGGTTTCCTTACTTCTATGTCAAGTCATATGTAATATATATATGCCCCATGGGACTCCTAATAATACAAGTTGCCTATTCATAACAAAGTTGTGGAATAAGAAAATGAAAAAAATAATATAAATTTGCTCTATATTATGCGAACCGGAGTTGTAAGGCCGAACCCTACCAAGCCTAACAACTAAGAAGGACAAGCCCAATTGTTCCAACGAGTCGTTGTCGTTTTAAAATAAACATAATGATCAACCGAGATTTAATTAAATCTCGTCCACGTCCCAAAAAGAATACAAGACATGGGCGCACAATTAGATTACAACTTCACATATACTTCCTCCGTCCATAAATAAGTGTACTTCTATGTTTTTTCCTAAGTCAAACTATATTAAGTTTGACCAATTTTATAGTAAATAGCAATATTTTTTAAATAAAATTAATATCACTAGATTCATCTTCGCATAGAGTTCATAATATAATAATTATTAATTTACTTTAATAATATTGTCACAATTTTTGATAAAAATGGTCAAACTTGAAAATTTTGACTAAGGACAAAACATATAAGTTGACGCCTTCGCCTTGTGGACGGAGGGAGTATACCAAATGCTCTCGGCTACAACTACACACGTGAATTTCTTATGCGAACGCCGGTCAAAATTTTCCATAACGATCATTTCACGTCCTTAATTTTCAGGGCACGTATCTTACTTCTGCTGCCTTCAGCCATGCAACAGAGAACAAGCTTAACGATGGCCAAGTTTTGGGTCGGTTTAATGGGGAATTCTGGGGAATGTTTGCAAGCACGCAGGTTATTGGAAATCTGATCTCGCTGGTCGTGCTGAGAAATAGCAAGGTTAACACCTTTAATCAGATTCTGAAGTTGCAACGTATGTACACCATTTCGACTAAGCTAGTTTGATGGAGCTGATGTTCTGAATTAATGTCCATGAAATTATCTAGGATGGAGGAGATGCCGAGGAGAAGAACCTCCTGTTTACTGTCTTCCTTGGCTGCATGGTCGTTGGCATCGTGCTGATGTGCCTGCTGTCGAGAAGAGATGAGAACGGAGGAGGAGAAGACCACGAACTACTCTCAGAACATTGCTTTCTCTGGGACATGTCGAAGACCGCCGTCGCGCCGCTCGCCGACCGGAGGATGCTCCTCCTCGCTCCTCTCCTCGCGTACTACGGCCTGCAAAAGGCGTTCGTGTGGTGAGCAGATCAGTCGGACTCGAACAGTGCTAACCTCTCATTCCGAACATGAACAATGCATTGAGCTATGTTTATTTTGGATTTTATCCTGCAGGGCTGTCTTCACGAAGAGCATCGTGACACCTGTTCTCGGCGTCGCCGGAGTCGGAGGAGCGATGGCGTTGTACGGCGCGGCCGGTGTCGTGGTAAGTAAAACAGGCACCAAGTAGCTAGCAGTACCAACTACCAATCCGATCGATGGCCGTTCACGAAAATATTCTCATGGCCTCAAAGTTTTAGCTAACCTGAACCGATTTCTTGAAACTAAATTTCAGAGCTCGCTAGTGGCCGGCCGTCTGACCACCGGCCTCTACTCATCGACGATCATCGTGTCAGCTGGAGCCGTCCTCCAGGCAGCAGTGCTGCTGTGGCTGCTCTTTTTCTACAGGTTTATTATTACATCAGAGTAATGTTTCCTTAATTAATCGCTAGTCACCGTTCTGATCATCAACTGTATGTTTCCGGATACAGTCCCATCGGTGGTGTCCTCGGCTCAGCGGCTCCGCTGCTCGTCGGCGCCGTGTGGGGCGTCGGAGATGGCATCCTGAACACGCAGCTGAGTGCATTGATCGGGCTCCTCTTCAAGGACAAGGAAGCGGCGTTCGCGCTGGGGAAGATGTGGCAGGCGGCCGCGACGGCAGCGGTCTTCTTCCTGAGCCCCGGCTCCACGCTGCAGGGCATGCTCGCCGCGGTGGCCGCCGCGCTCGTCGTCGCCGTAGCCGCGTTCCTGTCCCTGTCCCTTGTGGTTGAGAGGTCGTATGCGCTGAAACTCTGACGCGCGCGGACACATACACGCATGGCTCTGGCTCCACGATTTTGTGACTCGTGGTGGTAGGTGTTTCACTTGCTTAGGGCCTGTTTGGTATGGTGCACCGTAACATGGCTATCTCCCTTGCTGGCCCTATGTCATTGGTATACAAGTGCGATGTGTTTGGTAGCTTGCGTCTGTTGAGACAATTTGGGCTGAAATGTTCTTTGATGACACCTGCATTGAGGCATTTGCTACGAATACTAGGGCGTGTTTGGTAGCCTGCAAGCAATTCTTGGCTCGTTGCGGGCAGACCGGATAGGGCCTGGCCACGTTTATACAGACCTTAACCACGTTATCTCACTAGTTTGGTAGACTGCATACAAGTTGGCTGCGATGTGTTTGGTAGCTTGCGTCTGTTGAGACAAGTTGGGCTGAAATGTTCTTTAGTGACACCTACATTGAGGCATCTGCTACGAATACTGGGCGTGTTTGGTAACATGGAGCCAATTCTTGGCTCGTTGCGGACAGACCGGATAGGGACTGGCCACGCTTATACAGACCTTAACCACTTTATGTCACTAGTTTGGTAGACTGCATACAAGTTGGCTGCATGAGTTGGTTATTTAAGTGTGATGTGTTTGATATCCTGCATTGCTTACTTTGTGGCTCAACTGAAACGGCTGTACCGTATTTGGTAGCATGCAAGAGCCCCGTTATGGTTACCTTGTTCAGATATGGTGAGGTTACCGGTGTCCTTAATACATACGATCAAATTTGAGTTGGATTAACAACAGCTTCACAATTACCACAACCAGGACAATGATGCTGAAGTCTTTGATCCTACTACCCCAGACCTCATTTGCCACTTCGGATACGACTTCATGAACATATATCTCATGAGGTACCGCGTTGACGAAGTTGTAGTAGTTCTGATGTGCCTCCTCCAAAGTTCCAAACACTTCATAGGTGTTGTTCGAGTAGCCATTGACTTGTTGCTGGCAGGTTCTCCACGAACTATACACTTCAGGATGCCTCCCTCTATACACCACATACTAGTTCATCTTCAAAGACAGATGACGATACCATCACTACACCACGCATGAAACAACATCAGATTCTGCATCACAATTTCAGTCCAACATAAACCTAAAAGCATGCATGTTCATTAGGAAAAGAGGATTACAAGTTCATCCTATCACTATGGTGTTAACCTACCACCATATCAAAAGTGGGTGTCATCCTACCACCACCACCAGCAGCAAGTTCACCGTCATAGAGGGGCTTGTATATAACACCTCATCAAAATATACATGACATAAGAGAAGTTTGAAGCCCCAGCTACCCAAAAAATACATCATCATCGTCGTCGTCGTCATGCTCTGATGCCATCGCCACCCCCAGAAGGCACGCTCACTCCTTGTAGTACTTGCCCAGGAAGGTTCAGAGCCAAAGGGTCTTGTGCTGCTACGACATACCAACGAAGTTCACACCCTGGGCCTTGTTGTTCACGAGGTGGACGAGAGCTATCATGAGGGCCTCCTCCGTGATGCCAACGGCATCCATGACAGCCGTGTAGAGGTCCTGGTGCATGTCCGTAGGCTTGCTCTCCCCGATGGCCGCGGCCACCTCCTTCACCTCCTTCGTCATGCTGGCAAAGGCCTGGATCTCATCGTCGCCCAGGGCTCCCCTCTTCCTCTTGCCAGGGTGTATGGGCTTCTTCGGAGGTCCATCGAGGATGACGGTGTCGGACTCCTGCGCGTTGGCATCCTCCGGGAGGGGCGTGACGAGGGGATCGCCTAAGACCATGGCAAATTTTTCGGTGGCCAGCCATACGAGAAGATGATCTGCATCTAAACATAGTTCAGAATAGGCTTGTTCACGAACTCGACGTCCTTAGGGTGATCCTAAAGTTGGAAGGACATTTTGTTAGCGATGAGTTCAATCGTTGGATCAAGGTTAGTGGATGAACAAGAGTCGACGGGCTCACGAGACGTGTCCAACATACTACTAGCTCTCGAGGATGATGGTGTGGGTCTCCTCACACCATTGGGTGGTGCTCAGGTCCCCCAGCTTGCTCACATGGATCCAGCACAACCTCCATTTTCTCAGGTGGTTGTACACCTGAGTTGAAGTGACCTCGGCACCATAGTGCTCAAAAGGAGCTTTGTGTAGGCAGTCAGATGCACCTCTTTGAATTCTTTGTCGGTCCTCACCCCAGTCCCGATGAGCGACACCATGTGCTTGAGAACGAAGGTGGACATGTAGGGAAGCCATTTCATGGTTCCTTTGACCCGTTCCTTGCTCTTAGCAATCTGTGTGTTGATCGCGGTAGATACGTCGCCCACAAGGTAAACAACAATGGAACTCAAAAGCGGCGACGGATCGACCTCTAAGACATGGGCTGTGAGTCATCGACATAGGAAGGTATCTGCGAGTCCCCAAACGGAACCAGTTCCTGACTAAACTCATTGTCGAACATTTCCTACATCGATAACACATGCAAAGTGGCATGGTTAACTATGAATTGGAGAAGAGCACAAAAGTAACTACGCATATCCATGAACACAGATCTACGGAGCACAAGCACGAAGAACACATCCATTAACATGTTCTACCAACAGATCTACATAACCCTATGTCCACATGTCTAAAAAATCACATGCACATGAACAGGCTTGGTTTGATGACTTACGACCATCAGTGGTGTTGGGTCGAGTAGAGGGAAGCTCGCGGCGATGAAGACCTACCACCGTCGAGTCCTCCGCTGCCGCCGACCGGAGAAGGATGGAGATCAGTTGTCGCTTACCTTCTCGGTGAACTGAGGAGAGAGCTCGAGTGGAGAGAAATGGTGGGCTTGGTGAGGGCGGTGAGACTGAAGAGAAGAAATAGGTGAGGGGTTTCGCCGGGAGGTGAGCGAATTTATCCCGCCCCTCTTTTCGATGCAGCGTAGGAGATCCCTCCATCTCCATGCCCGCACGAGCTCAGCACAAGGGAATGGGGATTTCGCACCGGGGAGCTGCGAATGAGCCTGGTGATGGTGCAGGGCTTGCACTCGTTGGGAGACCCCAAGAGGAAGGTGTGAGAGCACAACAGCAAGTTTTCTCTCAGTAAGAAACCAAGGTTGAATCGACCAGTACGAGAAAAAAGCAACTTCTGAAGGTTGATGCAGCTGAGGTGGCAGGGCGCACTACCGGTTCAGAAGCAACATGGAACCTACACAACACAATCAATCACTTTGCCCCAACGAAATAGTGAGGTTGTCAATCTCACCGGTTTTGCTGACTGGGGTCCACAGTTCACTAGAGGTGTCTCTCCATAGAAGATAAATAACATGTGTAGTGAACAAATTACAGCTGAGCAATTGACAGATATAAAGGCTACACCGTAGTGCATATGCATGACATGATGATTACTATGTGATTCATGCGGGCATTACAACAAGACACATAGACCGTTATCCAACTGCATCTATGACTAATAATCGACCCTTAGAATGTCATCCGAGCAATCCTTGGGTATTAAGTTGCAAGCAACAGATAATCGCAGTATGTAAAGTATGTAATGTAAACAATGTAAAAATTGTTGTTTTCTCCCTAATGGCAACAACACATCCTCCATCCGTCATGTTTCTGTCACTCGAGCACATATGCAAAGGAGGCATGAACCCACTATCTAGCATAAATACTCCCTCTTGGAGTTACTAGTATCTACTTGACCAGAGCATCTACTAACAACGGAGAGCATGCAAGATCATAAATAACATACACATGGAGATAACATGATAGATTGATAATCAAGAGACATAGAATTCAATATTCATCGGATCCCAACAAACACAACATGTAGCATTACAATAAGATGATCTTGATCATGTAGGGCAGCTCACAAGATCTAAACATGTGGCATCTTGTCAATAGGTTAGTCCCGAGAAATCGATAAAAATGACATAAAGTGTAAGGAAAAAATGTAGCATATGGCATGAAAAAAACATGGAACATCAGAATATAAGGATACGTTTATGATGTATCAACATCCCCAAACTTAGTTCCTACTATTTCTCGAGTAGGTAAGCGATAAAAACAAATAATTTATGAGGTCACATGCTACCAACATAAACTTGATCATCTAAATTGTAAAAGCATAAGTATAGCTGACTTCATAGTACTTTAAACACAAGCATGGTAGATATAATTTTAACAATGAAACATAGGAATCCCTTTGCATCATGAAAAGTAACACAAATAAAATATCATGAATAATAATGCACTGGAAAGTTATATGTTTGTTTCAAGCATAGAAAAACATATCAAAGTGATATTTCGCTTGCCTTTAAGAATGGGGCAAAACATAAATGGCAGGACACCTTCAAAGTTTAAGAGGATGACTAGAACAAATAATTTGAGAGCAAATAATAACACATCATGAATCAATTAATAATGTTTTCGGGGCATATGCACATTAAACTCAGAATGGCAACTATCCTCTCTCAACTGTGCATAAAGTTAGAAGATGGAGACTCAACATAAAAGTAAAATAAAGGCCCTTTGCAGAGGGAAGCAGGGATCACTCATGTGCTAGAGCTTTTTATTTTGTTAAACAGATGTATTGAAAACATTTTTTTAGAGAGGTGTGTATGCTTATGTCAACGAATGGTAAACAGAAAATACAGTCACAAGCCAAATAGACTTCACAAGAGCGGCTCCCATAGAAGGAATCATCTGAGTAGAAGGTCATCTCTCTTTCTCTTTTGTTTACACAATTATGCTTTGACTGATAATTAGGGGAAAAAATAGTGAAGATAATTTGTTGCATTAAGTTTGGGGCTGGGAACCCCACTGCCAGCTCTTCTATCAATTGGATAAGCGGATGAAGCCACTAGTCCAGGGTGTGAAATTCCGATAAATAAGTGCGATAAAGATTCTCTATTTACGTCCTCATGACCTAAAACAGAAGCACAAAACATGAGTAATTTTGAAGTTTTTAAATGTAACACATGAGCAATTTACTTTGGAGTGACGGTTAAATACCACATGTAGGTAGGTATGGTGGACACATTTGGAAAACTTTGGTTTTTGGGAGTTGGATGCACGAGTAGAGCTCATACTCAGTACAGGTGGAGGCCAGCAAAAGACTGAGAGCGGCAAATCAAGAGAGCAATAATGGCCATAATCATGCATAGAGACAAAAACATTATTAATCAAAGCATAAGTGGTATTACAAGTTCAAAAACTAAATGGTCATAGAGGCTAATAGGTGAATGGTTTTTAGTCATAAACATGGTGTAAGCATGCGCCAAGTCAACCAAATAAAACATTCAAAGGAGAACACCACAAATTTATGCTTCAATGTGACAACAACAACTCATGATTCTTTCAATGGCACATTAAACACTCTCAGATATTTGAGACACGTCATTCTACAAAGAGAACCACTAGGTTTAAAATTAAAATAACATCTAGCATGACATGAAAAAGTCTAGCCACATTCTATACAATCTTCTAATTGCACCGTTATAAGCACGAAAAATGTACTACTGCTTTCCAACACCAAACATTTTGGACTGAAAAAACTCTCCAAGAGATATAGCAATGAAACAAGAGAGTAATAACACAACTCTACTAAAACTAACAGCTCTGAATAAGAGATGCATGAAAAACAAGAGCTAAAAAGGAAATTTGCGGAAACTAGAAGAAAAACTAAGAATACGAGCATAACGAATATTCATATGAAAAAGCGGAGCGTGTCTCTCTCACAAACAAGAATGCTAGGTTCCAAATGATATTATTTTAGCAAGGAAAACAAAATAAAAACAAACAGACACTCCAAGTAAAAATTCATATGATGTGACCGAATAAAAATATAGTTTCACTAGAAGTGACCTGATAAATTGTTGATAAAGAAGGGGATGTCTTGGGCATCTCCAATCTTAGAATCTTGAGTATTCTTAGAATTTTCTGGTATTAACCATGGGGGCATCCCCAAGCTTTGACTTTGCACTCATCTTGATCACATTATATCACCCTCTTCTCTTGACCCTTGAAAACTTCCTTCACACCACACTCAAAGTAGTTCGCATTAGAGGGTTAGTGCACCAATCAAAAATTTATGTGTTCTGCATGGGCACAAGTTCTATTGATACTTTTAAACATTATCTACAACTACTGATGTTTCGTGAAGCAAAGAAATCCACTCAGCATAGTAAAAAGCAAATGCAAGAAAAATGGCAGAATCTGCCAAAACCAGAACAGTCTGTAATGACGAATTTTTTCGGGGCAGTTAAGTTGCGCAGATCGAAAAACGTAAAGAACAAAAAAAATTCGGAATCAGCTGAGGAATAAGCACAAAACATTTCAGTTAATTTTGATATTTTCGTGATTTATACGATTTTTTACGGTGGACAACAGAAATTTGTTTTCTGCGCATAAATCCAAAACCAACTCCAACTTTCGCTAGAAACTTTACTTGGCACAACTAATACATGAAAATAAAGATATAAAGGAGTTTCTACAGAAGTATACAACCCCTTGAATCAAAGAAAATAGAGAAAAATAAAGCAAAAAATAAAACCATGGGTTATCTCCCAAGAAGTGCTTTTCTTTAACGCCTTTTAGCTAGGCCCAGAAAATAGAAGATGCTCACATAAGAAATATCAATTAAGAAAAATAGATCATCAAGAAGAAAGTATAAAACAAATTTATGTATAACCCACTTCATATGCATAGGAATCTTGTAAAGAAATAAATTAAAGAAGCTAAAACTAGAAATCATGAGAAGGTAGAACAACATCAATTTCAACACTTTCAATAAAAAGAGAGGTGTTTTAGTAACATGAAAATTCCTACAACCATATTTTCCTCTCTCTTAATAATTTTCAGTAGCATCATGAACAAACTCAACAACATAATTATCACATAAGGCATGTTTGTCATGGTCTAAAAGCACAAAATTCATATCAAGCTCCAAAACAGTGGGATCCAAATTATCAACTTCTCTTTTTCCCCACTTATAGCAATATTAAAACAAGATGATTGATCACTCATAAAAGGTATGGGACACATTATAGCAATCTTATTTTTAGCAGCATTGTAATTTATAACATCAAGTAACATAGGACCAACATCTAGAGCATTATCATATAAATTTTCTAAACAAACTTCCTCATTATCATGCATATCAATAGTTGGAATAAATAGAGGATTATCATAGGATTTATCAAAGTAGCATGGATTATCATAAATAACAGTAGCAATATCATTATCACCAGTTTCATTCATAGTAGTATCAAGGTCACAAGTACATCAAGTATCAATTTCACTAAAAAGGGATATTTCAAAAGAATCTGTAAGGACCCCAGACCGGCAGTCTGAAACCCTACGTATGCATACATTCACGATCCCAGAAAGATCAGTCGTGAACAACATACACAGTTGGCACACAAAAATACATCATCCATTACACGAATACAAAAAAAAGTATTACAAAAATGATCACATGATCAAGTCTAACACAACTGCCACAAGGGCAGGCAACTCAACAAACACAGCGGAAGACAATTAAAACACAACGTAGTTGAGCCCAAGTCACGCCTTAACCTACAGGCTGCTGACCCGGAGACGATCCTAGTTCGCAAAGCCGTCAGCTCCGTACTTCTCTTCATAGATCTCCTTCGGAGGTTCCTTCTCAAAGTCTGGCAAGTAGATACCAGGGGCGAAACCATAATGAGTATATTTGAATGTACTCAGCAAGACATCCATCATGTCACTTACCAACATGCAAATATGCTTATATGGTGGAATAGGTAGGCTATAAATAGGGTTCACTACCAATGGTGTTCATATATGATGACACCACAGTTGCAGTCAGGTTAATCTGTATCTTCGTTGAAGAAGACACTTCATAAGAAAATAATATAGTTTTATTTCTCTTGTAGATATCATATGTACAAGAGTTTTTGTAAAACTTTGTTAAAGAATATTTTCTCTTTGCAGAACTTCTTGGAATCAGTTTCCAGAATTCTTGCTTAGAGTAGAAAAGGTTTTCTTTGCAAAACATTTTGTTTTGTATAACATCATCTGGCTTTTCATCATCGACGATACCTCCACGGTATAAGTTTCCATTCCTTTCCGAACTTCACAAGTTCAACACTTCCTTTCCAAAACTCCTTTTTCAAAAAACTTCCTCTTTTGAAAAACATTGACACAATGCTAGCTACATGGCCATTCAACTGTCCATATCCGAGGACACGGCTTCTTCGAAAAAGTTATACTCTGCAGAGGTGTACACATCCACCAGATCCAGTACACCTCCCGTGAAACAACCACGGACTGTAACAACAGTATGTAAACATCAGGTATCTGATCATAACCATCCACTATGTTCAAGCTAGAATATTCCTATCTCTCAGTTGAGTTTTACCACATCCCCGGCACCGAGCTAATCCCCGCCAAGCCAGGATGCCTCAACTGATGCATCCGGAGGGAAAATTAATCCCACACTTTATATGTCTCCACGACATTCGGTTCAGAGGATCCCATACCCTATAGCACATTGAGATAGCACACACTAATAAGAACAAACTTCAAGTTAAGCCCCATGCCCATGTTGGGGTAGGGTGGCAGTACGGTAAAGGTTGTCCGGCGAAGACTAGGTTATGTGTCATTTTTGAAAACACCACTTTCTCAAAAATGACCACTTCCACATTCCTCCGGAGAACAAGGATCCGCCTTTTCTCCGGGTTTTTCCGTAAAGCCTTTGTTTTGTAGAATCACAATTTTAGGGTGTCCACTTAGGGACTAGCATATTTGATGGTAATAAATACCATATGGTGGCTTATGGGCTTGGTATTACCAAGTTTAACTATTGGCATGATAGTAACCTATATTATAGTATAGTAATAATTTCCACATCAAAAATAGTTTTGGTAATCAAGTTTTGGTAAAACTTCAGAGGTAAAACATGCATGATAGATAATGATAAGTATTGTATCAGCAAGCATCAGGATGGCTTGCCTGGTATCTCCTTGTGTCCCTGGGTTTGGAGTGACTGGAACTTGAAACAGAGCTTCCCGACACTTCCTTCCTCTTCGTTTTCTAACGCCGTGAAAGGAATAAAGGACACACATTCAGAACCAATCAAGGCAAGCAACCATATGTAACAATACATATAGCAAGGAAACTAATAATAACCTATCACTCAATTATTAATGGAGCAAACAATCAAACAAACACACTTGGCAGAAATGCCATTTAATAAGACAGTTTAAGGTTGGAGGAAAACTATCTCACAACCTCAATATCATGGATTCAGTGGGTGTGCCACTCTCATACCAAGATATTAATAAACCCAAAATAAACTTAGCTCCACAATGGTGAGACTACTAAGAGTATATAAAACATGCACAAAAATAATTATGGCAATGGGTCTATCAGCCACACCACAAAAAGAACAAGATAGCTAATCTATTAAGCCTAAATTCACATCAAGAATGAATAAGACACATGATTTGCAAAAGTTACTTTTACAAATCAGTGAGCCTACATAAGTGTAACAAGGTAATAGACTCATCACAAAACACACAATTTCTCATAGTGAGAACAATAGAAACAATGACTAAAAAGGAGGAATCCTTATAGACAAGTTTCTACTAAAAATTTGCTATGCAAGCAAGCATAATAAATAAAGTAATAAAATGCAAACAAGGAACCATGTTATCATAATGGTAAATGAAAACATGTCCTCATGCAAGGATACACACATATCTACCAAACACAAGTTGGCAGGAAAAATAATTCAATACAAAAATGCTAGGGAAAACTAGTACTACTCACACATGAAGAATCAATGGATGCATTTCAATCAAGTAATTGAAATACAACCAGAGGGTCCATGTCATAAAAACAGTAGTGAAAAACACCTACACTTGCTATAACAAAAATAACACATTTGATAAAACAAGGCATCAAATTGCAGGGCAACTCCTACATACTAGTAGTAATAAAAAGGGCATTACTAGAGGAATCAAATAAAACTTCAAGAATGTATTTTTCCTATCAAGCCACAAATTATTATAACCACTTACAAACAGAAGCATACACATTTTCATTTAGCACTT
The DNA here is from genome assembly GCA_028641055.1 of Alopecurus myosuroides. Taxonomy (NCBI): domain Eukaryota; kingdom Viridiplantae; phylum Streptophyta; class Magnoliopsida; order Poales; family Poaceae; genus Alopecurus; species Alopecurus myosuroides. Next base: position 76,538,650 of record CM054063.1, read on the forward strand.
AAAATCCCAAAGCAAAAATACTAGGCACTCACTAGTTATAGAACTATATAAAAGAAATGCATCTAGTGTGGGGGAAATAATGTTTCCACCAAAAATGCAATGAAACCAGTGGGTGTTCCACTAGAATCTCAAAGCATTAAGAGGTCACAAAGCCTCTGGTCACACTTGATAAAAATTAACAAAATGCTAAACTAGCTTCTAGTGCAATAACCATACTTGTAAAAGAATATCAGGATGCTAAAATAAGCAAGGTAATGATACTCATGCTATTGTTTTCACACAAGTGAAAACTTTAGGGGTCAAGTACTCATAAAACATAACCAATATGCTACTGGTCCTATGAACATAACACAAAAATATGAGGCTACACAACTACAAAAGATTATGTCAAAAATTCCCACACATGAGGGAATTTTTCCATAGTATTCTCATAGCCATGACAAGCTACTCATGCTTTTCTACCAACTCAAATGCAAGCTAGCAAAGGTGATACTAACAAAATATAAGTATCAACATGGTTCTGTATCTAATATCTCAACACAACAATCCAATTGTTTGCACACAAATTAATCAATCAACAATTCTATGCAAGTAATAACTAGAGATAAAACGTATGCTATAACCATAAATCATATTTCTTCTCAACTCAAGTCCACACATTCTAACATGCTAAAATAGCAAAGTAACACTTATAAAACAAGTTCACACAACTAATACATGCTAGAAAACAATATTGTAACACAAAAATATAATCACATAATTTAAATAGCTAAAATGCCAAAATGGCAGAAACAGGTGAAACAAGGATCTGTCCACCAAAAATTCTAGGATGCTCACAAAATTAAACCCTTCTAGGTTTGGATAGTCCTAAATATAAACAAGACCATCCAATTGAGTTTGCATCAAAATTCATCTTTAATTAATTTATAAAAATCACCAAAGTGCTCTCTGGTGTTTTACCAAATTGCATTCCACTTCAAAAATACTAGGAATTTGGAAGCAAGGTTAATTTCTCCTGTTAGGAAATTTCAAGGGCTTTCCAATGCAATTGGCCTCACTTCATTTGGAGTTGTGAAATTAAAATCGTGCTCATTTTGGTGTTTCTGGTACCTGTTGCCAAATCATTTTTAATTTCTAATCTATTCGTCCAAATGTAGATCTACAAGTTGGAGGTGGTTTAGATTTTGTCGCTTTACATATGTGAATTTTGGTTTGGTCAAATTCATCTTTTAAGTTGCCTTTTTGACCCTAAAGTAAACATACAACATTCTGTAAAAATAAAATGGAAAATCAAACATTGTTGGGCCAGATCTATAAACGGGCCGGCCAGATCTACTGTTACCGTGGGCAGATCTACCCTTAGACGCTGACCAGCGGGCCAGCGCCCACGCGGCAGCCACGCGGGCGAAACCGTGGCCCACCTGTAGGTTTAACTCCTAAGCGCGCGGGGTCAGGGGAGGCTGATGCGAGCATGACGTCGAGACGACGTCACTCGCCGGCGGACGGCTCCGGCGAGCTCGTATCCGACGCAAATGGCCACCGTTTTGCGATTCGAGGAAACCTACACGTAGCCTACGACGAGGGGAACCAAGTGAAGGCTGCCTCGCTTCCCGGGAGGGCCCCGGAGAGCGGTGGCGACGGCGAAGACGCGGCGGCCGGACAACACGCACGGCACGGGGACGATTAAGGGGTTTAGGGAGGGGGGAAAAGCGACGGGGTGGTTCCCCTGCTCACCACGAATGCAGAGGAGGAGTCGGTGAGGTCGGAGAGGACGCGAGCCGGCGGCGATAGCTCGCCGGAGCTCCGTCGGGCTCGAAGACGCACATGGACGGCGCGGGCACTACGGGTCGTCCCACCTCAATTCCTTTCGCATCGGGCACCTTCTCGACGAGGCGGAGATGATGGCTCCAACGGCGACCGGCGGCGAGGTCTTCTGCGGCCGAATCGGTGACGAGCTAAATCGGCTAGGGTTTCGGGTTTTGGGACTTTTGCACACAGAGAGAGAGAGAGAGAGAACTAATGGGGAGAGAGAGGGAGCAATGGGGAACACAAGCACATGGGGGGCCTCTTTATCCCCAAGGATTCCTTCCATTCGAAGCAAAGGGTAGGTCTTCTGTATCTACAGCAAGGCTAGAGGTAGAAGATGACTCATCTTACTTTTAGGTCCCTGCAATTTTACAAATTGGTCCCTGTCCTCTCTGAAAAAGGTTGTTTTCCCTAGTCAAACAAAGTTAGAAATTGAAATACTTTTGCCCAAAATTCTAATTAGTTGAGATGCATAACATATAAGAAAATTGGCTCCATTGGATAAACTTTATAATTCAAAGTTGTTCAAATTCAAATTCTTACATAAATGGAAATTGAATTTATTAACCTACTTAGGAGCTTCCAAAAATGATAATTTTTGGCACACTTTCCTTATTTGATGTGTTCCTTATGTGGTAGAAAATTCAAGTCATTTTGAGTTACTTCATAGAACAAACTTGTTCAAATTTAAAAAAGGTGCTGTCTAGAAAACAGGGTTGTTTGGCAACTTAAATTGTTCAAAAACTTGTGCCCTTTTGGTTTTCATCCTTATTTATGATATAGAGCATGTGGTATTTATTTCATGGTATTTGGAAAAAGTTTGTAGAACAAACTTGTTCAAAATTCCAATTGTTGCTGTGGAGAAAAACCATGTTTTCAGGACTTTAATGGACTCAATTTTTGGTCTCCTCTTGTGTGTGTTCCTTATTTGATATAAGGAAGCAATGGTATGAATTTCAAATCATTTGAAGAAAGTTTCCAATAGTAACTTGTTTTAGTTTTCTGTTTCTGGGAATATTGGAATTTCTATTTAATAAAGCAATTGGCTTTTCTTTAGCAATGCTTTGCCAAAATATTTATGTGACCAGGGATAGCAAGTCAATGCTATCCAATACTTTTGTTTTTAAGATTGTAAGGTTGGAAAAACATTTGATAAGATTTTGGTGAAGCATCTAAGAATGCCTCTTTTTCTGATAATCTTTTATGGAAATTTATTAAGTGTTTCATCTTTCTTAATTTGGGCCTTGGAATAATATTCAACAAGTATGAGTTTCATAAGATGGTTTTTGGAAAAACTCTTTGATCAATATTTACTTTAGAAAATATTGCCAAGGTCATTGGAACAATATGTTGAATATTTTGTTTTCAATTTCTTAGCCATGTAAGATTATATAATTTGTTTGTTTAGTTGCTCTCAAACAAATACAACCAAAGTTTAATTGTCACAATCAAAGTTAATTATCAAGCAATTAACAAAACAACTGTGTTATCAGGTATTGCAAAATTGGGATGTGACAGGTCTTCCCCCCTTAAAAAGAATCTCGTCCCCGAGATTCGCAAGCGAGGACTAAGGGAGGGCCAACAAACACAATGTTAATGTTGGAGTGTAGGTGATTCCCCCCTTTGACTTTCCTTGGGAGGAGGGGTACTTCCCTAAATTAGAAAATTCACTTTAAAAAGTACACCAGTACTATTTTTAGGTCCAATACTTTTGTTTCCTAGTTTGACAAGACCTGACCAGGGTCTACTTATAGAAACAAACAAAATTAAGGTTAGTGCAGAACTACTTGGAAATGTACCGTCAATTATTACATGAGTTCCTAGCTATATCCCACATCTTACATAACACATATGGAGTGGTGTACAACTCTCATAACAAGGTATATAAGAAGCTAAAAATATAGCTTGTGGGTGCAAAGGTTAGGTTGCTAAGGTAAAATAAACAGACAGAACAATAGCCACGGTAGTGGGTATTACTAACCACAAGAAACTATCACTAATTATGTTCATGACTTTAGTTGGATGTTTTAGTTTCATAAGGTACTCTTAAGCACAATCATAACACAAGTATAAACTCATGCTAAGGTAAAACATTTAAACAACATCCAATAAGTAAGCAAACAACACCACAGATGAATAGACTATTTATTCACTAGGTTATTGTTTATTAGAGGTTTTGGAATCCATCAATCATGAACAATTAGCAAACAACCAGTAGCTAAAAACCAATTAATTCAATTATAAAGATACTCTAAAACACCATCTTTACACAAGATAAAAAACTCCTATTTCACAGGCATAACAAAAAAAACAGGACTGCACAAATAACATACTAGTACGAAAAATCTACACCGGCGTGCTATAAGAGATAATCATATCCTATAACCATAGAACATGTAATTAAATAATTCATGGCATGATAACAGAAGTAATAACTTCCTAAACATGCTACATCAACACATATACTCATAAAATAAAAAGAGTGTAATACTAGAGCAAAAATCACCATTTTCTAGTGGTGAAACTAGTTTCACTCTAGAGAAGCAAACAATGCTATAATGATGTTTAAAAACTAAACAAGCAAGTCATGAATATAAGTGTACCTAATAACAGTACCCCAAAACTTACTCATGTTAGTAAGAACAAACATCAAAATAATTCTATGAATCAACCATTTAGCATGCAGAAATTTCTTCTAGCAATTTCTGTTTTTCTTTAACCAATTACTAGCAAACAAGCAATGTATAACTCACACAACCAGTAGCTATGTAACTAATGAAAAGTTATCTAAACCTTTTCAAAAATCCATACACTCAATTTAAAATTGTTCACAACCAATCTACCAATCAAGAGGAATTTATTTTATTTGCGAACAATTTAATTTTAGCACACGATAGTAAAACATTTCTTAACATGATACCCCTAAGGAATATTATGCTAACAAAAGGATCACACCTAAACATATTAGTATTTACTAATAAGAAATAAACTTCTCACTTGCATAAGTGAAAAGAAACAATTATATTTTCCATGGTGGAAAAATAGAAATCAATCACATAGTGAAACATGCTATTTTCACACATGTGTATGGTTGGGGATTTTCATTTTCAAGCCAAAATGCAATGGGACCAGTAGGCTATGGCCTACTAATACCAAGGCAAAAATAGGTACTAAACCTCTGGTTACTCATGAAAAACTTTGCATACAAGATAAAAATATAAGGCTATTTAATCTAGTGAAACAGTATTAGGGCATACTGATAGCAATGCTTACATATGCTTTACTATTAAGAGACATGCAAGCTAACATAGGTACAAGCATCTAAAATAACAGTACCTAAATGGTACTGGACTCCAAGAAAACATAGCACAAAATCTACTAAGAAAGTATACACAGATCTATCTCTCACAATAGTTCCAAATAATAAACTAGAAGGTAACAAATGCTATTTCATTTTTATTCTAGTTTCCAATCATGCACACACTTTCTAGGGTAGATTTATTGTACTCAAACAACATAGTAACAAGTCCTAACAACTCCATATAAGTTAGGAAGCAAGATTGAATAAAACCCAAATTTATTTCAATCAAGAGCACACAAAGAAACAAAAAACAGGAAAACTGCTGTTTTCCAGATCTATCGTTCACTTAATTTCTAAACCTCGAATTTCATAGCAACTACAATGTCTATTAAGATTTGGTTTCCAAAGTAGATACACCCGATATCCTATTGACTAGTAAACGAATAGGTCATCATCTTATTTTCTCGTGACTTCTCCTTTTTACCAACTAGATTAAAAGGTGTCTTAAGTCACTTAATTCCTTGGTTTAGAAAGAGTTGTCAGTAGTTCTTATGCTTTGGTTAGGTGTCAACCTAATATTAGACCAAGCATGTTAGTCTTGTTAACGTCCTATATAATCATGTTTGTCCGACCAGATACGACTAGCGTCATCGTATGTCGAATATTGAATTGTGCTCTTTTGATTGGCTTTTTAGGGGGTTGCGCATCATGGCATGTGAATATTTCTTTTGCACCTTTCTCCAGAGGAGGGAGGTATATAACTTTTAAAAAGGGGATTTCTCTTGTTTGGTCTTTTAAAAGGGGACATAAAAAGGTGCACCGTTTACCCAACAGGGCAAAACGAGTCATTTGCAAACAGACAAAACATAGATGTTTTGGTCAGTAGTTGTTGGTGCATTCACGCCTTTCTTCTTTGAGGGTTGTCGTTGTTGGAGCTTTACCTGTTGGAGTGCAGCATTGTTAGCAACGCTATCAGCTCGTGTGGCTTGATGGTCCTCTATTATTAGGCCCAACGGTGCTTTCATTAATGGTGGGGGAGACGGTGGTGGTTCACGACGGGTCGCATTTCAAAGAGAAAACAAGTATAAGTCTAAGCAACAAATTCTTGTTTTTGAATGCTATACAAACATTTTTGCTTGCAAAAATTTAACATGAGGCGATTCAAAAACAAGATCGGGGCAAGCACAAATCTGCAAATTTTTAGCACCCCACAAACATATAGAAGCCTAGATGAACCAAATTCTACACCACACAATAGCACAAAGTCCTACGGACACACATAAGCAAGCCATAACACACAAACAAGACTCCATTGGAGCTACATCGGGGGATGATCCAAAATCCTAGAAGTGGCTGAAGAACTATATCTACTTCGGACCATCATCACTGTAGAGCTAGGCAATTATTTTGGTCTTCTCGGGACATCGGCAAGTATAAAAGTTTTTGTATGGAAATAGGATAATAGAAGTAAAGTTTTGATAAAACCCTTAACTGAGGGAGGTAATAATATGCAACAATCTGTTTTTGAAACCCCAACTATTTTCTGGACAGAAAACTTCAAAGACGAGACATGTTTCAAAAACAGAGCGGAGCAGTTGCAAACAAGGAAGAAATAAACTCTTAACCGAGAGAGATACCAACTCTGTAAGGCCCGCCCTTCGAACCACTGTTCAAGGACGCCCTTGATATGCATTTAGAATCTTTTGAAAAGACATTAAGGAGGGAAAATATAATAAATTCCCTTAGACAAAAATAATGTAGATAGTAAATAGGTTTTTACTCAAAAATACTTTTCTTTCCTATCTGACGTCCATGCTAACTAAGGTCTCCTAAGGTCAGGATGGCTCTGATACCAACTCTGTAAGGACCCCAGACCGGCAGTCTGAAACCCTACGTATGCATACATTCACGATCCCAGAAAGATCAGTCGTGAACAACATACACAGTTGGCACACAGAAATACATCATCCATTACACGAATACAAAAAAAAGTATTACAAAAATGATCACATGATCAAGTCTAACACAACTGCCACAAGGGCAGGCAACTCAACAAACACAGCGGAAGACAATTAAAACACAACATAGTTGAGCCCAAGTCACGCCTTAACCTACAGGCTGCTGATCCGGAGACGATCCTAGTTCGCAAAGCCGTCAGCTCCGTACTTCTCTTCATAGATCTCCTTCGGAGGTTCCTTCTCAAAGTCTGGCAAGTAGATACCAGGGGCGAAACCATAATGAGTACATTTGAATGTACTCAGCAAGACATCCGTCATGTCACTTACCAACATGCAAATATGCTTATATGGTGGAATAGGTAGGCTATAAATAGGGTTCACTACCAATGGTGTTCATATATGATGACACCACAGTTGCAGTCAGGTTAATCTGTATCTTCGTTGAAGAAGACACTTCATAAGAAAATAATATAGTTTTATTTCTCTTGTAGATATCATATGTACAAGAGTTTTTGTAAAACTTTGTTAAAGAATATTTTCTCTTTGCAGAACTTCTTGGAATCAGTTTCCAGAATTCTTGCTTAGAGTAGAAAAGGTTTTCTTTGCAAAACATTTTGTTTTGTATAACATCATCTGGCTTTTCATCATCGACGATACCTCCACGGTATAAGTTTCCATTCCTTTCCGAACTTCACAAGTTCAACACTTCCTTTCCAAAACTCCTTTTTCAAAAAACTTCCTCTTTTGAAAAACATTGACACAATGCTAGCTTCATGGCCATTCAACTGTCCATATCCGAGGACGCGGCTTCTTCGAAAAAGTTATACTCTGCAGAGGTGTACACATCCACCAGATCCAGTACACCTCCCGTGAAACAACCACGGACTATAACAACAGTATGTAAACATCAGGTATCTGATCATAACCATCCACTATGTTCAAGCTAGAATATTCCTATCTCTCAGTTGAGTTTTACCACATCCCCGGCACCGAGCTAATCCCCGCCAAGCCAGGATGCCTCAACTGATGCATCCGGAGGGAGAATTAATCCCACACTTTATATGTCTCCACGACATTCGGTTCAGAGGATCCCATCCCCTATAGCACATTGAGATAGCACACACTAATAAGAACAAACTTCAAGTTAAGCCCCATGCCCATGTTGGGGTAGGGTGGCAGTACGGTAAAGGTTGTCCGGCGAAGACTAGGTTATGTGTCATTTTTGAAAACACCACTTTCTCAAAAATGACCACTTCCACATTCCTCCGGAGAACAAGGATCCGCCTTTTCTCCGGGTTTTTCCGTAAAGCCTTTGTTTTGTAGAATCACAATTTTAGGGTGTCCACTTAGGGACTAGCATATTTGATGGTAATAAATACCATATGGTGGCTTATGGGCTTGGTATTACCAAGTTTAACTATTGGCATGATAGTAACCTATATTATAGTATAGTAATAATTTCCACATCAAAAATAGTTTTGGTAATCAAGTTTTGGTAAAACTTCAGAGGTAAAACATGCATGATAGATAATGATAAGTATTGTATCAGCAAGCATCAGGATGGCTTGCCTGGTATCTCCTTGTGTCCCTGGGTTTGGAGTGACTGGAACTTGAAACAGAGCTTCCCGACACTTCCTTCCTCTTCGTTTTCTAACGCCGTGAAAGGAATAAAGGACACACATTCAGAACCAATCAAGGCAAGCAACCATATGTAACAATACATACAGCAAGGAAACTAATAATAACCTATCACTCAATTATTAATGGAGCAAACAATCAAACAAACACACTTGGCAGAAATGCCATTTAATAAGACAGTTTAAGGTTGGAGGAAAACTATCTCACAACCTCAATATCATGGATTTAGTGGGTGTGCCACTCTCATACCAAGATATTAATAAACCCAAAATAAACTTAGCTCCACAATGGTGAGACTACTAAGAGTATATAAAACATGCACAAAAATAATTATGGCAATGGGTCTATCAGCCACACCACAAAAAGAACAAGATAGCTAATCTATTAAGCCTAAATTCACATCAAGAATGAATAAGACACATGATTTGCAAAAGTTACTTTTACAAATCAGTGAGCCTACATAAGTGTAACAAGGTAATAGACTCATCAAAAAACACACAATTTCTCATAGTGAGAACAATAGAAACAATGACTAAAAAGGAGGAATCCTTATAGACATGTTTCTACTAAAAATTTGCTATGCAAGCAAGCATAATAAATAAAGTAATAAAATGAAAACAAGGAACCATGGTATCATAATGGTAAATGAAAACATGTCCTCATGCAAGGATACACACATATCTACCAAACACAAGTTGGCAGGAAAAATAATTCAATACAAAAATGCTAGGGAAAACTAGTACTACTCACACATGAAGAATCAATGGATGCATTTCAATCAAGTAATTGAAATACAACCAGAGGGTCCATGTCATAAAAACAGTAGTGAAAAACACCTACACTTGCTATAACAAAAATATCACATTTGATAAAACAAGGCATCAAATTGCAGGGCAACTCCTACATACTAGTAGTAATGAAAAGGGCATTACTAGAGGAATCAAATAACACTTCAAGAATGTATTTTTCCTAGCAAGCCACACAATATTATAACCACTTACAAACAGAAGCATACACATTTTCATTTAGCACTTAAAATCCCAAAGCAAAAATACTAGGCACTCACTAGTTATAGAACTATATAAAAGAAATGCATCTAGTGTGGGGGAAATAATGTTTCCACCAAAAATGCAATGAAACCAGTGGGTGTTCCACTAGCATCTCAAAGCATTAAGAGGTCACAAAGCCTCTGGTCACACTTGATAAAAATTAACAAAATGCTAAACTAGCTTCTAGTGCAATAACCATACTTGTAAAAAAATATCAGGATGCTAAAATAAGCAAGGTAATGATACTCATGCTATTGTTTTCACACAAGTTAAAACTTTAGGGGTCAAGTACTCATAAAAACATAACCAATATGCTACTGGTCCTATGAACATAACACAAAAATATGAGGCTACACAACTACAAAAGATTATGTCAAAAATTCCACACATGAGGGAATTTTTCCATAGTATTCTCATAGCCATGACAAGCTACTCATGCTTTTCTACCAACTCAAATGCAAGCTAGCAAAGGTGATACTAACAAAATATAAGTATCAACATGGTTCTGTATCTAATATCTCAACACAACAATCCAATTGTTTGCACACAAATTAATCAATCAACAATTCTATGCAAGTAATAACTAGAGATAAAACGTATGCTATAACCATAAATCATATTTCTTCTCAACTCAAGTCCACACATTCTAACATGCTAAAATAGCAAAGTAACACTTATAAAACAAGTTCACACAACTAATACATGCTAGAAAACAATATTGTAACACAAAAATATAATCACATAATTTAAATAGCTAAAATGCCAAAATGGCAGAAACAGGTGAAACAAGGATCTGTCCACCAAAAATTCTAGGATGCTCAAAAAATTAAACCCTTCTAGGTTTGGATAGTCCTAAACATAAACAAGACCATCCAATTGAGTTTGCATCAAAATTCATCTTTAATTAATTTATAAAAATCACCAAAGTGCTCTCTGGTGTTTTACCAAATTGCATGCCACTTCAAAAATACTAGGAATTTGGAAGCAAGGTTAATTGCTCCTGTTAGGAAATTTCAAGGGATTTCCAATGCAATTGGCCTCACTTCATTTGGAGTTGTGAAATTAAAATGGTGCTCATTTTGGTGTTTCTGGTACCTGTTGCCAAATCATTTTTAATTTCTAATCTATTCGTCCAAATGTAGATCTACAAGTTGGAGGTGGTTTAGATTTTGTCGCTTTACATTTGTCAGTTTTTGTTTGGTCAAATTCATCTTTTAGGTCGCCTTTTGACCCTAAAGGAAACATACAACATTCTGTAAAAATAAAATGGAAAATCAAACATTGTTGGGCCAGATCTATAAACGGGCCGGCCAGATCTGCTGTTACCGTGGGCAGATCTACCCTTAGACGCTGACCAGCGGGCCAGCGCCCACGCGGCAGCCACGCGGGCGAAACCGTGGCCCACCTGCAGGTTTAACTCCTAAGCGCGCGGGGTCAGGGGAGGCTGATGCGAGCATGACGTCGAGACGACGTCACTCGCTGGCGGACGGCTCCGGCGAGCTCGTATCCGACGCAAATGGCCACCGTTTTGCGATTCGAGGAAACCTACACGTAGCCTACGACGAGGGGAACCAAGTGAAGGCTGCCTCGCTTCCCGGGAGGGCCCCGGAGAGCGGCGGCGACGGCGAAGACGCGGCGGCCGGACAACACGCACGGCACGGGGACGATTAAGGGGTTTAGGGAGGGGGGAAAAGCGACGGGGTGGTTCTCCTGCTCACCACGAATGCAGAGGAGGAGTCGGTGAGGTCGGAGAGGACGCGAGCCGGCGGCGATAGCTCGCCGGAGCTCCGTCGGGCTCGAAGACGCACATGGACGGCGCGGGCACTACGGGTCGTCCCACCTCAATTCCTTTTGCACCGGGCACCTTCTCGACGAGGCGGAGACGATGGCTCCAACGGCGACCGGCGGCGAGGTCTTCTGCGGCCGAATCGGTGACGAGCTAAATCGGCTAGGGTTTCGGGTTTTGGGACTTTTACACACAGAGAGAGAGAGAGAGAGAGAGAGAGAGAACTAATGGGGAGAGAGAGGGAGCAATGGGGAACACAAGCACATGGGGGGCCTCTTTATCCCCAAGGATTCCTTCCATTCGAAGCAAAGGGTAGGTCTTCTGTATCTACAGCAAGGCTAGAGGTAGAAGATGACTCATCTTACTTTTAGGTCCCTGCAATTTTACAAATTGGTCCCTGTCCTCTCTAAAAAAGGTTGTTTTCCCTAGTCAAACAAAGTTATAAATTGAAATCCTTTTGCCCAAAATTCTAATTAGTTGAGATGCACAACATATAAGAAAATTGGCTCCATTGGATAAACTTTATAATTCAATTCTAATTTATTAACCTACTTAGGAGCTTCCAAAAATGATAATTTTTGGCACACTTTCCTTATTTGATGTGTTCCTTATGTGGTAGAAAATTCAAGTCATTTTGAGTTACTTCATAGAACAAACTTGTTCAAATTTCAAAAAGGTGCTGTCTAGAAAACAGGGTTTTTTGGCAACTTAAATTGTTCAAAAACTTGTTCCCTTTTGGTTTTCGTCCTTATTTATGATATAGAGCATGTGGTATTTATTTCATGGCATTTGGAAAAGTTTGTAGAACAAACTTGTTCAAAATTCCAATTGTTGCTGTGGAGAAAAACCATGTTTTCAGGACTTTAATGGATTCAATTTTTGGTCTCCTCTTGTGCGTGTTCCTTATTTGATATAAGGAAGAAATGGTATGAATTTCAAATCATTTGAAGAAAGTTTCCAATAGTAACTTGTTTTAGTTTTCTGTTTCTGGGAATATTGGAATTTCTATTTAATAAAGCACTTGGCTTTTCTTTAGCAATGCTTTGCCAAAATATTTATGTGACTAGGGATAGCAAGTCAATGCTATCCAATACTTTTGTTTTTAAGATTGTAAGGTTGGAAAAACATTTGATAAGATTTTGGTGAAGCATCTAAGAATGCCTCTTTTTCTGATAATCTTTTATGGAAATTTATTAAGTGTTTCATCTTTCTTAATTTGGGCCTTGGAATAATATTCAACAAGTATGAGTTTCATAAGATGGTTTTTGGAAAAACTCTTTGATCAATATTTACTTTAGAAAATATTGCCAAGGTCATTGGAACAATATGTTGAATATTTTGTTTTCAATTTCTTAGCCATGTAAGATTATATAATTTGTTTGTTTAGTTGCTCTCAAACAAATACAACCAAAGTTTAATTGTCACAATCAAAGTTTAATTATCAAGCAATTAGCAAAACAACTGTGTTATCAGGTATTGCAAAATTAGGATGTGACAGAATCAATATGATCATCACAATTATGAGTTAAAGATGCTTCTTTTTCTTCGGACAGACCCACATTTGGGTCTTTCTCGGGACATCGCCAAGTATACAAGAATGGGTGAGATTCTGCAAAAAGTTTGTTTTTGAAACACTAATTATTTTATTTCCGACAGGAAAAATTTAAGGTCATGAGATATTTCAAAAACAAGAGCGGGGCAGTTGCAAACAAGCAAGAAATGAACTCTTAACCCAGAGGGATAAGGTTTTAGAACGATTTGAAAAGATAATAAGAATGGAAACTATAGTTAAAACTCCCTTAGATAAGAACAATTTTAGATATTAAATATATTCTTACCCAAAAATACTTTCCTTTCCTATCTGACGTCCATGCTAACTAAGGTCTCCTAAGGTCAGGATAGCTCTAATACCAACTCTGTAAGGTCCGCCCTTCGAAACACTGTTCAAGGACACCTTCGATATGCATACATTCACGATCCCAGGAATTCAGTCGTGAACAACATATCAAGTTGGTACACAGATACAATATCCATTACACGGTTGCATAAATACTTACAAAAGGGGCATGGTCACTTGACCAAGCCTAAACCGATGCCACGCAGGGCAACACACAACACACATAGCGGAAGACTAAACACTCATAACGCGGTAGAGCCCAAGTCACGCCTTAACCTACAGGCTGCTGACCCGGAGACGATCCTAGTTCGCAAAGCCATCAGCTTCGTACTCCTCCTCGTTGATCTCCTTCGAAGACTCCTTCTCAAAGTCTGGCAAGTAGATACCAGGGGCGAAACCATAATGAGTACATTTGAATGTACTCAGCAAGACATCCATCATGTGACTTACCAAAGTGCAAGTATGCTTATATGGTGGAATAGGTAGGCTATAAATAGGGTTCACTATCAATGGTGTTCATATAGGATGACACCACAGTTGCAGTCAAATTAATCTGTACCTTCGTTGAAGAAGATACTTCAGAAGAAAAATAATATAGTTTTATTTCTCTTGTAGATATCACATGTACAAGAGGTTTTTGTTAAACTTTGTTTAAAAGGGAATTTTCTCTTTGCAAAACTTCTTGGAATCAGTTTCCACAATTCTTGCTTAGAGTAGAAAAGTTTTATTTGCAAAACTTTTTAGTTTGTAAAACAACTTCTGGCTTTCCATCATCAGTACCTCCACGGTACAAGCTTTCCTTCCTTTCCAAACTTCACAAGTTCAAAAATCCTTTTCAAAACATCTTTTTGAAAAACATTGACACAATGCTAGCTACATGGCCATTCAACTGTCCATATCTGAGGACGCGGCTTCTTCGAAAAAGTTGTACTCTGCAGAGGTGTACACATCCAATAGATCCAAAGCTCTGCCATGGACCACCCATGGATCGTCACAGCGATATGCAAGCACCAGAGAATTTGATCCTAACTGTCCACTCTGACACAAGCTAGTATATGCTCATTCCTTCAGATGGGTTGTCTCCCCGGCATCAGGACCCGCCTGCCTAGTCGGGAGGCCCAGCTGTCGCATCCGGAGGGAAAATTAATCCCACACTGTGTATGTCCCGTTTCCCTCTCCTGGCGACACTTCGGTTCAGAGAATCCGCTCCTCTATAGCACTTTGGAATAAAGCATACACTAACAAGTTCAAGCATCTAGATAGGCCCCATACCCATATAGGGGTAGAGTGGCAGTACAGTAAAGGTTGTCCGGCGAAGACTAGGTTATGTGTCATTTTTGAAAAACACCAATTTCCCAAAAATGACCACTTCCACATTCCTCCGGAGAATAAGGATCCGCCTTTTCTCCGGGTTTTCCATAAAGCCTTTGTTTTTGTAGAAACACAATTTTAAGGTGTCCACTTAGGGACTAGTATTTGTGATGGTAATGAATACCATATGGTGGCTTATGGGCTTGGTATTACCAAGTTTAACTACTGGCATGATAGTAACCTATAATAGAATAGTAGTAATAGCCACATCAAAAATGGTTTTTGATAATCAAGTTTTGGTAAAACTTCAGAGGTAAAACATGCATGATAGATAATGATAAGTATTGTATCAGCAAGCATCAGGATGGCTTGCCTCAGGTCTCTTAATGTCCCTGGCCTTGAAGCAACTTGAACTTGACGCACAGCTCCACAACTGCTTCTTCTTCTTCTTCGCGTTCTAGCGTCGTAAAGGAAATAAAAGAAACACACTCAGGTCTAAAACACAAACAACTAAGCTAAGAAACACATACAGCAACAAATGTTCATTCTCGAGTTCTCTCGAAACGATAACGCGAAAACTATCTCACATAACTCTCACGGTCCAAAACTGTCGTCAGGCACTATGTATGGTTTAGAAAACCATATCCCACATCATACATACCATATATGGAGTGGTGTACCACTCTCATAATAAGATATACAAGAAGC
The DNA here is from genome assembly GCA_028641055.1 of Alopecurus myosuroides. Taxonomy (NCBI): domain Eukaryota; kingdom Viridiplantae; phylum Streptophyta; class Magnoliopsida; order Poales; family Poaceae; genus Alopecurus; species Alopecurus myosuroides. The sequence continues at coordinate 76,554,104 of CM054063.1, forward strand.
TAAAAATATAGCTTGTGGGTGCAAAAGATTAGGTTGCTAAGGTAAAACGAACAGACAGAATAATACCCATGGCAGTGGGTATTACTCACCACAAGCAACTATCACTTTATGTGTTCATGATTTTAGTTGGATGTTTTAGTTTCACAAGATACTCTTAAACACAAGCATAACACAAGTATAAACTCATGCTAAGGTAAAACATTCCAACAAAATCCAAACAACAAGCAAACACACCACAATTGAATAGACTATTTATTCACTATGTTCTTGTTTATTAGAGGTTTTGGAATCCATCAATTATGAAAAATTAGCAAACAACCAGTACCTAAAAACAAGGATAACAAGTCATAAAAATAATCTAAAACACAATCATCACTCAAGGTAATATCCCTATCAAAAGCATAGAAACAAAACTGCACTGGTAACACACTAGTGTGCGAAATCTACACAAGCATGTTATAAGAAAAACTTATATTCTACAACTATAGCACAAGAAACTAAATGATTCATGGCATCATAACAGAAGTAATAACTTCATAAATATGCTATAATAAACTCATACACTTATGAAAAAAAAATGACAATACTAGAGATAACCACAATTTCTAGTGGTGACACTAGTTCATCACTAGAGAAGCAAACAATGCTACTATGATGCTTAATTCTAAACAAGCAAGTCATGATAATAAAATGTACCTAATAACAGTACACAAAACTTACACATGCTAGTAAGCACAAACATCAAAACAATCCCATGAAACAACTATTAAACATGCATAACTTAATTCTAGCAATTTATGTTTTTCTTAAACAATTACTAGCAGGCAAGCAAGGTATAACTTACACAACCAGTAGCTATGCAATCAAAGAAAAGTTATCTAAACCTTTTCAAAAATCCAAACAATCAATTTGAAGTCATTCACAAACAATCTATGAATCAAAAGGAATTTAGTTTATTTGCAAACAATTTAATTTAGCACTCAATAGTGAATCATTTCTTAACAAGATACTCCTAAGGAATATTATGCTAACAAATGGATCACATATACATACTAGTAGATTCTTATTAGAAATAAACTTCTCACTTGCATAAGTGAAAACAAACAATTATATTTTCCATGGTGGAAAATATCCTATCAACCACATAATTAAAAACATGTTAATTTCTCACATGTGCATGGTTGGGAATTTTCATCCACAACCAAGATGCAATGGGACCATTGGGTTATGGGCCCATTAATACCAAGGTAAATGAGGTACTAAGCCTCTGGTTACTCATGACAAAAATTAGTATAACAAAATAAATAAAACAAGGCTATTTATTCTAGTGCCTAAAAATAACAAAACCTACACATGCTTCACCATAAAAATACATGCAAGCTATCAGAGACAAAAGCATCAAAATAACAGTACCAAAATGGTACTGGATCTATAGAAAACATAGCACAAAAATTATCAAGGCATTCACACAAAGATCTAGCTCTCACAATAATTCCAAATAATAAACACTAGAAAAATAACAAATGCTACTCATGCTTTGCTATAAGATCACATGCAAGTTAATGAAGATAATAGCATATAAATCACAGTACCAAAATGGTACTGGACTCACCACAATCATAGAAAAAACTTAGGTAACAAGCACACAAAGATTTGCTCACACAACTAGTCAAATAAGTACTAGAAAACAAACAACAAATGTTACACATGTTTGCTATAAAATAAGGTGTAAGCTAATAGAGATAATAACAGAGAAATAACAGTACCAAAGTGGTACTTTATCTATCGTAACCACAACAAAAATCTAGGTACAACAAAGCTACAAGGATTTGCCCACACAACAATCCAAATAATAAAACTAGGAAAATAACAAATGGTACTCATGCTTTGCTACAATATAACATGCAAGTTAACAGAGATAATAGCATAGAAATAACAGTACCAAAATGGTACTTGACTCCACTCAAGCATAGCACAACTTAGGTAAAAACAAACATACAAAGATTTGGTTCACATGATATCCAAATAAATAAAACTATAAATTGATAAATGCTATTCCTATTTCTATTTGACTTTCCAAACATGCACACACTTTCTAAGGTAGATGTACTGCAAGAAAAAAACTTAATAACAAGTCCTAGCAACTCTATACAAGTTAGGAAGTAAGATTAAAACAACCACACATTGATTCCAAACAAAAACACACAAAGAAACAAAAACAGAAAAGCTGTTGTTTCTAGATCTATCCACAAAAAATAATCTAGAGCCTCAAAAATTAATCTAAGCTAGGATAAGATATATCTAGTCAATACCAAACTCATCCAATTGGATTTGCTTCAAAAAACATTTTTAAACTCCTTATAAGAAGTCTAGAAAACCCTACTGGTCTTTTACCAAAATGGATGTCATTTCCATTTGGTAAATGGCGTTGATGTAAGGCCAAGTCCTATGGATAGATATACTCATAGGCTACTCAAAACAATTTAATTTGACCAAAACAGATACAGATCCAAAAAGTTATGCCAAAAATAGCAAAACAGACAGTCTGTGGCAAAACAGGTATTGCGACAAAAATAAAAGTGCAAACTTGGATCTTCCAACGGGACATGGTTAGGAAAACATAATCCTAGTGCTGTGAATTTTTGTAGAAATTAATCTGCAGGAAAACTATTTTTCACAAGCTCAAAACCACAGGCAACATCTGCAGGGATTTGAGGTTCCTCACCTCGGTTTAAGAAAAATGGCCGGCGGCGATTTTGGAGCTCATGGAGCTCACTTGGCTAGTACAAGGCTCTTCTCAGCTTGGGGATGAAGTGTGCTCGTGGGGGGGTGTGGAGGAGGGCTGTGGAGCAAGGAGATGGCCTTGGGATCTTTATAGAAGAGGGAGTGAGGTGGAGGGGCAAGATGGTCACCTCGGGTGGGTGTCATCCCATGGCATTGGGATGTCTAGGGCCTAATGGTCATTTCCTTATGATTGAACAATGTGTCCTATGCAAGAGCAAAGGTGATGCAAGCAAGTGGGGCCCTTGAGTGCAAGTGGCAAGTGGAAAGGTCAAAAATATCTAAGAGGTATGTGTGCCCATACCTATCCTAGTCATCATTCTCTCTCCTCTCTTATCTTCATCCCTAAGGCTTCTAGAAGGTATCCAATGCATGCTAGTTCGAGTACATGAGTTGGTCAACAAGTTAGCTCAGTCCAAAACTCAAAATATGCAAAGAAACATTAAGAAAAGAAGTGTGCAAAAGTGTATCCCGTACTGTTCATTTGCAAAAATTCAGAAAAATCTGTAAGTGTTGGAAAACAGATCAAAAGTTCAAAAAGTTGAGTTTGTTTTCAGGGTTCAATTGCTTTCCAAAATTGGTTTTAAAAGTATGGATGTGTTAACCATGTTATATACTTTCAGAAACATCTTTTAAAAACAAATTTGAAATAGTTTAAGGCTATGAAAACAATGTGGGAAAAGGTATACTTTCTGTTTTTATCTGTTTCTCAAAAACTGTCTTTTTCTGCCTTAATTTCATACCACAAAAACAACAAGAAAAAGATAGTTTTTATTTGTTCAAAAATAAAAGTAAGCTTATAGTTTGGTAGTATATATATATCAAGGATTAATTAAAAGTCAAGAAACCATAATATAACAAATTTATAGCTTGGTGAAAACAATGGTAGAAAACAGGTACTTGGCTTTATTTTTAGGAATTGTTTTCTATAGGAAAGTTAAAAGAAAACTTTCATAGATCATTTTGGAAACTTGTTTTCTTGGATCCAACAAGGTTAAAAGTTTGTTTTAATATGCAAACAAGAATGATCCGAGTCTTGGAATAAAAATCCACTCAAGTAATAATAAGAAAGCATTAGGGAAAAATATCAGGAATATTTTTCAGAAACATATGGTGTTGGTTTTATAATGAAACAAAATTTATGTTGCAAATATGATTAAGATCATAACACAAGTTAGTTCAAACAATCATGTTGTTATAAAAATAATTTGTTGGCCCTAATAGTTGTCTTCTTGAGCACAGTCCAAGAGTCTAAAAACTGGGATGTGACAGACCTTCCCCCCTTAAAAGAATCTCGTCCCGAGATTCGCAGGCAAGCGAAAAAGAGGGTATGGTCAACACAACAATGTTAGATGATTTTCTTACAAAACATTGTTGGTTATTTGTAACTTTATTCACAGGGGCTTCCCCCCTTTGATTTACCTTACCAGAATTCACCGGTAAATTTGTTTTCTTTTCAAAGGTTTGGGTGCCATGTTCTAAACTTTGAACATATTGCTCCTTAAAACCATGCTATCAAAGCAGGGTTTATTTTGTAGATAAAAACCTATTTTTCCCAATCTTAAATGTTTAATTCAATGGACATTCACCAACATATACTTCGCATGAGCTTTCCATTGCTTATTTCCAACAATCCAGGAAAGTCCACTATATTCCACTTAATCTAATAGAATTGATGTCTCAAATCATTTGTCTTCCCCCAAAGGTAGTTTATCAAGATCATAAAGCTATACCAACTCTGAGTACTATCAGCTTTATAAGGTTCCTTTCAAAAAAAACTCCAATCTCATATTGATTCTTTTCCTAAAATCGATCATCATCATTTTATATCCACCAATCTTTCTAAACCTCAACCATACTTCAAAACTACAAAATCTTAGTTACTGATAACTTCCAAATATTTGGGGTCCTCAACTAGTTATCCCCGGATATTATATCATAACTTCACTTCACTTAAAAATCATAAGATCCTCAATCTTTCCTACCTAAGCTAAACCTCAATGAGTTTTCCACCATCTCATATTCTAAAATCTGGTTCCTCCAATACATATATACGAGAGATCTTGTTGCCTAGTAATGATCATAGTTTATCTACCTAATATATTTTTTTCCAACCTTTCACTTTCTTCAAATAGCTATAGAATCATTCTAAGGCACCTTTCTCTTTGTTTTTGGAAAAAGTTGATTACACGTTTTCTTTTTAAACGGGTGATAGCAAACTCTGTAACATATCAACTCTATAAGTTACTTTGTAAGGTATTTGGTTTAGACAGCACCCTGTAGGGTATTAAAAAGAAAATTGATGAGCCAACTCTGTAGGGTTCTAAGCTTAAGAGATGAGGTTATATTACCAATTTAGTAAGGTCTCCAACTAGAATTAGATGAAACCATTTTACTAACTCTGTAGGGTGGCAAAAATTTTATGTGGCAAAAATTTAATTTACTCTGTAGGGTGTTATACTAAAATTTGATGAGATTTTTGTTAGTATCGTTAACTAGTTAAGATTTTATTTAGTCCGACGTGACACTTCCAGTGTTCCATTTAAGTCGGTTTTTTTAGGGTACGACGATAATCAAAACAAGGGGGTTCACAGGTGTGGCTTGAAACGTACCATTGGTTATGGCATGAGGTGCAGATGCTCCTGCAACATCATCTCGGTCTCGAGGTCCACTCATCCGATTTTTGCGTTTCTTCCGGGCTGGACCTTGGGTTTCTTGGGGTTCTTCAGGATGAAGTAGAATACGGTTCTTCTCGGGACAATCACGAGCAAAGTGTCCTTCCTGTCCACAGGTAAAGCAACCCATGGTTTTAGGCTTGACTTTCACCCGTCTCCTTGAAGATTGTGGCATTGCAGGCAAACGCTGCGAGTCACCCATAGACTAGTTTCTCCTGGCGTCACCATCTCTCGTTTGCGTCTCTCTCCAGCAAGCAGTTGCTGGTATCCTCTCATAAGGAACGCAATATCCTCAGCATTGGTGATGACAAGCCGAGTCAAATGCTCCAGGATAGCATGGGTGGCGATGTGCTCAGCACGAGCGGCTTCACTCTCTTCCCTCAACAGAGAAAACAGTTGAGCAACTGTCGGCTCAGGTGACGGAGGTAGATCGATGGCCATGCTGAAGACAAAGAACGGTGTAAGACGAGAGAACCTAAAGGTGGTTTTGGTTTTAAAGGCTCGTGACATATACCGGCTCATAGCGGATATGAGAACGGTAGATAACACGACAACAAGCAAACATCGAAGAAACTAAAGCCAACTCAAACCAAGATTAACACACATGTGAAAAACGAGTCTTAACAAGCATAACTTATCTTAAGGGTTCACAAGGCTACAACATAAGGCTTACAACACAACTAGCACAATCAAAGCTCTAACATAGTTCACACAATACAGACAACCAAGCGTCTGGGGTGGAAATAACACAACATCCTAATATCCCGCGGCAATCCTAAGTGCTCGTGGAGGCGCGTAGCTGTTCCTCCAACTCTTCAACTCTGGTTCTGGGCGACCGATAAGACGAGTCATCTTGATCAAATCCTCCTGAAAGCGGCGGTAGCAAGGTGCATGCGTACCTAACCGGAAGGATTCGGTGAAGACAACTGCCATCTATACCAAATGTTTAGGTATAGTTTAAGTTGGGTAACAGTGTGCAAAATTTTAAGATGCTTCTTTTTCTTCGGACAGACCCACATTTGGGTCTTTCTCGGGACATCGCCAAGTATACAAGAATGGGTGAGATTGTGCAAAAAGTTTGTTTTTGAAACACTAATTATTTTATTTCCGACAGGAAAAATTTAAGGTCATGAGATATTTCAAAAACAAGAGCGGGGCAGTTGCAAACAAGCAAGAAATGAACTCTTAACCCAGAGGGATAAGGTTTTAGAATGATTTGAAAAGATAATAAGAATGGAAACTATAGTTAAAACTCCCTTAGATAAGAACAATTTTAGATATTAAATATATTCTTACCCAAAAATACTTTCCTTTCCTATCTGACGTCCATGGTAACTAAGGTCTCCTAAGGTCAGGATAGCTCTGATACCAACTCTGTAAGGTCCGCCCTTCGAAACACTGTTCAAGGACACCTTCGATATGCATACATTCACGATCCCAGGAATTCAGTCGTGAACAACATATCAAGTTGGTACACAGATACAATATCCATTACACGGTTGCATAAATACTTACAAAAGGGGCATGGTCACTTGACCAAGCATAAACCGATGCCACGCAGGGCAACACACAACACACACAGCGGAAGACTAAACACTCATAACGCGGTAGAGCTCAAGTCACGCCTTAACCTACAGGCTGCTGACCCGGAGACGATCCTAGTTCGCAAAGCCATCAGCTTCGTACTCCTCCTTGTTGATCTCCTTCGAAGACTCCTTCTCAAAGTCTGGCAAGTAGATACCAGGGGCGAAACCATAATGAGTACATTTGAATGTACTCAGCAAGACATCCATCATGTGACTTACCAAAGTGCAAGTATGCTTATATGGTGGAATAGGTAGGCTATAAATAGGGTTCACTATCAATGGTGTTCATATAGTATGACACCACAGTTGCAGTCAAATTAATCAGTACCTTCGTTGAAGAAGATACTTCAGAAGATAAATAATATAGTTTTATTTCTTTTGTAGATATCACATGTACAAGAGGTTTTTGTTAAACTTTGTTTAAAAGGGAATTTTCTCTTTGCAAAACTTCTTGGAATCAGTTTCCAGAATTCTTGCTTAGAGTAGAAAAGTTTTATTTGCAAAACTTTTTAGTTTGTAAAACAACTTCTGGCTTTCCATCATAAGTACCTCCACGGTACAAGCTTTCCTTCCTTTCCAAACTTCACAAGTTCCAAACTCCTTTTCAAAACATCTTTTTGAAAAACATTGACACAATGCTAGCTACATGGCCATTCAACTGTCCATATCCGAGGACGCGGCTTCTTCGAAAAAGTTGTACTCTGCAGAGGTGTACACATCCACTAGATCCAAAGCTCTGCCATGGACCACCCATGGATGGTCACAGCGATATGCAAGCACCAGAGAATTTGATCCTAACTGTCCACTCTGACACAAGCTAGTATATGCTCATTCCTTTAGATGGGTTGTCTCCCTGGCATCAGGACCCGCCCTGCCTAGTCGGGAGGCCCAGCTGTCGCATCCGGAGGGAAAATTAATCCCACACTGTGTATGTCCCGTTTCCCTCTCCTGGCGACACTTCGGTTCAGAGAATCCGCTCCTCTATAGCACTTTGGAATAAAGCATACACTAACAAGTTCAAGCATCTAGATAGGCCCCATACCCATATAGGGGTAGAGTGGCAGTACAGTAAAGGTTGTCCGGCGAAGACTAGGTTATGTGTCATTTTTGAAAAACACCAATTTCCCAAAAATGACCACTTCCATATTCCTCCGGAGAATAAGGATCCGCCTTTTCTCCGGGTTTTCCATAAAGCCTTTGTTTTTGTAGAAACACAATTTTAAGGTGTCCACTTAGGGACTAGTATTTGTGATGGTAATGAATACCATATGGTGGCTTATGGGCTTGGTATTACCAAGTTTAACTGCTGGCATGATAGTAACCTATAATAGAATAGTAGTAATAGCCACATCAAAAATGGTTTTTGATAATCAAGTTTTGGTAAAACTTCAGAGGTAAAACATGCATGATAGATAATGATAAGTATTGTATCAGCAAGCATCAGGATGGCTTGCCTCAGGTCTCTTAATGTCCCTGGCCTTGAAGCAACTTGAACTTGACGCATAGCTCCACAACTGCTTCTTCTTCTTCTTCGCGTTCTAGCGTCGTAAAGGAAATAAAAGAAACACACTCAGGTCTAAAACACAAACAACTAAGCTAAGAAACACATACAGCAACAAATGTTCATTCTCGAGTTCTCTCGAAACGATAACGCGAAAACTATCTCACATAACTCTCACGGTCCAAAACTGTCGTCAGGCACTATGTATGGTTTAGAAAACCATATCCCACATCATACATACCATATATGGAGTGGTGTACCACTCTCATAATAAGATATACAAGAAGCTAAAAATATATCTTGTGGGTGCAAAAGATTAGGTTGCTAAGGTAAAACGAACAGACAGAATAATACCCATGGCAGTGGGTATTACTCACCACAAGCAACTATCACTTTATGTGTTCATGATTTTAGTTGGATGTTTTAGTTTCACAAGATACTCTTAAACACAAGCATAACACAAGTATAAACTCATGCTAAGGTAAAACATTCCAACAAAATCCAAACAACAAGCAAACACACCACAATTGAATAGACTATGTATTCACTATGTTCTTGTTTACTAGAGGTTTTGGAATCCATCAATTATGAAAAATTAGCAAACAACCAGTACCTAAAAACAAGGATAACAAGTCATAAAAATAATCTAAAACACAATCATCACTCAAGGTAATATCCCTATCAAAAGCATAGAAACCGGACTGCACTGGTAACACACTAGTGTGGGAAATCTACACAAGCATGTTATAAGAAAAACTTATATTCTACAACTATAGCACAAGAAACTAAATGATTCATGGCATCATAACAGAAGTAATAACTTCATAAATATGCTATAATAAACTCATACACTTATGAAAATAAAAATGACAATACTAGAGATAACCACAATTTCTAGTGGTGACACTAGTTCATCACTAGAGAAGCAAACAATGCTACTATGATGCTTAATTCTAAACAAACAAGGCATGATCATAAAATGTACCTAATAACAGTACACAAAACTTACACATGCTAGTAAGCACAAACATCAAAACAATCCCATGAAACAACTATTAAACATGCATAACTTAATTCTAGCAATTTATGTTTTTCTTAAACAATTACTAGCAGGCAAGCAAGGTATAACTTACACAACCAGTAGCTATGCAATCAAAGAAAAGTTATCTAAACCTTTTCAAAAATCCAAACACTCAATTTGAAGTCATTCACAAACAATCTATCAATCAAAAGGAATTTAGTTTATTTGCAAACAATTTAATTTAGCACTCAATAGTGAATCATTTCTTAACAAGATACTCCTAAGGAATATTATACTAACAAATGGATCACATCTACATACTAGTAGATTCTTATTATAAATAAACTTCTCACTTGCATAAGTGAAAACAAACAATTATATTTTCCATGGTGGAAAATATCCTATCAACCACATAATTAAAAACATGTTAATTTCTCACATGTGCATGGTTGGGAATTTTCATCCACAACCAAGATGCAATGGGACCAGTGGGTTATGGGCCCATTAATACCAAGGTAAATGAGGTACTAAGCCTCTGGTTACTCATGACAAAAATTAGTATAACAAAATAAATAAAACAAGGCTATTTATTCTAGTGCATACAAGACTAGTGCATAAGAATAACAAAACCTACACATGCTTCACCATAAAAATACATGCAAGCTATCAGAGACAAAAGCATCAAAATAACAGTACCAAAATGGTACTGGATCTATAGCAAACATAGCACAAAAATTATCAAGGCATTCACACAAAGATCATACATTCACGATCCCAGGAATTCAGTCGTGAACAACATATCAAGTTGGTACACAGATACAATATCCATTACACGGTTGCATAAATACTTACAAAAGGGGCATGGTCACTTGACCAAGCCTAAACCGATGCCACACAGGGCAACACACAACACACACAGCGGAAGACTAAACACTCATAACGCGGTAGAGCCCAAGTCACGCCTTAACCTACAGGCTGCTGACCCGGAGACGATCCTAGTTCGCAAAGCCATCAGCTTCGTACTCCTCTTCGTTGATCTCCTTCGAAGACTCCTTCTCAAAGTCTGGCAAGTAGATACCAGGGGCGAAACCATAATGAGTACATTTGAATGTACTCAGCAAGACATGCATCATGTGACTTACCAAAGTGCAAGTATGCTTATATGGTGGAATAGGTAGGCTATAAATAGGGTTCACTATCAATGGTGTTCATATAGGATGACACCACAGTTGCAGTCAAATTAATCAGTACCTTCGTTGAAGAAGATACTTCAGAAGAAAAATAATATAGTTTTATTTCTCTTGTAGATATCACATGTACAAGAGGTTTTTGTTAAACTTTGTTTAAAAGGGAATTTTCTCTTTGCAAAACTTCTTGGAATCAGTTTCCAGAATTCTTGCTTAGAGTAGAAAAGTTTTATTTGCAAAACTTTTTAGTTTGTAAAACAACTTCTGGCTTTCCATCATCAGTACCTCCACGGTACAAGCTTTCCTTCCTTTCCAAACTTCACAAGTTCCAAACTCCTTTTCAAAACATCTTTTTGAAAAACATTGACACAATGCTAGCTACATGGCCATTCAACTGACCATATCCGAGGACGCGGCTTCTTCGAAAAAGTTGTACTCTGCAGAGGTGTACACATCCACTAGATCCAAAGCTCTGCCATGGACCACCCATGGATCGTCACAGCGATATGCAAGCACCAGAGAATTTGATCCTAACTGTCCACTCTGACACAAGCTAGTATATGCTCATTCCTTCAGATGGGTTGTCTCCCCGGCATCAGGACCCGCCCTGCCTAGTCGGGAGGCCCAGCTGTCGCATCCGGAGGGAAAATTAATCCCACACTGTGTATGTCCCGTTTCCCTCTCCTGGCGACACTTCGGTTCAGAGAATCCGCTCCTCTATAGCACTTTGGAATAAAGCATACACTAACAAGTTCAAGCATCTAGATAGGCCCCATACCCATATAGGGGTAGAGTGGCAGTACAGTAAAGGTTGTCCGGCGAAGACTAGGTTATGTGTCATTTTTGAAAAACACCAATTTCCCAAAAATGACCACTTCCACATTCCTCCGGAGAATAAGGATCTGCCTTTTCTCCGGGTTTTCCATAAAGCCTTTGTTTTTGTAGAAACACAATTTTAAGGTGTCCACTTAGGGACTAGTATTTGTGATGGTAATGAATACCATATGGTGGCTTATGGGCTTGGTATTACCAAGTTTAACTACTGGCATGATAGTAACCTATAATAGAATAGTAGTAATAGCCACATCAAAATGGTTTTTGATAATCAAGTTTTGGTAAAACTTCAGAGGTAAAACATGCATGATAGATAATGGTAAGTATTGTATCAGCAAGCATCAGGATGGCTTGCCTCAGGTCTCTTAATGTCCCTGGCCTTGAAGCAACTTGAACTTGACGCACAGCTCCACAATTGCTTCTTCTTCTTCTTCGCGTTCTAGCGTCGTAAAGGAAATAAAAGAAACACACTAAGGTCTAAAAGACAAACAACTAAGCTAAGAAACACATACATCAACAAATGTTCATTCTCGAGTTCTCTCGAAACGATAACGCGAAAACTATCTCACATAACTCTCACGGTCCAAAACTGTCGTCAGGCACTATGTATGGTTTAGAAAACCATATCCCACATCATACATACCATATATGGAGTGGTGTACCACTCTCATAATAAGATATACAAGAAGCTAAAAATATAGCTTGTGGGTGCAAAAGATTAGGTTGCTAAGGTAAAACGAACAGACAGAATAATACCCATGGCAGTGGGTATTACTCACCACAAGCAACTATCACTTTATGTGTTCATGATTTTAGTTGGATGTTTTAGTTTCACAAGATACTCTTAAACACAAGCATAACACAAGTATAAACTCATTCTAAGGTAAAACATTCCAACAAAATCCAAACAACAAGCAAACACACCACAATTGAATAGACTATTTATTCACTATGTTCTTGTTTACTAGAGGTTTTGGAATCCATCAATTATGAAAAATTAGCAAACAACCAGTACCTAAAAACAAGGATAACAAGTCATAAAAATAATCTAAAACACAATCATCACTCAAGGTAATATCCCTATCAAAAGCATAGAAACAGGACTGCACTGGTAACACACTAGTGTGGGAAATCTACACAAGCATGTTATAAGAAAAACTTATATTCTACAACTATAGAACAAGAAACTAAATGATTCATGGAATCATAACAGAAGTAATAACTTCATAAATATGCTATAATAAACTCATACACTTATGAAAATAAAAATGACAATACTAGAGATAACCACAATTTCTAGTGGTGACACTACTTCATCACTAGAGAAGCAAACAATGCTACTATGATGCTTAATTCTAAACAAGCAAGTCATGATCATAAAATGTACCTAATAACAGTACACAAAACTTACACATGCTAGTAAGCACAAACATCAAAACAATCCCACGAAACAACTATTAAACATGCATAACTTAATTCTAGCAATTTATGTTTTTCTTAAACAATTACTAGCAGGCAAGCAAGGTATAACTTACACAACCAGTAGCTATGCAATCAAAGAAAAGTTATCTAAACCTTTTCAAAAATCCAAACACTCAATTTGAAGTCATTCACAAACAATCTATCAATCAAAAGGAATTTAGTTTATTTGCAAACAATTTAATTTAGCACTCAATAGTGAATGATTTCTTAACAAGATACTCCTAAGGAATATTATACTAACAAATGGATCACATCTACATACTAGTATATTCTAATTAGAAATAAACTTCTCACTTTCATAAGTGAAAACAAACAATTATAGTTTCCATGGTGGAAAATATCCTATCAACCACATAATTAAAAACATGTTAATTTCTCACATGTGCATGGTTGGGAATTTTCATCCACAACCAAGATGCAATGGGACCAGTGGGTTATGGGCCCATTAATACCAAGGTAAATGAGGTACTAAGACTCTGGTTACTCATGACAAAAATTAGTACAACAAAATAAATAAAACAAGGATATTTATTCTAGTGCATACAAGACTAGTGCATAAGAATAACAAAACCTACACATGCTTCACCATAAAAATACATGCAAGCTATCAGAGACAAAAGCATCAAAATAACAGTACCAAAATGGTACTTGATCTATAGCAAACATAGCACAAAAATTATCAAGGCATTCACACAAAGATCTAGCTCTCACAATAATTCCAAAGAATAAACACTAGAAAAATAACAAATGCTACTCATGCTTTGCTATGAGATCACATGCAAGTTAATGAATATAATAGCATATAAATCACAGTACCAAAATGGTACTGGACTCACCACAATCATAGCAAAAACTTAGGTAACAAGCACACAAAGATTTGCTCACACAACTAGTCAAATAAGTACTAGAAAACAAACAACAAATGTTACACATGCTTTGCTATAAAATAATGTGTAAGCTAATAGAGATAATAACAGAGAAATAACAGTACCAAAGTGGTACTTGATCTATCATAACCACAACAAAAATCTAGGTACAACAAAGCTACAAGGATTTGCCCACACAACAATCCAAATAATAAAACTAGGAAAATAACAAATGGTACTCATGCTTTGCTACAATATAACATGCAAGTTAACAGAGATAATAGCATAGAAATAACAGTACCAAAATGGTACTTGACTCCACTCAAGCATGGCACAACTTAGGTAAAAACAAACATACAAAGATTTGGTTCACATGATATCCAAATAAATAAAACTATAAATTGACAAATGCTATTCCTATTTCTATTTGACTTTCCAAACATGCACACACTTTCTAAGGTAGATGTACTGCAAGAAAACAACTTAATAACAAGTCATAGCAACTCTATACAAGTTAGGAAGTAAGATTAAAACAACCACACATTGATTCCAAACAAAAACACACAAAGAAACAAAAACAGAAAAGCTGCTGTTTCTAGATCTGTCCACAAAAAATAATATAGATCCTCAAAAATTAATCTAAGCTAGTATAAGATAGGTCTAGTCAATACCAAACTCATCCAATTGGATTTGCTTCAAAAAACATTTTTAAACTCCTTATAAGAAGTCTAGAAAAGCCTACTGGTCTTTTACCAAAATGGATGTCATTTCCATTTGGTAAATGGAGTTGATGTAAGGCCAAGTCCTATGGATAGATCTACTCATAGGCTACTCAAAAAAATTTGATTTGACCAAAACGGATACATATCCAAAAAGTTATGCCAAAAATGGCTAAACATACAGTCTGGGGAAAAACAGGTATTGTGACAAAAATAAAAGTGCAAACTTGGATATTCCAATGGGACATGGTTAGGAAAACATAATCCTAGTACTGTGAATTTTTGTAGAAATTAATCTGCACGAAAAATATTTTTCACAAGCTCAAAACCACAGGCAACATCTGCAGGGATTTGAGGTTCCTCACCTCGGTTTAAGAAAAATGGCCGGCGGCGATTTTGGAGCTCATGGAGATCACTTGGCTAGCACAAGGCTCTTCTTAGCTTGGGGATGAAGTGTGCTCGTGGGGGGTGTGGAGGAGGGCTGTGGAGCAAGGAGATGGCCTTGGTATCTTTATAGAAGAGGGAGTGAGGTGGAGGGGCAAGATGGTCACCTCGGGTGGGTGTCATCCCATGGCATTGGGATGTCTAGGGCCTAATGGTCATTTCCTTATGATTGAACAATGTGTCCTATGCAAGAGAAAAGGTGATGCAAGAAAGTGGGGCCCTTGAGTGCAAGTGGCAAGTGGAAAGGTCAAAAATATCTAAGAGGTATGTGTGCCCATACCTATCCTAGTCATCATTCTCTCTCCTCTCTTATCTTCATCCCTAAGGCTTCTAGAAGGTATCCAATGCATGCTAGTTCGAGTACATGAGTTGGTCAACAAGTTAGCTCAGTCCAAAACTCAAAATGTGCAAAGAAAAATTAAGAAAAGAAGTGTGCAAAAGTGTATCCCGTACTGTTCATTTGCAAAAATTCAGAAAAATCTATAAGTGTTGGAAAACAGATCAAAAGTTCAAAAAGTTGAGTTTGTTTTCAGGGTTCAATTGCTTTCCAAAATTGGTTTTAAAAGTATGGATGTGTTAACCATGGTATATACTTTAATAAACATCTTTTAAAAACAAATTTGAAATAGTTTAAGGCTATGAAAACAATGTGGGAAAAGGTATACTTTCTGTTTTTATCTGTTTCTCAAAAACTGTCTTTTTCTGCCTTAATTTCATACCACAAAAACAACAAGAAAAAGATAGTTTTTATTTGTTCAAAAATAAAAGTAAGCTTATAGTTTGGTAGTATATATATCAAGGATTAATTAAAAGTCAAGAAACCATAATATAACAATTTATAGCTTGGTGAAAACAATGGTAGAAAACAGGTACTTGGCTTTATTTTCAGGAATTGTTTTCTATAGGAAAGTTAAAAGAAAACTTTCATAGATCATTTTGGAAACTTGTTTTCTTGGATCCAACAAGGTTAAAAGTTTGTTTTAAGATGCAAACAAGAATGATCCGAGTCTTGGAATAAAAATCCACTCAAGTAATAATAAGAAAACATTAGGGAAAAATATCAGGAATATTTTTAAGAAACATATGGTGTTGGTTTTATAATGAAACAAAACTTATGTTGCAAATATGATTAAGATCATAACACAACTTTGTTCAAACAATCATGTTGTTATAAAAATAATTTGTTGGCCCTAATAGTTGTCTTCTTGAGCACAGTCCAAGAGTCTAAATACTGGGATGTGACACTTCCTCCTCTTGATCATCACTCTCCTCCTCTTTTTCATCCAATGAGCTTCCAGATTCAGCAGTTTCTTCTTCCATACGTTCCTGCAAGGCATTAGTCTCTCCCTTTTGGGGAGAGAATCTATTAAGATATTTAATTATGTAGTAATTACAATCCTTTTTAATTATCAAAAAATATTCAAATATAGCATAAATCTCGTATTTATAAGGTGCATCATCAGTACTTTCAAGCAAATAGGCAATTTCGAATGCACCCTTCCATGAAATAAATTCCTTAATTTGTTCCACATCATAAAAGTCATAATTTCCCTTAACATAAGAAGATATGGTAACATTATCATTATACTCTAATTGAAAAGGAAGGTGTTTATACCTCCTATAGCAACAAGATTTATCAAAGCAATAAGGAACATTATAAGTAGAGCACAAGTTTTTAGCATAGTCATGCAATTTATTAATTTGCTCCCATAAGTGTATCAATTTTTGTGACAAGCGGTGTCCCTTATAATATTTTTGTTGTTCATCCGTGAACCCACTTTGCCAACAAGATATAGTTTCAAGGACATCAAACATTGCTAGCAAGCATGATAAAGCAAGTAAGAAGAAAAACAATAACAAAGTAAAAAATGATTAGAGGTGAGAGACTCCCTTGTAGAAATTCTCTTCCTCCCTGGCAACGGCGCCAGAAAAAGTCTTGATGGTGCAGGTCTTGCACTCATTGGGAGACCCCAAGAGGAAGGTATGATGAGCACAGCAGCAAGTTTTCCCTCAGTAAGAAACCAAGGTTGAATCGACCAGTAGGAAAAAGAAGCAACTTCTGAAGCTTGATGCAGCTGAGGTGGCTGGGCGCACTACCGGTTCAGAAGCAATGTGGAACCTACACAACACAATCAATCACTTCGCCCCAACGAAGCAGTGAGATCGTCAATCTCACTGGTTTTGCTGAACACAAAGAGGTTAAACGTACCGTGTAGAAAATAATATTTGTTTGCACTAGATGAAAGAGAACAATGATGGCAGTAGTAAAACAGTAGCAGCAGTATGAAAACAGAGATGGCAGTGGTTGTATTATCAGTATGAGGAAAAAGGACCGGTGTCCACTGTTCACTAGAGGTGTCTGTCCATAGAAGATAAATAACATGTGTGGTGAAAAAATTACAGCTGGGCAATTGACAGATATAAAGGCTGCACCGTAGTGCATATGCATGACATGATGATTACTATGTGATTCATACGGGCATTACAACAAGATACATAGATCATTATCCAACTGCATATATGAACAATAATCCACCCTCAGAACGTCATCCGAGCAATCCTTGGGTATTAAGTTGCAAGCAACGGATAATCACACTAAGCAAAGTGTGTAATATAAACAATGTAAACATCGTTGTTTTCTCCCTAATGGAAACAACACATCCTCCATCCGTCATGTTTCGGTCACTCGAGCACATATGCAAAGGAGGCATGAACCCACTATCGAGAATAAATACTCCCTCTTGGAGTTACTAGTATCTACTTGGCCAGAGCATCTACTAAAAACGGAGAGCATGCAAGATCATAAATAACATACACATGAAGATAACATGATAGATTGATAATCAAGAGACATAGCATTCAATATTCATCGGATCCGAGCAAACACAAATGTAGCATTACAATAAGATGATCTTGATCATGTAGGGCAGCTCACAAGATCTAAAAATGAGGCATAAAGATTAGAGAACAGCCATCTAGCTACTGTTATGGATTCGTAGTCAAAGGAGGAACTACTCACGCATCACTCCGGAGCCAGGTATGGTGGCGTAGAGCCCTCCGGTGATGATTTCCCCTCCCGACAGGGTGCCGGGGAGAACTCCAGAACCCTCCCGAAGTCGGGTTGACGATGACGGAGGCCTCAAGTGTTTTTCGTGGAGAAGTGGTATATCTTTAGGTTTACGCCTCGGGGGAAATAAATAGGCAAAAGGGCGATGTCGGTGGGCGGCCAGGGGGCCCACACCACCCCATGGTGTAGTTAGGGGGCGCCGCCCTATGATATGGCGCCCTTGTGGCCCCCTCCGAGTCTCTTCGGGACTCCGTGGAACCTTCGGAGATTCTAAGACTTCCGGGCTTCGAATTTTCCAATTCCGAGAATATTTCCAGAACAACTTTTCTGAAACTAAAGACAGCTGAAAACAGGAACTGGCTCTGTGACATCTTGTCAATAGGTTAGTCTCATGAAATCGATAAAAATGGCATAAAGTGTAAGGAAAACATGTAGCATATGGCATAAAAACAACATAGAACATCAAAAATTAAGGATACGTTTATGACGTATCACCTGGCTCCACACAAACTTCCGATTTGACCGCTCCCGGTGGGCCTGGCCCGAGGCTGCTTTAAAGTTCGTGCAGGCGCAAAAATAAGCTGCATGCAACCAAACGAAAGCCTGTGTGTGCACCCACTCTGCGTGGCCCAAGCTCCTATAGGTTACCAAACACGCCCCTAAATTACCTTCTCCCTTGAGTTGTGAGGATACCAAACATAGAGCTATAACATAACTACGAATACTAGATTAGCTCTATCTCCTCACATGGAAATTGCGGCAGTCACGTGATAAATAAGTTAGGAAGATACCATCACATCGGCATTCAATTTTGTGATACTTCGAACGAGTTACAAAAGAAAACCGATACAACTATCAATTGGGGGTAGAGCCTTAAGGAGGCAGACTTTCTCATGGTCCTCGAGATCGCTTCTTTGGGATAACATGGTAGACTGATATGTATCATCATCCATCTCGGTTCCTCAGTACCCTCGTCCACATCCATCTCGGTGTTCTCAGCACCCTCGTTCTTGCCACCCTCGTCCACATCATACATTCAGAATGTAGTCATTCTTGGATGTGGTAAAGTCATAGAAAAATAGACATATGTCCTCGGTCGGTCAGATGGTTGGCGGCAGCTAACGCCTCCCATCCTACATCGTGAAAATGGTTCTTGGTTCATACCCCCATGAGCAAGAAAATGCACCTCGGAGCAGAGAAGAATCTACATGTTGTTATAAGTGTATTAAGATTAAATGTTTGCTAAGCATCACTGAACTCAAGTGCCCGTCGCGAAGTTGAACGGCGAACGAGGATTTTTTGCTACCCACGCATAATCTGACTTGCATAGTTGACATGCCGCATCTGATTAAAGAAAAAGTTAAAATTTGCTGGGAAAAAAGCGAGCATTAAGTTTACTAAATATTGTAAATATGAGTGCCAAAAAAATTACTAAGCGAAGGTTTTTCTAAACATTGACACTCATTTTGAATAGCTACAAATTCCGCTCACTAGTAGCCAATTAATTTAAGAAATTAACACGCATCTAACCTAAATATTTTAACTAACAACTCAAATAAATCAACATTTTATTTTCTAAATCAATATCCATGCATCTAAATATTAATTTTGATCAACATGTTTTAAACCACATTTTATCAACCAAATATGAAATAACCATTCATCTAAATCTCACACACATTTACACCATATTTCGTCAACTTAATATCAAATTACTAACACATTTGATTACCTTTCATCGAAATCCATTACCATGTCACTTAGAAAAGTCTATTAACAAAACCAACTGCGTGTAATCATAATATATTATCAAGAGAGATAGGAGAAGATATATGCGATAAGGTTGGGGCTTACCGAGGTGTGGCGATGAAGACTAATGGTGGCTCGGTGGGACGGGGTGATGCGGCGGCGGCACGGGCGAGACAGGGTTGGGTGGCGGCGTCACAGATGGAGAGAGGGGGGAGGGAGGGAGAAATGACACTATATCGTCCCTAACTCCTTGGTTGGCTATTTTTAGCTTGCCTGGGCTGGCAAATACCAGTTACGTGTCTATAGAAGTCACACGCTACTCGTATCGTGTTACTAGTGGTGTGTGTGTGTATGACTATTAAACACACCACTAGTATTTCGGGTCAGATGGCATAGGATCACCAGTGGCTTATCAATTCTAAATGGATGCCAATGGTATTATCGGTGGAATGTGCCGATGTGGCATGCCACTAGTTGTTAGACTCATATAAGATGTTTCCTACTATTTGGATTCCCGAGGGTGGAGAAGAGGAAGATGTGGCATCAAGAGTTGAATCTTGTCCATGAGGCCCCAGGGCTCAGGTTCACGGGATCTTGAAGGGATCTTGGCCTCAACGTCAGCAGACAGTGTTGAATATAAAATGACGCATCGCTTTGGTGTTGAAGATAAAGGCGCAAATGCGTTAGAGTGTGGTGACGATGCAAACCTGGATTCTTTGATATCTTCCACCTAGAGGTATAGGGAAGGGGCGACAATGTGAGCTTTTTGTAAGGAAGAATAAAGGTATCTTCGAGGTAGGGGGTAGGGCTGAGGAGCGGGAATCTATTGGAGTAGGGGGAAGCGACATCCAAGATCGGTGTGAGAGAGAGAGATGGATAAGAAGAAAAAGAAGAAGAGAGGGGAAAGAAGATGGAGGCTGACAACTGCCCCATGTACACCTCAACCATGTGTCAACATGTGCTTCCAACTCAGCTCTGACAAGTGGGTCCCAAAGTTTACTGTTGTCAACATGGTGTCAAATGGCTATCGATGCAAGGAAAGCGTCGAGCGTTCCCCTAGGGATCAAATTGCACGATCTCCCGAACCGAGAAACATTTGATTCATTTTTCGTGAACCATCCGATGCAAGTAACAAAACCACCCAATCCCTCTTTTGCTACTCGGTAGGAAAAGGTGTGCACACATAGCAAACCAGGACAAAATACACACAAAAATCAGGTAGGATCCCATGATTTCCGGAGGCGACTCGCGGGCGACGTGAATCCGCCCTCCATCGTAGCATCAAGCTCGGGATCAAACTCGACGGGACGGTGGCAAAGAGGACCCTCCAGAGCATCTGGCGGAGGCTTTGGAGCATCTTTCTTTAGGGATCCACGCACCAATACAACAATTCACATGTGTTATTTGATAGAGATTCAAAGATTGAGGAGCCTGCTTCTTCGGTTAGTACCGAACCTTGGTTTCTGCTACGATTTAGCTTCGGTGATCTATTTCCCCACTTTGTTTGTTGCACAAAATGACGTAGTTTCTACATTGTATGTGTGGGATTTTATGTAGAAAACTAAATCACTATGATAGAAAAGATTAAACACTATTGCAACATTTGTTAGTAAATTAAAAAGGGAATAAATAAATGGTGGTAGCAGGTTATACAACCTGGTGTGTCATGCAAATCTAGCGTTTCACAATTGGGAATATCATCCAATGTTTCATCATCCGATGCTTCATCCATTTCTTTATCAATCTTTGAGCCTAGGGTACAAAAATTACATGCAAATCATAGAAACACATGCATTTAGAGATGGGAAAAATAGCAAGAAAAGAAAAGTAGGAAAAGGAGGAAACAAACATACATGGAGTAGCACCCTTCTGTGCATATGGCATACCGGAAGCAATTGCCCCCTTGTGTGCACACAACAGTCCAGAGTCACGTTCCGGTCTAGGGATATTTGGGAATTTGTTTGAATTCAGAATCTGGACTCCAGAGATTGAATGACGGAGTGCCCTCCCAATAATCTATTGGTACATTATCTTGGCGTGTAGGGGAAGGAAACACTAATCTAACTAGGATTACCACATCCTCCTGGTGACCAACATCAACCATTATGTGAGAATAATCTATGAAAATTTCTGGTTGCAGCACATATGGGTTGATACCGCTCCTTGCATTCATCAAGGCATCAACCTCAAAATCTCTAGCTGCACCAACATGTCCCTCATCCTCTTTTGCTTCGCACACCACATCACTAACTTTTTTTTGCACCAGCATCAGTTTCTGCTTGAGATTCATCGTCCTCTTCTTGTGTGTCCAACTCAATAGAACCCGTATCGTTAACCACGTTTATTTGGTTGTCTTGCGCTATGTTGGTTGGAAACATGACACTTGGACCATCACTTCCCTCATAACAACATCAACATCATTCAACAAACAAGCCATGCATTGAGACTGCATGGATTTTAATCCTAGACCTAGACTCTTGAGAGTAGCATCAAGATCATAAGCGAAAATGATTTTGTGCTTCTCATAGAAACACTTGAACAAAGCTGGAACCTATAGTCAACACATGAAGCATACATTAATATGTAATGTGGCAAAACAATAAGTACTAATGGAGCAAACCTTGAAAAACAATGAATCAAAACTATGAAAACATGTGAAATGGGGATTGTAAGCAATTATTATCTAAAAGCATAGTAAAATACTATTATCTAAATTAGCAAAACTAAATCATTATAATAGCAAAGCTAAAAACCTATTACATCGATTTGTTTAATAAAAATTTAAAAGGGAAATAGATGATGGTATAAAGGCAACATAATGAAAGCAAAAAACTTCAATTCCTGCAATGCTAGGGAACACAAGCCAAAAAACAACAACAACAACAACAACAACAACAAGATCAATTTTCGCTATGGAATTGAAGTTGTCACTGGTCACAAAACATGCTCTAGGGCATGGTTTGTTTATGATGTGCTCATTCTTTGGAATATCCAGATGGTCCATGCACACAACTTATGAAAATGCATAAAAATCATATGTAAGACGAGAAAATGACAAAAAATGAAAAAAAAGCAGCATATGAAAGAAACTTATTACAAGAAAGGGCAATGGACAATTTAGGTTTATGTAGAGTATCTGATAACTTTAGGGTTTTGTAGAGTATCCATAAAAAACTTCCTAGATTGTCGTTTATGTAATTTAGGTCTTCAATGAGTTTGAAACTAAAGCGGATAAATTCATCTTTGTAGAGTATCTGATAAATTCAGTTGGATACATCTTTCACAACAAAGGAAATGTGTTGCTGGAACGTACCTTACTCAAGAAATTGTATCTTGCCAAGGGTATAAGTGGGAGAAAAGGTAGAGCAAAACAGATTTAATGAACTTTCCCTCTCGACACCGAGTGGTGCAATGAATGATGTTCCGAAACTGTCCTTTAGAAGGAAGCTGGTGATAATGATTACAAAGCTCTAATCAAATATCATACTAAGATTGTAGGTGTGCGAGAATGTATTCCGCACTAAGTGGTATGACTATCTTCTTATGACCATCATGTTAATGAAACATGAAAACCTACAAACTACGAAGGAGAAATTACTAAGACTGTAGGCATGCGAGAATGTGCTCAGCACTAGGTGGTAGGACAATCTAGTCATTGCCATCATGTTAATAAAACATGACAAACCTATGGACTACAAGGCAGCGATGGTGGACACAAATCTGAGAAATGGCTATAAGACATATATATATATGTATATATAATCCGAGATAAAATCCATGTATGATTACCAAGTGATGATTTGGGTAGGTCTTTTCCATGGGCTATGGGCCAGAGCAAATGGAATTTTATGATAAAATAGACATTGACGGAATAGCAACCGTCTATAAAGTTTGATTTGTCAGGAAATGGTTTTGACAAATTCAAAGAGTTGAGCACAACGAGATTCTGTCTTAGGTGGCGAAGCTTAAAATCTATTTAGGATTGTCTTAGCAGTTACCGCAATTTCAATTCAGAAATTGATAGATGGATTCAGAAACCATGTTCCCTAATGGAAAAATTGAGGGAAGAGTTGTAGATGTATAACGAGTAGGTTCTATTGATCCTAAGGATGCTAGACACGTATGCAAATTTCAAATGTCCATTCATGAGCTTAAGCAAGCATGTCTGACTTGGAATATTGATGTTTACGCACGCTTCTATTCTTGTAGACAATGTTGGGCATCCAAGTACAGAGGTTTGTAGAACAGCAGCAAGTTTCCTTTAAGTGGATTACCCAAGGTTTATCGAACTCAGGGAGGTAGAGGTCAAAGATATCCCTCTCAAGCAACCTTGCAATCAAGATACAAGAAGTCTCTTGTGTCCCCAACACACCCAATATACTTGTCAGGTATATAGGTGCACTAGTTCGGCGAAGAGAGAGTAAAATGCAAGAAATATGGATGATAATAAGTGATAATAGCAATCTGAAATAAAAATGGCAGCAAGCAAACATGTAGCAGAACAGGAGGAAAACGGTGTTTCAATTCTTCGAAACAAGGCCTAGGGATCCTACTTTCACTAGTGGACACTCCCAACAATGATCACATAATTGAATGCATAAATATGTTATCTTCACTATGCTACTCTTAACCCTCTCCGGTTGGATAACGAACACTAATCATTGCGTAGGGCTCTAACAGCACTCCCCAAGTTTGTATTCCCATGTCTAGTTAACCCCACGCTATCACTATGAGCGCCCTAGAAGGTACTAAGCAAACTCCACAATTCATAGAGGAGACACACACGACGTGCACACTGTCACCTTCACACCGTGATCAAAGTGACTCCAAAGTTCATATTAATAAAGCACTTGAGTAGCAAAAGATGAAGAGTAACATCTACGAATTCAAATATATTACAAAGCTCATGATCATGTATAGATCACACCATGGGAGAGAGATGAACCACATAGCTATCGATAGAGCCCTCGGCCTCGGGGGGGGGGGGGACTACTCCCTCCTCATCATAGGAGACAGCAACGGCGATGGAGATGGCGGTGGAGTCGATGGAGATGGCTTCCGGGGGCACTTCCCCGTCCCGACAGGGTGCCAGAACAGAGATTTGTCCCCCAAAACTTGTCGTCGGCGGCGGCGGAGCTACGGATGTATTTTGTGGAAAAGGTCGATTCACCTAGGGTTTATGCATCGGGGAGTATATATAGGCGAAATGGCGATGACAGGGGGTGGACAGGGGGCCCACACCCCTAGGTGGCGTGGCTGAAGGGGACTCGCGCCACCCCATGGTGTGGCCACCCTATTGCCCCCCTCCGGGGCTCTTCGGGACTTCTGGATGCTTTCGGGACTTCTAAGACTTCTGGCTTTCGAATCATCCAATTCCGAGAATATTTCTAGAACAACTTTTCTGAAACTAAAAACAGTAGAAAACAGGAACTGGCTCTGTGGCATCTTGTCAATAGGTTAGTCCCAGGAAATCGATAAAAATTACACAAAGTGTAAGGAAAACATGTGGGAAATAACATGAAAAACAACATGGAACATCAGAAATTAGGGATAAGTTTATGACGTATCAAGTATTCACTTTGATAATGTGACCAAAGGATTTTCGAGTCGTCCAAAATAGTTGAAGAGACCTGCATTTATGGGAAAGTGAGTGGGAGCTAAGTAGTTTTTTATTGAATCTTATATGTGAATGGCATATTTGAGTGGATCCAAAACTCCCTAGTCTTATATGTGGATGGCATATTTGAGTGGGAGCTAGGTTTCATTGCTATTTTCATGTGTGGTGACATATTGGGAATGAGACAAATCATCTAGTAAAGTATAAATGGATTATTTAAGTGAATAAATTTTCTATGAATGAAGTTAAAAGTATTAGGAATTTGATCTATAAAGTATAGATCATGGAGCTTAATAACATTAAGTCAAAACATTTTCTTAGACTGGATTCTGAAGGTGTTCAGAATAGAACAAGCAAATAAGGAGTTCTTACTTGTATGACTACGTAAAATATTGAGTTTATCTCGGCATGTCAGCGATAACCAATGAAATAAA
Organism: Alopecurus myosuroides; assembly: GCA_028641055.1. Classification (NCBI taxonomy): domain Eukaryota; kingdom Viridiplantae; phylum Streptophyta; class Magnoliopsida; order Poales; family Poaceae; genus Alopecurus; species Alopecurus myosuroides. The sequence continues at coordinate 76,580,067 of CM054063.1, forward strand.
AGGATGTATAGCACCCTCTATGCATTAGTCATAGATTCTATCATGTTTATCATGTTGAATGCTCAACCTGGTGTGGCTCTGGTTCTTGGTTGAAGAACAAGTTCTAGAGCGATCCCTGGATGGACAAATGTATAAATGTTAAGTATATCCTTCAGTGTCTAGAGAGAACTAAGGATATGTTTTCTAGTCTGTGATGAGAGTAAAAACTTGCCGTAAGGAGTTACGATGATGCAAGACTCATACGACTAGAAATCTCATACAGGGAAGGTCCTTTGTTTGAAAAATGACATGGTAAGCTTTCAAAGTGGCATATGTATGCACTGTAGCACAATCTACATAGGTATAGGAGTATATGGCTGCTTCGGAAGTGGCAAGTGTGATTGGACTGAGCATGTTTTTTCAAGAATTCATGGTTCCCCTTTATAGATCTTGATGTGGCAATAATTAGTGTAATGTGATGATGGTGCATGTCTAAGGTGGAAGGAAATATTGAATTCAATTGGTGCTAATTATAAGGTGAATTCCTTCTTAATTTAATGTGATGTTTGTGTTTATGAGAATGTTATACTACCTAAGTCTATGCATTTATGTATTAGTAGGGTTATTGCTAACACAAACATTAGCGGAGGAGGATCTCAAGGAATGCTGAAAAACAACAAGTACCGTCTGGAAAACAACCAATACAAGCTGAAAAACAAGGAAGCACTTGAGGAAAACAACATCTACAAGCTGGAAAACAAGAAGGGGCTTCTAGAAAACAGCAGGAAACAAGTGTAAAACAATGTAAATATTTCACCACAAGTGCTTGAGGGAGGAGGGGGGAAGGAGCACAAGAGGGAGGCATGGAGAAAAAGGTTCTTGCCATGGAAAACAACAAGGAGGCTCCTAAGGAAGAGTCCTAGTAACATTAGGCAACGACCTGCGAGTCCATTATGTCTTCACCCATGTTGGGTTCGGTTTGTATCCAATTTCGAGTAGGTTTTGGTCCAACCCAAGTTGGGAGAAGTTGTGGTGCGCATTGGACCTTGGCCGCACCCCCACTCCTGTAAATAGCTAGGATCAAGGACTTAGAAGTTAGACTACGTTAAAATTAAACCCTAGAACCTCTAGATTGAACTTGCTTGTAAGCATTCATCTTGAAGTATTGTTACCCTGCAATTTCTATCTGTTATCTGTGGTTCCATTGGGAATAAGAAGATGCAGGACCACTTCATAGTCAGTGCCTACTTTGTGCCAGAGTGTGTAGTTGAGAATATCCATAGAGATTGAAAGTTGTAGTTGTGGCAACAGTGATCATCCAGGAGAGTTTTCAGTGGGGCACTAGTTATCCACCAAAATTATCAGTTGTTCATTGAGAAGATCGGAACACCCCATAACATCTTGGTATCAGATTTCTAGGTTTACTCGGTGAGCAAATTTATCCCATAGATTCATTTTTATTTTCTACATATCCAGAAAAAGCCACACAAAAAGATTGTTAGGTTAGATCTCTCCATAGCCATAGATACCACCAATTGCATGTCTCGTTTTGATGTTTTTGTTGATCTATTCCGTCGCTATTTTCTCCGTTTTGTGTCTAGCTGTCTAGGTTAGGTTTATGGTACTTGTTCGAGTTGTGTCTTTTTTTTCGAAGTCTAAACAGAAAATTCCCACAAAAAGAGCTATTAGAGTTGATTTCGAGGTTTCCAATTCCGAGTCGAGTTACCTCTGATTTCTGTTTTGCGTCATACACGAAAATTCCCCCCAAAAAACGGTGATCGAGTTTTCTTCTGGCAACAATCCAAGCCCTGGTCGAATTCCCTGTCGCGGTACAAAATCTTCCAATTTCCTGCCGCGGAAACATGTTCGTAGTCGCTCTCAAAGTCCGGCCGGGACGACACAGGAAATTGCCGTTTTTTCTGCCGCGATTTCCAAGTACAACTCGCGTTCGTTTTCCCTGCCCTGCCCGGCACGGAATCGCGGCAGAAAAACGAACGCGATTTGTACTTGGAAAACCGTGGCAGAAAAACGGAAATTTCCTATGCCGTCACGGTAGGACTTCGAGAACGACTACGAACGTGTTTCCATGGCAGGAAATTGGAAGATTTTGTGCTGCGGGAGGGAATTTGATTAGAGATCGGGTTGCTGCAAGAAAACAACTCGATCACCATTTTTTGGGGAATTTTTGTGTATGACGCAAAACAGAAAGCAAAGGTAACTCGACTCGGAATTGCAAACCTCGAAATCAACTCGAATAGCTCTTTTTGTGGGAATTTTCTGTTTAGACTATGAACAAAAACAAAGACACAACTCGAACAAGAACAAGAACCGTAAACCTAACCTAGACAACTAGACACAAATGGAGAAAATAGGGCCGCAATAGATCAACAAAATTTGTCTGTCAGGTAACCAATGGGATACGTAGAGGCCTATGCATCGAGAGCGGGAATTGTCAATCGAGATAATGGATAGATACTCTAGGCCCACTTACTGGTGTTGCATCAAGTAAAGCTTGCAAGCATGTGACTAGGTCACACGGATGCAATATTGTGGTAATGAGTAGATGTGTTTGTCAGTAACAAGATTGTACTAGGTATAGAGATACTGGAGAACGAATCTCGGAAAAACTAAGTATCGCATGAAAAAAGTATTGAGAACTTGACGTTTAAGGTTCAAGCGACGAAGATAATCATGGATTGCACAGGGGCCATCATGGGTTTCCAAATCCGGCGGTTGGTCATTGATCGAAGAGGGATCTCGATCATTTTTGGAGTGATCCCAAACCGTAGGTCGATGTTAGGTTGATTTGTTACCGAAGAGAAATAAGAGAGAAAAGAGTCGGAATAGTTCCAGGATTTATCCGATGGAGATCAGAGGACAATGAAAGGTGTTTCGGTGTTGAAATAAATTAAATAATATGTATTTATTAATAATCAGTGTAATTTATAATCACTTCTATTTTAATTTAATTTATAAAGATATTTTCCCTCAATGGGCCTCAGTGGCAAAAGAGGCCCAATAGGGGGAAATGGAGAGATGGAGGGAGAAGGGAGGAGCAATTCGCATAGACCCTTTATGTGGATCCCCTTACTTGGCCGGCCAGCCATGTGGGTATCAGTCCCACATGGCTAAGTGTCACGACCCCGGACCCAGAGATATACATACTGTTATGTGCTCCTAGCCATGGACTCACAAGGGCTTCAGGGTTACCAGCCCCGGCCGCAACAAACAACGGCAGGCAGACTGGATTCAGCGGCACGTAGTCCGGATCCCCAGTCTACTACTCCTTGTATCCATGCTAGTCATACCAACTAGGCATATCAAAGCGTCCACGAATCGTATGAAACTGAAGGAAACGGGATCGAAGCTATACAGAGCTGCTATGTGTCTAGAAAGTGCAACAACAATCGAGGGTTACTGGGGTTATCTCGCCCCAGGCCGAATCACATCGGCAGGCGGGCTCAGACATGGATCATCGGCTCCACAACCCCTTGACTGCGACAACTATGCAGGCATAGCCAAAACTGTATAACAATGAGCTCGAAACCAACAACCGATCAAAGCAGTACTCTAAACATGGAACCTGTATTAGACATGTGTTACTAGAGTATAGCTTACAAGAAGATATCACACGACCCAACATTAGATCAGACAACGGCAGGCAAATTATGTTGCTAGTCAACAAGAACCAAAAAGTCCTAAGAGGCCGCAACATAAGGCGACGTCCCAACCCATAGATTCCAGGCTTCTACCTAGGAACCCCAAACTACTCGTCGATGTCCACGTTGAATCACCACCGATGTGAGATCTTCACCTAAACCAAGACTTAGTAAACCTGTTATATATATGCTGGTTTCGTAAAGGTTTTATGAAGGTTGATTTGGGTAAAGCAATCTTTATTTCCCAAATCGAGGAGGAATAGCACGTCTCAAAGAAGGTTTTCAAAACAGATGAGAAACTCACTACTGTGATCATCATCATTTCAAACCACCAACATCATTTCCCAGCATCTCACATGCTACCAGGATCACCCCTCTCGGCATCTCCGAGGAGGCACCCTTCATCTATTGCCTCCATGCCTTGTCAACATCTTTTACGTCACGTTTAAGTTATCTATGGCCACACGACATTCACCAAGTCATACTTAACCGTGGACACGGCTTTCCGAAAGATTTATCCCTGCAGGGTGGTACACTTTATCCACACGTACCATCCGACTCTTAATGCCACATGTACGCTCCTTGGGAGCGCGGCAGAGGGTGGTTGGCCACAACCTTTACCTTGTCGAGCCCTATCCATGAGTCAACCCAGACAGGGCCACCCCGTCAACAGGGAGTTGGCCACCTCCTGACGGCACCTGTTCTGTGAGTCGGGATCAAGATCTGTTTACGTCCATCACTTGTCCCGGTCACGCCCTAAACACCTCCAAAAGGTTTTTGACTCACACGCAGATAGAAATCCCAAACTACATGACTCACAGATAGAACCAAAAAAGTTAGTTAGTAGAGCGCGGTCTGTTAGGCCCCGCGTGTGGTTGCACGCTCAGTCTTGGTTTCCGCGACGAGACCTTAATCCTAGGGTTGGCAAGTACGGGACGAACAACCACTTCCCAAGTGGCCTCCCTTCCAAGCCTTAGTCAGGTTAACCACACAATGCTCATCTCACCACGTCATCATATCATACTAGGTTCTCGCAGCTCCGATTCATCAACCGGATAGAGCAGAGGTAAACAAACATGTATGACTAAGCGAAGCAGATATGAGGCTCTGGCGATGCGCTCAAGCAATTCTATGGCGGCTAGGAGCAGTGGATCAGGATATTGAGGCAATGCAGCATATAGGTGAATTATGTCTACTAGCGTCAAATACTTTAGAATCGAATGCAAAGTACGAGATCAAATGTTGTTGGAAAACGTATATGAGCAGATAAGAGGTTATGCTTGCCTTGGTTATAAGAAAACCAGATAAAGTTTCAGGAATAAGTGCTTGACTTGTCGGTTAAGATCAAGTATTCACCATGGAGTTGTTGGCCTTCACTTCGGAGTCGGGTTCTACCGAGGGGGAACAAACACCGAAAAGAAGAAGAACAACAATCAACACATGGCATCGATGCAATGCGCAATATGTATTCATGAGCAAATTAATGCACTTAAGCAAAGCCCTAAACATGATCGTTCGGTTGCTAGGGTCCTTATGTCAGTTATGCATATTTACTGAAATTATCCCGAGATAGACCCCGGAGGGGGGTTTCGGGCGATTATGGAACTGAGTACAATTTTAATTGCTCAAATAAGGTTGAAAACACCATAACTAGATTCCATTTGTCATTTTGAGCAATTTTGTATATAACTTTTAATTTCCTAATTTTATTGAATAAAACCTTATTTTTCTATTTTTAAAATGATTAAACAACATTAAATAATGCTCATTTTTGAACTTTGTTAAACATGTGTGAAAAAGACATATTTGGGTAGAGAATAATTTTCTGAACATTTTAGTACCTCACTTTTATTTTTCTGAATTCTAAAACATTAGTTATTGATTTTATAATTATTAAACATTTTCTGTAATTTAATCATTTTCTGGAAAAAAGATAAAACTGTATTATGACGTCATGATGACGTCAGGATGACGTCATCAATGGCCACAGTGACCCTGCTGAGCAATCGATTGATTGATCGCGAAATCCCCGAATCCAAACGTTCCACGGGCTAGAGGAGGCCGAGCCGGACCTATGGGTGGCGGCGCCGCTCGCTTAGGGTCGCCGGAAGCTCGCCGGCGAGCTTGCGCGGCGGCGGCCCGCGGTGGTCCCCGGCGACGCGTCGATTCGGAGGGAGAGTAAAGGAAAGGACGGGTCCTGGAGGCTCACCACGACGCGGTGGAGCTCGTGGAGTGGTCGGAGGGGCGAGGCGGCGACGGGGTTCGCCAGAATCGCCAATCGCGGCGGCGGCCGGAGAGCACACCGGCGGGAAAAATTAGGGCCCTCCCTGGCTTCCCTTCTTATGTGCAGGCTCCAGGAGGAATAGGAGGACATGAGGGCGACGATGGGGACCTCCGCGGGGCTCGGCGGTGGTCGTGTCGCCGGGAGCGAGCGACGACCGTTTCGGTAGGGTTAGGGTTTTCTCCCTGCAAAGATGCAGAGAACGAGAGAGAGGGCGAGGAGCGTCCAAGAGGGAGGAGGGGAAGGAGGACACGACGACCTCAACGCCGTATCCTCGTGGGAGGGTCGAGCTGGAGGTGGCAGCAGCTCCTTCCTTCTGGCCGGAGCTAGAAGAAAGGGGGAAAAGAAATAAAAAAATACAAAAACTCCCTGAAGTTCCTGGATTTTGCAAATTAGCCCTTCTCTATTATAAAACAGAACAGAACATTAGATTTTGAGGGCCTTTTTGGAAGAATAAAATTTGGCAAAAATCACTTTTGGAAAGCTTATGAAGTTTCCAACAAAACCATATGTTTCTTTGGTGTATTTGAAATATTTTCCAACACAAAATTTTGGAACCCATTTTAAGTACTTTTTGTGGGATTTTCTCAAACCAATTAAATTCATAATTTAAATTGTTTCAACATGATTTAATTTTTTTTCATGCATGTATGATATGAACACAACACCACAACCCTTTTGTTAGCAAATTTGGGATGTTAGACTAAGCCAAGGGAATTTCCTACCCTCCTCCTCCTATATAAAGAGAGGCATCTCTCTCTCTTTTGGGACCAATTTTCTCTCTCTCCTCTCATCATGGTGTTCCCATTTTGGAGTTGCACGAGAGTCGAGGTTCTCTCCACCATACGCACATCGCCATGTTGTGTTCTCTTTGGTCCAAATTTCTAACTTCCGCTCTTTACTGGGCTGGAGCCCGAGAGTCGTCGGTTACACCGTATGTGTGTAATTCCCGCGAGGTGCTATACTTTTTGCACTAAGTCACGCCATCTTTGACTACACGACCTTGAGTTCGGCTTCGTACGACTTCATCACCAACCCTTGTGCGGGAGCGTAATCCTCGCTATCGGTTTTCAAGGGTATGATCACCGGTCTTCTCCGTTACTTCATATCTGCATAGTAATAGATCTTGGCATTTGTTTAGTTATTGTTGCTAGGATTTGTTTTTGTTATTTAGCTACGAAACCCTACATGTCACACATGTGGCAACGTACCGCCAGCTCAATCTCGCGAGAACGAATGCTCAATCTGGACCATAGAAACCATCCCGCACAGTAACGAACGGCTAATAAAAATCGTGGCGGGTTGGAAAAAGGAGAAAAATCGAAGCCCACACGTCTTAGTATAAGGCTATGTGGCTGAATTCCATGTTAGGAATGAAACCTTTGGATCCAACCAAGCCAAATTTTAGCAAGGCGTAGAGAAGTCAATGGGTAGATCAAAGTCTCAACAGAGAAGAGAGGTTATTTGATTTCATTGTGGCAAGTCGTATCATTAAATGATTAATTGCAAGACATACAAAGAGATCTTGCATAGAGTAAACTTGCAAACAAGGGCGGGGTAAATGCTAGAATGGTGCCGCCATGACTGCAAAATGTGAGGAAGGTGAAGACTATTTAGTCATCAAAGATGAAGAATGCTATAGTTGTGTTCGTGATGATGACATGAGTTGGGTTGTGGATTCAGGTGTGTGATTTACATCACATCATACAAAGAGTATTTAGGTGGGCAGGTTGGTTCTTGATGATGTGAGGCATGTTCCGATGTACGGATGAATCTGCTAGTGGACAGGAAGCTCACCAAAGACTCTTTGATTTTGGTTCGGCGAAGCAAGTAAAGTTGTCTCTATGAGAGTAACATCAAACAATGCAATGAAAAATTGAACATCACCGACAACGACACTTTGGTTGAGTTGTGGCGCAAGAGACTTGGCCATATGAGTGAGAAGGACATGCGGACTCTAGCTCACACAGAGTTCCTTCTTGAGTCGAATGGTATAACCTTGACCCCCTGTAAACATTGTTTTTCTAGCAAACAACACAGGGTTGCACTTTGTACACACCCTCATCATGTGGAGAGCGTTATCGATATTTTTTAGACATTACTAACTTTCGCTAGAGCATTATACTTTGTGACATTCATTTCTGACCAATCCAAAAATATTTTCCAGTATTTGTTGAAACACAATTGGCAGGTGCTCAACATCTTCAAGGAGTTCCATGCCCAATTTGGGAGAGAAACCACGAGGAACTTCAACTGAGTGAGATCAAACAATGGTTGTGATATACTAAGGTCCCTTTGAGGGCCATTCCAAAAAGTTTGGCAACATGTTTGAGAAAGGCTCCACAGAATACACATCGGTCAGTGGTCTTGAGGCGGCGCAGGCGGAAGAGGCGCGTGCTGAAATTTCAGCCTCCACCCACTCATGCCAACGATGGGGGAACAGGAAAAAGAGCCACCAATCCCCGACGCATGGAGAACTTGGAAGAAAAAACCCCGCACCCTAGATTTTTTTTTGCGACTCGTCGATATGGTGGATTCAGTTTAGCCCAAAGTATGTTCCAAATCTAGAAAAACAAAGTTATTTTCCGGGCGGGGCTTTTGTGAGTTGTGTAGTTGCCCCGAGAGAATCTCCACCGGCACCTCCCCAAAGCCCTCCCCCCCGACCCCAAATGGCTCATTGGGGGTCCGGACACCAAAATTGCCAACAGCGACACCCACCAAAGGGTTGAACCCATCAAATTTTTGTCCGGCACCCCCAGGAGACCGACCAAACTTGGGGGCCTGCCTGGGGGCGCCGGACATTGTCCGAGCAGCCCACCCGATAGGTGGGGCCTACTCGTCATAGACACACGACAACATAGGCCGGTAGTCACTTGCCCCCCATCCCCACCCTGGTGTTTCCTCTCGCTGTCGATTAACACCATCGCCGGCACCCTCGTCGTCCCCAACTCCTCGTAGGAGTTGAGCACGTACGATTTGGGCCAATACCATGTCGCTCACCGCTGGTCCTCGTCGTTGTTGGGCGCCTCCGCGGGGCATTCAGTCGGATCCGCCACTTCTTTGCCGCCACCCCGCATGTAAGGTATTCGGCCGTTTGCCAAATGTTGATTGACCGGTGCTTCGAATATGTTAATGCTTCGTTCTTGTCCAATAGGATATGGATAGAGATGATGCGATCATGTTTAGCAAAAATATGGGAGAGGAGGCCGCCCTTACAGACGATGATGAGAGTGAGATGGTCATGGCTGCTATTTTAGAGGCGCTCCCTGAGGATGAAGCCGGTCCCAAGCATGGAGGATCAAGGAAATGGCGCACTTATAACAAGAATCTCCATAGGGCCACCGGACATATGCTTCTGTACAATGACTATTTCGCGCTGGAGCCGAGAAATCAACCTCACAAATTTTGCCGACGTTTTAGGATGAACAGAGAAGTGTTTAGGTGAATTGTGCAAGATGTGCAGGATTATGATGAGTACTTCGAGCTGAAAAGGGATTGCACCAGATTTCTTGGATTGTCATCTCTTCAGAAATGTACGGCTGCCATAGGTGTCTTACATACATAGTTCCAGCAGACTCGTTGGATGACTATCTCCAAATGTCTGAGTCAACTGCCATTGAAGCCACATTCTTGTTCTGCAAGGTAGCAGTGGCAGTGTTTGGTCCCGACTATCTGAGAGCAGTAGATGCAGCAGACACAACTCGTCTCTTGGCATAAGGAGAAGCGGGAGGATTTCCTAAGATGCTTGGGAGCATCAATTGCATGCATTGGCACTGGAAGAATTGCCCATTCGCCTGACAGGGATGTATGCATCAGGTCACCATGGAAAGTGCAGTGTTGTACTCAACGTGCTGCAATCCTGCAATGGTCTCTTGTGTTTCAGAGACTTTCTGAAGGCCACTCTTCGGAGTGCAAGTATTGGATCAATGTCCATGAGTATGGCAAAAGATAATATCTAGCGGATGGCATCTATCCTAGCTGGTCGACAATTGTGATGACAATTTGTAATCATATTGGTGACGCAAAAATTTGCTAAGTATCAAGAGATTGTTCGAAAAGATGTGGAGCAGGCATTTGGTATTCTCCAGGCACGGTATGCTGTTATGAGGTACCCTCCTCGAACATGGTTGTTAGAGATATATTCTGGTACATGTATTTGGTAGTATAGGATTTGTAATCCATCTCCTACTCTATCTCTACGAGGCTTTTTGCCCTCCAAGTTTGTACCCCCAATATATACTAGCCCATGAGGCTCAATAATACATCCAACATATTCCGCCAATCTCATCTTTCTACATGGTATCAGCCTAAACACGATCTAACCCTAGCCGTCGCCACCGCTTCCGCCTCGCGCCGCCCCCGGGACGTATCTATGATCGTCGCCGGGGGCCACGCCGCCCGTACCTAGGGTTCGTCCGCCGGTCCCGTGGATCGGATGCCCTAGAGCGTCTTTTTCTCCGCCGGTCGCTTGGCCGGCGTTTTCTTTTTTGGTTTTCCGATTCAAGATCGGTTTGCGTCGCCAGCCGCCAACGTCGATCCTCACGCGCCTCTACACCGACACCGGCGCGACTACCGGCCTCTTCACCGACACGGCGGAGTCACACGCCACGCGGCGGCCGTAACGGCCATTGTCCATGTGGCCTCTTCGCCGCCTCGGCGGCTTCGCGCGATGCGGCGGCCTTCACGGCCGCCTTCTGCGCGTCTACCCGCCCGTCGCTTTTTGTTGGTCGTCATCGCCCCTGCTCCGATCGGGACTCCTCCACTACCCCGCCTTCACCGTGGCTGCCTCACGCACGGAGCTGCCTTGGCCGCTCAGGCACAGCGCTGTTGGAGCGCGTAGAGATAAACGAAAAATTGCCTACGCGGTACTTCCAAGATCTAGCTGAGGTAGAAGGCCCCGATGATTACCACTAGACGCGCGGTTGCGGATTATCGATGAAGTGCGTCTGGGCAGTGCAGTCCACGATCCGATCCAGCCGATCCGATCCCGCGAACATCGAAGTGTTGAACGTACAACACCTCTGTCGGTATCCACACGTACGAGGAGGAGCTCCGACGGCAGACTGCTAGGTCTGGTGCGACGGCTGGACTGAGTGGGGCTAGGGTTCCCAACGCATGGGAGTGGACTAACGTGCCCGCTCGGCAACCTGCGCCCCTCTTTATATAGCGAATGGTAATGGGCTTCACAACACTTGTGGTCCATTCCCTCTGTGAGTCCGACTCACAAACTCAGTCCATTTCCGGTTCGGGTCCAACCCAGCCAATACTTGCTCCCGCTCTTAAGTGTGCGACCCTGCAGGCTCATGGCGACTTGGACACGATTGGAGTCCAACTCCCAATCTATCAATCGGTAGCGGCTCCTAGCAGAACGTGCCGACTCCCAAGTACCATTGAGTCATGACGACATACCTTTCAATGTGATATTCATGTTAGTCCCTTTTGCCTCACGATATACCTTGTCGAGCTATAGGCGATTCATCGTCATCCCTTAAATCTTAGTCCCTTTTGCCTCACGATATACCTTGTCGAGCTATAGGCGATTCATTGTCATCCCTTAAATAGCTCAACTCTCTTCTCGATCTGTGACATGTGATTCATATGACTAACTCTTAGTCAACCGACACAGTTAACACTTAACTGAGTCGCGCATGGCCATGCTTCCTGAATCATATCACTCGAGAGGGCCCAGAGAATATCTCTCCATTCGGAGGGGAAAAATCCCATCTTGATTATCCACATCACGCAGCTTGCTTCTCATTCGACCCGAACTCTGCCTTTATAGTTGCCTTGTCACAGAACAACGTTTGACAGAACCTAAGTCGGTGATCCACAACTCGGATTGTGCGACAACCTCAGGTCTAAGGATTACATTGATTGAGACATGCAAATGACGACTTGATCGTTGCATCTCAATGTGGGTCAGTCCGACTTGCTAAACTCTTTAGCCAAGTCCGTGAACGTTGGAATGGCATCACCATGCCCATGACAAGTGGAACCGTGTCATCAGCCAACACTCACATTAGTCTAGGGTGTGTGTCCAGCACAACCTAAATGACCAAGGACAATCTAGTATGAACAACATGAATATATAGTTCCACAATCGAATCACATAATCAATGACATATATCAGATGTTCAAAACAAGGACAACTTAATAACTTTATGAATACAGTGGGAATTACATGATTGCCTCTAGGGCATATTTCCAACAGTCTCCCACTTGCACTAGAGTCAATCATCCTGGCATCATATGCCTAGGCATCGAATGCCCATACCTCTCGTGTGCGCCTCGTGCTTAGGCTGTGGTAGCGCCTTTGTCAACGGATCTGCAATGTTTGCATCCGTGTGTACTTTGCATAATTTGATATCACCTTGTTCGACAAACTGACGAATGAAGTGGTACCGCATGAGTATATGTTTGTTCTTCTGGTGTTGTCTAGGTTCCTTGGCTTGTGCGATAGCACCATTGTTGTCACAATATACGTCCAATGGATTGGACGCGCCCTGAACCACACCAAGATCTATCAGGAGGTTCCTGATCCAAACAGCTTCCTTTGCCGCCTCTGAGGCAGCAATATACTCAGCCTCTATTGTAGATGCAGACACCGTATCTTGCTTGGAACTCTTCCAGCTCACAGCCCCTCCGTTCATCACGAACACGTATCCAGATTGCGAACGGGAATCATCTGAGTCGGTGAGATAACTCGCATCCGTGTAACCCTTTACACTGAATTCCTCATCACCTCTATAAACTAGGAACATTTCCTTAGTATTTCTCAAATACTTAAGAATGTTTTTAACCGCTGCCCAGTGGGCTTCGCCAGGGTCAGCCTGGTATCTGCTCGTAACACTTAGAGCATAGGAAACATCTGGCCTAGTACAAATCATGGCATACATGATGGATCCGATTGCCGAAGCATACGGTATCACACTCATCCGACTTCGCTCATCAGTTGTCGAAGGACACTGAGTCTTGCTAAGTTTTATGCCATGGGACATCGGTAAGAATCCCTTCTTGGACTCTTCCATTTTGAATTTCTTCAAAACCTTGTCCAGATAAGTACTCTGACTCAATCCAATGAGCCGCCTTGATCTATCTCTATAGATCCTGATTCCTAATATGTAAGTCGCCTCATCCAAATCCTTCATTGAGAAACTCTTTTCCAATGACTCTTTGGTTTCTTGCAACATCATGACATCATTTCCAATCAGTAATATGTCATCCACATATAAGATTAGAAAGTTTACTTTGCTCCCACTAAACTTCTTGTATAAACAAGAATCATGATCACTCTTGATGAAGCCAAACGATTTGACTACCTCATCAAAGCGAATATTCCAACTCCGAGATGCTTGCTTCAACCCATAAATGGATTTTTGAAGTTTGCATACCTTGTCAGCATTAGCTGGATCGACAAAACCTTCGGGTTGTATCATATACACGTCCTCAGTTAAATTTCCATTAAGGAAAGATGTCTTGACATCCATCTGCCATATCTCATAGTCGAAATAGGCTGCTATGGCTAACATGATCCGAATTGATTTAAGCATCGCTACGGGCGAGAAGGTCTCGTCGTAGTCAACTCCTTGAACCTGTCGGAACCCCTTCGCGACAAGTCGTGCTTTATAGACGGAAATATTTCCATCCATATCAATTTTCTTCTTAAAGACCCATTTGCACTCGACGGGTCTTGCACCGTCAGGCAGATCAACCAAATTCCAAACATGGTTTTCATCCATGGACTTTAACTCGGATCTCATGGCTCCAAGCCATGACTCGGAATCAGATCCCACCATCGCTTTCGAATAAGTTGCCGGCTCATTACTGTCTAACAGCAAAACATCACAAGCATTTTGAAATCTGGCAGATCTCCGTGGTTCAGGTGCTATTACCGGGGTAGGTACCACGACTGGCTCAGCCTCCAAGGCCATTGCCGACTCGCCCCTAGCTGGTTCCTCTCGAATTTCTTCGAGTTGCACCGTGCTCCCACTGACTTCCCGACTGAGAAACTCTTTCTCAAGGAAGACACCATTCCGAGCGACAAACACTTTGCCCTCTTCCCGGTTGTAGAAGTAGTACCCGAAGGTTTCCCTCGGATACCCCACGAAAATACACTTATCCGACTTGGGAGTGAGCTTGTCCGACTGAAGTCGCTTGACAAATGCTTCACAACCCCAAATCTTAAGAAAAGACAAACTTGGCTTTTTACCAGTCCACATATCATGTGGTGTCTTCTCTACTGACTTTGATGGTACTCTGTTTAGTGTGAAAGCTGCAGTTTCTAGACAATAACCTCAAAATGATAAAGGTAGATCTGTCTGACTCATCATTGATCGTACCATGTCCAACAAGGTCCGATTTCTCCGTTCCGATACACCGTTTCTCTTCGGTGTACCCGGAGGAGTGAGTTGAGGAACTATTCCACAACTCTTTAGATGGTCATCAAACTCATGGCTCATGTACTCGCCTCCACGGTCCGACCGTAGAAACTTTATTTTCTTGCCGAGCTGATTTTGTATCTCACTCTAGAATTCCTTGAACTTTTCAAAGGCTTCCGACTTGTGTTTCATTAAATAGATATATCTATACCTACTCAAATCATCAATGAAGGTAATGAAGTACTCATAACCACCTCTGGCTGTCGTGCTCATTGGACCACACACATCACTATGTATAAGTTCCAACAAGTCGGACGCCCTTTCACAACTCCTTGCAAAAGGTGTCTTGGTCATTTTGCCTAGTAGGCATGATTCGCATGTCTCGAATGACTCTAAGTCGAACAAAGTTAGAAGTCCATCATCATGGAGCTTCTTCATGCGCTTCCAACTTATATGACCAAGCCGACAGTGCCAAAAGTAAGTCATATTCAGATCATTTGGTTTCAACCTTTTAACATTTATGTTATAGACCGATTCATTATCAAGATTTAAAATAAATAACCCGTTCTGAACGGGTGCAAAGCCATGAAACATATCTTTCAAATATAAAGAACAATCATTATTCTTAATATTCGACTCATAACCTTGTCTCATCAAACATGAGGCGGAAATAATGTTTCGACTAAGCGCTGGAACATAATAACAATTATTTAGTTCCAAAATAAATCCTGAAGGTAAATGAAGTTGCATCGTGCCGACTTCCAACGCAGCGACTCTCGCCTTGTTGCCGACCCGAATATCAACCTCTCCTCTTGCCACGCTCCTAGTTCTTACCAGTCCCTGCAACGAGTTGCATATGTGAATAACTGATCCGATATCATATACCCAAGAACTATTAGGCGCATCAGCAAGATAAATGTCTATAACATTGCACACAAGTGTACCTGAGTCGGAAGTCATACCTCCACTCTTGGCTCTGTCAGCCAAATACTTGGTGCAGTTCCTCTTCCAGTGGCCATCCTGCTTGCAATAGAAGCAATTGGCTCCGGCTGTAGGAGAAGGCTTAGTCTTTGAGGAAGCGCTCTGGACAGGGCCATGGGCGTTGCCTCCTGACTTATCCTTCTTCTTCTTAGTCCAAGAACTCTTCTTGAACTTAGCCTTACTCTGCACCATCAACACTTGACTGGCGCCTTTCTTGATATCAGCCTCTGCCGTTTTGAGCATCCCATGTAATTCAGTGATACTCTTATCCATACCATGCATATGGTAGTTCGAGATGAACGAACCATACGCACTAGGAAGAGAGTTCAGAATTATATCAGTAGCGAACTCTTCGTTAATTGGGACGCCCAGCCGATCCAGAGACTGAATGTAACCAATCATCTTGATTACATGCGGACTCAGTGGATCGCCATCTTTCAGCTTACAACCCAGCAAAGCTTGAGAGACTTGATACCTCTCGGTCTTTGCCTGAGCCTGGAACATACTTTTGAGGCTTTCGATCATATCGTAGGCCTCAACATTCTCGAACTGCTGCTGCAAGTCCGGTTCCATGTGTGCAAGCATAAGACAGCTGATTTCCGTAGACTCATCTCTAGTCTTACGGTAGGCATTCATGACAGCGACAGTCGCATCGTCATCAGGCTCATCTGGAAGTGGAGTTTCTAAAACATGTTCTTTCTTGTCATTCTTGAGGACTATCCTCAGATTACGATACCAGTTGGTGAAATTAGTTCCATTAAGCTTATCTTTCTCTAGGATTGACCTCAACGCAAAAGTGGACAACTGAGGAAGGTTGCTAGGTGCCATTGATCTACAACAGAAAATACGCAAAAACACTTAAGACACGTATTCATAAAAGAGAAGGCATATTAAACGCTTTAATACTTATGCTCCCACTAGAACCAACACCCCTCCGATGGTTGCTAAGTGATTCAAGATCCTAAATAAGCAAGTCGACTAGTGAGATTTAGCATCACCGCTAGCCGTCAAGTGATCTAGGTAGGCAACACCTTGCCAATCGTATCCAATACGACTCCTGTTAGTTGGATGACATCACATGCCCCGGCTCCCAACCTACCTCGCCCCGAGCCCCACAACCGTTGTGATGGACTCGTCTAGATTACCAAGTGCTTCTTCTTGTAAGAGTCCGACTCAAACCCACCTAACCGGAAAGAATTGGTAGCACCTCAATTTTATGAGCCCACTACCAAGAATGTCCGACTTGTGATGGTGCAGCACTGGCAGGGCGACCGACTAGACCTTCTTTGAGGGATTAAAATCTACCAACTATCTAAATAGAGGTAAATAGAGACATAACAATAACACAAATAAAGCAATTATAATGTGAAATGGTATGGCTCTCTTCATGGTGATCTCCATCTCCACGAAGCTTGTAAGTCGACTCGTGCCAACTCTTGTCACGTGGCATCTTACTCCATGTAGCCGACTTGTACATCGACTTGCATGTCACCGGATTCTCCAACAAGCTACACTAGCTAGTAAATCAAAGATTACATAGAGAATCCGACACGCAGGTCGTTATACAATAAAATGACAGCACCTAGGCTCCAGCCGGCTGACAAAAACATGATACGCAGATCATGTATGGATTACACACATCACATGCACATAAGCCATACCATTCACAACTTCCTGCAAAAAACAAGTTATGCATAGATACGATATCTACCTGCGTTGTGAAACTCGCAACGACATCTAAGGCGCTACGACAGGGCGAAGCCGGCGGTCCCGAATCTGATCCGTATTCCGATTCGACCAAACTCTTTGATCTTCGATCACCGCAACTGGATTTATGTGTCACGGTATACCCCGATGACGGAAACCAACCGGTAGGGGTATGTTGTTTCACGACCTTAGCAGTATGATCACGGAAACCTGATCATCCATTAACCCCGAGTACGATTGATCCAATCAACCTTGTACAAAACCGATCTATCTCATAGACCGACCACCAAAACAGTAATTAGATCACATCTAACGCTAACTACATATCACATACGTACGGATCTCGGGCCTAATACCAGAAGCTACCGCTCTGATACCACTGTTGGAGCGCGTAGAGATAAACGAAAAATTTCCTACGCGGTACTTCCAAGATCTAGCTGAGGTAGAAGGCCACGATGATTACCACTAGACGCGCGGTTGCGGATTATCGATGAAGCGCGTCGGGGCATTGCAGTCCACGATCCGATCTAGCCGATCCGATCCCGCGAACGTCGAAGTGCTGAACGTACAGCACCTCTGCCGGTATCCACACGTACGAGGAGGAGCTCCGACGGCAGACTGCTAGGTCTGGTGCGACGGCTGGACTGAGTGGGGCTAGGGTTCCCAACGCATGGGAGTGGACTAACGTGCCCGCTGGGCAACCTGCGCCCCTCTTTATATAGCGAATGGTAATGGGCTTCACAACACTTGTGGCCCATTCCCTCTATGAGTCTGACTCACAAACTCAGTCTATTTCCGGTTCGGGTCCAACCCGACCAATACTTGCTCCCGCTCTTAAGTGTGCGACTCTACAGACTCATGGCGACTTGGACACGATTGGAGTCCAACTCCCAATCTATCAATCGGTAGCGGCTCCTAGCAGAACGTGCCGACTCCCAAGTACCATTGAGTCATGACGACATACCTTTCAATGTGATATTCATCTTAGTCCCTTTTGCCTCACGATATACCTTGTCGATCTATAGGCGATTCATCGTCATCCCTTAAATAGCTCAACTCTTTTCTCGATCTGCGACATGTGATTCATCTGACTAACTCTTAGTCAACCGACAGAGTTAACACTTAACTTTGTCGCGCATGGCCATGCTTCCTGAATCATATCACTCGAGAGGGCCCAGAGAATATCTCTCC
Source organism: Alopecurus myosuroides (assembly GCA_028641055.1). Classification (NCBI taxonomy): domain Eukaryota; kingdom Viridiplantae; phylum Streptophyta; class Magnoliopsida; order Poales; family Poaceae; genus Alopecurus; species Alopecurus myosuroides. Next base: position 76,598,243 of record CM054063.1, read on the forward strand.
ATTCGGAGGGGCAAAATCCCATCTTGATTATCCACATCACGCAGCTTGCTTCTCATTCGACCCGAACTCTGCCTTTATAGTTGCCTTGTCACAGAACAACGTTTGACAGAACCTAAGTCGGTGATCCACAATTCGGATTGTGCGACAACCTCAGTTCTAAGGATTACATTGATTGAGACATGCAAATGACGACTTGATCGTTGCATCTCATTGTGGGTCAGTCCGACTTGCTAAACTCTTTAGCCAAGTCCGTGAACGTTGGAATAGCATCACCATGCCCATGACAAGTGGAACCGTGTCATCAGCCAACACTCACATTAGTCTAGGGTGTGTGTCCAGCACAACCTAAATGACCAAGGACAATCTAGTATGAACAACATGAATATATAGTTCCACAATCGAATCACATATTCAATGACATATATCAGATGTTCAAAACAAGGACAACTTAATAACTTTATGAATACAGTGGGAATTACATGATTGCCTCTAGGGCATATTCCCCGTAGCGCCGCCGTCCCGTGGTTCTCACCGCGGCTGCATCACCCCGCGCGTCGCCGCTGCGTCCGGGCCGTAGCGCCGCAGCACACGGTCCCCGCCGCCGCACCGAGCTGTTCCCGCGGTTCACTGGCAGTGCGCTGCCGCTGCGTCGCCCCTTTGGGCTGTAGTGCCGCTGCACACGCGGTTCACGCCGCTGCCCGGAGGTCTTCCCTGCCGTCGCCCTGACACGCGCGTCGCCGCTGCGTCACTCCTTCGAGCCGTAGCGCCACGACATGCGGTCCACTCCGCCATCCCCGCGCGTTGACCTCCTCGTGGTATGCGCTGCGCCGCCTCCCTAGGCGCGGGAACGCCACCGTCCGCGTGTGGTCTTTTTCGAGTTGTTGGGTTCTTCCTTGCCTACTACGAGCATCGCCGCCGCGCTTCTACACGTGACCGCCGTGGCCCTTCGCGGGCTACCGCCGCCGTGTCACTCCTAACGGCAACCGACATGGCTCCCCCACGGGCTGCCTTTGGTTCCGCCGACTACATCGCCGTCCACCTCTTCCTCTGCTCCGACAACCGTGGTTGACATCGGCACCTTCTACCCCCACGCCGACTGGCGCTGCAACTGTCGTCGAGCCTTCGTCCACGACGTGTCCCCGGGCCCGGCAACCCTAGTGCGACGCCTCGTCAACATCGACTTCGTCCTTCTACGCATCGCCGTCATCTTCCTCTGCTCCGACAACCGTGGTTGACATCGGCACCTTCTACCCCCACGCCAACTGGCACTGCAACCGTCGTCGAGCCTTCGTCCACGACGTGGCCCTGGGCCTGGCAAGCCTGGTGCGACGCCTCGTCAACATCGACTTCGTCCTTCTACGCATGCCCGGTGCTGTCAACATTGGCGCGTGCCTTCGTCCACGACGCGTCCACGGGCTTGGCAAACCCGGCGCGACGCCTCGTCCATACCATCTTCTTCCCGGCGCACCACTACTTCAACACCACTGCGCCTATGTCTAACTTGGTGCCTCATTGCGCCCCGCGGCTCCACGGCAACTACCTCGACACCGGCTACCCCGACTCGACATCGACCTCGGCGATTCTCGCACGGCTACCTCGACCACGGCTACACCATCCTACGCTCTCGGCTACCTCGACCTCGGCACAAAGGGCTATCATCTCGCCTTGAGCACTCATCAGCTTCCTCTACGGTCCAAGCTCCAGCGCCGTGACACCGTCCACGATAACAGCCCACTGGATTCTACTTCGGTTTCTCTCCAGTCTGACCGTCCGCGATGCTCCTGTTGTTCGCAACGCTACCGCTACGACTGCGGGGGGGATGTTAGATATATTCCGGTACATGTATTTGGTAGTATAGGATTTGTAATCCATCTCCTACTCTATCTCTACGAGGCTTCTTACCCTCCAAGTTTATACCCCAATATATATTAGCCCAGCTCAATAATACATCCAACATATTCCGCCAATCTCATCTTTCTATAATGGTCGATAGATCAAATATGTGATATCATGAGCGTTTGTATTATCATGCAAAACATGGTCACCGAGAGTGAGCGAGATGCCAATATGGTGTTCGACGAGCCGTTTGACTTCTTGGTCCCTCTTGCGGATCCACAGCCGGACGTGTTACCGAGTTCACAGATTTTCTTGGTGTTTATCAGGAAATTCGTGATGCGACAACTCACAACTGCAAGCTGATCTTGTGACGCACTTTTGGGTTATCAGAGCTAATGAGTAGTTAATCATGATGATTTGCTTTTACGAACTTGATAAATTTAAATAATTTAAAATCTTGTAATATATATTGAACTATTTTCATGATTGCATAATTATTGAACTATTCTATTTAGTTTTGTACTCAATTTTATCGAAAATTTTAGATAGAAACCATAGAAAATGGGGTTGTCGCCTGGGGATTCCTGTGGACGATACCTACCAAATTGGTGAACACACGTCCAAGCCCCCCAAAGAAGACACCATTGAAAATACCGGGCACAGATTAAATGGGTGCGGTGGATGTGCTATCATAATAGCATCTCCAAAAGATGCCTTAAAATACAGCGCATAAAATAGTTTTACAGCATCATTTTAGTAGTTTTAGCGCGTCGCGTGCGACATCAATTTTTTTCAGATGTCTAAAAATCCACGCGCTAAAATTCTAAGGCTTAATATTGCAGTGTGTCGTATTTGCATCCCCGGATAGAGAAATCCGTCGCGCGTTAGATATTATTATGCGCGCGCATGATAGTATTGGGTGTCTACTGTAGCGTCGTTTTTTTGTCTCCCGTGTAAAAAAATCGTATTTTGGCGCTACTGTTGGAGAGACCGCCTGTGATTACTTAGAACAAAGGTACATGGTAGGGACGTAGGGTGTAGGAGGAGGTGGAGACGTAGACCATGCCTCTAGGGCGCATTTGGTAGGCTGCAACCATTTTGGGGCTGCAGGGGGCAGGCCGGCAAGGGCCTGGCCACGCTCATACGCACCGTATAAACGTTATGCAACTTGTTAGGTAGTCTGTATTGAACTTTCGTGTATGAGTTGGTAATTTGAGTGTATTATGTTTGGTAGCCTGCATAGGTTTCTTTGGGGGTAAACTGAAACGGCCGCGTTGTGTTTGGTTGCATGCAATACACAAGTTATGGTTACCTAGGTTCAAATGTGGTGAACTAACCAGTCTCACCACTACATTCGATCATATTACAGCTGAGCTAGAAGAAAACAAGTTTCACAATCACCAAAACTAGGACGATGATGATGAAGTCCTTGATCCTACTACCTGGGACCTCATTTGGCACTTCGGGTACGACTCCATGAGCTGGTAGCTCATGAGGTACCTCATCAATGGCGTTAAGGAAGTAGGAGTAGTTCTGTCGTGCCACTTCCAATGTTTCAAACCCTTCGTAGTTGTTGTTCGAGTACTCATTGACTTGTTCATGGCAGCTCCTCCACAAACTATACACTCCAGGACGCCTCCCTCTGTACACGACATAGAAGTTCATCTGCAAAGGGATCGTAAACATGACAAGATCATCACTACATCACGGCTCCACCAACATCAGATCAAGCATCACAAGTTCGAGCCAACATAAGTCTAAAGCAACATGCATGTTCATTAGCAAAACAGGATCACAAGTTCATCCTACCACTATGCTGTTAATCTACCACCATATCAAAAGTGGGTGTCATCCTACCACCACCAGCATCAGCAAGTTCACCGTCATCTGACAGGTTAGTATATACCACCTCATCAAAATATATATGCCATAATAGAAGTTTTTAAGCCCTAGCTAACATGTTGCTGCCACCTCCACCCCCACAAGGCACGCTCAATTGTAGTACTTGCTTAGGAAGGACCTGAGCCAAATGGTCATGTGCTTCTCCTCCATGCCGACGAAGTTTGCACCCTGGGCCTTGTGGTCTACGAGGTGGCCGAGAGCCACTGTGAGGGCGTCCTCGGTGAAGCCAACGACATCCATGACAGCAGCATAGAGGTCAGTGTGCAGGTCTGTAGGCTTGTTATCCCTGACGGCCACGATCACCTTCTTCACCGCCTCGGTCATGCTTGAGAAAGCCTGGATCTCGTCGTCGCCTAGGGCTCCTCTCTTCCTCTTGCCACCGACGATGGGAGCAACGGCAGGCTTGTCCTTACCATCGTTGAGGACGGTGCCACACTCCTACGTGTCGGCATCCTCCGGGAGGGGCGTGCCAAGGGGATCTCCTGAGCCCATGGCATGTTTGTCGGTGGCCAGCACGTAGGAGAAGATGACCTGCATCTGAACATAGTTCAGAATGGGTTTGTTCAGGAACTCCGCATCCTTTGAGTGATCCTCAAATTGGGAGTACAGATTGTTAGCGGTCAGTTAGATTGGTGTATCAAGGAAAATGGATGAACAATAGTGAAGGGCCAGTTAGCTAACCGAGATGTACCCATGGTAGTGCACCTCTTCCAGGATGATGGTGTAGGTTTCCTCATCCCATCCTGCGCCGCTCAGGTCCCTCGGCTTGCTCACCTGGATCCACCACATCCTCCATTTCCTCAGGTTGTTGTACACCTGAGTGGAAGTCACCTCCGCACCACAATTCTCAAACAGAGCCTTCGCGCAAGCATGGAGATGGACCTCCTTGAACCTCTTGTCGGTCCTCACCCCAGTCCTGATGAGGGAGGCCATGTGCTTGAGGACGAACGTGGACTGGTGTGGTATCCATTTCATGGTGTCTTTGACCTGGGACTTGATATTAGCAATGGATGTGTTCATGACGTTCGATAGGGAGCGAACAAGCTCGTGAACAACGGTGCTACTAGCCGGCGTCGAAGTGACCTCACCATTCTGAGACATAGGCTGGGAGTCATCGATATAGGAAGAGATCTGCGATTCCCCAAATGGAACCAGTGTCTGACTAAACTGGTCCTTGTTGAATATACCCTACATCGATGACGAAAACGAACATGGATGGACACGAAAACAACTAGCTCAAACAGAAAGGAATGAACACAGAAACATCGAGCACAAGCTCAAACAAACAAGGATCTAGAGATCAACGGACCACGAGCACGAAGCAGACAACCATTAACATGCTCTACCAACAGATCTACAAAATCACATGCACATGAACCGGCCTAGGGTGAGATAACTTACAGCCATCGCCGCTGCTTGCCTAGACAGTGAAGGTATATCGCCGCCGCCGCCGACCTGAGTTTGATGGAGACGAGTCGCCGCTTACCTGCTCGGTGGAGTGAGGAGAGACCTCGAGTGCACGGAAATGGCGGGATGAGAGCGGTGAGATTGGATGATACAAATATGTGAGGGGTTTCGTCGGGAGGTGACCGAATTTCTCCCGCCCCTCGTTTCCTCTTTTCGCTGCACCGCGTGCGCTCCCGCCATCTCCATGCTCGCACGAGCAGAGCGCAGAGAGATGGAGAATTTTATATCGAGGAGGTGGAAACGAGGCATGCTCCACGAAAACGGCCGATTCGGAGTAGCTGCAGGCTTCCGAAGCCGCCCCTAGCATATTCCCTCTCATCAAGACATGTTCACGGTGCCCAGCCAGTCGGTCACCGACTCAGAGCAAGTACAATAAGGCCATGTAAGCGGGCTATAAAGAATTAAATACTATATTTGTGCTTAGTTGGATGAGAGAGAAGAGGAGAGAGAAGAGAAGCGGGCTACAAGATAGTAGCCAGCTCTTGCACGTGCTCATAGGCACTTTGTGACAGTGTAAGGTGGGCCATGTGTTGACAAAATAGTGCATGCATATAGTATACTATTGTACATGTTGGCTATAACCTGGCTATAAGATGACATGGCAACGGCTTAGCCAGCAGCCGGCTCTATTATTAACCATGCTCTCACAGAAGAGTCGCTGCGTACACCCATTTTGCCACGTAGTACCATTACCAAGCCAGCCACATTTATTACGTCGCTCTCCCCCCACAGCAAGGACACTTCCAACCATGCGACAAGATAACAGATCGCATTAATCAAGATGATGTGTATATTTTTCTTTCTATTTTGCGAAACTCAAGATGATGTCTAGTGTAGTGTAGGGGCATCTACTAGCTTACTATCAGCTCATCGTAAAAGCAGTGTTCGATCAGCGATCGATCCATCGGTTCTTGGTCTGCCCAACGAAGAAGAGGAAGAGGATGGCCGGCGCTGCGCTGCTAGCTGCCGCCACCGTCGCCCTCGTGGTCTGCTCCTCGGCGTCGGCCGCCAGTGACGGCGGCCAGGCGCGCCTCCGCCGCGCAGCACTCCCCGCGGTGTACGTGTTCGGCGACTCGCTGGTCGACGTCGGGAACAACGACTTCCTACCGCCACCGGCGCCCAAGGCGGGTTTCCCCTGCGGCGTCGACCTTCCTCGCGGGACCCCCGGCCGACGAACCGGGCGGTTCACCAATGGCTACAACCTCGCCGACTTCATCGGTGAGTCCGCGATTAATTTGTTGGCGCAGATCTGGGCGAACTCACAGTTCTTGTGCTTCAGTTCACACTGTTCATATGGACTAGTAGTTCTCAGTGACAAACATCAGTTAGTACCTTCAGATATTTCGAGTACCAGCTTCCCCCTCAATTGTACGCAGCCCAAATTGTTACATCATTGCAAACTTCACTAGTTGTATTGCAGAGCAAAAGTACATTTGAAATGATGCAAACTATCTATCTGAATGATGTAGGAGTACTTCTTTTGATCTTAGTTTTTGTATGTTCATTTCATTGCTGATTTGCTGATAATGATACACACACATTACAGCATGTACGTATATGTATGCAGCACAACGCGTGGGGTTCAACATGAGCCCACCAGCTTACCTCTCCTTGACGCGGCAGGGGAGCCTCGACCTCCTGAGCGGCCGGGTTGGGGCCAATTATGCTTCTGGTGGATCAGGCATCCTCGACGCCACTGTATGTATGTACAATTGTGCATAATCAACAACTAAATAACATTTGCCTTTACTAGGCATGTTTTAGTTAGCTATGTTCATTAGCACTGCAAACTAGACCTTGAAGCCTGAACAGGGACGGATCACGTGGTACTAGTTGCTAATTATGCTTGATTATCGTTTCCTACTATCTTTGTTTCAAAATAGAATATGTGCTATTAAGCGTGCAGTAAAACTTCTGTAACTTTGACAATCAAACGTAAAATGATTACTGAGCTTACTCAAACGAAAACAATATGGTTAGATCTTTCACGAACATTGTTTCATAATTCTATAATGCTAAGATTTATTACCAAAATTATCCCTATTCAGAGAGTATGTCCATATCATATGTTTTAGAACCGAATGACTAGTTATGTGTGGCCTCTGTAACAAAATACAGGGCAATGGCACGATCACCCTCCGAGAACAGATCAAGTTTTTTGCCAACACTAAGGCGAGCATGGCCGCGAACTATCTGGGACATAATAGGGTCAACCATTTGATGTCCAGATCTCTATTCCTCATCAGCACCGCAGGCAACGACTTTTCGGCATTCAGCAGCGGTAGGGCAACCCTGAGCGATGCGTCCTCCTACATCGCCAACATGGTCTCCACCTACCTCGAGCACATCAAGGTACGATTGTTGTGAACTAGGTGGAGCAAAATCATCGCTGGTATATATCAATCACTAGAAACCTAGCAGACAGGCCACCTGGTTAACGACAGGTCAAGCTCACGCAGAAGTAGGGGGTAATAAAGCTTCCATTTTCTTTTAAAAAAGCTGGTTCCGGAATGGGTCACATTACAGCTTTAATTGAACTTTAATTTTGCGGCCAGTTACCAGAGTCACCATTGCAATATCCTGAAATCTTTTTGACCCCTGTTTTTTTCGACCACACTAATGCCCACACAATATGCGCGAAGGTATTATATGATCTGGGAGCGCGAAGGCTAGGACTCCTCGATGCGCTGCCCATCGGATGCTTACCGGGAAGCAGGGCTTCCTTGGTAAACAATGGTGCGTGCAATAATGCCTCCAACGCTCTCGCGCGGCGGTTCAATGCTCTTCTCCGGCTTGAAATGGCCAGCGCCACAGCAGCTGCCATGCCTGGTATGAAGTACTCCATTGCCAGCGTCTACAGCATCTTCTCTGACATGATCTCCAACCCTCGGCTGGACGGTTAGTTCTCTTTGCACCTTAATGCAATCAACGGTATTTTTTCCTTTAAAATTTCTATTTCAATTTCTCGGCGTACAGAAAGTCTTTTGCGAGTAGTCCCTCTGTTCCATATTAGTTGTCGCTAATTTACTACTACACCTTTATACTAAATCAGTAACAACTAATATGGAATGGAGGGAGTAGAACCAAGCCATCCAGCTCGTTTTGTAAGCTTGTGCCTTTTGAGGCATCAATTTGATTTATTAGAACGTACGTTGTGCGGAAATCCAACCGTCTCGGGTAACACTTGTGCATTCCAAATGGTGTATGCTTGGTTGGTCTTACCACCTATGTGTGCTTGGATGGTATGATCAGGACTTGAGGTTGCAAGCGCATGCTGCGGAGGAGGGAGGCTCAACGCGGAGGTCGGCTGCTCGGCAACCTCGAACCTCTGTACCGACCGTAGCAGGTATGTGTTCTGGGACAACGTGCACGAGACGCAGGCTGCCTACCAGCAAGCCGTCGCCGCCATGTTCGACAGTGCAGCGGCGACGACCTACACGGAGCCCATCAGCTTCCAGCAGTTGGTCACCGGGAAACAGGTAGCTCCCGGCACTGGGACCGATGTGCTGGAGCATTCGTTTCCGGACCGGGCGGCTGAGATGTGAGATGTGGTCAAGGCAGGGCAAACAGCTGGATGTGCTCCACGCAGTGCATAGTCTTCAGCTTTGGGCCTGTGCGTGACATGCCTGCTGCCGCGGCAACCACCAGAAAAGAAGGTACACTGAACGGTGGCGTCTATACGTACACTGTACACTGCCTGTTGGCATGTGATCCGTTTCATAAACCAGATCGGAAAATTAATCGATCGAGAGGGTAAGTTTCATTTTCTACGCACTTTGTAAGGGTTCCCTATAATAGCACCCGTAGCGAGGGCTACAATGGATCGGCCACAGGCGGCGCGCGAGTGGGCCGGCCCATTAGGACAGATGGACCGCTTGATCCTCTACTGCTGTACCATTTGTGATTTTTTTTAATATGGACTATTTTTAGTTCTGAACAAATTTTAACTTTGAACAAAAATAAAAAATAAAAAATTCAAACATGAACAAATGAACAATTCTCAAATATGAACAATTTTTTATCTGAACGATTTTTCATTTGAATAAATCTTAGATTTGAGCAGGTTTTTTATACGAAAAATTCGAATTTAAAAAAATTATACTCCCTCCGATCCATATTAATGGTCGCTAAATACATCCGATTTAGCGACCATTAATATGGATCGGAGGAAGTAAATTAAACATTTTAAAGTTTGAAAAAAAATAAAAAAATAAAATAGAAAGAAAAAGAAACAAAAAAGAAAAATAGAAAAACTGAAAATAGAAAAAAAAGACGATAAAATGGTTTAAAAGACAGTACTGGACACAAACCTGGTCTGTCCCGGTGGCTTCGCCCTGTCGAGTCGAACCCGAGCGCGCAGGTTCGATCTCTTCTGCACGCGTTTATTCTCTCTGCCATTATTTCGCTTAATGGGCCGGCCCGGCTAAAAGTTCTACACGGACGAGTCGTAGTAGGGCTCGCATTAGGCGCTATACAGGGTCTGCGCTTTGTAACCCTGATTTCCGTTGAGGAAAGAAACATAATGAGCCTCGAGAATGTACTTGCGTGGATGGTATTGTGGGCCCAACTCTGGCCTCTCCTTCGCTACTTCACACTTTTTTATCCAAATAATGGTATTTCACAGTTTGATATCTTGGGTTTCTCCGTCAAAAAGCTAAAGCGTTTTCACTTTTAAGATTGCGAATAAGATAATTTTAAAAAAAATAGATTGCGAATAAGATCAAAGTCCACAATGGAAAGAACTTCACGACGGGGGCTGCAAATTTTATGTTAGATGGGTTTCGACCTCGCTGGCCATTTATCACCTCACGCAGCCGGTGATTCCCCATGATGTGAAGAGTAGCTTCCAAAAGTTTGAGTGTGTTCTTTTGGGTTGGGACCGATAGGGCTTTCGGCGGAAAATGTAAAGTCAATTGGGAAGTTTTTGTCGCCCAACCAAGCTTGGGGGACTTGGTATTTAGCGTCCTGAGAGATTCTCTCGCGCCTTGCATTTGCGATGGCCATGGCTCGAATGGACAGCGCCGAAAAAAATTATGTTAGTCTGGGTAACCCCTGCGACAAGCCTTACAACATGATGAGTGGGTCTGCCGTATTAGTTTGACTGCCGAATGATAAGGGGCGGCCCGATCTTCTCAAAGAACAACTTGAAATAGAGATGATAACTAGTGTTTCACTGAGATCTCCTGATTTCCAATGCAACAGGTTTCAATCCCTATGGATATTCTCAACTACACACTCTTGCACAATGTAGTCACCGACTACAAGTGGTCTTGTACCTTCTAATTCACAATGGAATAGTAGATAACACGCAAAATTTGCAAAGTATCAATACTTCAAGATGAATGCTTACAAGCAGATTCAATCTAGAGGCTATGAGGTAATTGTCTAAAACGTAGTCTAACATATTCTTGGCGCAATGGCCAGCTATTTATGAGGGGGTATGGGGTTGCGGCCAAAGGCATTGCGCACCACTACCTTATGTGCTCGGGTTGGACTCTAATCCAACCTGTTTTATTACAATCCAAATTTAAATAACAGTTCTATCAAATAAGGACTCGCGGGTCCAATTCCTAAATGACTAGGACTCTCCTCCTGGCGCATCCACAGAGTGTGGTGTGCGACCTTCTCCTTGCTGCGTGTTCTTCCACTTGTAATGTTTGTTTTTCAGCGGCTCCATCTTGTTTTCCTCCATGTACTTGTTGTTTTTCGGCTCCTCTTGATGTTCTTCTCCATCCATGTTTGTGTTATCAACAACCATGATCATACATAAATGCATAGAATTAGGTAGTATAAAATTCTCATAAGCACAAACATCATATTCTATTAAGAGTGAGTTCACCTGTTGTTCTCATAACTTGGTTCTTGATCTTGTCATAGGTCCAAGTCTCACTCCATTATTATTATCTTGCACAACAACATCATCCTGTGTGGGTATTGGTGAAGAGCTAGGGATTACGTCTGGGCATTCCTCGGGCCGGGCCGGGTTCGGGCTAGGCCTAAAAAAGTCAGGCCCGAGCCCAACCCGGCCCAGCCCGAATACGTGATTTTTTTGTGTTTTTAGCCTTAAATAAATCATTTTCCAGCTATAATCATATAGAAATATACATTTATTCCCCTAAAATGCATAGAAAAAAAGATTTTTGGGCTTTCGGGCCAAAACGGGAGCCCAGGCCTGGCCAGATCGGGCCGCGCCGGGCTGCCCAAGCCTGGCGTGCTAGGAATGTCCTCATCATCCTCCCCCCCCTGAAAAGGCGTCGACCTCGACGCATCAAGTTCATCTCTATAGTATGGTGTCAAATCAGCAACATTGAATGAATTACTAACACCAAACTCCTCAGCTAGAAGATCTATCTTGTATGCACTATCGTTAATTCGGCCAAGAACGTTGTATGGACTAGCACCACGTGGCATCAACTTGGACTTGCACAATGTTGGGAATCTATCCTGACGAAAATGCACCCAAACCATGTCATTAGCCTGAAATATCATCTCTTTTCTTTTCTTGTTAACACGCTCGGCCACATGTTGTCCCTTCTTCTCTATAGCCATCTTGGTCTTCTTATGTATCTTCTTTACAAAATCAGCACACGTTGAAGCATCCATATTAAATCTCTCATGTATGGGAAGCGGCAGCAAATCAAGTGGAGTAATGGGTTTGAAACCATACACCGCCTCAAAGGGGAATAGTGAGTAGTGGAGTGTACAACCCTGTTATATGCAAACTCAACATGTGGCAAACACTCCTCCCACTCCCGCAGATTTTTCTCGATCATGACTCGCAACAATGTGGATAATGTGTGATTCACCACCTCCGTTTTTTCATCAATTTGGGGGTGACAAGTAGTTGAAAACAGCAACTTTATCCCTAGCTTCCTCCATAGTGTCTTCCAAAAATAGCTCATGAACTTCACATCACGATTAGAAACAATAGTCTTGGATACTCCATGTAATCTCACTATGTCCCTGAAAAACAGATTAGCAATATGCGACGCATCGTGGCTCTTGTGGCATGCAATAAAATGTGACATCTTAGAGAATCTATCTACTACCACAAATATTGAATCATGTCTCCTCTTTGTCCTTGGTAATCTTAGCACAAAATCCATACTAATATCCTCGCATGGTGTAGTAGGTGCGGGAAGAGGGGTATACAACCCATAAGACTTTAATTTTGACTTTGCTTTGTTGCAAGTGATGCAACGCTGCACTAATCTATAGACATCTCGCCTCATATGTTCCCAATAGAAGTTATCAGCTAACATTAGTAATGTTTTCTCACTTCCAAAGTGTCGCATCAATCCACCACTATGAGATTCCTGCAATAATGATAAACGCAAGTAACACTCGGGAACACATCATTTGTTAGATCTAAACAGAAAGTCATCATGAATATGATATTTATCCATGCTTTTACACTAGTACACTTAGCAAAAGACATAGAAAACTCAGCATCATTAGCATATAATTCACGTAGACTCTATAAACCAGGAACTTGCACATCTAATTTTGTGAGCGGCATGTTTTTCCTAGATAATGCATCAGCAACCACATTATCCAATCCTTTCTTATACTTGATAATATATGGGAAAGACTCAATGAACTCAACCCATTTAGCATGTCTCTTATTAAGATTACATTGGCTCTTCAGAAACTTCAATGCCTCATGATCAGAATGTATGATAAATTCTTTTGGCCACAAATAATGTTTCTAAACCTCAAGAACTCTAACAAGCGCATACAATTCTTTATCATAGACAGAGTAATTCAATTATGCACCATGCAATTTCTCAGAAAAATAAGCAATTGGTTTCTTCTCTTGCACAAGTACTCCACCAGTTCCAATACCACTAGCATCACATTCAATCTTGAATTGCTTACTGAAATTAGGAAGCATCAACAATGGTGCAGAAATCAATCTATTTTTTTAGTTCATCACATGCCATGTATTGTGCAACACCCCACTCGAAATCAACTCCCTTCTTAGTCAAATTATTCAAAGGTGCAGCAATGGTACTAAATATTTCACAAATCTTCTATAGAAACCAGCAAGACCATTAAAACTATGCAGTTGACTCACATTCATGGGGCTAGGACAATTTTTAATAGATTCAATTTTTGAATCATCTACCTTAATCCCATGTTTAGAAACAACATATCCCATAAATATGACCTTATCCTTTCAAAAAGTGCACTTCTCGAGATTACCAAATAATTTGTTTTCTCTTAGCACATGCAAGACTTGTCTAATATGATCAATATGTTCAGATTTATTGTGGCTATATATGAGAATATCATCAAAATAAACTACCATAAACTTGCCAATAAATTTCTCAGAACATGGTTCATAAGTCTCATGAAAGTACTAGGTGCATTAGTTAAACCAAAAGGCATCACTAACCATTCATATAAACCAAATTTTGTTTTAAAGGTTGTTTTCCACTCATACCCCTCTTTCATCTTAATTTGATGATAACCACTACGCAAATCAGTTCTAGAGAAAACAGCAGCACCACTTAATTCATCTAGCATGTCTTTCAAGCGTGGAATAGGATAACGATAACAAATAGTGATGTTGTTAATTGCTCTATAATCTACACACATGTGATACGTCCATTTTGCATCACTATTTTATATCAAAATTTACTTCTATGCATTGATATATTTCATATTTACATATGATACCTATGTTATTTCATCTATTTTGCATGGTTTATGATTATTGGAGAATTAACTACTAGGACCAGAATTCTGCTGGAAAAACGACCGTCAAGATACCATATTTCTGAATATCAGAAAGTCAGAAGAAACATCAGAGAGTTCCTATTTTTCCAGATGACGGAGCTAGCCAGGAGGGGAGCCATAGGGGGACCACCAGGGGCACACACAATGTGGTGGCGCCCCCCCCTCCTGGCCGCGCCGCCAGGTGGTGTGGAGGCCCTGGCCCACCTCTCGTAGTCCCCCTTCGCGTAATTCAACCCCCCTGAAACCCTAAGACTCGGGGAACCATCGAGGAAATATTCCACCGCCTCCACGGGGCGGAAAACAACAGAGACAGAAAAGCTCTCCGGCAGGGAGAAATCTACCGGGAAACTTCCTTCCCAGAGGGGGGAAATCATCGTCATTGTCACCGTCATCGCACCGGGCATCATCAAGATCATCATCATCATCATCACCACCGCCAGCACCATCATCTTCACCATCCACCTCCGTACCGTTGTAACAATTAGGGTTCTATATCGTTGTTTTCCACGAGATCTCTCTCCCGATGTGAATTACTTGTTTGTAGTTGATGCTTATGAGATTTATGTGTGTTTGCACTTTATGACCAGATTGTTATTCATCCTTATATCACCTCTGATCATGATCCATGTGATGTCTCATGAGTAGTTAGTTTATGTTGAGTAATATTTAATGGTTTGATATTTAGGTTGTGGTGCTATTCTTCTAGTGGTGTGAACGTCAACTACATGACACTTCACCTTTATGGGCCTAGAGGAATTCATTGTGTATTCGGCTACTAATCGTGGGGTTGCCGGAGTGGCAGAAACCTAAACTCCCGTTAGGAAACCGATGCACGAGGGAGTGTAGGATCCCAGAGTTTAAGGTTGTGGTTAGATTCATCTTAATTAGTTTCTTCTAGTTGTGGATGCTTGCAAGGGGTATAATCACAATTATGTATTAGTACAAGTAAGGACAGTGCATTAGCATAGGTTCACCCACACAACACCTATCAAAACAATAAACATTAATCACCTTTAGGAAGTGAAAGCACTTGACGAAATTCCCGTATGTCCTAAGAACGTTTGGTCATCATAAGTAAACCAACCGGCTTGTCCTTTGCTATAGAAAGGATTGGGCCACTTGCTGCAATTATTATTACTATGTTTTATTTACTTGTACTTTATTTATCTGCTATATCGAAAATCCCAAAAAACATGTTTGCTAGTATTTACAGTGAATCCTTTATCCAACCTGCTTGTCAACACCTTCTGCTCCTCGTTGGGTTCGACAATCTTATTTATCGAAAGTACTACGATACACCCCCCCCCATACTTGTGGGTCATCAAGACTATTTTCTGGTGCTGCTGCCGGGGAGTGAAGCGTTATTTGTAAGTGGAACTGGTAAGGGAACTTTTTCTGTGAGTGATGTTTTTATTTCTCTGTGTTGCTTTGTTTCATTATGGAGAGATCTCCATTAGATTCCCTATTTGGGAGTATTGATGCCACTGCTGAGGTAGTAGATAACCTGCCGTCTGCTCAACTGGATCCTTTTAAAATACCTATGAAAATTGTTGAACATGTTATGGATAACTGCTATTTTGGAGATGGAACTATCCATCGTGGTGATCATTTACTCTTTATACATAATTATGCGAGTTGTTCAGGTGTGCAGGTATTTCAATGGACCAAGTTAAGAGGAAGCTATTCTCTTTATCACTGAAGGGCAGAGCTGCGGAATGGTATAAGATGCTGAAGAATGGCCGATCTATTGGATGGGAGGAAATTGTACCTCCCATTTATTCTAAATTCTATCCTCCCAGTGAGATTCATAAGGATCAAAATCAAATATATAGTTTCTAGCCTCATGATGGAGAGAGTATTGCCCAAGCGTGGGGGAGACTGAAGTTATTAATTGCTCAAATGTTCCATTCATGAGCTCCCCAATAATATTGTTATTAATAATTTTTATGTGAGGCTTTCTCTTCATGATAAGGATTTATTGGATGCCTCTTGTTCTGGATCATTTACACGTATGGAAGGAGAAGCTAAATGGGATCTTATTGACCGTATTCAGGAAAATAGTGAAGCATGGGAGAATGACAAAGGTAGAAAGTCAGGTATAAATTATGATTATGAATGCATTAAATCTTTTATGGGAACCGATGATTTTCATAATGTTAGTGCTGTTTATGGCCTTGACTCTCAAATTTTTGCAAACAGTTTTAAGGCGTTTGCTTCCTATTTTGATATTCCCAAAAAGGAGTTGAACAAGTACCATGCACCTTATAAAGATACTGTTAATTGTGTTCCTGCTAGAAATATAGAATTTCGTACTATTAATCCTGCAGTGCCCGAGCTTTATATTGAGAAAATGTCTTTCCCTCCTAAGGTAAAGGAACATTCTATATTAGCTAGTGAGGTTAACAAAAGTACAAATAAATCTATAGAACCCTGATGAACAAATAAATGTTGAACCTACAGTAGCAATAGTAAAGGACCTTGTCACTAAAAGTGTAGAAGATGAACACATTATCTTCTCTGAAGATGCTTATAATATTGTTTCACATCCTAGTAGATCTAGGAAAACTAGTGTTCCTGTGCTTTCTGTCAGGATAGGTGATCATTGCTATTATGGTTTATATGATATTGGTGCAAGTTCAAGTGCTATTCCTTATGAGCTTTATAGAGAAATCATCCATGAAATTGGTTCTTGTGAACTTGAAGAAATCGATGTGGTTATTCAGCTTGCTAATAGAGAAACTATCTCTCCAATTGGTATTGTTAGAGGTGTGGAAGTTTTATGTGGCAAAACTAAATATCCTGCTGATTTTCTAGTACTTGGTACAGCTGCTAGTAAAACTTGTCCTGTCATTTTTGGTCGACCTTTCTTGAACACTTGTGGTGCTATTATAGATTGTAAGAAGGAGAAAATATTGACTAAATTTGATGGAAAATCTTATGATTTTCATTTTTGTAAATTTGCTAAAGCTCCTTATGAAACTGAATTGCCTAATGAAGATTTTAAAGTTGAACAGTTTGTTTGCAGCAATACATGGAGGACCACGAAAGTGAGGTCTTTATGGAAGAACGAAATGGGATTGACAAGATTCTTCTTTGTCAACCAGAGATGCTGAAACACAATTTATCGGTGGAATACTTGGGTACCATGCTACCACCCAAGGATGATCCCTTTTTTGAATTAAACCCTTTACCTGATAATCTTAAATATGCTCATATTGATGATAAGAAAACATATCATGTTATTATCAGTTCTAAACTTTCAGGTAAGGAAGAGGAAAGGTTATTGTAAGTATTGAAGAAACACCGAGGAGCTATTGGATATACTCTTGACGATTTGAAAGGGATTTCCCCTACTATATGTGAGCATGCAATTAATATAGAACCTGATGCAAAGCCAGTTGTTCAACATCAGTGTCTTTTAATTCCTAAGATGAAGGAAGTTGTAAGAAATGAGGTATCGAAACTCCTTGATGCTGGTATTATTTATCCTATTGCTGATAGTAGATGGGTAAGTCATGTGCATTGTGTTCCTAAGAAAGGAGGAATTCTTGTTGTTACAAATGAAAATGATGAGCTTATTCCTCAAAGACTACTAGTTGGTTATAGAATGTGCATTGATTTTAGAAAAAGTTAACAAAGTTACTAAGAAAGATCATTATCATTTACCTTTTATTGATCAAATGTTAGAAAGGTTGTCTAAGGAAACTCATTTTTTCTTTCTTGATGGTTATTCTGGGTTTTCTCAAATTGCTGTTAAAAAGAAGGATCAAGAGAAAACAACTTTTACTTTTCCTTATGGAACTTATGCCTATAGACGTATGCCTTTTGGTTTGTGTAATACTCCTGCTACGTTTCAAAGATGCATGTCTTCTATCTTTCATGGTTTTTGTGAGGAAATTGTGGAAGTATGCATGGATGATTTATCCGTCTATGGAACTTCTTTTGATAACTGTTTGCACAACCTTGATAAAGTTTTGCAGAGATGTGAGGAAACTGATATTCTTATTAATTGGGAGAAATACCATTTTATGGTTAATGAAGGAATTGTTCTTGGACATAAAATTTCTGAAAGGGTTATTGAAGCTGAGAGGGCTCAAGTTGAAGCAATTGAGAAAATGCCTTGTCCTAGGGTTGTCAAAGGTATTCGTAGTATTCTTGGTCATGCTAGTTTCTATAGGAGGTTTATTAAAGATTTCTCTAAAATATCAAAGCCTCTTACTAATCTTCTCCAAAAATATGTACCTTTAGTTTTTATGATGAATGTAAAGAAGCTTTCGAAATTCTAAAGAAGGCTTTAATTTCTGCTCCTATTGTTCAACCACCTGATTGGAATTTACCCTTTGAAATTATGTGTGGTGCTAGTGATTTTGCTGTAGGTGTTGTTCTTGGACAACGAATAGATAGAAGTTGAATATTATTCCTTATGCTAGTAAGACTCTTGATTCTGCTCACAAGAATTATGCTACCACTGAAAAAGAATTCCTAGCTGTAGTTTTTGCTTGTGATAAGTTTAGACCTTATATAGTTGATTCAAAAGTTACTATTCATACTGATCATGCTGCTATTAAGTACCTTATGGAAAAGAAATATGCTATGCCTAGGCTAATTAGATGGGTGCTTCTTTTACAAGAGTTTGATTTGCATATTGTAGATAGGAAGGATGCTGAAAATCCTGTTGCTGATAATTTGTCTAGATTGGAAAACATTTCTTATGACCCTATTCCTGTTAATGATAGTTTTCCAAATGAACAGTTGGCTGCAATAAAAGTAAACTCGCGAGATAGTCCTTGGTATGCAGATTATGCTAACTTTATTGTTTCTAAGTACTTGCCTCCAACCTTTACAACTCAGCAAAGAACGAATTTTTTTTATGACTGGAGGCATTATTTTTGGGATGACCCGCACTTATATAAAGAAGGAGTAGATGGTATTATGCGAAGATGTGTTCCAGAACATGAAAAACGAGAGGTGTTGAGAAAATTTCATAGTAGTGCTTATGGAGGACATCACGCTGGAGATAGAACTGCACAAAAGGTTCTACAATCAGGTTTCTATTGGGCTACTCTTTTTAAACATGCAGGAAAGTTTATTTTATCTTGTGATGAATGTCAAAGATTTGGTAATATTTCTAGACGCAATGAAATGCCTATAAATTATTCTCTTGTTATTGAACCTTTTGATTGTTGGGTACTTGACTTTATGGGTCCGTTTCTCCTTCAAATGGTTATACTCATATACTTGTTGATGTTGATTATGTTACTAAGTGGGTAGAAGCTATACCTACAAATAGTGTTGATGGTGAAAACTCATTAAAAATGCTTAAAGATGTTATTTTTCCTAGGTTTGGTGTGCCTAGATATCTTATGACTGATGGAGGTTCTCACTTTATTCATGGTGGTTTTAGAAAAGCTCTTGCTAAACATGATGTTAATCATAGAATTTCCTCAGCTTATCATCCCCAAACAAGTCGGCAAGTAGAATTATCAAATAGACAAATTAAATCTTTCTTGCAAAAGACTATTAATAAATCTAGGAAAAATGGGCTAGTAAGCTAAATGACGCTTTATGGGATTATAGAACTTCTTATAAAAATCGTATGGGTATATCTCCTTATAAAATGGTTTATGTAAAAGCTTTTCACTTGCCTTTAGAATTAAAACACAAAGCTTATTGGGGAGTGAAAGAACTTAATAGATATTTTAAACTTGCTGGTAAGAAAAGCTTAGTTGACTTGAGTTCTTTGGATGAATGGAGAAGTGAAGCTTATGAAAATGCTAGACTCTTTAAAGAGAAAGTTAAAAAATGGATGATAGGAGAATTTTTAATAGAGAGTTCCATGTTGGTGAGAAAGTGCTATTGTATAGGTCTCGTCTCAGATTTGTTGCAGGAAATTTACTCTCGAGATGGGAAAGATCTTTTGTTATTGAAGAATTGTATCGTTCGGGTGCAATCAAAATTGTTTCACTTAAAGATAACACTACACAAGTGGTGAATGGGCAAAGACTCAAACATTATATTTCTGGAGATTCTTATAATGAAGAGGTTGATATTATTCAAGTGGTGACTTTGGAGGTTTTTATTAAAGAGAAAATTCCAGAAACTACAGAGTCTGTTTTCGAATAGGTAATAGTTTTGGTAAGAAAAAGTTCGCGTTTGACTCTCCAACTTACATTTTTGTTGTTTTCACTAAATATGGAAAATTATGAGACGAAAGAGGGTAGGAAATGGTGTCCGAGGGCACCACACCATGCCACCGCGCGGGCCTGGCCGTGACCGCGCCACCACATGGTGTGGGCACCTCGGAGCCCGTCTCCGACCTGTTTTCGCCATGTACCTTCCTTTTGTTATGAAACTTCTCTCTATATAATCCCCTGGATCCCCCAAGGTCCGTATACCGTTTTCTCGTCGTGTTTTTGTTTCGATCTGTTTCTGTCAGGAATTGTTCTCGGTTTTAGAGGCACAATGGTCTCCGACAACAACGACAAGGGGAAGAAGCCTTTGTAAGATGATCTTCTAGGTCCTAAGATGGAGGAGGAGGTCGAGAGTGAAGCTGAAGGAGAAGTAGAAGAAGATCCGTGGGTGTACCCTCGCGCAACCATTGCAAGCATTGGACTGGTGGCAAGCCCCTTCAAACTCAAGAGAGGGGTGCGGATGAGCACTAGAGGGAAGGCTCCACATCACTGCCTTGCCTCAAGGACACCATCTTCAGGCATCAAAAACCCCTTCCCTACTTTAATCCATAATCATCAATTTCAAAGGGTGCCTAAGGTAGAGTTGCCCTCTGGTTGGAATATGGATCGTTCTAACAATGCAGGAAAGGAAAACTCTCAATTTGAAGAAGTGTGGGGGGGAGTAATTCCAAGAGCTAGGAATCACAGTCTGACAGGCTCAAGAACCGCATTGAGCAAAATACATAGTTGATACGTATTCTCACCTACAAGATTGATGAATTGAAGGAGTTGATTGAGAGGCTTATTAAGTATTCACCACCACCACCGAAGGAGTAATTCGTCATTGGTATTGGCATCCCCTTGGCTTGTTCCAATCTTGGGGGGGGAGTGCCACGGTATCACACCATTATCTTTCACCTTTTTAATTTTCATTAGAGTCATATCATGAGTAGAGAAGTTATTATATTGGATGGTTTGCAGTGTGGAAGTATCTCTCCTTTATTTGGTTATCTAAGTATCTCTTGGTGTGAGTTGCCGTTATGGAATATTAATGAGAAGTTTTATCATTTACTTTCTGCACACCTTATTTTAGTTTGCAATTTCTGTTATATGATTGATCTTGTTGTTAGTATCGGTGTCACTTTGGGAGCATCAAGTTAATTTATTTGGTTTTGGCAAACTTAGCATTCGTCAGTAGCAACAGTACTTTAAGGCTTAAGTAAAAAGAGGGAGATGCATGTAGATACATTATCCCATTATCTTTCTTCTTGTTGACTCATAAGCTTAGTATTCGCAAGTTAAGATCGCTTGTACTTCCAAGGAAGATTGCATGATTGTTTTCTATCACATGTATATTTGTTTGTTTCCCTCAACTCTTATGCTTGCTACCTAGCCTTCCTAGCCAAAAACCTATACTGAGAGGGAATGCTTCTCATGCATCCAAACCTTGAACCAAAACCCATGCCATTTGTGTCCACCATATCTACCTATATGTGGTATTTCGCCGCCACTCCAAGTAAATTGCTCGTGTGCTACCTTTAAAACCTTCAAAATTATACATGTTTTGTGCTCTGTTTTAGCTCATGAGGATGTAGGTAGACGGTCTTTATTTTACTTTTTGATTGGACTTTACACACCTGGACTAGTGGCATATACATCCGCTTATCCAATTCGCTAGAAGAGCTGTCAACAAGGTGCCCAGCCCCAAATTCGGTTACTACACCATTCTCTTCACTCGTTTTGCCTCTGATTTATTAGTTAAGCATAAGTGTGTAAACAAAAGAGAAGGGGTATGATCTACTGACCCCGTGTCGCACCCGGACTTCTAGAGGATACTCGCAGTTCCGTTGAACAGTAGTTGATTGGATTACGGGGCTTACCGGCACCCGCATCTCTTACGAGTAGGCCAACACACGTATGTGTGACAACCAACCCCTACTGTACATCGTCTATGTAAACCATCCCATAGAAATCAGGATACTACCATTGACGTACTTCATACCATACACACATGGTACGTCAACGGCGTTTAACAAAATGATAACACAACATATCTCTAAGACACAAATAAATAGAAATAAGTTGCAAATATCTCTCACTAGAGCAGAGATAGCAAATACAATCATCCAGAGGACACATGTCCCAACATATCATCATTACATCTCAGCGGAAGCATTCAAAAGGTCTGAGTACAGACAAATCCAAATAGGCTTAAGAAGCCGGGAATGAAAGGAAAACGGAGCCCATCCACGTAGTCTCGGATCCTGCCCGGGTCCGCTATCTACTCGTCAGCAGCCTCGTCAAACTCCACGTAGTAGCCGTCACGGGGATCCTCGTAAGCGTAGTCTGCGGAAACCACAGCCCCAAAGGGGTCAGTACAACAACGTACTGGCAAGCAAGACTCACAGTTCACCAAAGTGTAACCCGTCAACACCAAGCACAGATGCCTTGGGTTCAACGGAAGAAAGGGTGATACAAACGATGCGGCAGCTGGCTGCACTAACCAACTACAGAACATACTACAACTTCCGGCTAACAGAAAGGAGATAAGATAGCGTATCGTAACCAACTATAACTAACCACCAAACAAACCCATCCTGGACCTCGCCCCTTATCCAAAGAAGCAATCCGAGGATAACTCACACAGTTGGATTAATGATGGATCAAGTTATTGTGGCAATAAGGCTATTACTAGTCAAGTTATCATTAGTTAGGTGTAAGTTGTTCTGAGTACTTGTTAGCCAGTACTTTCACCAAGTCAACCATAACCTCGGAAAACACGGCTTCTCGAGAAGATTTATCCCTGCAGGGGTGCACCAATTTGGCCGTACACGTAAGAATAACCCGCCAGATGGAATGCCTCCCACCAAGCGGGGCACTCAACACAACTCAACTCTTCTTCGCATCAAGCCCAAAGAACCCCGTGCAATTGAGAGCACGGCTAATCAAGACCCACGAAGAAAAGGGGACCCTCATAGCACTCTAAGAACGTGTCTCCCTAAATGCCGACTACAAAAGTTTCCACCCTGGCCTCGGGTTCGTACCTGCATATGCGTGCGGCAAATGGAAAACCCGAACTAAATGAGGCGATTTGGACGAGATGCGAATCGAATCAAATTGAGGGGGGCGCCCATACACGCTTCCCACATGCGGTTAGTGCGCTCATCATGGATCAGTAGACAAGACCCTTTTCCTAATTAGGGTCGACACTAGCAGGCCTCAAAACCACGCCGGGCCTCCTGCCGGTGCCTTATCAGCAAATTATTATTACCTCAAAATTAACAGGTTGTTGTTTAACATCGAGCCCCAGAACATAATAGAAATAGTAACAGAAAGTAACGGGTAACAGACTCGAGCAAAACAACCCTAAGCATGCTAGTAAGACACAGGCAACAAGCAACGGGGAATAGGTATGGAGGTGAGGCTATATCAGGGTTAAGGGTAACATGTGATAGGTTCGTAACAAAAGCAACGATTCATAGGGCTAGCAGAAATAGACAACGGAAAGTATCGGTATCCAATGTTGAAAGGAACACAATGGTTCATGTGAGTGAATACTTGCCTGCAAACTCAGCAGCCTGGTACTGAGCTAGATCCTCAGAAGGGGTGTCGTAAGGCTCGTCTGTCTCAACGTCGTCGTCTATTCGAGAAGAAGCAAACAAACAACGCAAAGAGACAAACAATCAATAACATGGCATAATGCACAATCATGGGATGATGCATGACCATTTAATTGATGCATCAAAATAAACTAGTTGACATGGTAACATAACATAAATAAATGGACCCACATGCAATTTGAGTTGCATATGAAAAGCCCATGAATCAAGGTTGGAATAATTGTTTTACAACTAATCAACAGGTGAAAGTGGATTAGTATGATGCATGGATGAGGAAAACAGAAAAATAACAACAATAGAAACAATTTGAAATAAGGTTTACCAAGTTTGGAATTTTATTTATTAAGTTATGGAATTTTGGTTCCTTAAAGGTGTTACACAAGCATTTGTTGTTTTCATCAAGTTTAATTGTTCAAAATGGACAACAAAGTTCATATTTGGAAATAACACAAAATTTTAGGTGGAATACATGTTTCAATTATTGAAAAAGGAATTAGGATGAATTATTTATGAATTAAACAAATTAAACAAGATTTTAATGAATTAAATTCAAGTAGGAATATTATTTGAATTTTATATGTTCAAAACATTAAACCAAATTCATATTTGAAAATTTTATACTTTTCTGGTTTGAAAACATATTTTATATGTTCAAAAATAATTTAATTTGAGCAAGTTATGAATTTAGCAATTTAAATGATTTAAACAAGGTTTAAATTATTTAAGCAATTTTAATTATTCAAAACATGAAACAAAGTTTATATTTGCAAAGTACATGAAAAATGGGATGGAAAACATATTTTATTTGTTGAGTTTGGAATTTTTATGCTCAAGTTATGGATTTTGCAAATTTAAATGAATTCAACAAGGATTCAAATATTTCACCAATTTAAAATATTCAAAACAGTAAACAAATTTTATATTTGGGTAGAGAATTTAAAATGGAGTGGTTTACATGTTTAAAGTTTTGCAATTGGAGTTTCCAAACAAAAGTTATTAAATTACCAAGTTTAAGCATTTTTTTTATGGTTTATAGAAATAACCATGGGCCTAGAAAAACTACAGGGACTTGGAAAGAAATTAACAGGGACCTAGATAAATGCTAGCATGGACTTGGGTGCAATTTGGAGTAGATCTGGATCTAGGAAAAACAAATGAAAAAAAGATGGGTTTTAGATGCAGGGGTGGGATTCGAACCCCTGATCTCTGCTTGCGCGCAGTGGACAACAACCACTGCGGTGGTGTTCTGTTTGGTGGCAGAAAGGGGCATCGGGGGGGTTAAGGTTCAGGAATCGTCTACTGAATCAAATCGAATAAAAGGAGCAGAAAAGGTGGGGGGCTGGGATTCGATCCTGTGAGCTGCTGTTGCGCGCGCGGTGAGCGCAGCCAGCAGGCTGTTGCGGCTGTTGCGATGGATAGGGGGTCGGTTTGGTTTTGAACCTAACACGCTGCGTTAACTGAACTGCAACCGAATGAACAGGTGTTTTCTCTGTCGACGAAAACAGAGCAACGATGTCAACTTGGCATGGAAGAAATCGATGCACCTACTGCACGGAAACAAGAGGGGAAGTAGCAGAATGGAAAGAGGGGCTCACCCTCTTCGCAGGGGTGGCCTCTGCGCGGCCGGAGGGTGACGGAGGCGACGGCGGCGAGGTCCGGCGAGCGGCGGCCATGGCAGAAGGAAAACGACGGCGTGTCCTCCTCTCGATGGCGGCGGAGATGGGAGAGAGGAGGGAGAGGGGTGCGGCTAGGGTTAGGCATCGAGGGGGGAAACCCTAGGGGGTTAAAAAGGGAGGAGGGGGAGTGGAGCAGTGGGGCAGCACGTCGCTGTCACCATTGCCGACGTCAGCTGTACGAAGCTTGGGTGAGAAGGGGTAGCGGGCTGCAGCCTGGGTGGGCTGGGCCTGCCTCTCCCCCTCTCTGCTATGCGTTTTTTCTTTTATTATTTCGTTTTTTTTTGCTGAAATAGAAATAGGAAGAAAAGGGCTAGGTTTGGATGTTAGAAAAATTTAGAAAAATTTGGTATTGCTTAACTATGTAACAGCAACAACTTGTCAAGTTTTGTTTTACAAAAAGTTCAAAATAAAATGTTGTTTGGAATTTTATTTGAATAACATTTGAATTAAGTTTGGATTAAGTGAATTATTAAAAGCCATAATTTTAATGGTTTGAACCTTATGGTTTAATGGAAACAAAATGGTTGTTTTGATTGAACTTTTTAGTTGGAAAAATTGTAACATAACAAGTATGAACAAAGCATTTGAATATTGTTTGAATTTCAATTGGTAAAACAAAGGAAAACAGATGCAAACAAATGGAAAACAAATGCAATGATTAAGATGCCATGATGCAAAACAACAATAAAGCAAGAAACAAACATTCTAGGGGTGTTTTCATACTTGGGATGTTACAAAACGCCCCCCTTGAAGGAATCGCGCCCCGAGATTCCTACTGAGATGAGAAAAGGTCCGGATACTTCTTGCGAAGATCCTCTTCGGTCTCCCATGTTGCCTCTTTATCGGAATGATGGGACCACTGCACTTTCAACAACTTGGTGCTCTTGTTGCGAGTCTTACGCTCGGTCTCATCGAGAATACGAATAGGGTGCTCCTCATAAGATAGATCATCTTGCAGTTCAATGGAATCATGATCAACTGCACGATCTGGATCTTTGAAACACCTCTTGAGCTGTGACACGTGAAACACATCGTGCACCTTGGATAGTTTTTCTGGAAGTTCAAGACGATAGGCATTTTCCGCACGCCTTGAGAGAATTTTAAAAGGACCAATGTATCTTGGTGCAAGCTTTCCTTTCACGCCAAAACGATGAGTGCCTCTGAGGGGAGTTACACGGAGATATGCCTTGTCACCAGGTGCATAGATCATATCCCTGTGCTTGCTGTCATAGTAGCTTTTCTGACGAGACTGAGCAATCTTGAGATTGTCACGAATGATGCGAACTTTCTCTTCGGCTTCCTTAACAATGTCAGGGCCTAAGAGTGAACGTTCACCAGCTCCAGACCAATTGATTGGACTCCTGCATCTGCGGCCATAGAGAGCTTCAAATGGTGCCATGCCTAGGCTTGCCTGGAAGCTGTTGTCGTAGGAGAATTCAGCATATGGAAGGCAATCCTCCCATTTCATGCCAAAGGAGAGACCACATGCTCTGAGCATATCCTCGAGAATCTGATTGACTCTTTCGACTTGCCCTTGAGACTCAGGGTGATAGGCTGTGCTGAACAGAAGTTTGGTGCCCAATGCTTCTTGGAAGCTTTTCCAGAAATGAGAAGTGAAGATGCTTCCACGGTCTGAGCTTATTTCCAATGGAACACCATGAAGAGGAACGATCTTTGCTGTGTAGAGCTCTGCTAACTGGCTAGCTGAGATTGTTTCTTTGACAGCACAGAAGTGAGCTACTTTAGTGAGACGATCAATGACAACGAAGATTGCATCGTTGCCCTTCTTGGACTTTGGAAAACCAGTGACGAAGTCCATTTCAATCATGTCCCACTTCCACTCAGGAATTTTCAGAGGTTGGAGAAGACCGGTTGTTTTCTGATGGACTGCCTTAACACGTTGACAAACGTCGCATTCAGAAACGTATTGAGCAATTTCACGTTTCATGCCAGGCCACCAATACAGCGTCTTGAGATCCTGGTACATCTTTGTACTTCCAGGGTGGATGGAGAGAGGAGTTTCATGAGCCTCCTTGAGAATAACATCTTTGAGACTTTGAAATTGAGGAACTGCAATGCGTCCTTCGAAGAACACAGTTCCCTTGTCATCAATTGAGAAGGACTTAAATTTCTCCTTGCCTTCTTTGATGTGTTCTACCATCTTCTTGATTTCAGCATCACGAAGTTGTTCAGAACGAATCTTGTCCTCGAGAGTTGGACTGGCTGTCAAGCTTGCAAGATAACCTTGAGGAACAAGACCAAGGTTGAGATTCTGGAATTCTTCATGAAGAGGAGGTTGGCTTTCCATGATCATGAGATTATTGCAATACGACTTGCGACTGAGAGCATCGGCCATAACATTAGCCTTGCCTGGAGTGTAAGAAATGGTGAGATCAAAGTCTTTAATCTTTTCAATCCATCTCCTTTGCCTGAGGTTTAGATCTGGTTGAGTGAAGATGTATTTCAGACTCATATGATCGGAAAAGATTTCAGTGCGGTTACCCAACAAGTATTGCCTCCATTTCTTGAGGGCAAACACAACTGCTGCAAGTTCAAGATCATGTGTGGGATAATTTTGCTCATGTGCGTTCAACTGACGTGAAGCATAAGCCACAACTTGACGTTCTTGCATAAGAACTGCACCTAGACCTTGGAGAGATGCATCACAGAATATCTGGAAAGGTTTGGTAGTATCTGGGCCAACCAGAACTGGTGTAGAAGTGAGTTTAGTCTTCAGGAGATTTAAACTTTCATCACATTGTGGAGACCAAACGAACTTCTTGTCCTTCTTTGTGAGATCAGTGAGAGGTTTGGCAATCTTGGAGAAGTTTTGGACGAAACGACGGCAATAGCTAGCCAAGCCAAGAAAACTTCTTACTTGCTTCACCGTCTTAGGAGGTTTCCAATCAACAATTGCTTTAACCTTTTCTGGATCAATGGCTATGCCCTTGGCAGAGATGATATGACCAAGGTAAGCAACTTCTGGAATCCAGAACTCACATTTGGAGAACTTGGCATATAGACGATGCTCGCGAAGTTTCATGAGAGTGAGACGAAGATGTTCTTCATGCTCTTCCTCAGATTTTGAGTAGACCAGAATGTCATCAATATATACCACAACGAACTTGTCGAGGTATTCATGGAAGACAGAATTCATGAGTCGAGAGAATGTCGCCGGTGCATTGGTGAGACCAAAGGACATGACGGTGTATTCATATAGACCGTAGCGAGTGGTGAAAGCTGTTTTTGGAATATCTTCCTTTCTGATCTTTATTTGATGGTAACCCATCCTCAAGTCCAACTTGGAGAATATTGAGGCTCCAGCAAGTTGATCAAAAAGATCATTGATACGAGGAATTGGATACTTATTTTTGATGGTTTTCTCGTTAAGAGGACGATAGTCAACCACGAGTCTCTTTGTGTGATCCTTCTTCGCAACGAACAAAGTTGGGCAACCCCAAGCGGAGGAACTAGGTTGAATGTAACCTTTTTCCATGTACATATCGATTTGCTCCTTTAACAGTTTTAGTTCAGGAGGAGCTATCTTGTATGGATGCTTAGATATTGGAGCAATACCTGGTTCAAGCTCGATCACGAACTCAACTGCTCTGTCCGGAGGCATCCCTGGCAACTCTTCTGGAAAGACGTCAGGGAATTCACAAACCACTGCAACATTTTCAATTGCAGGAAGAGGTTTTCCATCCAGGGTGCATAGCTGAACAGAACTTGATTCATTTGGAGAATAGACTATCTGGCCAGAAGGGTGGAACAGAGTTATTGACTTCTGAGCACAGTCAATTTTTGCTTTATTGGCCTTCAACCAATCCATGCCAAGAATGACATCAATGTCAGAATTGCCAAGCAGCATGAGAGAAGCAAGGAATATGTGGCCTCCAATTAGGATTTGATTATCCTTACTTATCTTGGAAGTCAACATTTATGATCCCGGGGAGTGAACGGTGATTTGATTGCTTAGTGTAACCACACTTAAGTTGTTTGTTGCGGCAAAAGTCTTTGACACGAAAGAATGTGATGCTCCGGTATCAAACAACACTTTAGCTGGAATAAGGTTTACGGGGAATATACCGAGAACGACGTCAGCAGCTTCCTCAGCTTTGTCGGCCTTGATATGATTCACCCTCGCGGTCCTCCCGATAGGCCTGTTGTTGGAGTTGAAGGCTTTAGCCGGGGGAGCACGCACCATTGCCTGGTTGGTGTTGGGACGAGGTGGTGGTGGAGGTAGCTGCCTCTGAGTGCACTTGTCAGCGTAGTGCCCCGTCTGCTTGCACTTGAAGCAAGTGATGACACGAGGAGGATCTGGCCTTGGCTGCCCCATTGAAAACCTCTGACCATGCATCTGAGATGGGTTGGGTGGGCGGGGAGCAAATCCTGGAGAAGCTTGGGCATATGGAGCCCGAGTGACAACACTATTTGGCACCCAGATGCGGCGCTTCTGCGGAGGGGTGGTCATGTTGGAGGAGGAACCACCCTCACGCGAGTGCTTGCGAGATTCCTCGAACGCCTTGCGCCCATTTTCTTCATTGAGCGCGGTGTTAACGAGCTCCTCGAAGTCTTTGGTCTTGATGTTGGTGAGGGCGTACTTGAGTTCCGGGTTAAAACCTCTGCGGAACCTTGCCATCTTCTTAGCTTAAGTGGACACCTCGTCTCCAGCGTATCGAGCGAGGCGATTGAACTCACTCTGATAGCCGATGACGTCCAGCTTGCCTTGCTTGAGAGAGCAAAACTCTTCACGCATCCTTTCCATGAGACCATCTGGGATGTGGTGCTTCAGGAAGGCTTCCTTGAAACAACCCCAGGTGATTGGGTAGCCAGCTCTCATGGTCTGGTAGTTTTCCCACCAAGTAGCTGCCTGACCCTTCAGCAGATAGGAGGCATACTTGACCTTGTCTTCCTCAGCAACGTGAGCAATGTCCAGAGCCTTGGCTATCTCACGGATCCAGTCATCAGCATCCAGAGGCTCGCGTGTTGCCACGAAAGCTCTCGGGCCCAGACTGAGAAACTCCTTGATACTGACTCGTGGAGCGTTCTGGTTGATGTGCTGATTAGCCTGGAACTGGGCCATCTGCGTCACGACTTGAGTCATCTGAGTCAACAGCTCCGTGATTGGCGGTGGCTCAGGCGGGGTGTTCCTTGTTGGCGGCATCCTGAATGGAAATGCATTTTAGCACAACAGCAGAAAAGGATAGACTTGACAACCGAAAGAGAGATTATTCCGACGCATGAATAGATAACCAACAGGTACATCATCACATGTTCAAATACATCAGAATATCTAACACACCACAAATGGTTCGAATGCCAACGGATAACTAAACATAGCTAGGAATGGATACATCGGTACTCCCATGCTCATCACGCAGGACGGCGGTGAGTAGTACGACGAGAGGTACGGTGAGGAGGACGCCCACGAAAGTAGGTAGAACGACGATCCACGTAGATCTGACGTGGTCTGAGCCCGACTCTCGGTGTGGTGAAGTAGATAGCATCGGCTCCCTGTGCTCCAAAGCGGGGAATCCCAGTGTAACCAGCACCAAGGTTGAGGAGTGGACCTCTGATCGGCTTGTAACCTCCAGCATCTGGCAGAGGATGACCAACTGGCTGCTCGAAACGTGCAAAGCGCTCGTCTCCAACAAAGTCTGTGGTGTACATCGCCAGACGAGTCAAAGCGAGGTAGAGATGCTCTCTAACTGAAGCCAACTCCTGAGAAAGTGTGCGGGCAACTGCGTCACTGTGCCTCACAAACTGAGCGGTTGTGTGCATCCTGGAGTTATCATGCTCATAAACATCCAAGTTGTCGTAGAGAGTGAAGTGAGCTCCCTCCGAAGTGATGTAACCACGGGGGATGTGGCGATAGATGGAATCGTCAAATCCCCAGTAGTCAGCACGAAGGACGGTGAGACTCACATAAGTTGCCTGCTGCACGGCCATATCCACTGTGGAACCTACTGCCTCGTAGCGGTGGACTACGCTCATGCCATCATCTGACAGAATGTAGACGATAGCCTGGTAGTAGGTCTGGTCAAACTCTCGCTGCTGCTCGTAGACCTGGTACTCTGGTGCCCAACGGAACCCCAGATAAGTGACCATGTCTCTCAGCATCTCCGGATAACCGTCGGTGCTCTCACAACGAGTCATCCGAACCACCTGCGGGTAGAACCTGAGATCCATCTGCAGATGATCGGGGAAGTTTTGATTAGACGCCGGTAGGAGAACTGAAGTGGAAAGCAACAACAAGGTTTCAACGGACGAAAAGGATGTTGAGAAGAACAGGATATCGAAGCAACAACGGGAAACACGAGACCAAAAACTCCTGAGGTACTACGGAAAACCCATCCGGGCTTCTAAAGGATCAATATCTACTGCTTAAGGAATAGAGGATCTGCTTCCGGGGCTTACACGCCTCCGTTCTCAATCGTGAGTAGGCAACATGATAAATCATGTCACAACCACCTCCATTCCTATGGTCTAGTAGATATAACTATCCTAGAGAAACCAGGATTCGTGAAAACCTAACTTGAAAGTTTAGGTGAGAAAGAGAAAAACAACGTTGCACTTCCTTACCAGAAAAGGGAGGGTGGGTGGGGAAAGAAATAAAAGGGCAGAATTCCTACTCTCACGTTTCATTTTTCCTATATAGCTACAAAATAGTTTCTAGACTCAACTGCGACCAGTAAAAGGGATCCTATAGGCAGACAGGCTCTGATACCATTTGTCGCACCCGGACTTCTAGAGGATACTCGCAGTTCCGTTGAACAGTAGTTGATTGGATTACGGGGCTTACCGGCACCCGCATCTCTTACGAGTAGGCCAACACACGTATGTGTGACAACCAACCCCTACTGTACATCGTCTACGTAAACCATCCCATAGAAATCAGGATACTACCATTGACGTACTTCATACCATACACACATGGTACGTCAACGGCGTTTAACAAAATGATAACACAACATATCTCTAAGACACAAATAAATAGAAATAAGTTGCAAATAGCTCTCACTAGAGCAGAGATAGCAAATACAATCATCCAGAGGACACATGTCCCAACATATCATCATTACATCTCAGCGGAAGCATTCAAAAGGTCTGAGTACAGACAAATCCAAATAGGCTTAAGAAGCCGGGAATGAAAGGAAAACGGAGCCCATCCACGTAGTCTCGGATCCTGCCCGGGTCCGCTATCTACTCGTCAGCAGCCTCGTCAAACTCCACGTAGTAGCCGTCACGGGGATCCTCGTAAGCGTAGTCTGCGGAAACCACAGCCCCAAAGGGGTCAGTACAACAACGTACTGGCAAGCAAGACTCACAGTTCACCAAAGTGTAACCCGTCAACACCAAGCACAGATGCCTTTGGTTCAACGGAAGAAAGGGTGATACAAACGATGCGGCAGCTGGCTGCACTAACCAACTACAGAACATACTACAACTTCCGGCTAACAGAAAGGAGATAAGATAGCGTATCGTAACCAACTATAACTAACCACCAAACAAACCCATCCTGGACCTCGCCCCTTATCCAAAGAAGCAATCCGAGGATAACTCACACAGTTGGATTAATGATGGATCAAGTTATTGTGGCAATAAGGCTATTACTAGTCAAGTTATCATTAGTTAGGTGTAAGTTGTTCTGAGTACTTGTTAGCCAGTACTTTCACCAAGTCAACCATAACCGCGGAAAACACGGCTTCTCGAGAAGATTTATCCCTGCAGGGGTGCACCAATTTGGCCGTACACGTAAGAATAACCCGCCAGATGGAATGCCTCCCACCAAGCGGGGCACTCAACACAAGTCAACTCTTCTTCGCATCAAGCCCAAAGAACCCCGTGCAATTGAGCGCACGGCTAATCAAGCCCCACGAAGAAAAGGGGACCCTCATAGCACTCTAAGAACGTGTCTCCCTAAATGCCGACTACAAAAGTTTCCACCCTGGCCTCGGGTTGGTACCTGCATATGCGTGCGGCAAATGGAAAACCCGAACTAAATGAGGCGATTTGGACGAGATGCGAATCGAATCAAATTGAGGGGGGCGCCCATACACGCTTCCCACATGCGGTTAGTGCGCTCATCATGGATCAGTAGACAAGACCCTTTTCCTAATTAGGGTCGACACTAGCAGGCCTCAAAACCACGCCGGGCCTCATGCCGGTGCCTTATCAGCAAATTATTATTACCTCAAAATTAACAGGTTGTTGTTTAACATCGAGCCCCAGAACATAATAGAAATAGTAACAGAAAGTAACGGGTAACAGACTCGAGCAAAACAACCCTAAGCATGCTAGTAAGACACAGGCAACAAGCAACGGGGAATAGGTATGGAGGTGAGGCTATATCAGGGTTAAGGGTAACATGTGATAGGTTCGTAACAGAAGCAACGATTCATAGGGCTAGCAGAAATAGACAACGGAAAGTATCGGTATCCAATGTTGAAAGGAACACAATGGTTCATGTGAGTGAATACTTGCCTGCAAACTCAGCAGCCTGGTACTGAGCTAGATCCTCAGAAGGGGTGTCGTAAGGCTCGTCTGTCTCAACGTCGTCGTCTATTCGAGAAGAAGCAAACAAACAACGCAAAGAGACAAACAATCAATAACATGGCATAATGCACAATCATGGGATGATGCATGACCATTTAATTGATGCATCAAAATAAACTAGTTGACATGGTAACATAACATAATTAAATGGACCCACATGCAATTTGAGTTGCATATGAAAAGCCCATGAATTAAGGTTGGAATAATTGTTTTACAACTAATCAACAGGTGAAAGTGGATTAGTATGATGCATGGATGAGGAAAACATAAAAATAACAACAATAGAAACAATTTAAAATAAGGTTTACCAAGTTTGGAATTTTATTTATTAAGTTATGGAATTTTGGTTCCTTAAAGGTGTTACACAAGCATTTGTTGTTTTCATCAAGTTTAATTGTTCAAAATGGACAACAAAGTTCATATTTGGAAAGAACACAAAATTTTAGGTGGAATACATGTTTCAATTATTGAAAAAGGAATTAGGATGAATTATTTATGAATTAAACAAATTAAACAAGATTTTAATGAATTAAATTCAAGTAGGAATATTATTTGAATTTTATTTGTTCAAAACATTAAACCAAATTCATATTTGAAAAGTTTATACTTTTCTGGTTTGAAAACATATTTTATATGTTCAAAAATAATTTAATTTGAGCAAGTTATGAATTTAGCAATTTAAATGATTTAAACAAGGTTTAAATTATTTAAGCAATTTTAATTATTCAAAACATGAAACAAAGTTTATATTTGCAAAGTACATGAAAAATGGGATGGAAAACATATTTTATTTGTTGAGTTTGGAATTTTTATGCTCAAGTTATGGATTTTGCAAATTTAAATGAATTCAACAAGGATTCAAATATTTCACCAATTTAAAATATTCAAAACAGTAAACAAATTTTATATTTGGGTAGAGAATTTAAAATGTAGTGGTTTACATGTTTAAAGTTTTGCAATTGGAGTTTCCAAACAAAAGTTATTAAATTACCAAGTTTAAGCATTTTTTTATGGTTTATAGAAATAACCATGGGCCTAGAAAAACTACAGGGACTTGGAAAGAAATTAACAGGGACCTAGATAAATGCTAGCAGGGACTTGGGTGCAATTTGGAGTAGATCTGGATCTAGGAAAAACAAATGAAAAAAAGATGGGTTTTAGATGCAGGGGTGGGATTCGAACCCCTGATCTCTGCTTGCGCGCAATGGACAGCAACCACTGCGGTGGTGTTCTGTTTGGTGGCAGAAATGGGCATGGGGGGGGTTAAGGTTCAGGAATCGTCTACTGAATCAAATCAAATAAAAGGAGCAGAAAAGGTGGGGGGCTGGGATTCGATCCTGTGAGCTGCTGTTGCGCGCGCGGTGAGCGCAGCCAGCAGGCTGCTGCGGCTGTTGCGATGGATAGGGGGTCGGTTTGGTTTTGAACCTAACACGCTGCGTTAACTGAACTGCAACCGAACGAACAGGTGTTTTCTCTGTCGACGAAAATAGAGCAACGATGGCAACTTGGCATGGAAGAAATCGATGCACCTACTGCACGGAAACAAGAGGGGAAGTAGCAGAATGGAAAGAGGGGCTCACCCTCTTCGCAGGGGTGGCCTCTGCGCGGCCGGAGGGTGACGGAGGCGAGGTCCGGCGAGCGGCGGCCGTGGCAGAAGGAAAACGGCGGCGTGTCCTCCTCTCGATGGCGGCGGAGATGGGAGAGAGGAGGGAGAGGGGTGCGGCTAGGGTTAGGCATCGAGGGGGGAAACCCTAGGGGGTTAAAAAGGGAAGAGGGGGAGTGGAGCAGTGGGGCAGCACGTCGCTGTCACCATTGCCGACGTCAGCTGTACGGAGGTTGGGGGAGAAGGGGTAGCGGGCTGCAGCCTGGGTGGGCTGGGCCTGCCTCTCCCCCTCTCTGCTATGCGTTTTTTCTTTTATTATTTCGTTTTTTTTTTGCTGAAATAGAAATAGGAAGAAAAGGGCTAGGTTTGGATGTTAGAAAAATTTAGAAAAATTTGGTATTGCTTACCTATGTAACAGCAACAACTTGTCAAGTTTTGTTTTACAAAAAGTTCAAAATAAAATACTGTTTGGAATTGTATTTGAATAACATTTGAATTAAGTTTGGATTAAGTGAATTATTAAAAGCCATAATTTTAATGGTTTGAACCTTATGGTTTAATGGAAACAAAATGGTTGTTTTGATTGAACTTTTTAGTTGGAAAAATTGTAACATAACAAGTATGAACAAAACATTTGAATATTGTTTGAATTTCAATTGGTAAAACAAAGGAAAACATATGCAAACAAATGGAAAACAAATGCAATGATTAATATGCCCTGATGCAAAACAATAATAAAGCAAGAAACAAACATTCTAGGGGTGTTTTCATACTTGGGATGTTACACCCCGGTAGAAAGTACGTCCTTCAATGGGAGCTGCTCTTGTAAAGTCTAGTTAACTTGTGACTTAATGTATTGTTTATTTACCATTTGTTGACATAGACATACACTTCTCTCAAAATTGTTTTCAATACCTCTATTTTTAATCAAATAAAAAGCTCTAGCACATGAGTGATCTATGCTTCCCTCTGCGAAGGTCCTATCTTTTACTTTTATGTTGAGTCAGTAAACCTATTTCCTTCTATATAAAGCAAGCATTTGAGTTGTTGTGATCCAATCATCTATATGTTGATTTATTCAACCATGTCTTTTATCCTTCCTTGTTTAGCACAACGCTTTTATCTGAATGAATACAACTTTGAAAGTTATCAATGACTGTAAGGAGATTGTTATGATTGAGCATGTAATTTCTGCAATATAAGCTCTAGTATAAAGACTCTGTTCGAAAGATAAGTACAATATGTTAACTGTTCTCTGACAAGAGCAAAGTTTTCCATAACCAATTATGATTTTCTCTTTGCACCTTTACTGTGAATCCCTCTACTAGTTTCAAGTTAAATTATATGAGATAAAGTTGTTGTCTAAAATGACTTGTGTATTGGTAAATGTGATGCTTCTTGTCCGTATTTTATTTATCGACATTTCGCTCCATAAACATGTGGTCTTGTTTACTGAGTTTAGTTTCGCTTGGGGACAAGCGAGGTCTAAGTTTGGAGAGAGTTGATATGTCCGTTTTGCATCACTAATTTATATCATAATTTACTGTTATTCGTTGATATATTTCATATTTAGAGATGATACTTATGTTATTTCATCTATTTTGCATGTTTTATGATTATTGGAGAATTAACTGACGGGACCAAAATTCTGCTAGGAAAAGGACCGTCAAGATACGATATTTTTGAAGATCAGAAAGTCAGAAGAAACATCGGAGAGTTCCGATTTTGCCAGATGACGTAGATAGCCAGAGGGGGCCACCAGGGGCCCACACCATGTGGTGGCACCCCCCCTTGGTCGCGCCGCCAGGTGGTGTGGAGGGCCTGACCCACCTCTAGCATTCCCCCTTCGCGTACTTCATCCCCTCGAAACCCTAAGACTCGGGGAACCATCAAGGAAATATTTCGCCGCCTCCACAGGGCAGAAAACAACAGAGAGAGAAAAGCTCTCCGGCAGGGAGAAATCTGCCGGGGAAATTTCTTCCAGGAGGGGGGAAATCATCGCCATCGTCAACGTCATCGTACCGTGCATCATCAAGATTATCATCTTCATCATCGTCACCACCAGCACCATCATCTTCACCATCCACCTTCGCCCCGCTGTAACAATTAGGGTTCTATATCATTTTTTCCACACTAGATCTCTCTACCAGTGTGAATTACTTGCTTGTAGTTGATGCTTATGAGATTTATCGGTGTTTGAACTTTATGACCAGATTGTTATTCATCCTTATATCACCTCTGATCATGATCCATATGATGTATTGTGATAAGTTTGTTTAGTTCTTGAGAACATGAGAGAAGTCAAGATGTTAGTAGTGGAATTATGTTGAGTAATATTTAATGGTTTGATATTTAAGTTGTGGTGCTATTCTTATAGTGGTGTCATGTGAACATCGACTACATGCCACTTCACCTTTATGGGCCTAGAGGAATGGATTATGTATTCGGCTACTAATTGTGGGGTTGCCAGAGTGACATAAACCTAAACCCCCGTTAGGAAACCGATGCACGAGGGAGTGTAGGATCCTAGAGTTTAAGGTTGTGGTTAGATTTATCTTAATTACTTTCTTGTATTTGTGGATGCTTGCAAGGGGTATAATCACAAGTATGTATTAAGTAAGGAAAATGCATTATCATTGGTTCACCCACACAATACCTATCAAAACAATAAACATTAATCAGTTGTAGGAAGCGAAAGCACTTGACGAAGTTCGCGTGTGTCCTCAAGAATGTTTGGTCATCATAAGTAAACCAACCGGCTTGTCATTTGCTCTAGAAAGGATTGGGACACTTGCTGCAATTATTATTACTATCTTTCATTTACTCATACTTTATTTATCTGCTCTATCAAAAACCCCAGAAAACCTATTTGCTAGTATTTACAGTGAACCCTTTATCCAACCTGCTTGTCAACACCTTCTACTCCTCGTTGGGTTCGGCACTCTTATTTATAAAAAGTACTACGATACACCCTCCTATACTTGTGGGTCATCAACATGCGCCAAGTACCACTTTTTTAGGAACTAAAATCACAGGAACAACACAAGGGCTAAGAATGATTCGAATATTATCTTTAGTTGTACGTTCGGTAGAAAGCAAGCGTTCTCAGGGCTTTGCCTCCGACTGTGAGTCTGTATGTGGGTCTTCCTTTCTTTTGTGTCACTGCATGTGGCCCGTACCTCTTTCCCGTCTGTGCGAGTCGGCTGCCATCTGCCGCTCTCCCAAAAAGAGCAGAACCCTATCCTACTATCGTGCCATCTCCGCCGCCGCTGCCTCCTCCCATCTGGCAGCCGCCCGCCAAGCTCCGGCTGCCACCCCGCTCAGTTGTTCCACACGAATCTTTTCGGCCAGGTGTGCCTCCTTCCCTCTGTCGCCCCCGACCTCATCTCGACCACCACGCTGCTAGGCACGGGGCCACGGGGATCGGGGAAACTTTTCTCCGGGATTGTTTCGGGGGCCATGAAAGAACATCTCAGGCGGACGGGCCGACGTCCTTTGAGGCGACGCGGAAGGCGCGGGGTATGGAGGAGGCTTGAAGGAGCCGCTCTAGCTGGGGTCGGGCAGCGCTGAGGTGGACAGTGAGGCCCTCGGTTGGCCTCCTCTTCCTAAAATCTTTCGGTCCTTCCTCCTCCAGCGATGAGTAAAGGCAGCCTCTTCCCTAGGTCAGTCAGCCACCATGGTTTGTTCTTCCTCTTTATTTTTTTGGTTGCTTCATGTCCGCTGCTCAATTGTTGATTTACAAGATAATAAACAATGTAGCTAGCAACAGAACTTAGTTCATATTTCTCCAACTAGGCGTAAAATAGACAAGGAATTGAGCTGCAAGGCCCCGCTGGCATCGCATATCTCCGTTGTCTTTCATTTGGAGTCGTGAATCCAAACCTGAGTTTGATAGTTCACGTGGGAGTGAAATGGAGGGAGAAGTACTCTTTATGTGTTGTTCTGGCACGTTCCAGTCTTCATTAGCAGATTAGGTAATGCAAAATTTAGTATTATGTTTGAAAGTGTGAAGTTTGTACACATGATTTATAATTATGGAAATATAATTCATCAGCCAGTTAAACCAGAACATAGTTTGTGCTAAGCTTACCAGCACCCAATTCATAGTAATTCCATGTTTTTCTTGCAAGTGCATTGGGTCCCAACACCAGCCACCCTATCCCCTGCTGTCCCCGCCCTTTCTCTGAGGGTCCCAATACCAGCCACAAGGCTCTCTACAACAAGATATTATTCAGAAGAAGGCTCAAGAAATCAGACGTGAAAGCAGAGTCGCTCCACACAGTTGTAGTGCAGTTGGAAGAGTCGATATGAACTGCCGAACAAAGGATGGTCACCTGCAAGTGTCTACGGCTGCAAGTAAATGGCTGTAAGGTGGCATGCATATTCTCTTCCTTCTTAGTTTGTGAGCTCCTGAACGTGCCCTAAATTTTATCCCCTGCGTGAACCAAAATTTCAAGATCAATTTTAATTTGCCAAGTGTCTTCATTAGATGTACTTCTGTTTTCTTTCAATTAACAATGCTTTCGATGACAATGCCAATGATTGACTTCTATTTGTTTGCCCTCTAGGTTAACAGGATTTCGCGGGGTCAGTTTTAGATCTTCCTTGATCAGTTCAAATAATTCATGACAAAGGATTGCCTTTTGGTTCCCTCGTGTATGTGGATTACGGACTTTAGGCTTACTACACACATGTAAGATTGTATTAGTACTCTCCCGCGGCGCGGGTATATTTAGGCTTCAGATTTTGCAGCACGTTCTATCAAACTTTGTTGTACTCATAACCAAAATGCTCACTTATTTACTACTTACTATTTTCTTGGTGATTAGATGTAGGTGTATATCTTTTGCAGATTAAAAACTGGACTTCTCAGCTTATCAAATTGGTGACGAAAACAGGTCTTTAGTGAAAATAGAGAGTAAAGAAAGGGTCTGTTCATGGGAGCTACAACGATGGCACCACTAAATTTCTTGACGGCACCGAGCATTTACCGGAAGCAGTATGGAGTTGATAATATGCTCTTAGCTATAATGGTCTCTCGGATCAATTATAACGTGCTATGCTTCTATTGCATTCTGATTTGATTCAAGCATGAGCATAGGTTGGTACCAAATCCATCTTCCTTCTGAATAAAACTATCTGTAGATGCTGCATGTTAATAACCTCCTTGAAATTAACAAGTCAGATGTAGGTCTGACTTATAGACCGTAGCATGTTTTGATTTGAAGGATAAATTTAAATGTCCTTAGCTTTGTAATCAGAACAATGTAATGACCTAAGAGGGAAGACATGTATGGAAATGCCATCCCAACATCTCATGACATGAGCTTAAGAAACATATACGATACGACATTAGTAGAAACTTACTCATTGCCGGAGTTATGTTCTCTGATGTTCAAGCATCCATGTTCTTTTTTTATACTAATAAGCATGCTTTCCTACGAATTTACTTGAATTACCGTCTTATTATTTAGTTGCTCCACAAGAATAATGTAGTTTTATCCCCATTTTAAAGCACTCTGTTTCATACAGTCAAATCCAAATGGTTTTTATCCTTTCAATTTTCCATTTCATTTCAGGCTTGGGTTGAAGGATAATAAGAATGGAGTCTTCAGGCTGTTTGAGCATCATTTATAAGGTAATTGATAATTGGTGTATTAGCACATGCGAGTTGCCAATTCATGGTTTCCTCTTAGTGTTGTACTATTTGGTTCAAAGGTTGTTTGTAATTTTGATGCATTGTCACTTCATTTGGTCGCCTGCCCTTTTTGTGAAAACTATCGTGTGATTCTCCTATTCCATGGTCAAACAGGTGAACTGTGTTTAATATGACTGGAGTTGCTGGTTTTGGTGCAATC
Organism: Alopecurus myosuroides; assembly: GCA_028641055.1. NCBI lineage: Eukaryota > Viridiplantae > Streptophyta > Magnoliopsida > Poales > Poaceae > Alopecurus > Alopecurus myosuroides. The sequence goes on from CM054063.1 coordinate 76,639,673, forward strand.
ATAGTGCATGATGGAATTATAATTTATTTATTATTTGCTCACCTTTTTTTTCTACATTTGTTTGATGCCACGTCAATTCCTGAAATAACAAATAGATAGCACAAAGAACTTGACATGGTTTAACGTTTCAAGCATGCTTAAATAAAATTGGTTCTTTAACGAGGTTGAGTAAATCGATGCAAAGTACAGTTCCTTGATAAACTGATAATTTGGTGTAGAATCTAGATTTGTTCCGTTGTTAAAACATTTTGCCACCCAGGTTGACTGAAAAATAAGTTTTTTCTAATTCTTCATCACTTTATACTTACACTTTAGCATCATTCCATACATTAATAAGTACCCAGGCTGCCTGAAAGTATCCATTAATCGATGCAAAGCACCCAGGCTGACTGAAAGATAAGTGTTCTTCTCACCTTCTTTGCTCCATGTATATTTGTATTACTCAACAATGTGTTGTCATCATGTCTTCTTCGATAAGATCCATTAATCTGGACATGATATTATCATTCGTTCCAATAGCATCATTCAGTCGAGAATGACATATATATGTCTGTTAGTGTAATATTTTTTCTTGGGGGTGATTGCCAAAATCCAAGTATTTGATTTAGAACTTGAGATACTGCGTAATGCTGACAATTGTATTTTTCTTGTGGATTTTGCTTGCATATCAGATATAATGTTCTGATGTGCTAGCTTTTGACTAAACTTATAGCTTCAGACAGAAATTTGTAACAATAGTCCATCTCTCTTTTTGTTGTTTCCAAGTTTGAAACAAATTTCTAGAAATGTTAATATGCATAATTCGCTGCGTAATGTCGCGCTCTCTATATGTTCAGGAAAAACAGTCATGTATCCAGGTTTGTTTCTCTTCTCCTATTTGTAAATGGTACTTCTCACATTTTGCTTAATGTTGTGCCCTCTATATGTTCAGGAAAAGCATTCATGTATCTGGGTGTGTTTTTCTTCTCCTGTTTGTAAATAGTACTTCTCACATTTTGCTACCTGTCGGTCCTAACCTCATCATGACTACCATTATATCCATAATGAGATCATGACTTTATTTCATCCACCACCTTGCTAGCTTGAAGGACAAACATGACTAACTATACTGCCCTATTGTGAATGTTTGAGGAAAAAGATGTGGTCTTCACCTTCTGGGTGTTAACTGTTTTTGCTGATCTCATGAAACGGGAAAATACATTATTATCTCTTCTTCTTTTATTCCAGGGGAGAGCTTTTCAAAAGAAGATTGGACTAGAGAGCATACAGATTTATGCTTCAATTACTCTTCACTATTGTATCAAATATTTTGCTAGCAATGAATGTGCTTTTAATAAATATGTAATGACCTATTATTTACAACTATTGTTGTCTATATTGCTTTATAAGACAATACAAGATACAGGTAATTAGTGTTATTGATTAACCAATTGAATTAACGGTTGTCGCTAAGACATGCCTTTTAGCATTGTTTTACATCACTCCTTTGACTCTACGATGAAATAACAAATTGGTAACATTGGTAGAAATCGGATGAATCACTTGCATGTTGTTGCGAGAAGTTTGAACTGGTACATTGTACTTATTACATATCTTTTGTAGCTAAACAAAAAAAAGTAACACCGAAAGACTTTGAGCAATCTAGATTTCAATGGTGCAGCAAACCACACTTGTAATATATCTTTTATTCACGTTACGAAAGATAGTGACATGTCTGAAACAGCCACAGACCAACCAGGCTGATCATACAATGCTAAAATGCAATGTAGGCGGCGAGGCGGAGCTCGCGTATCCGTCTAGTACCTTTTATCAAGGATCTCTTGTAATTGTTTCTGAATTTGTTTCCTCTCCTGAGTATTAGTCCTCTAAGGGACTCGGTTTGGTAATGTGGCTCCAGGTATCAAGTCAATTTGGTGTTCAATGCCACGCAATGGTGGCAACCCTGCTGGTACCTCCTCTGGATACACATCATCAAATTCCTGCAACACATTAGAAACACCAATAGAGAGAGGGGTATGGCATTACAAACTAAAATTTCTCCCTTCTGCATGAGCACTATAGGTACTAAACTAGGATCCTCACTAAACTCTCTCAAGTACTCTTTGGTGTCTAACATGCATAATAGGCTCACTCCCTCACTTTTAGTGTTACCACTCACCTTGGTTTTGCTATTATCACTCATAGAAATTTTGTTTTCTCTCATATCATCTCTCTCACTCTCCATCTCAAGATTTACTTCAGTTTTTTGACGAGATTCATTTACAATTTGTTGTGGTGTCATGGGACTCAGAATTATGTCCTTCCCATGCCAATTCAACTGATAAGTATTTGCTCTTCCATGTGTATAGTACTCTTGTCAAACTGCCATGGTCTTCCCAGCAACATGTGACAAACATACATGGGTACTAAATCACACTCAATGGTGACTTTATATGCTTCAATCTTAAACTCAACTCTCACCATGTAGCTCACATTCATCTCTCCTTTATCACTCAACCACTGAATATAATAAGGATGAGGGTGTGAGATATATTTCAGCTTCAGCTTTGCACATAAATCTTTGCTTGCTAAATTTATGCAACTCCCCCCATCAATGATAACTTTGCAAGCCATTTGAGGACCTACAATAGCTTTAGTTTGGAACAAATTGCATATCTGATTTTCTGGAATAACACTAAAAAAGTGTGCAAACAATAGAGGGGTAATGCGTAACATATGCATCAACTGGACCATCATCATCATTATCCTCCTCATTAGGATCAGCATCATCACCTGTTCATACTCATTATCCTCATTAACAAGCATGATTTTCTTATTAGGACAATCTCTCTTGAAGTGCCCCTTTCCTCCACATGTATGACAACTCATATATGTATTTCTAGTTGAGGACATAGTAGAACTACTTGCACTTGCTATTGGTTGGGATGTTTTCTTTGCATTTGAAGTGCTAGTCTCGGGTTTGGAGGATGGGGTACCATGAATTTGAGATGTTTGGGGTGGTGGTGATGAAAAGGCAGAATTTCTAGGAGCAAAACTTCTCCTAGCACTCATCTTAGCCTCCTCGGCCAACTGTGCTTTAGCTTCTCGAGCATGATGTAACCACTCGTTCATGTCATTATATTCACAATGCTCTTAATTTTGAATTGCAACCCTGAGAGGAGACATTGCATAGTATATGTTCTAGTTCCTCTCTAACTCGAGCTCTTTGGAGAATCAATTCCATCTCCCTATAATAAGCATCTACTGACAAAGATCCTTGCTTCTATTGCTGGAGTTTATCATATAGTGTTATAGTGTAATTCTTGGGTACAAATTTGTCCCTCATTACTTGCTTTGTAGTTCTCCATGTAAAAATTTCTGGATCACCAACTTCTGCCCTCAATTGGGTTATATTATCCCACCACAAAAGAGCATAGCCATCAAACCCAGAAGATGCAAGTTTTATTTTTCTATCCTCGGTATAGTCATGCAATCTCCATAGCTGCTCTCTTTTCATCTCAGCAAATATTCCTCCACATCATCAGGATCAAATGTGAAAGGAGGGATAGAAATTTTGGTTTTCCCGAAACCATCATCTTCCCTATTGTTTTCTGGGGCTTGAATTCTTCTAGAAAAGGCATTTCCTCCACGACCATGGACAACATTGCCTCGGCCATTATCCAAATCAGCCTCGTCATGCACATGTGCACCGGCATTAGGAGCTCTTTGTTGCACAATAGTACCTAAGTTAGAAATCTGCCTTGTCAAATTTGTCGCAGATTCTTGTAGCACATGAAAAGATTCTCGAGTAGCAGCAACTTCTATTTTTAGATCTAAAGTGTTTAATTCTTTTTTCAAAGCATCATCATTTTTATCTATTTCTGATGATATTATTTTGTACATTGTATCTCTTAGTGCCTCATACTCATTCCAGTTCACCACATCCTCAGGTTTCTTCTTTGCCTGCACATCAACAACACTAGTAGAATCCATTATGTTAGTGAAAACAAAACAAGTGTAGGTGGGTTTTCTCTCAAGTCACTCAAACCAACAAAATAATTGTGTATCTCACTTCTCCAGAGTGAATAGAAAAATACTTCACCAACCAAGTAGTGGCAACTTTATGTACCAAGTGTGAGAAGAGAATATCAAGGATCTCAGTTTTTACAAGACAAAAAACATGATATATGGTGGGGCTTGGTTGGGATACCTAACAACACCAAAATAGCAACTCCAAATTACTTCCAAATGTGATATAAAAATTTACTAGAAAACACACACACACACTCTTGGAGACAAATGTGGCTACAAACTATCTGTTAAAATTTGTTGCAAGCACTAGAAAGACACTAGCAAAAGAACAATGTAAATCAGGCACAAGATTGCTCAAAGTAGTGTCCAAGAATCACCAAATATGTGTCTCAAGCTTCACTAGTGAAATCAGTAGTATTTCAGCCTCTTTTGTGTTTTCTCTTTTTTTGTATACTTTTCTCTTTTCTCTTTTTTATACTTTTCCACTGGCCAATATATCAACTAGGAGCAATGAATACAAAAACAAAATTATGACACCAAGATATGATCCAAAAAGAGCAGCCTGATGAGCACAAAATATGCCAGTCTTATAGGTAAGTTCCTAGTATTTTTTATGTAGAAAGGCCTTGGCTATGTCTCACAAAGATCCGCAGAGAAAACCTAAAGAAAACAGGGAGAAAACAAAAATAAAACTAAAGAAAAAAGCTAGAAGAGTTCCACGTCAGAAAACTGCTCAATTATGTATCCTCGCGATAGAGATGTGGTAATGGAAGGAATTATGCCTGATTTGTGTCGGGCCGGAAGTGGGTGTGTGGATCTTTGTATTGGGAACGATAGCAATCTTGCCAAAATGTTGTCGGGCAGCACTCCGTGTAGACGTAGGCTTTGCGGCAGGAAAAATGCCTATTTGCTGCCGGGCAGAAGTCTGAATAGGAATAGGTGTTAGGCGTGCGCCAGAAAAACAACAAATCCGCTGCCGGGTAGGGATCTGACTAGTAGTTCGAGTAGGAGTAGATTTCTCACGGTAGGAATTTGAAAGAAACCGTGTCGCGGCAGAACCAACAAAGTGTACTCGGGTTGCACTCCAAAACCCACTCGAAAACAACTAATCTTGGCAGAAAACAACCAATAGATGAACTCAAATCCCGTGGAATTTCTTGTAGATCTCGGATTTGGATCTAGATCCCGAGTAGGAAACAAATAGAAACTCGCAACTGCAATCTTGGTATGATGTTTTCTCGAGAATAATAGCACCAATTTCAACTATACTTGCAACTACAAGATTTTTTTGTGATGATTTTTCTGGTATTGACTCGAATAGAAACAAGAACTAAACTCGAATAGATGAACTAGAAACCCTAAACCTAAAAACACAAAGACACAAAATAGAAAACAGAGACACAAAATCAACAGAAAACAACAACTAGAAGAAGAAATTTGGTGTTGATCTAGGCTATGGCAAACTCTAATCTCTCTCTTTTTGTGTGGATTTTTCTCGATAGAAGAAAAACAACTAAAACTAGGGATAAAATTTTGCTTAAAGAGGCAACCTAGAAATCTGATACCAAGATGATAAGGGGTGGCCTGATCTTCTCAAACAGCAACTCGAAATAGAGTTGATAACTAGTGTGTCACTGAGATCTCTCCTGGATGATACCTAATTGCCAATGCAACATCTTTCAATCCCTATGAATATTCTCAACTACACACTCTTGCACAATGTAGCCACCGACTACAGGTGGCCATGTACCTTCTAATTCCCAATGGAATAGTAGATAACACACATAATTTACAAAGTATCAATACTTCAAGATGAATTCTTACACGCAGATTCAATCGAGAGGCTATGGGGTAATTGTCTAAAACATAGTCTAACCTATTCTTGGCGCAATGGCCAGTTATTTATGAGGGGGTATGGGGTGCGGCCAAAGGCATTGCGCCCCACCACCTTATTGTGCTCGGGTTGGACTCTAATCCAAACTGTTTTATTACAATATAACAGTTCTATCAAATAAGGACTCGCATGCCCAATTCCTAAATGACTAGGACTCTCCTCCTAGCGCATCCACAGAGTGTGGTGCACCACCTTCTCCTTGCTGCTTGTTTTCCCACTTCTAATGTTTGTTTTCCAGCAGCTTTATCTTGTTTTTCTCCATTGTCTTCTTATTTTCCAGCATGTACTTGTTGTTTTCCAGCTCCTCTTGATGTTCTTATCCATTCATGTTTGTGTTATCAATAACCATGACCATACATAAATGCATAGGCTTAGGTAGTATAAAAATTCTCATAAGCAAAACATCATATTCTATTAAGTGTGAGTTCAACTGTTGTTCTAAGAACTTGGTTCTTGGTCTTGTCATAGGTCCAAGTCTCACACAATTATTATTATCTTGAACAACAACATCATCATGTGTGGGTATTAGTGAAGAGCTAGGAATGTCCTCATCAGCCGGATTATCACTTGAGGATCTATGGCAGTTCGCCAACTTATAGGATTTGATTAAGGATATTCACTTGGAAGCCAACATGGAAGACACGATCGCTTGGATATTAACCTCCAATGCTACCTACTCGTCGTCTTCTGCTTACAGAGCCCAATTCTATAACACTACTTCGACGATTCGCCGATATGGAAGGCTTTGGCGCCATCGAAAATCAAGTTGTCTGTATGGCTTGTATCCATAACCGGGTTAATTGTTGGGACCAATGCACATCTTCTCTTCTAATGCTGCTTCTCCAAAATAATTTAGCAAATGGTTACCAATTGGTTGTCAAACCTTCATGTTTCTTGGGCATGTGGCATGATTTTTCGGCGTTAAAAATTTGTGGATATCTATTTCTACCGCGCACTGCAGCCCTAAGAATTGTCCATCATAATGCCCGTTTCTTGGGATATATGAACGAATGCAACGCTAGGGTTTTACGCAATTGCCACTCCACCTCGCTAGCGGTCTTCTCTGTCGTCAAGCATGAGGCCTCTCTTTGGGTTTCAACCGGCGCTCATCTCTTGGATCTTGTAATGCCGCAATGGTAGGATTTTAAATTTTTGGGTGTGGCCATGCTAGTTGTTGTCTAAACCTAAAATTATTCCTCCATATTGATGAAAAGGTAAAGCTTTTGCCTATCTCAAAAAAAAAAAAATAGTCCCTTTTTTCAAGGTAAATGACAGGAGCATTGTCTTTCAATAGAAAAAGAAGAAATCTTCTACAACATCTGCACCGTGGTTTTGAGTAAACTTGTTTGAAAAAATAATTGTATACAAACAGTGTGTGGACTACTCCTGAAGGTGAATCTAGTAACCATGTGTAACCAAACATTCACCCAAGCCATCTTGGCCACCTCTGAATAGGCATGGGAAAAGTTCCATGGTTTGACTAGCTTGGGCCTAATTCAATTTTTCTATTAAATTGGATGTGAGGATTCAATTTGTGAATGAAAATGAACTACTACCATCATCCGGGTTACCATAGTTTTGCCAGTGTTAGTTTTGCACACCCCTACCTCCGAGTACGTTTTGCGCTCGCTGCTAAAATCTTTAGGGTTCATTTTCTTCCTAATATTCCATAGCACATATACTAGGTGGCCACGTCGGTATCTAGCTTTGACGGTCTTGATCTCATCTTCCCTCATTCTCATCACCATCCCAACCTCCTCATATGCACTTGTGGCATAGCCACTAACTCCTCCTCCGTCGTACCTCCATATTAAGTCAATGCCTTCTCTCTTCTCTGATGTTTGTTGCTACATTACCAGCCACCCTAGGCAACCCGCCTCCGCTTGCTAACATTCTTTTGCTCCATGGCCGATAACCCACCCGATATACTCCATTTGTTCACCGCCGCGAATGATCTTGTAGTTCCTTCATTGCCTTATTAAGTGATGTCGCCAGGCATTACCGGCCTTCGCCTCCCTAGCCCTTTCCCCATCTGACATTTCTGAGAACCCTAATTAGAACACAAACCCAGCCCTTATATTGTTGCCACAACAGAGAGATGGAAAGGTCGAAGAGAAAGTGGTCGATGACCTCGCTGGTCAAATTGGAGGACGATGAGGTCATGTGGTACTAATCTCAAGCAATATGGAACATTCAAGCCCACTAAATTCATGCAAACAAATGTTTGATCGTTAAAAATTAATTCTACCTAGAATCAGGATTGCCCTATTGTATATGGTTTGCATACTGCATCATTTGCGCGTCTTCTTGCAATACTAATACTCTCTCAGGTTCCTCAACGTTGTAGGTAAAGACAAAGTAAAACTTGTTCGAAACTTTGAGTGTGTTTATACTTCAAGTATATAAGTATATGCTAATTTGAGGGCAAAAAAATTCAATGTATATAACTTTGTTGGGTTGTAGATGTAAATTTATAATTGTGTTGACATATAAATTAATTGACAACTTTCGATCAAAAGAATGGGTCGTAGACAATAGATAGTTAAATTGCTCACGAGAATTTTTTCTGATAAAATGAATACTAATATTAAGAAGATATCAACACATCGAGGATGCACATGGACAATGCTTTCAACAAGAGAATGTCGCGTGAATGAATCCATTGCTACGATAAAAAAATAAAGGTCGGAGCTAGAGTTTTCACTTTTGAAACTGGAGACCCAACACTCAAGAGACAAGAACGCCACCTAACCAAAGTCGCTCTATGTTGCCATCCCCAAGGTTAGTAGAAATGGTTGTAGCTATGACCCATCGGGGATCAATTGCCAAGTTTGAAGATAATTGCAAAAAAAAAACATCATATTTGGGGCAACTACTTCGAAAAAACCACCGGGATTCAGATTTTTTGACACCCCATTGGATGTGTGACGTCATATGTGTACCAAGGTAAAAATATCCTTCCAGTGTCTCACGACATGCCTGCCATATGGGAGGCGCCTTTGATGATCACTTTGTCAATTTAGGATCTCCATGACTTAATTCTCTTTGTGTGAGTGTTGATGGTACAGTGTGTATTTATGTGTATGATGTGCATAGGGTAAGCTTCTATATTGTACTCGATGGAGTTTGTGAAAAAAATGGTCCTTGCCACATTAGTCAAACTATGCAACAATCCGTCACGCGCATGGTTAATGTGTGTGCGCTCCGGTTCTCTCTTTACACATCCAACAACTTTGGAAACCAAATAAGTCATTTCCTAGAATCTTGCACATACCTAGCTAGCTACCATAAAAACAAAAGCATGCAGCATGCACTCGTTTTGTTAATATGTAAAACAAAAACAGAAAAGCCGCAGTCCACTTGGCTATGCCCATGAAGAATAAGTATAAACACAGGATGTATGAACAGACTTGAGTAGCCACACATATTTCTCTATAAAAAACATGCTAAAGTAACACTCATCCACTATAGCATCATGGTCTCGCTAACTTTTGATCAAGAAAAACAATAATGTGTAACCACTATTTCATTTCTCTATACACATTGCCGGTCCCTTGGTCACCGGCCAATGTGGCTTTATACCCAAAAGGAAGCTTTGAACGAAATAAATTAATAAAACCCCAAGAAAGGAAGAAAAAATAAGTGTGAAAAAATAAGTAGCTTTGGAGCTAGCAGTGGAGGAGGCAATCATGATGAAGAATCATCCTGGTCAGTGATCTCCTTCCTGGAGAGACCCAACTACCTCCTCAACTAGACGCACGATTACCAGCAGCTTGATCATACATTCTGGTTAGTGAAGTAGTAGCGCTAAAGCATGGTTAGCGGGTTACTTATACTAGTTACACCGCGTGATGGGGTCGATTAGTAGTAGTTGATTAACTGCGCGAGTGAGTGTTAAACGTGCGTCAAATTTTGGGAGAAGCTTTACGCGGTAGCTAGCATGGAGTATGTAGCATATTTAGGACAGTTTGGTAGCACCGACAGAGTTGAGTCCATTAAGCAAACCAGAATGCAGATGCTCCTTCCGCTAGTCGCCACATTGCTCGTCTCGTCATGCCAGCGGCCGGTGGCCGCGTCACCGGCGGCGGCGTGCCGGTCGCAGTGCGGCGGGGTGGACATCCCGTACCCGTTTGGCATCGGCCGCGGCTGCTACCTAGACGCCACCGGGGACAGGGCCTTCGAGGTCGCCTGCCACCACAACGGCACCGCCGAGGTGCCCCGTCTCGTCGTGGACGGCTTCGAGGTGCTCAGCGTGGACCCTCGGCGCGGCAAGATGCGCGTCCCGAGCCCGGTCAGCTCGTGGTGCTACGACGGCGCGTCGCGGTCCATGGGCACGCAGAACATTTGGTCCTTCAACTCCAAGGCGCTCCGCATCTCCGACGCGGACAACAAGCTCGCCGTCGTCGGGTGCAGCGCGCTCGCGTACATCGGCTCCCGGGAAGGCGACGTCGAGAACCGGTACGTGGTCGGGTGCCACGCCCAGTGCGCGAGCGCGGCGTCGCTGCCGCGCGACGGCGCCCCGTGCAACGGCACGGGCTGCTGCCTCACGCCGATCCCGAAAGGGATCAGCTACTTCGACGTGGGCTTCGACGACCGGTACAACAGCACCGCGGTCGCGGGGTTCAGCCCGTGCGGGTACGCCGTGCTGGTCGAGGAGGCGGCGTTCGAGTTCCGGCCGAGCTACGTCACCACCGGCGCGCTCATGGACGAAGCTGCCACCGGGACGCGGCTGTCGGCGGTGCTGGACTGGGTGGTGGGGAACCAGACGTGCCGGGATGCGCAGCAGAAGAAGAAGGCGTACGCGTGCTTGAGTGCTAACAGCGACTGCGTCGACTCCACCAACGGACTGGGCTACCGGTGTAACTGCTCCAAAGGCTACCAAGGAAATCCGTACATCCTCGGTGGCTGCCAAGGTATGGATTTTACGGTCTTGACTTTTCATCACTTCAACAGAAATTTGTACTAATTACATACCAAAAATCAAACTACCGAAGAATGATGGTGCGTCAGTCCACACCGTCCGATCAAGAGGGGGAGAGGGAGAGGTGAAATGATGAAGAAGAGGAGTGGGTGGTTAATTCGCGAGCTCGACGTGGCGATGCGGCATTGCCTGATGATTGAGATTGTCACCCCTTGAGGCGGACGGATAATATAAGCCCTTCTCGAGCTTAAAGGGATGCTCGATCGAGACGATGGTGAACTGCCGTAAGAGATTTGCGATTTAGGAGGACGAGGATAGAGGTGAACGGTACGGGATAGAGGAGAAGCAGGGCGGGCAAGATTGGGAGGGGAAGAAGCGCGAGGTTGTACCGGTAGCACCACTAGAGGAGGGGTAGGATTAGGTCATTAGAAAGAGGGTGTCTGCATCGGAGAGAGTTCAAAACGATCACTCTCGAAGAGTAAGGGCAATCGCGCACTAGAACAACATATTTTAAAACTTTATGCAATTATCCACCACAATGTTATAAGTTTCTCTAAGAGTAGGGCGTTTCACTTTGGGTTAGCTAACACTAGCGGAGCTTGGGCTGAATGCGTGGGGGGGGGGGGGGGGTCAAATGGGTAACTTTGCCATGTTGGGCCGGTGTTGGGGGAAAATGGGCCAAACTTCAATGATTTTCGAGCAAAATGAGCTAAAATGCACTGATTTTTTGCAAAAAAGTCTTGGTCTTGGGGGGCGGCGCCCCCCCTAACATCAACATAGCTCTGTCTCTGTTAGCCAAGATGGTGGATGACGACTATGGAAGCTAACATGGCGGTTGTATTCTCTCTGGGTGAAAACCTCATAATCTAGCTTTCCTTCGTGGTCACGAAACGTCAATGTGTGCATGATGTTTCATTGCGGAAGGTGTTGGTTCGTAGATCTGTCTACCATGTTGTAGATAAGATCCTAAGCTAATATTTTAGTGTTCTACCTATATTCTTTTCATAGGAGCACCAATACATAAAGTGTCAGTATCGGGTGGCCCAAATAATTTCTTAAATTTATAAATTGTTCATATTAAATGGTTGAGGTGCCATGACACTAGTCCACCGTGGACCTTATAAACCAAGATTACTTTTTTCGCTTACTTTCTCTCGCCTTAAACAGTAGCCTTAGTCATTTTTGTAAGAAAACTGTCCGTAGCTCTAGCATTACTGTTGGCGACTCCCAAGCGAAAAAAATGACAAATTGGGAGGCTCAGGAAAAAATTGAGAGTATGTTACAGACTGAAGTGAAAGCATCAGGTTGGTCTGCACATTTTCACGAGCCGTGATTTTAGAGCCGTGAGCCCATGCCTTCACTCCGCGTAAACCTGTAAGCGTGATTCCCTAAGTGGAGTCCATAGACGTAGCTGGAGTCACCGGTGTAGTCTCAAGTTCTCTCGGAACCTTCAAGCTAGGAATTAGGGGGTTTTGTCAAGTCTAAGGTGTTATGTTCCGTCTGAAACTTATGAGTGCATAGCTCTGCCATTTCTTGTGCATTGGTGTTCTAGGTGATGAGGCATGACTTCGTGTGTTTGTGACAAATTCCAATTTCGTAACGAAAGTGGGAGCGAGGTGGCCCTTTAAATCAAATAACCTATTAATTTTAACGTATCTAATTCCTAAATCAATGGTTACACCAGTGCCGGGTTTTTATATCCAAGATCACTATCTCATTTCTTAGATAACTAGAAAACAAAGCCAACAATTAAATGGCATGATTAATTATGTAGAAAACCTCATGTGTTTTGTGGTGATCGAACATGTTATATGTGTTGTCTCTTTCTCTATAGTTGCATGCAACATTCACATCTTTATCAAAAAAAAATGCAACATTCACATTGATGACCATCATTGTACGTGTTCTAATTAGTTCTTCTCGAAAAGAGATATTGACCTTAGGCTAGTCACAAACTCACAATGGGGAGTAACATAGACCAGTAACATACACGTTATTCTAGTCTATGTTACCACCTCCACAATGGGTAGTAACCAACATGTGGTGTCATGTAAGCCCTATTAATTATCTTATAGACTCATATTGTCTTGGGGTATGTGATGTTACGGTAACTAGCTAAGTTACCACAACACTCTCTCTCCTTATTAAATACGTGCCACATCAGCTTTTTGTCCTACGTGGCATCGATGTTACTAGTGAAGTTCCTCCCACTGGGGCTAGCCTTATATAGATACAAATTGTATTTTTGATAAGGGACATGTGGAGTAACATATTGTAAGCTTTTCAAATCAACAATCTTGGGGCTTTTCTTTGGCAGATATTAACGAGTGCGAGGTGAAGGGAAAGTATCCATGTATTATTGCTGATACCTGCATCAACACGATTGGAGGGTACAAATGCCCATGCCCTGCACATAAACGAGGCAACGATGACGGAACATGCCAAGAATACAAACATGGAACTTTATACCAAATCGCAATTGGTATGCATGCCTCTCCTCTGTGCGTCTCTTGAAATTACATGGATCAAACTCTCAAATTCCATTCGTTCATTCTCATTCAGGTGTTAGCATCGGCGTGGTGATGCTGGCCCTGGGCACGTCCTGCACGTACGCGATTCAGGAGAAGCGGCGGCTGGCGGTGATCAAGACACGGCACTTCCGGCAGCACGGCGGGCACCTCCTCTTCGAGGAGATGAAGAAGTCCATCAACAAGCAGGGGATCTCCTTCACGCTCTTCACCAGGCAGGAGCTGCAGGAGGCTACGGGCGACTTCGACGAGCGGCACGTGCTGGGAAAGGGCGGCAACGGCACCGTGTACCGCGGCACGCTCCGGGACGGCACGGCGGTGGCGATCAAGCGGTGCCGGGTCGCCGGCGAGGACGAGCGGCAGCAGCGGGAGTTCGGCAAGGAGACGCTCATCCTGTCCCAGATCAACCACAAGAACATCGTGAAGCTGTACGGGTGCTGCCTTGAGGTGGAGGTTCCGATGCTGGTGTACCAGTTCATCCCCAACGGCACCCTGTACCAGCTCATCCACGGCGGCGCCGTGGTGCCGTTCGCGGTGCGCCTCCGGATCGCGCACGAGACGGCGGAGGCGCTGGCGTACCTGCACTCGATGGCGTCCCCGCCCATCATCCACGGCGACGTCAAGTCCCCCAACATCCTGCTCGACGAGGGCTACGGCGCCAAGGTGTCGGACTTCGGGGCGTCGTCGCTGGCGCCGGCGCCGGCGGACGAGGCGCACCTGGTGACGTTCGTGCAGGGGACGTGCGGGTACCTGGACCCGGAGTACATGCAGACGTGCCGGCTGACGGAGAAGAGCGACGTGTACAGCTTCGGCGTGGTGCTCCTGGAGCTGCTCACGTCGCGGAAGGCGCTGAACCTCGCCGCGCCCGACGACGAGAAGAGCCTCGCGGCGAGCTTCCTCTCGGCGGCGAGGGAGGCCCGGCTGGACGGCCTGCTGGACGAGCGGATCAAGAGCGAGGTGAGGGCGGAGGCGCTGGAGCGGGTGGCGAAGCTCGCCAAGATGTGCCTGGAGATGTCCGGGGAGAGGAGGCCCTCCATGCGAGAGGTCGCCGAGGAGCTTGATAAGATTAGGAAGACGTCGTCGTCGTCACAGCATCCATGCCAGCTGCTAGGTGAGGATGAGGCTCACTCTATCTCTATAGTGGATGACGTGAGTGATAGCCTGATAGAGAGTGATCAATCGACCTACTCCTACTGAATTACTACTACTGTACTTGATTTGGGTGCGTTGGAGCTGGATGTTCTTGATTAGATCACCAAACATGCATCTATGTACTCCGTCTGAGAACGATCGATGTAGCTTACGTACTTATACTACTAGTCTACTACTTCTTTTTTACTTACTACTACTATTAGGAATTTAGGATTAGTGGTACGACAGGTTTGACAAATACAGCGCAGTGATGATTACATGACATGGTACAAATAAATGTGTGCAAACAGGATTGTGTTAGACAATGTACGTATATTGGAATCGTGTAGGCTTCTGCCCTGTGAGTACAATTCAGATGATGAGAGAACACGTGTACATGTAGAGAGAAAAAACGTACTGCCTGCACGTTGAAAGACAACACACGTATTCCCTGGACGGAAGCGAGCTTCACGGCTGCCGTGACTCTGAGAGAGGCACCACCGAGGAAGTTGGTGTTCCGTCGCACGGCGGTTCCTCCGTCCGGTGATGAGTGATGGCTATAAGTCGTGGCGGCGGCCGATGGCGAGCGCCCTGACGAAGCACGCGGAGGCGCCGACGGAGAGCGCCGCGAAGGCCGGCGGCACGAGGATGTCGGCGCCGGTCCGCCCGGCCATCCTGGCCAGCACGCACACGTGGTCACCGCCGCCGTCGAGCGGCACCCGCACCGCCCCGACCGGGCACACGCCGCCTCCGCCGCCGGTGAGCGCCCACACGAACGCAGCCTCCGGCGCGAACGACGCCACGGACACGGCCAGCGCCAGCGTGCCGGCCCATGCCGCGGGGCCCAGCACGGCGGCCACCACCACGACCACCATCGCCGCCGCCGCTCCCCCGCCAATAGCAGCGCCACCACGAGCGGATGCATCGGTCAGTTGAGATGGGTGGAGCTCGATCCGCGTGATCAGCATACGCGCGCGAGCCGGCCGTGCGCTCGGGTAGATATATATGCGGAGGCGGAAGGGGAGTGGGGAGGATCCGAGTCCGAGGTACCAAACGGTACCAAACGGTAAATTTGGATTGTAAAGTGGTAGTTTTATGCTAATTTCTATGGTTTCTACTTTGCGGTCACGTGTTGGCCGGACAAGTTTGAACCTTCCAAAGAAAATGACTATTCCTTTGATTCATAGGATAGGGAAAAAAAAAAAAAAGAATGTCATGCCTTAGTGAATACGCTATGAAAAGAGCGATTCTATTTGATGATTGTGCCGAATGAATTTTTCATGAGATTGTACCTCATGCTATTTTCATATAGAATTTACACTAGAAGATTTCTATATAATTATTTTTACAGTTTCTAATTCTCAGCTAGCTGAGATTTTGCTTAACACTCAGTCACATGCGGGATCATTGGATTTTTGTGTTGGTTTACCATTGGTGTTCTGTTGCCGTTCTCGTTCAGCAAGGGCTAGTTGTTGGGCCTTTTGTCATGTGGGCTGGGTTTTTTGTTGTGTGATGTCATGTGGGCTAGTTTACCACGGACACGGCCAGCGCCAGCGTGCCGGCCCACGCCGCGGGGCCCAGCACGGCGGCCACCACCATGACCACCATCGCCGCCGCCGCTCCCCCACCAATAGCAGCGCCACCACAAGCGGATGCATCGGTCAGTTGAGATGGGTGGAGCTCGATCCGCGTGATCAGCATACGCGCGCGAGCCGGCCGTGCACGCGGGTAGATATATATGCGGAGGCGGAAGGGGAGTGGGGAGGATCCGAGTCCGAGGTACCAAACGGTAAATTTGGATTTTAAAGTGGTAGTTTTATGCTAATTTCTATGGTTTCTACTTTGCGGTCACGTGTTGGCCGGACAAGTTTGAACCTTCCAAAGAAAATGACTATTCCTTTGATTCATAGGATAGGGAAAGAAAAAAAAAATACAATGTCATGCCTTAGTGAATACGCTATGAAAAGAGCGATTCTATTTGATGATTGTGCCGAATGAATTTTCATGAGATTGTACCTCATGCTATTTTCATATAGAATTTACACTAGAAGATTTCTATATGATTATTTTTACGGTTTTGCTAATTCTCAGCTAGCTGAGATTTTGCTTAACACTCAGTCACATGCGGGATCATTGGATTTTTATGTTGCTTTACCATTGGTGTTCTGTTGCCGTTCTCGTTCAGCAAGGGCTAGTTGTTGGGCCTTTTGTCATGTGGGCTGGGTTTTTTGTTGTGTGATAGCAGGTTAGGGTGGTAGCAGGCTGTAGGGGAAGGTTGGACGAGGCATTCCTAGTTTTTTTTTCAACTTTTTTTTCCACATATGTATAGAAAAAATACCGTGTGATATATGGTAGATTTGAAATTAATTTATTTTACCACCATTTTTCTAAGTTGTAAGCCCAACTAGTTGTGGCTGCTATGAAGTGACGCTTCCAGTCTCGTGGGTCTCGGTTGTGTTTTTCAACGCGTGCGTTATGCCGCAATTTGGCCACGCGTTGATTTTGGTGAGCCGTCGGGTGGCAATGTCATCCGTCCCATATGGCGTGGTGTCCCTTCAGTTCGCGTGCTCCATATATCATCGTGCTTGGAATGGCAGTACATCTATCGCGGCCGCTAGTTGTTTTATGGGCCTTTTTTTGTGTGTTTTAAGGCTTGTAGTGATTTCTATCTGTCGTGGTGGTATCGCGGCAGATGCCATAGGATGGCTAACTGTTTGGGGTCGATGGACGCTGGAGGTGATCGGGGAGAGATCACACGGCGAGTGGCCGCGTGTAGGATGAATCTAACACTGCAAACTACCAGATCTTACCCAGGCTCAGGGCCCTCGTGTGGAGGTAACACCCCTACTCCTGCCCTTCTCTTTATATGTGTGTTCACCGAGTAGCCACAGTACAATCAGGCCTTCAGCCGAGTAGCCACTCTGCTCTCTAGCTCTCTCTACGTGAAGCAAATGTCAAGTGTGTGATGCCTAAGTTCCGAACCGCTCACAGGAGGATGCTGGGCACCTTATATACTGGTGCCCAGCCGAATAGAAAACGACTATAGGGTACGACTTGACGTGACAGGCGCACTGCAGAACAGAGCACGCCTCCGGCTTCTCGCTGAGGCGGGTGCGAGAAGTCGTCGCGCGCCGTTCGGTGATGGGACTTGTCCACCTTGTCAGTGAGATAGGGTAGGACCCTAGCCCTGTCATGTCCCCTCCGTCAGTGATAGGACTTGACAGGCGGCTACCGCACTTAGCCACGCCGTAGCGCGGATAATCACGCGCTCCGTAAGTTGAACCGCACGCCGTACGGACGCAGGATACGCGGGATCCTTTGTCAGAACGGCTCCATTGACTTCTGGCCCGAGTAGGAATCCACTCCTTCTACCCGGACTACTTCCTCTACTCAGAAGAACATAACTTCCTTGATTCTTCCTTCTGGCCATTGGTGTGTACGACCGGATAGCAGTCGACCGGGTAGCAAGTACCGGGTAGCCAGCTACTCAGTCAAACATCTCCTTTGACCTTGCCTTTAGCACTTGCCTTACCCCTACTCGGGGGTAACCCCCCGATATTAGTCCCCGAAGCTGGTAGAGTCCTGCGAACTCGTTTACTGGGCCCTGCCAGCTTAAAAACAAATCTTGTCTTCGTACTGTAAGATGCCGAGTAGCACCTCCGTGTAGCCTTTAACTCTTGCTTGAATCTCTTCTTCTCCGAGTAGCACTGTCTTTCTTCTCTGATGCCGAGTAAAATGACTTAGAGAAATTTCGAACAGAATCCCGCTGTGACAGAGCAAATCCACATCTCTGTGTCGCTACAGGGCACGTGTCACACCCCCGTACCCCCGACGCCTCGGTGCCTGGGATACAGCAGGCCACGCGCCCATAACTGCGACCAGGG
Source organism: Alopecurus myosuroides (assembly GCA_028641055.1). Lineage (NCBI taxonomy): Eukaryota > Viridiplantae > Streptophyta > Magnoliopsida > Poales > Poaceae > Alopecurus > Alopecurus myosuroides. The sequence continues at coordinate 76,658,042 of CM054063.1, forward strand.
CCCACTAGCCCGTTAAGTCACTTCAACCGCACTCAAGTGCCCACGATCTCGACGGGGGATTAACTGCGCCCGTTACGCGCGCGATATGCGCTGTGTGCGTTTCTAACGGTTGCGCAACCCACGCCGCACAATCTCCGCGCACGATCAATCCGCGAATAACTACTTGGTAACTGCAACTCGAGGGGGCGAGATAAATACCCCCTCGACGCTCCCTTCTTCTCTTTCCTGCTCTTTCCCATCTCCTGCCCCTTCGTCTCTCCGCCGCCGTCGAGCACATCGCCACCACAACCGCTTTCCGCGCCGCTGCTCCACGCGCCGCCAAGGAGACAGAGAGAGATCCAGACTCCGATTCGCGTCTCCCACCAGTGCCTCCGCTTCCCAGATTCGCATCTCTGCCGCCATGGCTGCACGCGGAGACGACGACGCCGCCGCCCGCGCCGACTGGGAAGGCTCCGAAGTCACGGCAGAGGACTGCCAGTGGCTGGTAAACACACGCCGCGTGCCTCCCGGCGTGGTGTGTCGACATCCAGGTAACGAGATCATCCCTAAGCCCGAAAAGGATGAATACATTGTTTTTCTTGCGCACTTCAAGCGCGGCTTCGGACTTCCGATTTCCGACTTCTTCTCCAAATTCCTTGAACACTTTGGCCTTTAGCCACACCACCTCCCACCAAATTCTCTCATCATGCTCTCCACCCACGCCGTGGTGTGTGAAGCATTTCTTGGCGTGGACCCAACAATCCACACATGGGCACACTACTTCTTCCTCCGCAAACAAAGCATCCCCAATCCGGGTAAGACAGATAGCGCCCGCGCCATGACCCAGACAGGCTGCGCCATGATGCTGCAGCGCTCCACTGGTAGCCACCCAAGAGTCAAGGGCCTGGAATCTGTGCGCAAGTGGCAGCGCAGCTTCCTCTACGTGAAGAACGTGGCCACGGAAGAAGGGAAGCCAATCCAGGTTCAGATAGGGCTACCCAAGTTCAAGAACGTTCTGCCCACTCAGCAGAACTGGGGCTACCATCCGAAGAAATCCATCGAGGACGTTGTCCAGGTTGAGCTACGCCTGAGCGAGTTGCGGGAGGAGGGATTCCGCCGAGATGATCCTATCGCGTGCTGGATCTCGCGCTGGGTACTCCCGCTCCAGCTCCGCTCACACAAGATGTGCTACATGGGAGGATCTCGTGACTGCACAAGGACAACCACCTTCGAGCTCACCAAGGCGGATGTGGCTATCTGGGTGAGGTCCATCATGCAGACCATGCTCTCTGACGAGTGGCTGTATGTCTTCGAGCCGTATAGCCGCACCAAGCGCATTGGACAGGTTAGCCTTCTACACTTTGCTTTTGCACTTTGATACCGAGTAGAACACCATGAATATTCTGTTTGGCTTTATATCCTTTGTGTTTGCATGCCGTGTCGAGTAGAAATCCTTAGCTGAATATGCTTTGTGTTTGCACGTTATCCCGAGTAGAATTACTTAGACAAATATGCTTTGTGTTTGCATGTCTTTCCGAGTAGATCTCAACTCACCGTGCTATTTTGCTTGTCTTCACAGCACATTGATCGGCAGCGAAAAGAAGATTCTGAGGTCTTCGAGAGCAACTGGCACGCTGACCGTGAAGAGGATGACGAGAAGGCCTACGACACGCAGGACACCCTCAGCACCCCGCATGCCTCTCAGCCTGGTAAGCACCGAGTAGACGCGTCTATCCGGGACTGGTCCGAGGTTGACGAAGGTGACCAAGTTCACCTATCTGCTTACCAGCAACACAGTTTACTTCCCTTCTCTGCTTCTAAATCTTCTATTTCTCCTTCTACTCTGCAGAGGACCCCGAGCTGGAGGGTGATGACGAGGCTTTGGAGGTTAACCCTCTGTCTGTGGCTACTCCCCCAACTCGGAAGAGGACGGGCAGTGGTGCCCAAGAACCTGCTTCCAAGAAGCCGAAGAAGGGGGAAGAAGGTCGTCACTGGCAGAAGACAACCTCCCACCGTCAAAGGGTAAACTACTTCATCCGAGTACCAATTCGTTGCTGCTTCTCGCTACACCTTTCTCTGCTTCTTTCTTTCTGACTTGTTTCCTTCTTCCAGCACCCCTCTGGACGCTGATGCTGCCGCGGCCCCCACTCGCATCAAGAGGAAACCCGTTGTGGACCTCGAGAAGCTCGTCGACCTCTCCGACGATGAAGATGAGCCAGCTCCACAGGCTAGGGCGCGTGCGCCCTCTCCTGTGAAGCTAGAAGAAGAAGAAGAAGACACGGGCGCCGAGAACACGGGCGCTGGTGACCAAGATGAGAACCTGGAGCAGCAGACCTACGCGCACCAGAGTGCGCAGGATGCTGCTCACGACGGGACACCTCCCTCTCCCCCAGCTACCTCAGCTGGAGAGAATGTTGATCAAGGACCCGAGAACCAAGACCGTGCTGCCCTTGTGCGGCCGGAAGACAACACCGAGCAGCAGGAAGAACAAGCTGCAGCTCAAGATGACCCCGCGGCCGGGCCGCGGGTAAAAGAACAAGTTGACGCAAGACCTGATCCCGCTGCCGAGCAGCGGGTTGAGAAGACTGTGGTGGAGCCCGTGCTCCAGAGCAAAGCGCAGCCAGACGCTGCGCAGGGTAGCCGGCCCCTTGTGGCGCCTACCCAGCAGGCTACTCCACCGACTGCACCAAGCCCTCCACCAAAACAGAACACAACCAAGACTACATCTCAGCAGATGCCTCCTCCCACCTCACGCCAAGTGCCTCCGTCCACTTCTCGGACGGACACTGCTTCCAAGAAGACCACCAAGCCTGAAGCCACAACTCTCCGCAAGAATCCGTCGCGCCAGGTTGCGTAGCATGCAGATCTGATGCCACCACCCAAGGCACCTACTGCGTCAACCAGGAAACCGACAGTGAAGAGCACACAACTCACCATCGGCGCTGCTGGCGGATCTGCTGGCCCAGGCGAAGGATCAAGTGCTGAAGGTGCTGCTCGGGCACAAGGAAGCTGGCCATCATACCTGCTGTCCGTGTCCAAGCAACACAACATCTCTCTGGCCAAGGGCGAGAAGCGGCTTTCCGCCTTGAAGGAAGGCCAAGCCAAGGCAGCGGACGCCAAGCTCAAAGCCAAGAAACCCGTTGAGTTCCACTCGCGCGAAGCCGGTGAGGATGAGATCGAATCAGAAGGGCTATCTGCGGTCCTGGACCGGGTAGGCTTTATTGATAAGGTATGGGAGAGCGACGCTCACGGCATCGATAAGTTGAACGGCAGCACTTTGGGCACAGTTGACCACTACCGCGTCGACTGGAACAAAGCCGACCTCGGCTCTCTTCCAATGACCGTCGCCTCCAACACCTGCACACTAGGCGGGAAGCTGCTCTGCCTCCGCAAAGCCGCCGAGGACGTCGAGCAAACATACGTTGTAAGTTTTTTCTTGCTTTTCCGAGTTGCCGTTTCTCTTCTCTTCTGTTCTTCTTTTTCTCCTTAACCACTCCCCAGTCCCCGAGATTCAGGCCGAGTAGGCGATTACTCAATCGAGTTGCCGTCTTCTCGGGCCAAATCTTCCAAAAAAAATCTCTAACTCCTTTTCTTCTCTTTCACAGAATAGCCTCCTGAAGAGGACCAATTTATTCCGCCGGCTGCTCTGGAACCACAGCATAGCCAAGAACCGCATCGCGGCTCTTGAAGCCGAACGCAAGGATGATGCCGCGATGGAGCAGGCGGCCCTGGACCGCGCTCTCAAATCTCTGAGATAGAAAGTAAGCTTGTAGCTATTCGGTTTGTGCGTTTTGTGTTTACGCCCGCGTTTGCTTTTTGCTCTAACTCTGTTTACTCTGCAGGCAAGTTCAACGAGCTGAAGAAGGAGCACAAACACTGCCATGTCTTCTCTTCCTCCGCCGAAAGCAAAATCAAGCATCTGGAAGGTGAGTTGTTTTCCACTTTGCACTTGTGCTTTTTTCTTTAATTGTTTACTCTACTAATAGTGCTATCGTTTTCGCAGAAGAATACAAGAAATTCTGGGAGCAGCACCTCAACTGCCTGATGCCTGCCGAGGTGAAGCAGCAGCTGGAAACCCGAGAGGCAGAGCTGCAGAAGGAACGCGACGCAGAGCGCGCCGAGTTCGAGCAGATGCAGGTCCAGCTCAAGAGTGCTCTCCAGGATGCCCTGGACCAAGCTGCCGAGAAGGAAGAGGTCAAGAAAACTTCCAAGGCCAGAGAGAAGACCCTCGAGCTGGAACTCAAAGTGTTGAAGACGCACAACGAGCAGCTCATGATCCAGATCGACAACGCGCGCAGCATCGAAGACAGGCACATTGCTGATGAGGAGGACTGGAAGATCAAGTTGGACGCGCTGCTTGTGGATCTCCAAAGTGAGTTTATGCTTCTCTGCACCTGGATGCTTCTCTTTTCTCTTCCGCTTGGCTTGCTTTTCTTCTCACCTTTTCTACCTGGTTTCATCTCTTCTCTGCCTTTGATTCCAACTCTTGTTGGTTTCTCTTTCAGATATCTTCCCTGATCTCCGCGCTGCTAGCACGCCTGCTCTGGCTAAAGCACAAGAACTCCGAGCTGCCTCCGGACTGCCCACGGACACCAAATCCACTATCGGCGACAATCTTACCAGCATCAAGTCACAACTTCGCCAACTCAAAGGCTTGGGCACCACCATGGTGTCCACAGCCTACAAGCTGCATGACTTGTTCTGGTCTGATGAATCTGCGCCCAACACCCTCCGCGAGATCTCCGTGAAGCTGGACGGCGTGAAGGCCGAGTTGAAGAAGTGGCGTGCTTCCGCAGCTCGGGCAGGAGCTGATGAGTTGCTTCACTTCATCTGCAGCTGGTATGAGAACCTCAACCTTGACAGGATCCTCGAGATGCACCAAGACTCCAAGTGGACCAAGGATCCCGACTGCGTTGCTCGCCGGAAGGCAGTAGCCTACGAGATAGCCTCCTACGCGGACACCGCAAACTACATCGAAGGCCTCCCCGAGCCAGACACTGAGGTGGAAAGCGAGGACGACGATGAAGATGAGGACACCGAGTCGGAGGACTTGAGTGTGTTCGAAGAAGGTGCCGCCAAGGGAGCTGCCGAGAAGGGAAAGGGCCAAGTCGTGGAGGGATCCGAGTTGGGCACTGGCGCGGGTGCCGAGCAGGGGCAGTCTAGCGCACAAGGGGCCACTGTCACCACCGAGATGGTGATCAACCAGGCGGCACCCGAGTTGGGCTCAACTGCAGCTGCTACGCCCGACGCCGCTACTCTACTCAGGACCCAGTCCACTGCATCCACTTCGAGCACTGATCCCATCTCTGTTGCCACGGCCACCTCCGACCAAGCTTCCAAGATGGACATTGATGCTGATGCTGAGAAGGCCGACGCCGAGAAAACTGCTGCAGACAACACTGATGCCACTGACAACACTGCTGCTGCCTGAAACATTTATCTTAAACTTTCATCAGATCCCCGGGATGCCGGGTGCAAATGTATCCATACTATTAAGTCTTTGTTGCTACTCAGTTTTATTCAGTTTGAAGTTTGATATTTGATATTTGAGCAACTCTGGCTCGATGCCGGGTTTCATTATTAGGCAAGTCCCCGAGTTGCATTTTTTATCCGCTCTTCTCTTTTCGTCTCAGCTCTTACCTGCCACTTGTGGCTTTTTTGGTAGTCGAGTCACAAGATGTCAAAGATTGAGTTTCAAATACTTAGCCACTTAGAAACATTCATAGTAACGCTGCCCACCACTTAGCCAAAAAAAGTTAACAAAAAGCAGTAAAGAACACTCTACTCGGTTCCTGCACTCCTCTTTTCCTTAGTCATTTTTCATGTGCTCATTGACCTCTGGCTTGTTCTCTTGCTTGCCACGAAGTCGGGTTTCGGACAGCAGCAGAGTCAAAGAGTTGGCCCTTAGGTTTAAACACATTACTAAATACACTTATGAAATTCTAAGCAGAGCAACCGAGTAGACAAAGGTAAAACAGAGTAGAACCACACAGAGCAAGTTTGGACAGGGGCAGTCCTCGAGTTCGAATTCGGAGTGCCGACTAGAATTTTAACTCGGGTGAGAATACATACACATTTTGCTCATGAATGAAAGCGGCGGAGTAGAGCTACATTCCAGGGGCGCTTAGATTCCTCTCCTGCTCTATCCGGCCTGTTCTTCTGGGGTGCCTGTACGTCAACCAGGTAGTACGCATCATTGTGTAGAGCCTTGCTCACAATGAATGGCCCTACCCACGGAGGAGATAACTTGTCCATCCCGGCTGTGCGTTGCACGAGCCTAAAGACCATGTCTCCTTCTCTAAAAACCCTTGGGTTCACTTTCCGGTTGTGATAACGCCTCAAGTTTTGCTAGTAAACAGCTGAACGTTACAGACCAAGCTCTCTTGCTTCTTCTAGCAGGTCAACGTCATTTTCTCGAGCTTCTCTCGCCTCCGCCTCCGTGTAGAGGGTTACTCGGGGCGAGTCATGCTCTAGGTCAGTTGGAAACACGGCCTCGGCTCCATAAACCAGGAAGAATTATGTGTAGCCGGTTGACCGGTTAGGGGTAGTCCTTAGACTCCACAACACCGCTGGCAGCTCGTCTATCCAACACCCAGGTGTTTTCAGCAGTGGCTCAATCAGCCTTGGCTTTATGCCGGATAGCACCATGCCATTTGCTCTTTCAACTTGCCCATTGGAGGCGGGATGCGCAACAGATGCAACATCTAGACGAATATGCTTATTTCTACAGAACCTTGCAAAGGCACCCTCAGCAAAATTTGTGCCATTATCCGTGATGATGTTGTGCGGGTAGCCGTATCTCAGGATCACATCCTTCAGAAAACTCACAGCCGTGGCTCCATCGCACTTCCGAATAGGCTTCACTTCAATCCACTTGGTGAACTTGTCAATCATGGCTAGGATGTGAGTCATATTGCCTCTAGCCGGCTTGAAGGGACCAACCATTTCCAAACACCAAACTGCAAATGGCCAAGTAATGGGAATGGTCTTCAACTCGGAAGCAGGCATGTGAATCTTACTTGCAAATCTTTGGCAGCCGTTGCACTTCCTCACAATATCTTCAGCTTGCTTCAAGGCAGTGAGCCAAAAGAAACCATGCCGAAAAGCTTTGTTGACCAGAGCCCGAGAAGAGGCGTGATGTCCGCATTCTCCCTGATGTATCTCCATCAATATTTCTTCTCCTTCTTCTAGTTTCACACAGCGTTGCAACACGCCAGTAGGACTTCTTCTATGCAGCGCTTCTCTGAAAATGGTGTAGCCCTTGGATCTTCTATGAATTTGCCTTGCGGTAACCTCATCAGTTGGTAGGGTGCCCTCCTTTAGAAAGGATAAAATGGGCATAGCCCAACTCGGTGTCTCCCGCGTGGGAAACACTGGTTCGTCCACTTCCATCGGAACAGCCACCGCTGCATCTTCTGTGTTAAGGACGAGGTCACGAGTCCCCGAGCACCCAGCAAGGACCCCCTCGATGAACGCGACAGTCCCCGAGTTAGGAGGGGTAGTCCCCGAGTAGAGAGAGACAGTCCCCGGGTTGCAGGCGCCAGTCCCCGGGATGGAGACTGCAGTCCCCAGGTTCTCTTTTGCACCCTCGCAGTCAATCTCCATGGGAACAGCTTCTTCACCTGGCAGAGAAGGAACGAATATAGACTCCAAGTTGGGGGATGGCTTAATAGATGGCTTTCTCAAATGCTCCAAGGCAATCCCAGCTGGAATGGACTGCCGAGAAGACCCCAACTTGGAGAGCTCATCAGCTGCTTCATTCTATGCTCTGTGTATGTGTTGGAACTCGCATCCTTAAAAAAATCCAGTCATAGTTTGCACTAGGAACCGATATGTTGCCATGTTGGCATCTAGAGCATCCCAAGTACCAGAAACTTGCTGCACAACCAGATCCGAGTCGCCATAGCATATAATGCGCTGCACACCAACCTCCTTGGCCACTCGCAAGCCGTGCACCACGGCCTCATACTCTGCTAAATTGTTGGATGCCTTGAAGTGGATCTGCGGCACATACTTGAGTTGATCTCGCTTGGGTGACGTGAGCACCATGCCAACACCAAGGCCTTCCTTCACTTTGGAGCCATCAAACTGCATCTTCTAGTAATTGGTTTCCAGCAAGGGAGGCTCATACTGCACCTCGGCCCAATCCACCAGAAAATCTGCCAGGATTTGTGACTTGATGGCTTCTCTTCTCGCGTACAAAGGAGCGTACGCGGCCAGCTCAATCGCCCACTTGGCTACTCTGCCACTCGCTTCCTTGTTGCCCATGATATCCGAGATGGGAGCAGAACTCACCACTGTGACGGGATGCTCTTGGAAATAGTGCTTCAGCTTCTTGGCGCCCAGGTACACACCGTAAGTCATCTTCTGATAATGCGGGTAGTTCTTCTTGGAGCTGGATAGCACCTCACTAAGATAATATACTGGCCGCTGCACAGTCTTGCCTTCCTCTTCTCTCTCCACCACAATCACCACACTGACTACTCGGTTGGTAGTCGCAATGTATAACAGCATAGGCTCTTTGGGTAGCGGACTAGCCAAGATGGGAGTGCTACCCAGCATCGCCTTCAGCTCCTTGAATGCCACATCAGCTTGCGGTGTCCAGACAAACTTGTCACTCTTCTTCATCAATTGATACAGAGGCAAGGCCTTGTCGCCCATTCTGCCCAGGAAACGTCTCAGAGATGCCAAGCAACCAGTGAATTTCTACACATCCTTCAGTGATCTCGGCAAAGAGATGCTCTCAATAACTTATATCTTTGAAGGATTTGTCTCAATGCCCCGACTGGATACCAAGAAGCCGAGTAGCTTTCCAGCCGGGACGCCAAAGGTGCATTTAGTCGGATTTAGCTTCATCTTGTACTTGCGCAAGTTGGCAAAAGTTTCCTCAATGTCACTAAGCAGAGTATGTGTTTTATTCGTTTTGATGACAATGTCATCTACGTACACCTGCACATTCTTGCCAATTTGATCATGCAAGCATTTCTGCATGTATCTTTGATAGGTAGCCCCAGCATTCCGCAACCCAAAGCACATGACACGATAGAAATAATCCCCGTACGGGGTAATGAAAGCGGTCTTTATTTGATCAGCAGGGTTGAGAGCTATCTGATGAAAACCAGAGTAGGCATCTATGAAAGACAAAAGCTCACAACCAGCAGTGGAATCGATCACCTGATCTACGCGGGGTAGCGGAAAGGAATCCTTGGGGCAGGCCTTGTTCAAGTCGGTGTAGTCGACGCACATGCGCCACGCGGTGTCGGCCTTGGGGTCCACCTTCTTCTCAACCATAACCGGGTTGGCTAGCCAGTCCGGATGCAAAACCTCCATGATAAAGTTTCTTATCAGCAACTTGGTGATCTGATCACCGATAGCCTTCCTTCTCTCATCTCCGAAGCGGCGCATAGCCTGCTTCACTGGCTTGGCATCATGCCGCACATGTAGCGAGTGCTCAACCAACTCCCTCGGGACACCCTGCAGATCCTCATTGGACCATGCAAAGACATCCCGATTCTCACGGAGGAAGTGGATGAGCTCGCTTTCCTATTTCTCTCCCAACCCTGCGCCAATGATGGCAACACGGTCTGGGAACTCGGGGTTGACCTGGACCTTCTTTGTCTCCTGGGACGCCTGGAACGCCGTCCCGTACTGGGAACTCGGTATCCCGGGCGCACCACCTTGCGCTGCTTGCGCCATAGCCACCACCTCATGTATCTTCTTCTTCTCGGCAGCAATAACCATGGACTCCGCCAACTGATAACCAGCAGAGGCACACTCCAGAGATCTCTTGTAATCACCAGAGATGGTGATGACTCCATTGGGACCAAGGATCTTCATCTTCAGGTACGCAGCATGGGTAGAGGCCATGAACTTGCTGAGGGAAGGCCTACCGAGTAGAGCATGGTAGGGGCTCTGATGATCAACTACCTCAAACTGCAGGCTCTCAGTGCGGCAGTTCTCCCTGGTGCCGAACAGAACATCTATCCAGCCACGGCCAATCGGAGAACAAGATACTCCTGGCACAATGACGTGGAAAGTGGTCCTGCTGGGTAGCAACATGTTCTCGGCCATACCGAGCTTCTCTAGCATGTCCCTGTACACGATGTTGATGCTGCTGCTGCCGTTGTCAATTAGCACCTTGCTGAACCTGACATTCTTCTGAGTACCCAAGAAGGTGGGATCCACCACCAAAGCATAGCTACCCGGGTTGGGCATCACCCTAGGATGATCAGCTCTGGACCACGTGATCTCTTGGTTGCACCAGTGCAGGTAGTGAGGCACAGCAGGGATCACAGCATTGACCTCCATCGCGCGCCTTCGCAGTGACTGCTTGTCGGCAGGCTCGGAGGTGAAGATCATGTAGCTCTCGTGGTGCTCCTGGTACTGGTTGCGGCCTTCCGCACCATTGTTGCCGTTGTTGCCGTTGTTGTTCCTGTTGTTGTTGTTGTTGTTGTTGTTGCGGTTGTTGTTGTTGACGAAGTTGCGATTACCATTGTTGTTGAAGTTGCGGTTGCCGTTGTTGTAGTTGCGGTTGGCTCCTAAAGCCACCTGGTTCACATTCTCTCTTCTCGGAAACACTGGAGTCCTGGGAGCAGCTGCCCGAATAGGCTGCACGTTGGCATTCACAGCTGGCAGAGGAGGAGGAGGGGGCAGGCCCTCATTCTTGATCTCGTCCCACCAGCTGCACTGCCGAGTAGTATGGTTGGCAGGTCTACCTGGATGCCGAGTGTGGAACCTGCAAGGCCCAACCTTCATGTCCTCAAAGACAAAGTTCTGAACAGCACCCGAGTTGCTGCTACCCTACTGGGGAGCATTGTACGGCTTCTTTATGCCTTGGCCCTGATTCTAGTTCTTCCCGTACTGGGCTCCAGCAGTTTTTTACCTTTGGCTACCCCCAGCAGCTGTAGTCACAGCATTCACCTCCTCGGGATCATACCGAGTATCAATCCGGTCACCTCTGCGTTGTTGCGGAAATCATTGCGCCTATTGCCATCATAGTTGTTACTTATCGTCTCAGCAGAGTCGAGCAGAGGCTGAGTTGGGTCGCCGAGTGCGTACATGTCTGCAATCTTGATTGTCTCAGCGAGAGTACTCGACACCTCTCTCTGCAGCTTCTGCCACAACATGCTGCCATGCTTGCAGCCCTGAGCGAACCAAGTAATGGCCTGGGCCTCATTCACACCTTCACAGGTGTTTCTCAGAGTGCTCCACCGAGTAAGATACTCGCGGTCTGTCTCCTCTTCCCGCTGCTTGCAAGCGGACAGTTGCTGCAGCCTATTCGGCCTCTGGTAAGTGCCGGTGAAGTTGCTGACGAAGGCTTCCGAGAAGTCTAGCCAGCAGTTCATACTGTGCTTGGGCAGGTTGTTGAGCCAAGTTCTTGCCGGACCTTCCAGCATCTGTGGTACATACCGCACAGCCCATCTCCGGTTGCCGCCTGCAATGTGCACGACCGTGACTTAGTCATTCAGCCAGTCTTCTGGCTTGGTGCTGCCGTTGTAGCACTTGGTCCCCCTGGCCAGCTGAAATTGCTTCACAGATGGCTCATCCATGATGCGATGACCAAAGCATTCTACGCCAGGCGGCCCCTTGTTCTCGAGCTGCGCAGACCGATTAATTCGGTCCAGCGTGTACCTTGCATCACTAGGCTCCAGCACACGCTCAGCCACGCGATCAGTTACATCTCTTGGATCAGCATAGCCGGCTAGCCCCATGCCGAGTAGCCATCATCATATCTGTTCACCTGCACAACTGCGGGTTGCACCACCGGGTTGGCTGCTGGCGCAGCCGCACGCGGCTATGCAGCAGCTGGCTGCTGCGTCCTCTGCCGAGTAGGCTGAGCGATCTGATGCCGAGAAGGGCCTGGACAATCTCCATCTCGCGTCTTGCTGTGAGCTTTATGGGATTGATAGCCTGCTCCTGCAGTAGTGTGTTTCTGACCGGACTGTCGCGGCACAACTTGCTGTTTCGCGGCGACAGTTGGGTCGTACACCTGCATCTGTCCATCTTTCCCAGAGTACACACTCCGGTCCCTCTCACGACTGGGATGCGGCGATGAGGCCTGATCATTAGATCTGATCGCACGCGAGTGCACAACCTGAGAAGCGCCAGCACCCGGATTGGCTTTCCGGAACTCCTCATTCTGCCTAGCAGCTTCTAGCACTAACTCATTGAGACTGTCCTGCTGCCTAATGCGCGCGTCGCCTGCGAGATGCGGCAACTCAGCAGCTACAGCCTCTGCAGCTCTAAGGGTTTTGGCGGGGGTGCTGTACTTGGGCCTAGTTGTAGCGGTGTTTTGGCTTGCAGCCTGGCTAGCGGTCTCACCAACTACTGCCATCTCGGCACCTAAGTTGCGATGAGTAGCGCCTAGCTTGACAGGCCTCCTAACCACAGGAGTAAAGCCGTGGGCCCTGTTGTACTCGTTCTGGTTTAGGTTAAGCTCAAGCCTAAACTTTTCCACCTCCAGCTTCTCTGCGTGCAGCGCTTGACTCTGCTGGTCGAGTTGCGCCCTCATGGTCATGAGCTCGAGCTCGGTGGTTGGCAGCATGCCTACCCGCACGACGGATGCCGATATCGTCGATGTCGTAGAAGGAGGGATGTAGCCCGGGATGTTGTGAGGCGCGTCGTAGGACTTGTGAGTTCTCGGGGCTTCGCTTGGGCCAGCAGGCTCCTCGATGACTGCCGCGGTTGCGGCTGCGCCCTTCCCAGCAGCGATAGCCGGGCCGGTCATCAGCACCTCCACGCTGTCCGCAGAGCCGCCGGTTGGCTTTCCGCGGGTAGCGAGGACATCAGGGGGATCCTCCGCGATGAGCACCACCTCTGGGTACTCGCGGACGATGGTGGTGGCGATGTAGACGAGGTGCGAGCCGAAGGAGAGCACCGAGCCGACCGCCGGCATGGGCCTCTCGCCGAAATCTCCGGGGATGTCGGTGAGGAAGTCGAAGGAGCCGAATCTGTGGACAAGGCCACAGACCACGCGCTCTCCAGTAGCAGAAATGAGTCCCGTCCGAACATGGACTCCAGCCAGCGCTGCTGGTTGCCCCACGGTGGGCGCCAACTGTCATGGTGGTATCACGGCAGATGCCATAGGATGGCTAACTGTTTGGGGTCGATGGACGTTGGAGGTGATCGGGGAGGGATCACACGGCGAGTGGCCGCGTGTAGGATGAATCTAACACTACAAACAACCAGATCTTACCCAGGTTCAGGGCCCTCGTGTGGAGGTAACACCCCTACTCCTGCCCTTCTCTTTATATGTGTGATCACCGAGTAGCCACAGTACAATCAGGCCTTCAGCCGAGTAGCCACTTGTGACGCCCCGGGATCGGGCACTATGCAGATTTCAGCATTCCCGCCAAATCCGCATAATAACCGATTCCAGGTTGCCACTTGTGATAACATTACAACAGTTCACGAATATTCCACAACAACGGAAGAGATATATACAAGACAACTCAAACGAGTCAAGGATACAACTGATACAATACAAAGATCCAAATAACAGCGGAAGAAACAACATAGTGTCCGACTACGGACAAGATACAAATTGGACTAAGAGTCCTGAAGATAACCGAGAGCGTCCAATCCCTGCCCAGGCCAAGCCGGAGGGATTCCCAAGATAACGTCGTCGGACTTCAAACCTGTTGACTGCAATGTTGAATATGCAGCCACGAAAGGGATTCGTGGGTCAGTACGGTTAAGTACTGGCAAGTGGATAAACCATACTCACAAGATACCAGCGCAACCGATCATCACAAGATACAAATACTTTGGGTACAACGGAAAGGTAGGGATTATTGCAAAGAAGCGGCAGCTGGCTGCACTAACTAACTACAGAGACGTGGTACAACATCCGGCTAAAAGGAAGGGATAACATAGCGTATCAGAACCAAGTACAACTACTCACCAAACAATACCCATCCAATGTTACCCCCTACTAAGGAAGCAACCCAAGGAAACTCACACTGTTGATTAGGGTGACATCATTTATATGGTGAAGGTAATACTATATTACTAGTCAAGTATTATCGTTAGGTGTAAGTTGTCTGAGTACTTGTTAGCCAACAATTTCACCAAGTCATCCATAACCGCGGACAACACGGCTTCTCGAGAAGATTTAACCCTACAGGGATGCACCAATTTGGCCGTACACGTAAGAGTATCCTGCCAGACGGGGATCAAACCCACCAAGCGAGGCACTCAACACAACCCAACTCTTCTCCGCATCAAGCCCAAAGAACCCCGTGCAGTTGAGCGCACGACTAATCAAGCCCCACGAAGAAAAGGGGACCCTCATAGCACTCTAAGAACGTGTCTCCCTAAATGCCGACTACAAAAGTTCCACCCTGGCGCCAAGGGTTCGCACCTGCATATGCATGCGGCAAATGGAAAACCCGAACTAAATGAGGCGATTTGGACGAGATGCGAATCGAATCAAAGTTGAGGGGGGCGCCCATACTCGCTTCCCACATGCGGTTAGCGCGCTCATCATGGATCAGTAGACAAGACCCTTTTCCTAATTAGGGTCGACACTAGCAGGCCTCAAAACCATGCCGGGCCTCCTGCCGGTGCCTTATCAAATTATTATTACCCAAAACATTAACATGTTGTTGATTAAGTTGAAACCCAACTATTGACTAAACAGGTGATAGAACAAAGGACAACAAGACTCGAGCGCAAACAACACTAAGCATGCAACTACAACACGGGGGCCAACAAGGTAAACACGCAACAGTTAATAGGAAGTGGAAGGAAAGGCTATATCATGGTTGCAAGGTAAACATATGATAGGATCGATACACAAGCATCGAATCATAAGGCTAGCATAAAGACAACGGAAAGAATCGGTAACAAGTGAGGAAAAGCAACACGGTTAGCAAGTGAGTATACTTGCCTGAGATCCAGCAAGTAGAGGTACATCCGAAGAACTTGTCGTTGCTCACATCATCTCAACGTCCTATCCGCGAAGAAGCAACGAACTAGAGCAACACCGGATGCAACAATTACTTCTACGGCAAAAGATCCAGCATGATCCTATTTTATATGCATGGCATGGCAAGATGCAACAGGGGAAATAACTTAAGCAATTTAATCGGAACCGGAGTCCGGAGAAATAGGAATTGGTTCAAGTTGTTTATCCACACAGCAACTTAAATGTTGTTTAGCATGGCCAATAAGAAAAGAGGTGAGCTAGGCAATTTAAATGGAATGGGGCAACAGTTGAATAAAATGCCCCATACTTTCCATATGTTGCCATTTAGGTGATCATGCATAACAAATGCTAAAATGCACAAGGCAAGATGCAAACAGGAATATGAATGGCATGAACATGTTAATGACATGAATCTGATTGGAAAACATACTTTATTGGTTGAGAAACAATTTTAAATGATTTAGTTAAGCATATTACCAATTTAAATGCATTAAATAAGAGGTGAAGCAAAAATCCAATTTAAATGTTGCAAACCAGAAAACAAAGTTGATATTTAAGTGTAGCATTTCATTTTGGATGGATTTCATGTTTTGAGTATTTAATTTGGAGCAACCATGTGAAAGTTATTCATTATGCCATTTAGTTTGTCATTTTTAAGGATTATTAAATAACATTAATTTAAATTGTCCAAATTGCAGAACAAAGGTGATAATCAGAAAGTTCATTGAATTTTGACTGAAAAACATATTTTACATTTTAAATTTGGAGTTGGTTTGCAATTTCTAGAGGCAAAACAGGGACCGAACTGTGATTTCCCAGGGGCTTGGATGTGAAGAAAACTGTGGAGACAGGGCCTCTCTGCGAAAACCGTGCCCAGAACTGGGTACTGCACCAAGCCGCAGCGACCCTGGGTCGCTGACAAGCAGGCCCATGCCACGCTGGCGCCAACGTGTGCGCGGGTGGAGGGCGAGGTGGCAAACCACGCCACTGACGGCGGGCCCGTGCGCGCGGAGAAAAAAGGAAGAAAAAGGGGCCTGTTGCGCCCCCGGGGTCTCGAACCCGCGCCGTGCGCTGCGCGCAGCGAGGCCAAGCCACTGGGCTACTGAACGAGTTGGTGCTGGTTCTCACATCTGACGAAATATGATTGATACCAAGCGAGTTAACTGAATTTTTTTATAGACAAAGTTCAGACTTTGGCCACGGGAGGGAAACAGAGAAGGTGACCGGCGGCGATCACGAGTTGGCGGAGTCCCTGTGTGTACTTGCAGCAACATGGATGTGCTAGTGTGCGTGTAGCGTGTGCGAGGGAGACAGAGAGGAAGGAGGACAGGGACGCTCACCTGCTGCCATCGAGGAAGCAGAAAGGCGGCGGAGAGGTTCAGGTACAGACGGCGCAGACGTGGACGGGGGGCGGTGGTGTCGAGGTCTCCGGGGATGGCCGTGGAGGCGTAGAGGAGGAGGACGTCGCGGCAGTTCCGTTCCCGCGGCCGGCGCTGCTCGAGGAGGACCGTGGCGACGAGGCACGGCGACGGCAGCCTGCTACTGTAACTCTCCCTCTCGGTTCAGTACAGAGGAAGGGGGACAGAGAGAGATCAGTGGAGGGCGAGGGGATCGGCGGCGCAGGAGGAAGGATAGAGGGCTAGGGCGAGGGGGGAGGAGGTGTCGTCGTTTTAAGGAGCGTGCCCTCCTCTGCTGGCCGTCCCATCGAGGCAGAGGCGACCTGGACATCCCCGATGGGGTGCCGTACAGGAAGAAGAAGGGGGAGATGTGGGCTTAGGTGGTGATGGGCTAGAAGGGTTCGGTGGGAAAGAGGGGTTGTAGGTGGGCCTGTTGGCCTGCCTCCCCCTTTGGGTTTTTTTTTGTTTTATTCTTTTGTTTTCTTTTTTTGTAGGAAAGGAAAGGAGGGAAAATAGAAATAGATGTTAGGGTTTTATTTTTATGAAATATTTTTCATTGATTTTTAAAACAGTAAGGTCAAAGCATGTTAGTATTAATTTCAAAAATTTGAAATGTTAATTGATTTGAATTTGTTAGTTGAATTTCAAATAGGGTTTCACATAGCTTTGATTTTTAAAATAAGCAAGTTTTTATTCAATAAGCTCAAACACTATGAAAACTTAGTGAGTTTAAATGTTTGCAAGATTGCAATTATTAAACCACAATTGGACATGCCAAGTATGGATGATTTGATTTGAAGTTGAACTGGATTTCACCATTAGGGTATTAATAAAAGGGAATTTTATTAACAAGCAATTTAAATAAATCAACTTCAAAACTATTGGAAACAAGTTGAGTTGTTTAGGTTGCAATTTTTAAATTGGAAACTTTGGACATGTGTGAAAGTTTAAATTGGTTTGGATTTTTGAGTTGTTTTGAAAATAGGGTGCAATGCATATGATGCATGTCATGCAAAGAAAAAAGAAAAAAACAACCAATTTTCTAACTTAGGGTAAACACCCCAGGTGTTACACCACTCTGCTCTCTAGCTCTCTACATGAAGCAAATGTCAAGTGTGTGATGCCTAAGTTCCGAACCGCTCACAGGAGGAGGCAGGGCACCTTATATACTGGTGCCCAGCCGAATAGAAAACGACTATAGGGTACGACTTGATGTGACAGGCGCAATGCAGAACAGAGCACGCCTCCGGCTTCTCGCTGAGGCGGGTGCAGGAAGTCGTCGCGCGCCGTTCGGCGATGGACCTGTCCACCTTGTCAGTGAGATAGGGTAGGCCCCTAGCCCTGTCCTGTCCCCTCCGTCAGTGACAGGACTTGACATGCGCCTACCGCACTGTAGCCACGTCGTAGGGCGGATAATCACGCGCTCCGTAAGTTGAACCGCACGCTGTACGGACACAGGATACGCGGGATCCTTTGTCAGAACGGCTCCATTGACTTCTGGCTCGAGTAGGAATCCACTCCTTCTACCCGGACTACTTCCTCTACTCGGAAGAACATAACTTCCTTGATTCTTCCTTCTGGCCATTGGTGTGTACGACCGGATAGCAGTCGACCGGGTAGCAAGTACCGGGTAGCCAGCTACTCAGTCAAACATATCCTTTGACCTTGCCTTACCCCTACTCGGGGGTAACCCCCCGACACTATCGCTGTCTAACACATGACCCCATATGACAATGGTGTATATAGAATATTTGTTACACGTTGCCTTTTATACTTTTCCTTTTTATATATTTTACTTTATAATTCTAAATATGTAAATATATAGTTACAAGTGAGGTTGTGTCGAATATGCATCTCAACAAGTCTCTCGGGTGAACCGATAGGGTTTCGATTAGGAGAACGCGTAGGCGCTGGTGACAATCGTCGGCTAACAGGGGGATACGATTTACCCAGGTTCGGGGCCCTCGTAGAGGTAAAACCCTTACTCCTGCTTTTGTCGATCTGTATTATCAATAGATCGTTTACAATGGGGGGTGCTCGAGTCGAGAGTACGGTCTCAATCTCAAGGCTTTGGTGGTGCGGTATTGCTTGGTCCCCCTCCCGGTGGTTCTCCTGGCCTTATATAGGGGGCCAGGTCTCAAACCGTACCCGGGGGGTTACAAACCCTAGCCTTAGGTCGGTTACAAGTTTCCTTCCTTGACCCGGAAGGCTTTGCGGGTGGGATTTTATTGGGCCTTCTAGAACTGTCAACGGCATCTCCCTTTGGTCTTAGGTGTTGGGCCTTGGACCGGGTAGCCTCACCCGATAGGTCCAGGATTGATCCCCTCGTCGGTAGCACCCGAGTGTTTACTCGATTGAGAATCTATCGGGTAGACACTCAAAGTTTGTCTTGATTTCCTTCGATTGATAGTTTCAATCGCTTGACTTTGGAGGGCGCATACCCTGTGCGCGATGCGCCTTTTATACTCGAGTATCGAGTAATAAATGTGACTGTGTTTCGGCTATTTTTGCAGAAGGATGTGGCTCAGCTGCTTGGCTCTCCCGAAAGCTCAGGGACAATTAATTGCATCTAGGGAAAAAACAATTATGGCCTACACAGACTCGAGACCTCCGACTCGAATCCGGCGAGGTGATCGTTGCGACTGGCCATGGAGGTCTTACCGAGTCGAACTTAACCTATAAGGGTACCCGGCGCGTCCTCTAGGATTTTTCTTCGTGTTGTTGACACGGAATTTTACCGGAGGACGCAGTTTGAATGTGATTCCAGGCCCATAAGAGAGATATTTGGGTCTTACCTTCGTATTCAAAGGAATACGGCATCCGGATGTGCCTAGTCGGCTGAACGATCTAGGATAGAGATGTGTAAATACATCGTGTGATAGAGTAGCAGGAGCTGCATACTCGTGATTTTACTTTTGATCATCTCTTCGAGAATCTTCGATTGGAGAGGCCTTCTTTTCTTTGTTGTATTCATGCGACAGAGATTTTTATGTTGGCTTTAGTTTTTGTCTCCGACTTGCCTATACGAAAGAGTTTTCATGTCCGGGGGTTATGCGAAAGAGATTTTCGCGCCTTGATATGACCATACGAAAGAAATTTTGTGTTTAGGGAGCTTATGCGAAAGAGTTTTCACGTCTTTATATGCCCATACGAAAGAAATTTCGTGTCAGGGAGCTTATGCGAAAGAGTTTTCGCGCCTTGATATTCCCATACGAAAGAAATTTCGTGTCACGGAGCCTACGCGAAAGATTTTTCGCGTCTTGATGTGGTAAGCAGTGATCTCACCGCGCACCTGTCTGTTCTGACTCCTCTGATGGGACGTGACGGAGTGAAGCAGAGCACGCTGGCCCACCTTGCCAGCTTTTTGACCGGAAACGATAGGTCGCTTCCGGTTTTTCCGCGAACCACACGCTATAAATGCGCCCGATCTTCTGTAAAGATCGTTCCAGCGTGACTGTTCACCGCCGCTTCGTTTCCACTTCATGCGTGGCGACCGCGATGGATGCCACGTCGCCAAATCCACGGTCTGGATTAGCTGGTCTGCGTATAAGTAGTAGCCCTTAGGCGATGGGTAAATTTCCCGGCCATTTGCTCCTCTTCTTCCTCCTCGCACACACCTCCTGTTGTGCAAGCACCAAAGAGCTCCCATGGCTGGAGGGAAGAAGCGCAGCGCCGCCGCATCGTCGTCGAAGGAGGTTGGAGATGCTTCCGCGCCACCCGCCGTGAAAACGGGCGATTGGCGCTCTGCCAACACCACCAAGAAGAGCATCAACGAGATGCAACGGGAATGGCTGCTTCCTCCCGACGGCGACAAGCGCGCGCGCCTGTCCAAGAAGGAAGAGGTACCCAACCCTCATGCGAACGAGTGCGTGTTCTTCGCTGAACACGTCTCGTGCGGTCTTTCTCTACCTCTTCATCCTTTTCTTCTCAGGCTGTTGTATGTCTACGGCATACAGTTGCACGACTTGTCTCCAAACGCGATTCAGCACATATCGTGCTCTGCGAGTGCTACCTGGGCATTCGCCCGCACTGGGGCGTCTGGAAGGCCCTTTTCAAGGTGCGAATCTTCCGGGAGAAGTCGCGACCAGGCGAAAAGCTGGGAGAGCTGCTGCGCACCGGGGGCTTTGGGATCCAGGCGAGGACCGACATCCCCTACATGGAGATGTACTTCGTCGACTCCGCGCAAGGATGGCGAAGCAAGTGGTTCTACGTCATCGACAATAGCGCGGGTGGAGCTCCTGAGTTCCACCCATTCCCTATTCTGAAGCGGAGGAAGTCTTGGGCGCACAATCTCACCGCTGAAGATAGCAAGGTCGTCTCCCCCTACTCGCGAAGATAGCGAGCTTCCGCGACAAGGCGATGGGGGTTCCGTTGAATGGGTTTCACTTAGCAAGTGTATTCCTTCGGCGGAGGATCCAGCCCCTTCGGGAGAGGCCGTCGACCATGTGGGAGTATCAGGGCACCTAGGATCCGAGCCGCACCTACGAAGACATTCTCTCGAATGCTGAGTTCGAGAAAAAGATCGCGGCCATCACCAAGCTGAAGAAGGGAGAGGCCTTCCCGGCCTGTTCTCTCGAGCCATTTGAGGATTCTAAACCTCCCCCAGCTGAGGTGAGTTTGTTGTTCTTCTTTTCTTTCTTGTAGTCTGAATTTTTGTCGATTGAGAATCTTTTCTTCTCTTCCTTTTTTTATCTTCATAGAGCGTGAACGTGGTGACGTGCTACCTGCCCGTTACTGCAGAAGAGGCATCATATCTTCTGGCGAGTAACGTGGACGCTCCTCTCGAGACCAGCGTTGCTGAGACTGACTCGAGCTATGAGCATGAGTATATGGACGGCGAGGAGGAGTCGGATAGCGAGCAGCTCCAGCGCCGCAAGCGCCATAAGCCCGAAGAAAACGAAGTCACTTCCAAGGGCAGTTCCTTGGATGACGAGTCCATCAAGGCTACTGATCCTCTTCAGGTGTCTCCCCTCAATGTGCTTCCTCCCCTAGGCCACAGGCCGAAGGTTCCCACCGCCTGGAATGTGGACATTCTGGACGATGAGGATGAGGATGAGTAAGTATTTCTTGTGCGTTGTTCTTTAGTCACGAATCTTTTTCTTGTTCTGGGTCTTTGCCTGAATTTTTCTTCAACAATAGCATCACGACCATCAGCCCTGCACGGTACGCTTCTTCGATTCCCTCTGTGAAGAGGAAAAAAGTAGCTGTGGGAGAAGTTCCAGCCGCAGAAGTCGCCCGAAGATCTCCAAGTCACGTGAGGGCAGCCGTGACTCCTCAATACGGGCTACCTGGTTTTGCGGGTGGAGCCTCTGCGAACAAGGAGGTTTCGGGCAGCTCGACGGATCCTCTCTCTACTGCCCAAGGCCAAGTAAGTTTATCCTTTCTTCTCGCATCTTTGCTTCGTTTGTTCGTAATTTCTATTGGGTGCACAACAGTGCTCCCGATGGGAGTAGCCCCCGAGGCCGTGGTTAATTGCTTGCGGTTAACCACGGACTCAAGTTGAATTATTTTCCTCTATGTTTTATTTGATTCTATCAGGTGCACGACAGTACTCCCGATGGCAGTAGCCCCCGAGGCTATACTCGATTGTGTACAGTCGTGTATAGACTCAAGAGATTTTGTCCCTAACTTGAATTTTTATCTTGTACTTTTGTAGACTCTCCTTGATTCCCTTGCTGCTATCATTCGTTGAGTTCTTTCGGCTGAGGCGGATTGCGTTTCCCTTCGGGTGGATCACGATCGGCTCGTCCAGGATGGCCGTTCTCTTCAAGATAAGCTATTCCATGTAACTTTTCTTTTACTGTTTCTCTTCATTGTGAAGGTTGCTCCAGCCGTATACTTTGTACTACAGATGAAGTCACCCGCCTGGAGACTGAAAAGGCTGAAGCTGTCGCTCGGGTGAAAACCGTTGAGGCTGAGCTGGAATCCTCCTGAAAGGAGCTGGAATCCACTCGCAAGCATTCAGCCGGTCTTGAGAGCAAGTTCCTCGAGGCTCAAGGGGTGCTAAGGCAATTGGAGGAGGCGGGCGCCAAGCACGACAGTGATCTTATCAGCCTCGTCCGCCCCTTGGCTCAGAAGCTTGCGGGTAAGTTACATTTAGCCATTCTTCTGTTGCAGTTTTGAAATTACTTTGCTGTCTTGGAAACTTATGCTATATTTGTTGTAGATGCCCTTGGGTTGGACTGGAGCTGCCTGGAAGCCAGCGACTGGACTCCCTCACGGACTCCTACGCCCAGCTCCAGGAACACGCGAGTAGAATCTGCTCCCTCGTTGGTGATGCCACCCGAGTGTTGACGCGATTCCACGAGAGCTTACTGGTGGACGTGGTGATTCTGACTTCGCTGGGCGGCCTCCTGAAGGTGTTCCTGGATGATGAAAACCTTCTCCAGGAGTACTCAGTCGCTCAGTCTGAGTGCGGGGCCAAGATGGCTATCCAATTTGCCCTGTCGCATGGAGTCTCAGATGATCTGGAGAAGGTGTATTCGACCGTCCCCTACCACTCCTTTGGCAAAAAGGTAGCGCTCCATCATTTTGGCGCTCGTGCTGAAGTCCTCGCGAAGAAGCTCTTTGAAGTGCTTGCTCGTGCTAGTCGCAAGGGGCAGCCTTCCGCGAGTGGAACCGCTTCTGCGGCCCCTTAGGATAGTTTATATTTTATTTTTCTTGCAATAATGAACCTTGGGATGTATGCTCCCGATGGGAGTAGCCCCCGAGCACCCGAGAAATGGGTGGTGTGTTTCTCGAGTGGGGTCTTGTGATTTTCTGAACTTGCTTCGTTTCTTTACAGATAGTGGATCCTAGCGCAGAGTCTTCGAGTGGGTCTGCTGCGTAGGTGAATCCCCTTGTTGCTGCTGCTAGCACATTCGCCTCACTCCGTGACCATGTTGCGGATGGCGAGCGCAAAGTGAAAGCTCTGCGGGGCATGGCTGATGTTGCCAAGTCGAAGCAAAAACTTGCGGCTGAGCATGAGCAGTTTGTGATGGAAGAGATGGCCGTCTTTGCGAAGGACATGCTTTGTAAGTTTGCAATCCTCCTAGTACTTTGTTGTTTGCTTGCTTTTCTGTTTTGACTTGTTCGCTGAATTTGCAGTTGTTGAGCCCAACGGACCTTGTGAAACCCACTGGGTGGATAACCACATTGCCTATGAGGCGGGTAGCTCAAAACCTCATCCGAACAATTTCTGGTCTGACCGCAGCCGAGGTTTTGTCTTGGCCACCTTGAAGTATCGGGCGAGCCACGCAAAAATACTCGTCGAGTCCCGTCACGAGGCTCTGTCTTCCGTGCATCCGACGTTTTATCCATTGGGTACTGTTCCGGAAGATTTGAGCGGTTTGCTAAGAATTTTCCGTCGAGTAGGAGAGGTTCGAGAGTGTGTTCGCCAACAACTTATCTGTGGATCTCAAGTAGCTCTCTCCTTCGTTCGGGTGTGGCATCCCGAGGTCAATTTTAGCTCGGTGGCGCGGTTTCCTGATTCTCCAGTCGATTTTTCTCCTCATTACGCAGTAGTTCAGCCTGCAGCAGGGAAGATTATTCGACTGACTTCTGAGGAGATTGATCAAATGCTTGCGGAAACGACTGCTGGTCGTCAGATGTAATTCTAGGATGTAAATATCCTGTATTTTGTTGCGATGTGTTTCAAGGCGTAAGCCTTGTGACTCCGTATAGTTCACTTGATATGTGTAAGGTGTTTATAAGGTGTGTACCTTGTGTTTGTAATTTTCAAAAAAATTATTTATGCTAGTTAGGCGTAGCCCCCGTATGTCTACGGTGTAGACCTGTTGTTTTTAGCATGAAAAATGCGATGGCTATGGTTGAGAAACCATGTGTTTATTGATATGGCTGAGAAGCCATGTAATTAATCGAGTTACAGAGTGGTTGGTACAGCCGTATTTCTTGCGAGTAGAATAATCCTAAGGGTAGAATTTGCGAAGATGCGCAACATTCCACGGGTTGGAGTAGATACCACCGGTCTTCGGATTCTTCATTCGGTAAGCGCCTCCTGGGATAACTTCGTGTATTATGAAGGGTCCTTCCCATGGTGGCTCGAGCTTGTGTCCTTCCTTCTGTTTGAGCCGTAGCGCCAAGTCTCCTACCACGAAAGATCTGTGGTGTATACGGTGACTGTGATAGTTGCGTAGTGATTGTTGGTATACTGCGGATCTTGCGAGTGCGATGTCTCGTATCTCGTCCAGTGCGTCCACGTCTTCTGCGAGTGCCTTGTTTGAGGTTTTCTTCGCTGTATGCGACGACTCGTCAAGCATTGAATTTGACATCTTCGGGTAGGACAGCTTCAGCTTCGTATACCATGAAAATTGGCGTGTAGTTTGTTGCCCGATTTGGAGTCGTGCGTAGGCTCCACAGTACTGATGGTAGTTCTTCGGCCCAGTGCCTTGCCGCCGGGTGGAGTCGATCGAGTAGTCGTTTCTTCAGGCCAGCGCAAACTAATCCATTGGATCGTTCGACTTGGCCGTTCGTTTGCGGGTGGGCCACTGAGGCGAAGTTGAAGGTGATTCCTTTCTCCTCGCAGAAGTCCTGCGTTTCCTTGGCCGTGAAGTTGCTTCCATTATCCGTGATGATATTGTGTGGTATGCCAAATCTGCACACGATGGAATTGAGGAATCTCATGGCGCACTCAGCGTGTGCGGAGGTGACTGGCATATCCTCTATCCACTTTGTGAATTTTTCGACTGCCACAAACAGGTGGGTGTATCCTCCAAGCGTTGATTTGCGCAGGGGTCCTACCATGTCTAGCCCCCATTGAGCGAAGGGCCAGGCGATGGGGATCCTGTGGAGTTCTATGGCAGGGAAGTGTGGCTTGGGCGCAAACCTCTGGCAAGCATTGCATCTGTCGACTAGGTCTTTTGCGTCTCTGGCTGCCGTGAGCCAGTAGAATCCTGCCCTGAAAGTCTTTCCTATGATTTCCTTCCAACTGGTGTGGTGTCCACAATCTCCTTGGTGTATGTCTTGTAGCAGTTCTTTGCCGTGTTCGGGTGCTATGCATCTCTCCAATATTTCTGATATGCTTTGTTTGTATAGCTCTCCGTTATGCACCCGAAAGGATTTGTTGCGTCGTACTATCTGTCGGGCCTCGCAAATGTCCGTTGGGAGCTGTTTATTGGAAAAGTAGTCGAGATATTTCTGTGTCCAGACAGGCTCGACCAGAAAAACTTGCCTTGAGATGTTGTGGCTGAGCTCAATAATAGCAATTTGCGGGCTGGCTTGTGTCTCCACCACTGCGGGTGTTCCCGCTGGATTTTTGACCTTGACTGAACGCTTGATCATTCTTTTGAAGTAGATTCCTGGCGGTATGGGTGTATTTGTGGACCCCATGTTTGTCATCTTATCTCCTTCCTCATTGCTGGATCACGCAATGTGCTTCAGTTCACACCCTTTGAAACTTTCTTCGAGCAGATTATACATGTGACGATATGCGACCATGTTATCCACGATAGCATCACACTCTTTCATCGTCTGCTGCACGATGAGGTTTGAGTCTCCATATATCATTAGTCGGGTAGCTCCACAGGCGATCGCCATTTTCATGCCGTGAAGGAGGGCTTCATATTCTGCGTCGTTGTTGGATGTTGGATCATCGAGTGGGAAGTCCAATCTCATGACGTATTGCAACTTATCTCCTTTGGGAGAGATGAGTACGACCCCGGCTCAAGCTCCTTCTTTTCTATTCGACCCGTCGAAGTACATGATCCACTTACTCGTGTATTCTGGTGGTCCTGGTGTTTGCAGTTCCGTCCACTCGCTTAGCAATTCCACGACTACCTGGGACTTTACTGAGTTGCGTCCTGCATATATTATGTCCCACGCACCCAGCTCGATGCTCCACTTTGCAATTCTACCGTATGCCATGGGGTATTCATGATAGTACCGAGTGATGCGTCGTTTAGCACCGTGACGGTATGCTCTTGGAAGTAATGCTTGAATTTTCGAGCTGTGAGCACCACACCAGACGCGAGTTTCTGATAGTGAGGGTATCGCTGCTTGCACGGTGAAAGCACCTCGCTGATGTAATATATTGGCCTCTGGTCTCCGTATGCCTTTCCCTCCTCTGGCCGCTCGACTACGATGACCGTGTTGATGACTTGGTTTGTTGCGGCTAGGTAGAGGTATAAGGGTTGTTTCTCTTGTGGTGTTGCCAAGAGGCGCTTGCTCTGCAGTACTTGCTTTAGATCGATGAACGCCTTTTTTTCTTTGGGTGTCCACTCGAACTTATATGTCTTCTTCAACAACTTGTAGAAGGGCAATGCTTGCTCGCCTAATCTTGCGATGAATCTGCTCAGGGCGGCTAATCGCCCTGCGAGCTGCTGCACGCTGCGAAGATTGGTTGGCTCCTTCATTGTTAAGATCTCTTGAATTTTCTCTGGGTTAGCTTCGATTCCCCGGGCGGATACTAAATACCCGAGAAGTTGTCCTGCAGGGACGCCAAATACGCATTTTGTCAGGTTGAGCTTAATCATGTACGCGTTGAGAGCGTCGAATGTCTCCCTAATGTCTTCGAGGAGCGTATCATCCACTCGAGTATTGATGACGATGTCGTCAACGTACACTTGTATGTTCTTGCCAATGAGCTTGGCGAGGCATTTTTGCATGCAGCGCTGATATGTTGCGCCTGCGTTTTTTTAGCCCGAAGGGCATTGTGGTGTAGCAGTAGACACCATGAGGTGTGCTGAACGCTGTCATCTCCTCATCCTCCTTCTTCATCCTGATCTGATTGTAGCCCGAGTAGGCGTCTAGGAAGGAGAGGCGCTGGCAGCCTGCGGTGGAGTCCATTATCTGGTCGATCCGTGGCAAGGGGAAGTTATCCTTGCGGCCGTGTTTGTTCAACAACGTGTAGTCGATGCACACACGAAGGATGTCAGTGTTTTTCTTAGGGACCAACAGCGGGTTTGCTAACCAGGTGGATATTTTTATCTCTCTCATGAATTTTGCGGCAAGTAGTCTATTCACCTCTTCTCGAGTGCTTTTTGCTTTGGCTCGGAGAACCATCGGCTTGTTTGCTTGGATAGGTTTGGCGTCTTTGAAACTTCGAGTGAGTGCTCGACGAACTCCCTGGGTATCCCTGGCATATCTGAAGGCTGCCAGGCAAAGATTTCCTAGTACTCACGGAGGAGTTCGACGAGCGCGCCTTCCTATGTGGGCGAGAGGGTGGTGGACACCATCGCCGTCTTCGCCGGCTCTGTTGGATGCACTTGATGCTTTCGAGTGTCGCTGTTTGCCCTGAACTCGAGTTCTGGAGCATTCTTTTTTGGTGAGGGGCATCACGGAGTGGTCTGTGGTCTTTGCCAATTCTTCCAGCTCCTCCTGCATCCCGAAAGATTTCGCGATCTCGTTGAACTCGATGTCGCACTTTTCAGATTTTTGGAAGTCGCCATCTATGGTGATGGTGCCGTATTCCCCAGGAAGTTGGAGCTTCAGGTAGGTGTAGTGAGGTACTGCCATGAATCTCGCGAACGCTGTTTGGCCGATAATGGCGTGGTACTGTGAGGGCTAGTCGACTACTTCGAAGTCGAGGAATTCTCGCATGTAGTTTCTTGGGTTTCCGAGCACCACCTACAAGTTGATTGTTCTGAGTGGTCGGACTGCTTTGCCTGCTACTATCCCGTGGAAGGATGTTTCTGACTCTGCTAGTCCATCCAAGTTCTTATTCATCTTACAGAGTGTGTCCGCATAAATGATTTTTATCCCGCTGCCTCCGTCCATGTACACCCGCGCAAGTTCATAATTTCCTATTTGTGCTTGGATTACGAGCGCGGCATGTCCTGGTCGATATAACCGAGGCGGATGGTCATCTTTGGAGAAAGTGATCCGATTGATCTGCCATCTTCAAGTATTCGGGTGTGGACGGTGGAGCTTGTACCGCCATGACCACTTGGCGTGTGTTTGTTTTCTGGGCTCTGTGGGAGGGGCAGACTTTTTGTATCTTCCCCAGAAGTTCTGCTAGGTTCGAGTATCCATTGCCTCCCTGGTTTGTGGCGGGTGGCGCTGGTAGCGGGGCCAACACCGCGTTTTGATGTCTTGGTGGAGGTACGGGTTGTGGCGGGTGGAATCCCTGATGTACTCCTCCTTGGAGTCGTGGATAGCGCTGATTGACTGCAGCTCTATTTTTCTTCGAGAAGGCCCCGTGGATGTCGCGAAACTTTTGGCAATCCTTGTGGAGGTGGGTTGCCTTGGGATTTCATGTGCGCTTATCTGTAAATAGATGTAGCATGCAGTAACCGTCCAGGTCCTCCTCGGGAGTTTTATCCTAAGGCTTTGGCTTCCAGTCACGATTTCCACGAGGTCCGCCGTCACGGTTTCTTGTGAACTCGGCTGCAACCAATTCTTCTCGATCGTCATGATCGTAGTGCATTCTCTTTTTCTTTTGACCATGGCGGTCATCCTTAGGTGCTGGCGAAGATGCCTTCTCGTTGCGCACGGAGTCTTCGCCATTGGCCCATCTGTCGGCTATGGCCATCATCTTCCCAATGGTTTTGGGTGCAACTCGCCCCAACTCTTCTCTGAAAGCGGCCTGTCGAGCTCCTTTCGTGAAAGCTTCGACTGCAACCTCCTCCGATATGTTTCCTGCTATATTGTTTTAGCGTAGTCCACCGCTGAATGTACTTGCGAGTAGACTCGCCGCTCTTCTGCTTACAAGCCCGCAACTCCTCCATAGATGCGGGTCGTTTGTAAGTTGCTTGGAAGTTTTTGCGGAAATCATACGTTAGATCGTCCCATGATCTGTAGCATGCCCTCGGTCTTCCTTCGAGCCAGCCTCGCGCAGCGCCTACAAGATGTAGGTTAAGGTACTGCATAGCCGTTGTCTTGTTCCCATGTTGGAATTTTACTGCCGTGAGGTAATCTGATAGCCGGGAATTGGGCTCTAGCGAGCCTCGTATTTTGGGACCTCCGTGGTAAGCTTGAATCTTCTGGGCATCGGTGCCTCTTGGATATCGCAAGTGAAACACAATGCACCGCATGCCTTCTCGTCGGAAGAGGTCGATTGGGACCGTGCGCGGTTCCTAATCGCTCGGGCTCTGTCGACCTTGTTCTGAGCGATGTCAGATCGCGCGTTGTGTTCGGGCCGGTCGCGATCGTCCTCCTTCTGTGGCTCCTTGCTGCGGTGTCGCGAGCGACCGATGTGATGACGCAGACTGTGGTCGCGATCTCTTGGTCTGTCGTCGCTGCCGCTCAGGCTGTCACCGCGGCGTCGGGCTTCCTTTCCTCTGGCGCGACGAGGTGATTCATTTCTTCTAGGTGAGGTGCTCATGCGTCTGCGGGGTATTTCTTTATCCTTCCGAGGGGTTTTCTCGGTCTCTTGCGTTGTCGCGTGTTTGCGGCTTTGAGCTGCAAGTCTTGCGGCTGCCATGTGAATGATCGAGAGGTTAACTAGAGAGGTGGGGGTGAATATGTTAACTAAAATTTTAGCTTCTTTTTCAAGTTAACAAGGTAGTGCTCAAATATAGATTTTCTAGATTATGCAACTAGGTGAACAATTCTATATGTTGAGCAAGCAGAACTAGAACAAGGTGAATATATGACTAAGCTAGTAGTAACGAGTAAATGTAAGTTGAGGAATAACCGAACATAATGACGCGGAGATTTATCCTGAAGTTCACTTCCCAATGGAAGCTAATCTCCGTTGGAGTGGTGCGGTGCAACCAAAGTAGAAAACTGAGTAGCACTCAAATGGCACACCGTATCTCCTTTGAGTCCTTCCACCGATGTGGAGAGGCTCGAATCACTATGTTGCCGTTGAGGTGGACAACTAGAACCTTTACAAGGATAAGGCACACTCCACAAGATTGGAGGGTTCTCACCGAATCACGAGAGCCACCAAGACCTTGAAAAACAAGATCCACGAGCACAAGAGCTCCGGGGATATCAACAAGGCTCCGAGCTCCGATGAGCTAAGAGCAACAAGATTCTTGTCTCCGATGAACTAAGAATAACAAGATCCCTAAGGGATGAGTGGATGGATTTCTAATCGACTTGGTGGAGTTGTAGATCGGGGGTGTCTCCTCCAAATCCCAAAGTATCACGAGCTTTGGTTGAGGATTTGAGGAGGTGCTTGAGCTTGAGCTTGGTCAATCACTGGTGGATAGAGAGTGAGTGTGATTGACACTTTCTAAAGGTGGAAGAACATCTTCTTTTGTATCGGAGGCGAGAAAACGGTCGTTGGGGGGGGGGGACCCCACTCTGCAGCCCACCCCAGCCTAAGGGGCCGGCCAGGCCGGCCAGGGGCATCCAGAGCAGAGCGAAAACCCACCCCGGCACAGAGGCACGGTAGGGACGGCGTGGCAGCCGTACTGGGGCCGAAGACCCCCTCCCACCCCGACCTGGGTTGGTCCGACCTGGGGCCGGCGTGGCCGGAGAAGGGGCCAGGGTAGCGCAGTAGCCCGTCCTAGGAGGCCGGCCAGGCCGGCATGGAGGCGAGTTGGGGCCGGGGACCTTCCCGAACGGCCCGGCCTAGGGACGGCGTGGGGAAGGCTGGGGCCGGGGCACCGCCCGAGTAGTCCGGCCTAGAGGCCCGGCCAGGGAGGCCGGCTCCCCTGTTTTCTCCTCTTCCTTTCCCGTTTCTTTTCCTCCTTTCATCTTATCTTTTCTACATTTTTGCTATCCACCGTATGAATGTCCAAGGAGATATATGATTGCATTTTATCCATGATAGGCTCTGAGCAAACTTAGGGAAACCATTAGATCTTCCACATGTTGTGATCAAACACCGAAAACAAGATTAGGAGCAAATGTCCTTTCAAGCTCCCCCTTTGTGATGTTTGATGACAACATACGGATTTGCATTAAGGATAATTTATCATGGATATTTGCAAGGAGATAAAAATTATAGTGGTACTCCCCCTATTTGTGTTCCCAATCATGAGACATATATATTTTATGAACACATGGAGTGCAATGATCATAATTCTCTTTTCACACTATGTTTTATAGAACAATAGGGTATGTGATGCTAGCATGATATACCTATGTGAAGTATGAAGATTATCCGAACATGATTTAGCACTATAGATGGACATGTATAGGCAAAGCGTTTGTTGAAACAACTTTGAACTAAAAGTGAGTATTCATGTTATCTTTATATAAGTGATTGTATGTCACATCCCAATTTTGCAATACCTGATAAAACAGTTGTTTTGCTAATTGCTTGACAATTAAACTTTGGTTGTGTCTGTTGAGTGCAACTAAACAAACTAATTATATAAACTTACATGGCTAAGAAATGGAAAACAAATTTAAAAGGATAGCAAAGCAGTGAACTAAAAATATTCAACATATTGTTCCAATGACCTTGGCAATATTTTCTAAAGTAAATATTGATCAAAGAGTTTTCCAAAAACATCTTATTAAACTCATACTTGTTGAATATTATTCCTAGTTCTAAATTAAGGAAGAGGAAACACTTAATAAATTTCCCTAAAAGATTATCAGAAAAAGAGGCATTCTTAATGCTTCACCAAATCTTATCAAATGTTTTTCCAACCTTGCAAGCTTAAAAACAAAGTTATTGGAGAGCATTTACTTTCTATCTCTAGTCACATAAAT
Source organism: Alopecurus myosuroides (assembly GCA_028641055.1). Lineage (NCBI taxonomy): Eukaryota > Viridiplantae > Streptophyta > Magnoliopsida > Poales > Poaceae > Alopecurus > Alopecurus myosuroides. Next base: position 76,689,896 of record CM054063.1, read on the forward strand.
ATTTTGGCAAAGCATTGTTAAAGAAAACCCAAGTGCCTTATTAAATTTAATTTCCAATATTTCTAGAAACAGAAAACTAAAACAAGTTACTATTGGAAACTTTCTTCAAATGATCTGAAATTAATACCATTGCTTCCTTATATCAAATAAGGAACACACACAAGAGGAGACCAAAAATTGAATCCATTAAAGGCCTGAAAAAATGAATTTTCTCCACAGCAACATTTGGAATTTTGAACAAGTTTGTTCTACAAACTTTTTCAAAATGCCATGAAATAAATACCACATGCTCTATATCATAAATAAGGATGAAAACCAAAAGGGCACAAGTTTTTGAATTGTTTAAGTTGCCAAAAACCCCTGTTTTCTTGACAACACCTTTTTGAAATTTGAACAAGTTTGTTCTATGAAGTAACTCAAAATGACTTTATTTTTCTACCACATAAGTAGCACATCAAATAAGGAATGTGTGCCAAAAATTATCATTTTTGGAAGCTCCTAAGTAGGTTAATAAATTCAATGTCCATTTATGTAAGAATTCAAATTTGAACAACTTTGAATTATCAAGTTTCTCCAATTGAGCCAATTTTCACATATGTTGTACACCTCAACTAATAAGAATTTTGGGCAAAAGGTTTTCAATTTTAGACTTTGTTTTCCTTGTGAAAACAACCTTTTTCAGAGAGGACAGGGACCTTTTTGTAAATAGCAGGGACCTAGTTGCAATCCTAGTCACATGTCCTTCTTCTTCCTGTAGCTCCAGTAGAGGGCATGGGAGCCCATGCTCCATTGCTTCGAAGGGAAGCTTGCTAGGTAGATAAAAACCCCTCAAGTGCATCTCTACCTGCCCCCTCTCTCTCCCCTAGAGCTCAAGCTCCTCTCTCTCTAATTTTTTTGCCTACCCGAACCCTAGCTGTTAAGCTCGCCGTCGTTGCGGCCGATTCCGAGCTCGCCGCCGGCCGCCGTGTAGTCCAACAGCTCCGCCTCGTCGTGGTGGTCCTCCCCGCCGGAGGAATCGAGCCGGAAGGGCTCGAGGTGGCCGCGCCATCCTCGTTCTTCTTCGGCCCCGACGGACTCCGGCGACGAATCCCGGCCGCCTCGAACCTTCTCCGCCCTAGCCGAGTCGTCCCTCGAGTTCACGGTGAGCACGCGACCATCCCGGTCCACTTTCCCCTCTCCCTCTCCCCCTAGCTCGTCGCCGTGCCGTGCCGCTATCCGGCCGCCGCCGCGCCACCGTCGCCGGCTGCTTTCCGGCCGCTCCCGGGAAGCGAGGCTGCGCCCTTTAGGTTCCCCTTGTTGAGACCTTCGCGTGGACGTTTAGAAATCGAAAAATGATGAACGTTGCGTCGGATTCGAGCTCGCCGGAGCAGTTCCCGCCGGCGGGATGACGTCGCGCTCGCGTCATGGTTTCGTTGACCCGCGCTGGTGGCAGTTGAACCTGCCAGTGGGGCCTCGCCTCGCCCGCGTGGCTGCCATCGTGTCGCTGGCCCGCGAGTCAGCGAGTAAGGCTGGCTCTGCCCGCGGTGTAGGCAGATCTGGCCGGCCCAACAGCTAGATCTGGCCCATGTCAGTCTTTTTCCAATTGTTTTCCACAGAATTTTGCATGATCACTTTTGAGCTTAAAAACCTAGTTAAAAGATGAATTTGACCCAACCAAAATTCACAGTGGTACATCAACTAAATCTAAACCATCTACAACTTGTAGATCTACATTTGGATGTATATTTTGGAAATGAAAAATGATTTGGCAACAGGTACCAGAAACACCAAAATGAGCACCATTTTAATTTCACAACTCAGAATGAAGTGAGGCCAATTGCATTGGAAAGCCCTTGAAATTTCCTAACTGCAGCAATTAACCTTTATTCCAAATTCCTTGTATTTTTGAAACGGAATGCAATTTGGTAAAATACCAGAGAGCACTTTGGTGATTTTTATAAAATTATTAAAAATGATTTTTGATGCAAACTCAACTGGATGGTCTTTTATATGTTTAGGACTATCCAAACCTAGCTTGGTTTAATTTTTAGAGCATCCTATAAAATTTGGTGGACAGATCTTTGTTTCACCTGTTTCAGCCATTTTGGCATTTTTAGGTAATTAATTTATGTGAGTTATTTTTGTGTTGCAATATTGTTTTCTAGCATGTACAAGTTGTGTGAACTTGTTTTCTAAGGTGTGCTTAGCTATTTTAGCATGTTAGATTGTGTAGACTTGAGTGGAGAAGAAATAGGATTTATGTTATTAACATATGACTATTCTCTAGTTAATATTTGCATAGCATTTTTGAGTGTTAACTTTATGTGCAAACACTTGGATTGTTGATTGGATCCAGTACCATGTTGGTACTTATATTTTGTTAGTATCACCTCTGCTAGCTTGCAATTGAGTTGGCAGAAAAGCATGAGTACTTTTGTCATGACTATGAGAATGTTATGGAAAAATTCCCTCATGTGTGGAATTTTTGACATAAACATTTGTGGTGGTGTAGCCACATATTTTTGGGTTGTATTCATAGGACCAGTAGCATCTTGGTTATGTTTTATGAGTACATGAACCCTAGATTTTTCACTTGTGTGAAAAATAATAGCATGAGTAGCATTACCTTGCTTATTTTTGCATCCTAATATTTTCTACTAGTATGGTTAATGCACTAGATGCTAGTTTAGTCTTTTGTTAATTTTTAGCAAGTGGACCAGAGGCCTTATGACCTCTTAATGCTTTGTTATGCTAGTGGAACACCCACTGTTTTCATTGCATTTTTGGTGGAAACATAATTCCCCCCACACTAGATGTGCTTTCTTTTATATAGTTCTCTAACTGATGAGTGCCTAGTATTTTTGCTTTGGGAATTTTTGTGCTAAACAAAAATGGGTATGCTTCTGTTTGTAAGTGGTTGTAATCATGTGTGGCTTGCTAGGAAAAATCCATCTTTCGAGTGTTGTTTGATTTCTCTAGTAATGCCCCTTTTTATTACTACTAGTATGTAGGATTTGCCCTGCAAACTGATGCATTGTTTTGTTAAATGGGATATTTTTGTTATAGCAAGTATAGATGTTTTTCACTCCTGTTTTTATGACATGGGCCCTCTGGTTGTATTTCAATTACTTGATTGAAATGCATCCATTGATTCTTCATGTGTGAGTAGTACTAGTTTCCTTAGCAGTTTTTGTATTGAATTATTTTTCCTGCCAACTTGTCTTGGGTGGATATTTATGCATCCTTGCATAAGGACATGTTTTCATTTACCATTATGATAACATGGTTCCTTGTTTGCATTTTAGTATTTTACTTATTATGCATGCTTGCATAGCAAACCCTTAGTAGAGGCATGTCTATAGGATTCCTCCTTTTTAGTCATTGTTTCTATTGTTCTCACTATGAGAAATTGTGTGTTTTGTGATGAGTCTATTACCTTGTTACACTTGTGTAGGCTCACTGATTTGTAAAAGTAACTTTTGCAAATCATGTGTCTTATTTATTCTTGATGTGAATTTAGACTTAGTAGATTAGCTACCTTATTCTTTTTATGGTTTGGTTGTTAGACCCGTTGCCATGATTATTTTTGTGCATGTTTTATATACTCTTAGTAGTCTCATCCTTGTGAACCTAAGTGTATTTTGGGTTTCTTAATATCTTGGTATGAGAGTGGCACACCCACTAAATCCATGATATTGATATTGTGAGAATATGTTCCTCCAACCTTGAGTTACCCTATTAAATGGTATTTCTGCCAAGTAGGTTTGTTTGATTGTTTGCCTCCATTAATAATTGTGTGATTGGTTATTATTAGTTTCCTTGCTGTATGTATTGTTAGGTGTGGTTGCTTGCCTTGATTGGTTCTGAATGTGTGTCCTTTATTCCTTTTTACGACGTTAGAAAAACGAAGAGGAAGGAAGTGTCGGGAAGCTCTGTTTCAAGTTCCAGTCACTCCAAAACCAGGGACACAAGGAGATACCAGGCAAGCCATCCTGATGCTTGCTGATACAATACTTACCATTATCTATCATGCATGTTTTACCTCTGAAGTTTTACCAAAAACTTGATTATCAAAACTATTTTTGATGTGGCTATTACTACTATACTAGTATATAGGTTACTATTATGCCAGTAGTTAAACTTGGTAATACCAAGCCCATAAGCCACCATATGGTATTTATTACCATCAAATATACTAATCCCTAAGTGGAAACCCTAAAATTGTGATTCTACAAAACAAAGGCTTTACGGAAAAACCCGGAGAAAAGGCGGATCCTTGTTCTCCGGAGGAATGTGGAAGTGGTCATTTTTGAGAAATTGGTGTTTTCAAAAATGACACATAACCTAGTCTTCACCGGACAACCTTTACCGTACTGCCACCCTACCCCAATATGGGCATGGGGCTTAACTTGAAGTTTGTTCTTATTAGTGTGTGCTATCTCACTTGCTATAAGGGGCGTCGTACCCTCGAACCGAATGTCATCAGTGGAGACATAAAAGTGTGGGATTAATTTTCCCTCCGGATGCAGCAGTTGAGGCATCCTGGCTTGGCGGGGATTAGCTCGGTGCCGGGGATGTGGTAAAACTCAACTAAGAGATAGACATATTCTAGCTTGAACATAGTGGATGGTTATGATCAGATACCTGATGTTTACATACTGTTGTTACAGTCCGTGATTGTTCACGGGAGGTGTACTGGATCTGGTGGATGTGTACACCTCTGCAGAGTACAACTTTTTCGAAGAAGCCGCGTCCTCGGATATGGACAGTTGAATGGCCATGTAGCTAGCATTGTGTCAATGTTTTCAAAAAGGAAGTTTTTGAAAGGGAATCTTTGAATGGAAGTGTTGAACTTGCGAAGTTCGAAAAGGAAGGAACTTTGTATCTGCGAGATACTGATGATGGAAAGCCAGATGTTGTTATACAAAACAAAGTTTTTGAAAAGAAAACCTTTTCTACTCTAAGCAAGAATTCTGGAAACTGATTCCAAGAAGTTCTGCAAAGAGAAAATATTCTTTAACAAAGTTTTACAAAAACTCTTGTAGGTGTGATATCTACAAGAGAAATAAAACTATATTATTTTCTTCTGAAGTATCTTCTTCAACGAAGATACAGATTAACCTGACTGCAACTGTGGTGTCATCATATATGAACACCATTGGTAGTGAACCCTATTTATAGCCTACCTATTCCACCATATAAGCATAGTTGCATGTTGGTAAGTGACATGATGGATGTCTTGCTGAGTACATTCAAATGTACTCATTATGGTTTCGCCCCTGGTATCTACTTATCAGATTTTGAGAAGGAACCTCCGAAGGATATCTATGAAGAGAAGTACGGAGCTGACGGCTTTGCAAACTAGGATCGTCTCCGGGTCAGCAGCCTGTAGGTTAAGGCGTGACTTGGGCTCAACTACGTTGTGTTTTTAATTGTCTTCCGCTGTGTTTGTTAGTTGCCTGCCCTTTGTGGCAGTTGCGTTAAACTTGATCATGTGATCATTTGTGTAATACCTTTATGTATTCGTGTAATGGATGATGTATTTCTGTGTGCCAACTTTGTATGTTGTTCACGGCTGATCTTTCTGGGATCGTGAATGTATGCATACGTAGGGTTTCAGACTGCCGGTCTGGGGTCCTTACAGAGTTGGTATCAGAGCCATCCTGACCTTAGGAGACCTTAGTTAGCATGGACGTCAGATAGGAAAGAAAAGTATTTTTGAGTAAAAACCTATTTACTATCTACATTATTTTTTATCTAAGGGAATTTTAGTATATTTTCCCTCCTTCTGATCTTTTCAAAAGATTATAAAGGCATATCTCTCTCGGTTAAGAGTTTATTTCTTACTTGTTTGCAACTGCTCCGCTCTGTTTTTGAAACATCTCTCGCTTTCGAAGTTTTCTGTTCAGAAAATAGTTGGGGTTTCAAAAACAAATTGTTGCATAGTCTTACCTCTCTCAGTTAAAAGTTTTATCAAAACTCTTTTTCTATTATCTTGTTTCTATCCAAAAACTTGTATACTTGCCGATGTCCCGAGAAGACCAAAATAATTGCCTAGCTCTACAGTGATGATGGTCAGAAGTAGATATAGTTCTTCAGCCACTTCTAGGATTTTTGGATTAGTCTAGTTTGGAGTAATTTAGCGATGACTCCATGAGTCGCCTCCCCCGACGTAGCTCCAATGTAGTCTTGTTTGTGTGTTTTGGCTTGTTTATGTGTGTCCGTAGGACTTTGTGCTATTGTGTGGTGTAGAATTTGGTTCATCTAGGCTTCTATATGTTTGTGGGGTGCTCAAAATTTGTAGATTTGTGCTTGCCCCGCTCTTGTTTTTGAATCGCCTCTTGTTACGTTTTTGCAAGCAAAAAATGTTTGTATAGCATTCAAAAACAAGAATTTGTTGCTTAGACTTATACTTGTTTTTCGCTTCATAATGCGACCCGTCGTGAACCACCACCATCTCCCCCACCATTAATGAAAGCACCATTGGACCTAATAATAGAGGACCATCAAGCCACACGAGCTGATAGCGTTGCTACCAGTGACGCACTCCAACAGATAAATCTCCAAAAATGATAGCCCTCAAAGAAGAAAGGCGTGAATGCACCAACCACTATTGACCAAAACCTCTATGTTTGTCTGTTTGCAAAAGACTCGTTTTGCCCTGTTGGCTAAACGTTGCATCTTTTTATGTCCCCTTTTAAAAAGACCAAACAAGGGAAATCCCCTTTTTAACAGTTATATACCTCCCTCCTCTGGAGAAAGGTGCAAAAGAAGTCTTCACATGCCATGATGCGCAACCCCCTCAAAAGCCAATCCGAAGAGCACGATTCAATATTCGACGTACGATGACGCTAGTCGTATTTTGTCGGACAAACATGATTAATAGAAAGCTATAAAGACTAACATGCTTTGCCTAATCTTAGGTTGACACCTAACCAAAGCATGCGAACTACTGACAACTCTTTCTAAAACAAAGAATTAAGTGACTTGGGACACCTTTTAATCTAGTTGGTAAAAAGGAGAAGTCACGAGAAAATAAAATGATGACCTATTCGTTTACTAGTCAATAGGATATCAGGTGTATCTACTTTGAAAACCAAATCTTAATAGACGTTGTAGATACTATGATATTCGGGGTTTAGAAATTAAGTGAACAATGGAATGGTTGTGATAGATCTGGAAAACAACAGTTTTCCTGTTTTTGTTTCTTTGTGTGCTCTTGAATTAAAATGAATGTTTGTTGCATTAAATCTTGCTTCCTAACTTATATGGAGTTGTTAGGACTTGTATTATGTTGTTTTATTACAATAAATCTACCCTAGAAAGTGTGTGCATGATTGGAAACTCGAATAAAAATGAAATAGCATTTGTTACCTTCTAGTTTATTATTTGGAAGTATTGTGAGAGCTAGATCTGTGTATACTTTCTTAGTAGATTTTGTGCTATGTTTTCTTTGAGTCCATACCATTTAGGTACTGTTATTATGATGCTTGCACCTATGTTAGCTTGCATGTCTTTTAATAATAAAGCATGTGTAAGAATTGCTATCAATATGCACTAGTATTGTTTCACTAGATTAAATAGCCTTATGTTTTTATCTTATATGCAAAGTTTTTCATGATTAACCTGAGGTTTAGTACCCATTTTGCCTTGGTATTAGTAGGCCATAGCCCACCGGTCCCATTGCATTTTGGCTTGAGGATGAAAATCCCCAACCATACACATGTGTGGAAATAGCATGTATCACTATGTGATTGATTTCTATTTTCCACCATGGAAAATATAATTGTTTCTTTTCACCTATACAAGTGAGAAGTTTATTTCTTATTAGTAAAGACTAATATGTTTAGGTGTGATCCTTTTGTTAGCATAATATTCCTTAGGGGTATCATGTTAAGAAATGTTTCACTATCGTGTGCTAAAATTAAATTGTTCGCAAATAAAATAAATTCCTCTTGATTGGTAGATTGTTTGTGAATAATTTTAAATTTAATATATGGATTTTTGAAAAGGTTTAGATAACTTTTCATTAATTGCATAGCTACTGGTTGTGTAAGTTATACCTTGCTTCTTTGCTAGTAATTGGTTTAAGAAAAACATAAATTGCTAGAATTAATTTATGCATGTTTAATAGTTGTATCATGGGATTGTTTTGATGCTTGTGCTTACTAACATGAGTAGGATTGGTGTACTGTTATTAGGTACATTTATATTCATCACTTGCTTGTTTAAGTTTAAACATCATGATATCATTGTTTGCTTCTCTAGAGTGAAACTAGTTTCACCACTAGAAAATGGTGATTTTTGCTCTAGTATTACCCTCTTTTTATTCTATGAGTATATGTGTTGATATAGCATGTTTAGGAAGTTATTACTTCTGTTATCATGCCATGAATTATTTAGTAGCATGTTCTATGGTTATAGGATATGATTATCTCTTATAGCATGCTGGTGTAGATTTTTCATACTAGTGTGTTACTTGTGCAGTCTTTTTTTTATGCATGTGTAATAGGAGTTTTATCTTGTGTAAAGATGGTGTTTTAGAATATCTTTATGATGGTATTCATTAGTTTTTAGCTACTGGTTGTTTTCGAATGGTTCATGATTGATGGATTCCAAAACCTCTAGTAAACAATAACCTAGTGAATAAATAGTCTATTCATCTGGGGTGTTGTTTGCTTGCTTATTAGATTGTGTTTAAATGTTTACCTTAGCATGAGTTTATACTTGTGTTATGATTGTGCTTAATAGTATCTTATGAAACTAAAACATTCAACTAAAATCATGAACATATTAAGTGATAGTTGCTTGTGGTGAGTAATACCCACTGCCATGGGTATTGTTCTGTCTGTTTGTTTTACCTTAGCAACCTAACCTTTGAACCCACAAGCTATATTTTTAGCTTCTTATATACCTTGTTATGAGAGTGGTACACCACTCCATATGTGTTATGTAAGATGTGGGATATAGCTAGGAATTCATGTAATAATTAACGGTACGTTTCCACGTAGTTCTGCACTAACCTTAATTTTGGTTGTTTCTAAATCGTCCAAGACCCAAGGTCAAACTAGGAAACAAAAGTTTTGGACCTAAAACAGTACTGGTGTACTTTTTAAAAGTGAATTTGCTAATTTAGGGAAGTACCCCTCCTCCCAAGAAGAGTCAAAGGGGGGGAGCACCTGCACTCCAACATTAACATTATGTTTGTTGGCCCTCCCTTAGTCCTCGCTTGCGAATCTCGGGGACGAGATTCTTTTTAAGGGGGGAAGACTTGTCACATCCCAATTTTGCAATACCTGATAACACAGTTGTTTTGCTAATTGCTTGACAATTAAAATTTGGTTGTGTCTGTTGAGTGCAACTAAACAAACTAATTATATAAACTTACATGGCTAAGAAATGGAAAACAAATTTAAAAGGATAGCAAAGCAGTGAACTAAAAATATTCAACATATTGTTCCAATGACCTTGGAAATATTTTATAAAGTAAATATTGATCAAAGAGTTTTCCAAAAACATCTTATGAAACTCATACTTGTTGAATATTATTCCTAGTTCTAAATTAAGGAAGAGGAAACACTTAATAAATTTCCCTAAAAGATTATCAGAAAAAGAGGCATTCTTAATGCTTCACCAAAATCTTATCAAATGTTTTTCCAACCTTGCAAGCTTAAAAACAAAGGTATTGGAGAGCATTTACTTTCTATATGTAGTCACATAAATATTTTGGCAAAGCATTGTTAAAGAAAAGCCAAGTGCCTTATTAAATTTAATTTCCAATATTTCTAGAAACAGAAAACTAAAAAAAGTTACTATTGGAAACTTTCTTCAAATGATCTGAAATTAATACCATTGCTTCCTTATATCAAATAAGGAACACACACAAGAGGAGACCAAAAATTGAATCCATTAAAGGCCTGAAAACATGAATTTTCTCCACAGCAACATTTGGAATTTTGAACAAGTTTGTTCTACAAACTTTTTAGAAATGCCATTAAATAAATACCACATGCTCTATATCATAAATAAGGATGAAAACCGAAAGGGCACAAGTTTTTTAATTGTTTAAGTTGCCAAAAACCCCTGTTTTCTTGACAGCACCTTTTTGAAATTTGAACAAGTTTGTTCTATGAAGTAACTCAAAATGACTTGATTTTTCTACCACATAAGGAACACATCAAATCAGGAATGTGTGCAAACAATTATCATTTTTGGAAGCTCCTAAGTAGGTTAATAAATTCAATGTCCATTTATGTAAGAATTCAAATTTGAACAACTTTGAATTATCAAGTTTCTCCAATTGAGCCAATTTTCACATATGTTGTACACCTCAACTAATAAGAATTTTGGGAAAAAGGGTTTCAATTTTAGACTTTGTTTTCCTTGTGAAAACAACCTTTTTCAGAGAGGACAGTGACCTTTTTGTAAATAGCTGGGACCTAGTTGCAATCCTAGTCACATGTCCTTCTTCTTCCTGTAGCTCCAGTAGAGGGCATGGGAGCCCATGCTCCATTGCTTCGAAGGGAAGCTTGCTAGGTAGATAAAACCCCTCAAGTGCATCTCTACCTGCCCCCTCTCTCTCCCCTAGAGCTCAAGCTCCTCTCTCTCTAATTTTTTTTGCCTACCCGAACCCTAGCTGTTAAGCTCGCCGTCGTTGCGGCCGATTCCGAGCTCGCCGCCGGCCTCCGTGTAGTCCAACAGCTCCGCCTCGTCGTGGTGGTCCTCCCTGCCGGAGGAATCGAGCCGGAAGGGCTCGAGGTGGCCGCGCCATCCTCGTTCTTCTTCGGCCCCGACGGACTCCGGCGACGAATCCCGGCCGCCTCGAACCTTCTCCGCCCTAGCCGAGTCGTCCCTCGAGTTCACGGTGAGCACGCGACCATCCCGGTCCACTTTCCCCTTTCCCTCTCCCCCTAGCTCGTCGCCGTGCCGTGCCGCTGTCCGGCCGCCGCCGCGCCACCGTCGCCGGCTGCTTTCCGGCCGCTCCCAGGAAGCGAGGCTGCGCCCTTTAGGTTCCCCTCGTCGAGACCTTCGCGTGGACGTTTAGAAATCGAAAAATTATGAACGTTGCGTCGGATTCGAGCTCGCCGGAGCAGTTCCCGCCGGCGGGACGACGTCGCGCTCGCGTCATGGTTTCGTTGACCCGCGCTGGTGGCAGTTGAACCTGCCAGTGGGGCCTCGCCTCGCCCGCGTGGCTGCCATCGTGTCGCTGGCCCGCGAGTCAGCGACTAAGGCTGGCTCTGCCCGCGGTGTAGGCAGATCTGGCCGGCCCAACAGCTAGATCTGGCCCATGTCTAGTCTTTTTCCAATTGTTTTCCACAGAATGTTGCATGATCACTTTTGAGCTTAAAAACCTAGTTAAAAAATGAATTTGACCCAACCAAAATTCACAGTGGTGGATAAACTAAATCTAAACCATCTACAACTTGTAGATCTACATTTGGATGTATATTTTGGAAATGAAAAATGATTTGGCAACAGGTACCAGAAACACCAAAATGAGCACCATTTTAATTTCACAACTTAGAATGAAGTGAGGCCAATTGAATTGGAGAGCCCTTGAAATTTCCTAACTGAATAAATTAACCTTTATTCCAAATTCCTTGTATTTTTGAAATGGCATGCAATTTGGTAAAACACCAGAGAGCACTTTGGTGATTTTTATAAAATTACTAAAAATGATTTTTGATGCAAACTCAACTGGGTGGTCTTTTATATGTTTAGGACTATCCAAACCTAGCTTGGTTTAATTTTTAGAGGATCCTATAAAATTTGGTGGACAGATCTTTGTTTCACCTGTTTCAGCCATTTTGGCATTTTTAGGTAATTAATTTATGTGAGTTATTTTTGTGTTGCAATATTGTTTTCTAGCATGTACAAGTTGTGTGAACTTGTTTTATAAGGTGTGCTTAGCTATTTTAGCATGTTAGATTGTGTGGACTTGAGTGGAGAAGAAATAGGATTTATGTTATTAACATATGACTATTCTCTAGTTAATATTTGCATAGCATTTTTGAGTGTTAACTTTATGTGCAAACACTTGGATTGTTGATTGGATCCAGTACCATGTTGGTACTTATATTTTTTTAGTATCACCTCTGCTAGCTTGCAATTGAGTTGGCAGAAAAGCATGAGTAGTTTTGTCATGACTATGAGAATGTTATGGAAAAATTCCCTCATGTGTGGAATTTTTGACATAAACATTTGTGGTGGTGTAGCCACATATTTTTGGGTTGTATTCATAGGACCAGTAGCATCTTGGTTATGTTTTATGAGTACATGAACCCTAGAGTTTTCACTTGTGTGAAAAATAGTAGCATGAGTAGCATTACCTTGCTTATTTTTGCATCCTAATATTTTCTACTAGTATGGTTAATGCACTAGATGCTAGTTTAGTCTTTTGTTAATTTTTAGCAAGTGGACCAGAGGCCTTATGACCTCTTAATGCTTTGTTATGCTATTGGAACACCCACTGGTTTAATTGCATTTTTGGTGGAAACATAATTTCCCCCACACTAGATGTGCTTTCTTTTATATAGTTCTCTAACTGATGAGTGCCTAGTATTTTTGCTTTGGGAATTTTTGTGCTAAACAAAAATGGGTATGCTTCTGTTTGTAAGTGGTTGTAATCATGTGTGGCTTGCTAGGAAAAATCCATCTTTCGAGTGTTGTTTGATTTCTCTAGTAATGCCCCTTTTTATTACTACTAGTATGTAGGAGTTGCCCTGCAAACTGATGCATTGTTTTGTTAAATGGGATATTTTTGTTATAGCAAGTATAGATGTTTTTCACTCCTGTTTTTATGACATGGACCCTCTGGTTGTATTTCAATTACTTGATTGAAATGCATCCATTGATTCTTCATGTGTGAGTAGTACTAGTTTCCTTAGCAGTTTTTGTATTGAATTATTTTTCCTGCCAACTTGTGTTGGGTGGATATTTATGCATCCTTGCATAAGGACATGTTTTCATTTACCATTATGATAACATGGTTCCTTGTTTGCATTTTAGTAGTTTACTTATTATGCATGCTTGCATAGCAAACCCTTAGTAGAGGCATGGCTATAGGATTCCTCCTTTTTAGTCATTGTTTCTATTGTTCTCACTATAAGAAATTGTGTGTTTTGTGATGAGTCTATTACCTTGTTACACTTGTGTAGGCTCACTGATTTGTAAAATTAACTTTTGCAAATCATGTGTCTTATTTATTCTTGATGTGAATTTAGACTTAGTAGATTAGCTACCTTATTCTTTTTATGGTTTGGTTGTTAGACCCGTTGCCATGATTATTTTTGTGCATGTTTTATATACTCTTAGTAGTCTCATCCTTGTGAACCTAAGTGTATTTTGGGTTTCTTAATATCTTGGTATGAGAGTGGCACACCCACTGAATCCATGATATTGAGGTTGTGAGAATATGTTCCTCCAACCTTGAGTTACCCTATTAAATGGCATTTCTGCCAAGTAGGTTTGTTTGATTGTTTGCCTCCATTAATAATTGTGTGATTGGTTATTATTAGTTTCCTTGCTGTATGTATTGTTAGGTGTGGTTTCTTGCCTTGATTGGTTCTGAATGTGTCTCCTTTATTCCTTTTTACGACGTTAGAAAAACGAAGAGGAAGGAAGTGTCGGGAAGTTCTGTTTCAAGTTCTAGTCACTCCAAAACCAGGGACACAAGGAGATACCAGGCAAGCCATCCTAATGCTTGCTGATACAATACTTACCATTATCTATCATGCATGTTTTACCTCTGAAGTTTTACCAAAAACTTGATTATCAAAACTATTTTTTGATGTGGCTATTACTACTATACTAGTATATAGGTTACTATTATGCCAGTAGTTAAACTTGGTAATACCAAGCCCATAAGCCACCATATGGTATTTATAACCATCAAATATACTAGTCCCTAAGTGGACACCCTAAAATTGTGATTCTACAAAACAAAGGCTTTACGGAAAAACCCGGAGAAAAGGCGGATCCTTGTTCTCCGGAGGAATGTGGAAGTGGTCATTTTTGAGAAATTGGTGTTTTCAAAAATGACACATAACCTAGTCTTCGCCGGACAACCTTTACCGTACTGCCACCCTACCCCAATATGGGCATGGGGCTTAACTTGAAGTTTGTTCTTATTAGTGTGTGCTATCTCACTTGCTATAAGGGGCGTCGTACCCTCGAACCAAATGTCGTCAGTGGAGACATAAAAGTGTGGGATTAATTTTCCCTCCGGATGCAGCAGTTGAGGCATCCTGGCTTGGCGGGGATTAGCTCGGTGCCGGGGATGTGGTAAAACTCAACTGAGAGATAGACATATTCTAGCTTGAACATAGTGGATGGTTATGATCAGATACCTGATGTTTACATACTGTTGTTACAGTCCGTGATTGTTCACGGGAGGTGTACTGGATCTGGTGGATGTGTACACCTCTACAGAGTACAACTTTTTTGAAGAAGCCGCGTCCTCGGATATGGACAGTTGAATGGCCATGTAGCTAGCATTGTGTCAATGTTTTCAAAAAGGAAGTTTTTGAAAGGGAATCTTTGAAAGGAAGTGTTGAACTTGCGAAGTTCGGAAAGGAAGGAACTTTGTATCTGCGAGATACTGATGATGGAAAGCCAGATGTTGTTATACAAAACAAAGTGTTTGAAAAGAAAACCTTTTCTACTCTAAGCAAGAATTCTGGAAACTGATTCCAAGAAGTTCTGCAAAGAGAAAATTTTCTTTAACAAAGTTTTACAAAAACTCTTGTACGTGTGATATCTACAAGAGAAATAAAACTATATTATTTTCTTCTGAAGTATCTTCTTCAACGAAGATACAGATTAACCTGACTGCAACTGTGGTGTCATCATATATGAACACCATTGGTAGTGAACCCTATTTATAGCCTACCTATTCCACCATATAAGAATAGTTGCATGTTGGTAAGTGACATGATGGATGTCTTGCTGAGTACATTCAAATGTACTCATTATGGTTTCGCCCCTGGTATCTACTTATCAGATTTTGAGAAGGAACCTCCGAAGGATATCTATGAAGAGAAGTACGGAGCTGACGGCTTTGCGAACTAGGATCGTCTCCGGGTCAGCAGCCTGTAGGTTAAGGCGTGACTTGGGCTCAACTACGTTGTGTTTTTAATTGTCTTCCGCTGTGTTTGTTAGTTGCCTGCCCTTTGTGGCAGTTGCGTTAAACTTGATCATGTGATCATTTGTGTAATACCTTTATGTATTCGTGTAATGGATGATGTATTTCTGTGTGCCAACTTTGTATGTTGTTCACGACTGATCTTTCTGGGATCGTGAATGTATGCATACGTAGGGTTTCAGACTGCCGGTCTGGGGTCCTTACATTGTATTGCACACAAAATAGATCTCACCATAACATTCTTCTTATAGTGGTAGATAGATAAAGAATAACCTCATTATGGCTTCATCACATCAATTAGTGGGTAGATAGATAGTATGATAGCCTTGCTATGATCTTCAACACATCAAATATCACATCGCATAATAGATAGATAGATAGATAGATAGTACGATGAATAAATAGAGACATAGTCTTACAATAGTACTAAGGTTCAACAAAGCGCACAAATAGTAACATCAACTAAGATCAAGGAAAATAATAGCGATGGTAAAACGCAAATGGATGCATGATATGCAATTCAATGCGTGAGTATTTCTCCCCCTTGGCATCAAGACACCAAAAAGGGAAAAATGATGCACGTCCAATCACTCGACATCATCCATCTCATCATCCGCCGCGGCAAAGTCCTCGGGAGGGGCCTGACTGGAACTAGCAGCAGCTGTATAGGAGGCCGCAAAAGAGCCGAGGGAACTAGCGTCATTTCCAAGCCAGTAGGTGTGCTGGGACTTCCGTTGATCCTCTGGGATCTCATCCGAGCTAGGAGAGCTGAGTGGGAGATGAAGAGATGTCATGATAGCCCGCTGAAAGTAAAGTATGGGCACCTAGAGGGGGTGAATAGGTGCTACGACCAATTTTATCTTTTCTCGTAGTTTAGGCTTGACACAAAGGTAAATTATCTAGATAGTGCTACTAAGGTGAATTTACCTATATGATAAGGATATAAATTAATGCAACTAGTACAACAATAAATGCTACAAGTACACGTAAGTAAAAGATAAGGGAACGAGATAACCCATAGGAAGCACGCGGAGATATGATGTATTCTCGAGTTCCTCCTTGTTAATGGAGTACGTCTCGTTGGAGGGGTGTGAGTTCGCCACGAAGGCCTACTCAACGCCACAAAGGCCTCACCCTATTCTCTGATAAACTCCGCCACAAAGGCCTAGTTCACCTTCCACTATTGATCCTCTTTGAGGCGGGAATCTAGTCCTTTACAAACAAGTTTGGGGCACACACCCACAACCAAATTGGGGGCTCCCAACACTCACAAATCACCAAGAGTAGCAAGAAGCCTAGGTTCTCCACAAGAGGAAACCCTAGTAAAAGATCCCGCAAGCAAATGAGAGGGGAAATGAAATCCGGTTGGTGAAGACGAAGATCGGGGCCTTCTCCTTCAATCCTCCAAAGATCAAAGCTTTTGGGTGGAGGGATTGGGAGATCTAGCAAGGTGGGGAGCTCCAACAATGGTGACTTCAATTCTGAACGAGCTAACCCAAGGTAGGTGGAGAGGAGGGGGTATTTATACCCCTCATAAAGTCTTGGAGCCGTTGGATCTTTTCCGCCAAACTCACACCATAGACTCCGGACTGTCTCCGGTAAGTCTTCGGTGTCGATACCGCATGCGACACCAAGTTTACCACCTTGAGAAAACTCCAGTAAAAACTTCAGTGCGGAGACTCCGGCTTGGAGGACCGGAGACTACGGTCTTAACTTAGTCGTTTGAGCTCACGGAGTGTCTAGGGTCAGTCGAGAGCAAAGAACACTGGCACACCGGAGACTCCGGATAGTCTCCGGTAAGTCTCCGGACCGAGTACCGCAGGCGACACCTGAGATGACTTAGCCAAATTCTTCAGACGAAACACCCACACCGGAGACTCCCATGTATCTCCGGTCTGGGTACCGCAGGCGACACCAGAAATCCAGAGAAATCTTCCTGGTGAATTTCTTCACACCAGAGACTCCGGTCTCAGAGACCGGAGACTCTGGCCTGGAGTAAACTCCAGCAGAACAAATTCCAGAGGCTTTGCTCCTTTTTGTAACACAATACCACCACATCAAATATGTTGTTTAGGACCTGAAATACATCAACACACTTAAGGATACATGTGTTGTTAACAAACACCAAAACAAGATTATTTAAGCGTGGTTGCACTTTCAATCTCCCCCTTTTTGGTGTTTGATGACAACACACATATTTGCAATGAAATCATAGCTATGCTATGTTTGAAAAAGATAGAGCACTCACAATGTGAGCTCCCCCTATATTTTACAAACAAAGCCCTCTAGATCAACCACTAGTGAACAATAATACATACATGCATAGAGACAATAGATAAAGCAATAATAAGCATAATATGAAAGATAGCTTCACCACGTAGTCTCATCACACACATAACATCCATTGTTTACTAGAAAACCAAAGAAACTAAGATAACGGGAACACAAGCCATAAAAGGAAAATCAGGTTCAAAGACTTGTGTTTCGAAGCAAATCAAAGCAAAGCAACCCTTGTAAAACCAGGAGAAGACAAGCTACTTCTCCCCCCTTTGGCATCGACACACCAAAAAGGGAAAAGAGAACTAAACAACCTAAGGACTTAGTCATCATCCTCGTAATCCTCGTCCTCATCATCCACTGGGTCAGTTGCAGCGTACTCATCATCTCCATCTTCATCTTCATCTTCCTCTTCAGCATCAGAACCAGTGTTGAAGATCTCAAGATCCTCGTCATCATCCTCAGCCTATTCCTCAACATTCTCCTCTTCCTCGGTCATAGGGGCCTTGCCACGGTGGGTCAAAGAGGAAGGAGCTGAGGTGACGTCCTGAAAGTCCCCCATGGGAACTGGTCAGTGTTCCAGTTCTCATAAGACATAGTCACGGACGCGGTGGGAGGAGTGGTAGGAGTACCCAAAGGAGGAGTAGCTCCAAGCCCAGCGAGGTCCTGCAACTTGGAGATCTTCTTCTTCAGCTCACGCCTCTCCTTACAGGCCACATGGTTCTCCTTATGCACTTCAACAATCCTGCACAGAATGTTGCGCTGAAACCAAGACAACTTCTTCATCTCATCCTATGTCTCCTCCTTGCTAGAACGGCGATAGGAAGGATCTGCATTCTTTCTCCTGGACCCAGAAGGATCCTAAGTCCCACCCATGGGATTTTCAGAGTCAGCATGGTGTGAGAGAACCTGAAGAGTACCAATAGAGTGCTCAGTCTTGCACTCCAATCCCGGAACCTCATCAAGAATCAGCTTCATCACATAAGGAGCATATACTCGAACCTTCTTGATCTCAATAACAGCTGAGTACATTCTTCCTTGATGAAGTTCATGACGTCAATCTCATACCCCTCACAATCTGGACCGGCATGGTGACAACGGAAGGCTTGGTAGAGAAGGTTGACCACACCACTGCGAATAGCATCCACATTACCCGCCTTGGGAGCAATGTTGTTGCGGAAGAGGCGGAGAAGAATGTTTGTAAACATTCTTGAGATCCTTAGCGGTGCCAGTACTTGAGATCTTCTCATACATTGATGCCATCCTCTTCTTATCATAAGCCACACCATGGATATGCATGCGTGCTCCGCAGTTGTCACCCCAAGGGTAACCCAGCAGCTCAGCCAGCCTACGGACAGAGGACTCACACTGAAGGGACCCGGTCATTCAGGTAAGAGTGACATCCTCATCTTCACCAAAAGTGACAGTGGCAAAGAACTGTTGCACTACCAAGATGTTGTAGTCCTGCTGAATCCCAACAAGATGCTCAAGTCCAAACTTCCTCGTTATCCACACAGCCTCATGAAAGTACTCAGACCTATCAAGTGCATCCAAGTCAAGAACTTTCTGAGGACACACCGGCTGCTTGAACTGAGAGAAAATCTCCCTCTGAATCAGCTCAGACTCCCTCCTCCAGTAATGAGAACTCTCCGCAGTACGGGCCATGGTGTAGAATGGCTGGGCCCGCATGATCATGTACTCCTTGCTCATAGACTTGACAGAAGTGATCCTGTCATACTTGGCCAACTCATTCCTAGCCTTGCCTCAGCTCTCTCTCTTTTTGATGCTGCTATGTTGCAAAAGTGTTCCTCTGACCAACCCTGCCAGTGGATTCATCAGTGATATGATAGTTGCGGGTGTGGGTACGATAGACACACTTGTTAGGGTTGGAGGATTTTGTCTTAGTCCTTTTCCCTGAAAGCACACGCAGACAATACACAAAACCAGGAAGAAAATCAAAACAGTGAGAATACATGTCCATTGATGAGTGTAGACACAAACAATAACGACAGAATTCAGTTCTGGGAGATTCACACCGGAGTTTCGGACTGACATCGGAGTCTCCGGTCTGGCAGATCAGAGTCTCCGGACCGGGCGTCAAAACTGCTAAGTGAATCTGGTAGAACTAGTTCTAAGTTGTTTCTATCAGTTTCTACAAGGGAAAAGAATATGCTAGGGTGAACCCTAAACAACAGCAAGTACCATCTCTCCAAAACGAATCACCTAGTCCTTAGATCTAGATGCAAAAACAAGAAAAAGGGGAGGGGAGAGATGTACCGTGGTCACCCTGGCCTGTCATGGTGCCTCTCACGAATGGGAGAGGCGAGGGAGGAGGTTTTCGGCGGTGGGGACCGGCCGCAGGAGACCTCTTGGCGACGGCGACGGTGCACCAATGTATTGGGGGCGGGGGGGGGGGGGGGGGAAGTGGGGGATGAAAACCCTAACTTCCCCGAGCTCCCACTTTTTATACTGCGGACCCCCACACCGGAGTCTCCGGTCATAACACTGGAGTCTCCGGACTGGCCGGAGATTCCGGTGTGGCAGACCGGAGTCTCCAGACCCCACGCCAGAAAACTCAAAAAAGAGGGAAAGGACATGTATGAGGAAAATAAACTTGTTTAAATGGGAGGTTTTTGGCTGAGAAAGAACAATAATCAACAGGGAGGGAATCTTATACTCAAGAAACGCTATAAATCATAAGAACATCAAATTTTTGAGTATATCATCCGAAATGGCCAAAAACACTCAAAAGAGCAAAATATTCCCAAATAAGAACCAACTCTTTAAAAAAGAGGTCGGTGGCATAAGCCACCATGTAAGAGATCATGGTATGTCACTGCGAAGATATATCTTGGGTACATTGCCAATTCTCGACATTGAAGCTCACAATTTAACATTAGAAAAAGAGAGATAACAATGATTTTTTTCTATGGGCATAATGGGGGGAGGGAGAACCCAATGTGTGAGGATAACACTCCCCCTATGTCCATGCCTACACCTAAACCAAAACACGTTTCATCTATAGGGGTGTGTGCAAGATCCTCAAGTCAAACTCCTAGAATCAATGACATTTAGTTCATTCCTCAAGAATAAGAATCTTGCATCGTCGACTGGCTTCATGAAAATATCCGCAAGATTGTCCTTAGTGGGAACATAAGATAGAGTAATATCCCCTCTTGCCACATGGTCTCGGATGAAATGATGGTGAATCTCAATGTGCTTAGTTCTTTTATGTTGCACGGGGTTGTAGGCGATCTTGATGGCACTTTCATTGTCACACAAAATATGCACCTTATCAATATGAACGGCATATTCCTTGAGAGTTTGCATCATCCATAGCAATTGAGTGCAAGCACTTGCGGCAGCTACATACTCGGCTTCGGGGATGGAGAGATATATGCAATTTTGCTTCTTGGAAGACCAACTCACTAAAGACCTACCAAGAAATTGGCAAGCCCCGGAAGTAGACTTCCTATCATCTTGATCACCCGCCCAATCCGAATCCGTGTAGCCCTTGAGAGAAAATTGTGCCCCCTTTGGGTACCACAAACCAAATCTTGGGGTATGAACCAAATAATGAAAGATCCTATGGACCGCCATCAAATGTCTTTCCTTAGGAGCCGCTTGATACCTTGCCCACACACCTACACTCGAAACGATATCGGGCCTAGATGCACAAAGGTAAAGCAAAGAACCAATCATAGAATTATACAACTTTTGGTCCACATCTTTACCCCTCGGGTTACGAGATAGGTGGCAATTGACTTGCATAGGAGATGTCTTGATCTTAGAATTTAGGAAGTTAAACCTGTTGATCATGTCTTGGGTATACTTGGCTTTAGAAATGAAAGTCCCACGAGCCAATTGCTTGATCTCAAAGCCAAGGAAGAATTTTAGCTCACCCATCATAGACATCTCGAACCTGTCAGTCATAAGCTTAGAGAACTAATTATTGAAAGCTTGGTTAGTTGAGCCAAAGATAATATCGTCAACATAGAGTTGGCATATGAAGAGCTCTCCCTTTACTCTCTTTGTGAAGATACTGGGGTCGATCTTCCTAACTTCTAAACCACGGTCATCCAACAACTCTCTAAGGTGCTCATACCACGCACGTGGTGCTTGTTTAAGTCCATAGAGCGCCTTA
The DNA here is from genome assembly GCA_028641055.1 of Alopecurus myosuroides. Lineage (NCBI taxonomy): Eukaryota > Viridiplantae > Streptophyta > Magnoliopsida > Poales > Poaceae > Alopecurus > Alopecurus myosuroides. The sequence continues at coordinate 76,711,438 of CM054063.1, forward strand.
TCGAGCTTGTAGACATGGTTAGGGAAGTTGAGGTTGTCGAACCCGGGGGTTACTTAACATATACCTCCTCTTTTAGTGGACCATTTAATAAAACACTATTTACATCCATTTTTTGCAATTTTAAATTATGCGAAGATGCATAAGCAAGGAGGATACAGATGGACTCAAGGCGAGCCACGGGAGCATAGATTTGATCAAAGTCAATTCCTTCAACTTGAGTGTAACCTTGAGCAACCAATCTTGCCTTCTTCCTTATTACAATTCGATGCTCATCTTGATTGTTCTTGAATATCCACTTAGTGCCAATAACATTGTGGCAATCTTTGGGATTCTCAACTAATCTCCAAACTTTGTTGCGCTCAAAATTATTGAGCTCATAATGCATTGCTTCAACCCAATCGGAGTCCTCAAGAGATTCAAACACTTCATTAGGTTCCACCATAGATATGTGAGCTTGATGCTCACTAAAATGTGCCAATTGCCTTTTTGTGGATCTTCTAGCTTGAATATCTTCCAAGACCTTGTTGTCTTGGGAATCAATTTTCTTCAAAGCTCTTCTTATCCTTCTAGCACGACGGGCTTCGATCTCCTCATTATTGCGAGGAGGGATCACATGATCATCTTGATAATTTGGGTCCCCATCTTGAACAACTTGGCCTTGATCATCATCATCATCATCATTAATATCTTCGACACTAGCTTCAACTTGAGGAGAGGATAAAGAGGATGGTTTATCTTGGCCTTGACCTTGACTAGCATGAATGATAGGAGTGGTTGCATCTTGCGTAGTAACTTGGTCTATAAGAGGAGGGTCTCGAACATGTTCTTGGTTAGGTGCAACACTTGGCTCCTTGGCTTGTGCTTCTACTGTAAAGGAGGGCTCCACTTGAGTAGAGCATAGTCCTTCTCGATTCGCCATAAGGTGTCCCTCAATGGGGACGAAAAATCCCACACCCATCCTTCCTATGGATTCTTGAGGCATTTCAACATCTACATTAGAAACATGAAATTGCGCCACTTGGGAGCCATCATTTTCCTCGAAAACCACACTACAAGATTCTATGACAATCCAAGGCTTTGTCAAAGACTCTATAAGTGTGGGATTCGGCACCGTAACCAACAAAAATACCCTCAATAGTTTTGGATTGAAATTTAGACAACCTAACACCCTTGATCAAATAAAAGCACTTACAACCGAATACACGGAAGTAGGAGACGTTGGGCTTGTTGCCGGTGAGGATCTCATATGGAGTCTTGTCCAATCCCTTGAGGATGTAGAGGAGGTTGGAGGGGCATGTGGTGGATATGGCCTCGGACCATAAATATTGGGGAGAGTGTACTCCGCCAACATGGTCCTTTCCATATCCAAGAGAGTGCAATTCTTTCTTTAAGCAACACCATTTTGTTGTGGAATGTAAGTGCTGGAGTATTGATGACAAATTCCCTCTTCACTAAGGAATTCATTCAAAGTGTAGTTCTTGAACTCCGAACCATTGTCACTCGTAATAGCCATGATGTGCCCATTGTGTTGACGTTGCACTTGGTTGGAGAAGTGGATGGTGGTTTGTTGAGTCTCACTCTTGCACTTGAAGAAATATACCCAAGTGTATCTTGAATAGCCATCGACAGTCAACAAGCAATATTTCTTGCCTCCAAGACTTGCCTCGGGCACGGCACCAAAGAGATCAACATGGAGCCTCTTTGATGAAATAATAGTCTTGGACTTGTGCGCTATATCATGCATCTTTCCATCAACACACGACCTACAAACGCGATCCTTTGAAAAGGAAACATTTTTTTAGTCCGACAATAAGGCCATCTTTGTGAAGACTTTGCAAAGTTCTCATGTTGACATGGGATAGGAGGCGATGCCACAACCATCCCACATCCGCCTTTCTGAAAATACACATTGTTTGAGAGTTGGTAGACTTCGAGAAGTCTACCACGCACAACTCATTTTCAACATGTCCCACGTGTGCGACGTGAAGAGTCTTGATCCTCAAAAGGACCACAATATCTTCATCAAAAAAGACGGAGAAACCCATCTTTCCAAGAGAGCAGACGGAAAGTAAATTGAAACCAAGGGATTCGACAAGCATGGCGTTCATGATAGTGATATCGGGAGCAACCACAACCTTGCCGAACCTGGATACGTTAGACGAGGACGAGTATCCATAAGTGACGGTTGAGTGAATGTCATTTTGGCGCAACTCCGTCACAAGTTCTTTGCTTACGGTCATATGGCTAGTGCATCCACTATCAATTATCCATTTAGTCCCACCGGAAGCATAGTCCTGCAAGAGATCATTGACTAGAGTTAGGACCCGAGGAGGGTCCCTTCATGTTAGTAACAAGGGTCTTTGGGACCAAAATAGCATAGTCAATGTAACCCTCAATAGGACCAACATATTTAGCTTGCACAACACCATAATAATCAACATATAAGAAATGGTGTGGATTGTTAGTTCCTGCGGAGGTGCTTCGAGTAGTGTTGTCCCTCATGACACTACTACTCGAGGCAACATTGCTTGCTTGTGCGGGTGTGCTACGAGTAGTGTTGTCCCTAATGACAATACCACCCGAAGCACCATTGTTTGTCTTCTTCTTGTTCTTCTTCTTGGCTACATAGCCAAGACCTTGCTTGCCCACTTGTTTCCTTGGAGCACTCAATTGTGGTCTAGAAATAATCACATTAGAGCTAGGGGCAACCACTTGTGCGTTAGAGATCACAACCTTCTCAACTTGAGGGCCTTTACCCTTGAGCCTTTCTAGCTCATCCTTTAACCTAGCATTTTCCTCAATAATATTTGCATGATCACAAGAAGAAGTAGAGGTGCTAGGGTTGTTAGGTTGATCAAGTTGAGTTTGAAGTTGTTCATGCAACTCTTTCAGGGAAGAGTGTTGGCTCTCCAAAGCTTTGTGAGACTTGATTAGCTTTTCAAACTCCTCAGTTAGTTTACCATGACCAACACCAAACTCAACCTTGTCCTTTTTAGCCTTTTTTTATTTAGCAATAGCAAGGTCACGTTTCTTAGTGATGTTAGAGACAAGTTCATTATGGGTTAATTCAATAGATTCAAGTTCCTCCTCTAGAGAAACTCTACCATAATGCTCTTCCTCAAGTGTCATAGAGAGAGATGCAATTTCATCTGCATCCCTTCTTTCAACCTCACCTTTCTTCTCAAGAACTTATTGGGCCTCTCCTAATTGGCTCATGAGAAGCTCAAAGTACTTCTTGGTCTCCCCTTGCACGTTAGACATAAAGCGTTCTAAGGAGATCCTTTCATCTTCTACTCTAAGACTATCAAGATGTTCTAGTTCACTTGGGGTCTTAGAGTTGGAAGAAGGTGATACCTCCGTGGCCTTAGCCATGAAGCACTTGACATTTTGGTGAGTATGATTGTCATTGGGGGATTCAAAGAGAGATGAAGATGATGGAGTAGAAGAAATAGCTAGAGCGGCCACTTCACTTGTGGTTTCTTCTTCTTCATCACTCCCGGAATCATACTCCTCTTGAGTCACTAGCACAAACTTGGTGGGAGATTTCCTGTTGAATGGTTTCTTCTTGAATCGAGGTTTCTTGTACTTAACCTTGTACTTGTCCTTGCGAATGAGCTTGCCACTATGGAGTTCTCTATTTTCATAGGGACACTCCGCAATGAAGTGGTGCTTATCTTGGAAATTTAAGGAAGACATCACTTTTTGAGCCCCATCATTGCCATAGCGAGACTTGGTCTTTTCCTCAACAAATTTCTTGCCCTTGGGAGGATTCCTACAAAACTTTTGCACGGTGAGAGCAATGAGATCCTTTAGCACGGGATCATAGTCTTGGTCCTTCAAAGGAGGCAACGCCTCTTCTCCTTCTTCTTCATACTCAACCTATCTTGACACAACCTTGGCCTTCAAAGCAATCGATGCTCCTTTGTGCATTCCAATGGCCCTAGTACAGTTGTCAAGAGCATTCTTGGTTTGCACTTGATAGGAGCACATTTCTTGCATCACTTGAGTTGAGGTCATGGAAGAGAAATCATGTCTTCCTTGAAAGCTCTTCAAGTCCGCGCCCTCAAATGGCATTATGGCAATCATGTACTTCCTTTTGATCCAAGCATCATCAATGTACTTGGCACCAACATTTGAGAAGGCGGTGGAAAGAGTCTTGAGTTTTCGGTACATGTCAACATGGTCCTCTCCATCATACATATAGAACTCTTCAGCCTCATTGGTCAAGGCATCATATCTATTCCTTTGCATACTCTCATTGACCACAAACATGATGACAAGAGCGTCCCATGTTTCCTTGGCGGTGGAATATTGTTGAAGATGCGGCATGTGGTTACGACCCACGGCTTGTTGAAGAATGGACAAGGCGGTGTAGTTGAGTTTACAATCTACGGCTTCCTTCTTGTAAGGTTTTGGGGTCATGAGGTTTGTATCCATCTCGAGTGATCCTCCAAAGCTCTATACAAGAAGAGTTCAAGTGAGTCTCCATGTAATATTGCCATTCACGAAAAGAAAAGGCATCAATTTTAGGTGCATCTCCTCTAGGGATTATATGAGGATGAGGGACGGGGGGATCGGGAGAATAATGTCCTTTGACGGAGTGAAATTCTCCCTCTCCATCTGTACCCTTCTCAGTGCAGTTTTCGGCGGAAGCATTTTTAGATGGATCACCATCTACCCCTTTCTTGGCGCCCTCCAGAGGAACTTCTGGAGGAGTAGAGTCGGCAACTTACGGTCCTTTAGCTTTGAGGAGTTCCGTCAAGACTTGACACAACTCATCAATTTTGGTTTCTATGGATGAGATCAATGAATTTCTCAATTCATTGAGATCATCCATGGACACCCTAGCCACGGAACCTTCGGCATCCGAATCTTCTCCCATAGTTAAACTCTTAGGCGGTTAAGCCCGATAGAAGAGTCGAGGCTCCAATACCAATTGAAAGTAAAGTATGGGCACCTAGAGGGGGGGTGAATAGGTGCTACAACCAATTTTAATTTTTCTCGTAGTTTAGGCTTGACACAAAGGTAAATTCTCTAGATAGTGCTACTAGGGTGAATTTACCTATATGACAAGGATAGCAATTAATGCAACTAGTACAACAATAAATACTACAAGTACAAGTAAGTAAAATGTAAGGGAACGAGATAACCGATAGGAAGCACGCGGAGACACGATGTATTCCCGAGTTCCTCCTTGTTAAGGGAGTACATCTCGTTGTAGGGGTGTGAGCTCGACACGAAGGCCTACTCAACGCTCCAAAGGCCTCACCCTATTCTCGGATGTACTCCTCCACAAAGGCCTAGTTGACCTTCCACTATTGATCCCCTTTAAGGCGGGAATCGAGTCCTTTACAAACAAGTTTGGGGCACACACCCACAACCAAATTGGGGGCTCCCAACACTCACAAATCACCAAGAGTAGCAAGAAGCCTAGGTTCTCCTCAAGAGGAAACCCTAGGCAAAGATCCCTCAAGCAAATGAAAGGGGAAATGAAATCCGGTTGGTGAAGCTGTAGATCGGGGCCTTCTCCTTCAATCCTCCAAAGATCAAGGCTTTTGGGTGGAGGGATTGGGAGATCTAGCAAGGTGGGGGAGCTCCAACAATGGTGACTTCAATTATGGATGAGCTAACCCAAGGTAGGTGGAGGGGAGGGGGTATTTATACCCCTCATAAAGTCTTGGAGCTGTTGGAGCTTTTATGCCAAAGTCACACCGGAGACTCTGGTGTAAAGGCCGGATACTCCGGTCTGAGTATTTTCGCAGACCCCCTGGACCGGAGACTCCAGACTGTCTGCGGTAAGTCTCCGGTGTCGATACCGCAGGCGACACCAAGTTTACCACCTTGAGAAAACTCCAGTGCGGAGACTCCGGCCTGGAGGACCGGAGACTCCGGTCTTGACTTAGTCGTTTGAGCTCACAGAGTGTCTGGGGTCAGTCGAGAGCAAAGAACACTGGCACACCGGAGACTCCGGACAGTCTCCGGACCGAGTACCACAGGCAACACCAGACATGACTTAGCCAAATTCTTTAGAGGAAAAACCCACACCGGGGACTCCGGTGTATCTCCGGTAAGTCTCCGGTCTGGGTACCGCAGGCGACACCAGAAATCCAGAGAAATCGTCCTGGTGAATTTCTTCACACCGGAGACTCCGGCCTGGAGTAAACTCCAGCAAAATAAATTCCATAGGCTTTACTCCTTTTTGTAACACAATACCACCACATCAAATATGTTGTTTAGGCCCTGAAATACATCAACACACTTAAGGATACATGTGTTGTTGAAAAACACCAAAACAAGATGATTTAAACGTGTTTGCACTTTCACCCGCTGATTGCGACGAGAGGCTTTGCCCTTGCGATAGGCATGATAGTCCTGCTGCTTCTTGTCAATGAAGAAGCAGTTCATCTTCAGAAGTGCCCGCTTAATGCTGAAAGTGTCAGAAGATGGGACAGTAGGAGCTGGAGAAGGGGAACGACGGACACCATGAGATGTACTAGGCGCCGAGGACAGTGTGCGGGTACGCTTAGGGCGTTGAGCAGTAGATAACTCAGCCTCAACCTCTGAGAGAAGAACACACAGCTTGGGAGTCACCTTGGCATAGTTGTTGACGAGACCAGCTGGGATCTTGGACTCAATGAGGAGCTGAAGGTACGAGCCATAGATGGGTACCCTCTTGTCAGGAACCACGGTCCTCATCTCATGCCACATGAAATCCAGAATGTCCAATGACTTCTTGTTTCTCATAGCAGTTCCGATGTGAAAGAGAAGACTGATCAACCATTTGCGTACCTCACCCTTCTCACCAAACTTGACATTGATAGTATTCTGGAGAATGGTGTGCACAATGTACCAAAACTCGGAGAAATACTTGACTTTGGGAATGTGCTGAGATCCGGTACCATAACCCCGGGCCAATGCGTGCGAGCTATCTCCACATCAAAGAAATGTTGATCCACGTAGCTGTTCTGGAGTTTGCCAATAATGAACTCATACATAACCTGATGCATCTTGCAGAAAAACCGGGGGTCGGCATAAGTACGATGTCCAAACTCATATGGATTGAACTTCAACCGGGCATTCTCAAAATCAGTGGTGCTCAGACCACACCAATTCTTGACCACTGGCTCAGCTGGATTGACAGGAAGGGAAGTACCCTGTCTCCGAGAAGGAGTAGAGCCAGCTATAGAGGCAGCACTTTTCTCGCGAGGACGAATAGCACGTGGTGCATCGGAATCACCTGAGAGGAATGATGCATGGATATGGACAATTATAGTAAGTTCACATGTTCGTTGTTGGATTTAAAAAAATATTCCATGGTTATGATTGATAGCGACACGGGTGGGAAGCAAAAAGTCAACTAGTGAGTACAACATAACTACATCATAGCATGGTGGGAGATAAAGAAAAATTGTTGTATGATTTTTTTATTGGGCATGATAATACGAGAGTGTGGAGAAGGACGAGGGCTTGAAGATCTATGAGTTTGGGTGGTAGCTAGGGGTGGGCTAGGGTGACATATGAACTATGTGGGATCTAACATGAACAATAGGGAAAATTTAAATCATAAAACAATGAACCATACTAGTATACCGATAGATATGAAGCACAGAAAACACGGTATAGAGTAGAGGCCCAAGATATTACCCGAGTTGGAGGCCATCTTGCAAAGAAAATCACACAAAATCAAGTGAGAAGATCTCCCCCAATAGTGCACCAAAGAGAAATCCGCGGGGAGTGGGGGATGGGATCGGGTGGGGGTGGGGAGGTGCCCGTGTGCGTGATGTGTACGTTCGGGTGTGTGCGTGTGCGCCCCGGCCTGGGTAGCCGGCCAGGCCGGCTTGGGTGAGCGACGGGGCCGGGCGAGTGGCCGAACACCCCGGCCTGGACCCCGGCCAGGGGCCGGCGCGGGAGGGGGGCGGGGTCGGGCGCATGGCAGAGGCAGCCAGCCTGGGGTGCCGACGAGGCCGGTTTTCGAAAAAAAAATTGATTAAACCCGAGTTTGTTTCCCCCTTCATTTTTATAGAATCTAAGTTTATTTAGACGAGTGTCACAATAGTAAATTTTCATATTTTTTGTTTAGTAATCCATACTTTTATTTTGCAAGTTTTACTTGACCATGTGCACAAGTAAAATGAGTATGATGAAATGAGTATAATGATTTTCATATGCATCCAATGGAGAAAAATAAAAGTGAATTAAGCAATATTGGACATATTATGAAATATGAAGAACGAGAATGCATATGAGTGAAGCACAAAATGTCTTATCAATATGAAAACCAACCAAATTTTGGGTGGTAGCCTTAGCCACCATGTATGAGTATGTTCGATATGACACCGGGAAGATATATCTTGGGTGCATTGTCGAGACTCATCATTGAAGCACATTATGTCATTTGAAATGACCATTATGCATGATTTGTTTATTTATGCATTATAGAAGTAGTGTTGACTCATTGATTGAGCTACACTCCTCCTATGTTTATGCGTACATCTAGGATCCAAATAAGAGTCTAGTAGGGGTGTGTATGCAAGACTTTCAATCAACTAAAATTCCTTGCACATACAACATTGATCTCACTCCTTAATTGCTTGAATCTCTTCACATCTAGAGGTTTTTTAAGGATGTCGGCAAGTTGATCTTTGGTGTTGACATAGGAAAGTGAGGTATCTCCATTGGCCACATGATCCCGAATAAAGCGATACTGAATCTCAATATGCTTGGTTTTGCCATGAAGTACCGGATTGTGACCAATCTTTATAGCACTCTCATTGTTACATAAAAGAGGCATTGTCTTAATCTCAATTCCAAAATCCTTAAGACATTACCTCATCCATTAGAGTTTAGAGCAACAACTAGCGGCGGAAATATACTCCGCTTCCGTCGAGGAGGTGGCAATGCAATTTTGTTTCTTGGAAGACCAACACACGAGTGACCTACCAAGGAATTGGCATGCACCCGAGGTTGATTTTCTATCCACTTTGTCACCTCCCCAATCCACATCCGAATATCCGACAAGATCAAAATTTGTGTTTTATGGATACCAAAGACCATGTGTAGGAATATCAACCAAATATCTAGGAATCCTTTTGCCTGCAATCATATGGCTTTTCTTGGGGTTAGATTGAAATCTTGCACACAAACCCACACTAAACATAATATACAGTCTTGATGCACAAAGATAAAGCAAAGATCCAATGATAGAACGATAAAGTTTTGGATCTACCGGTATACCTTCGTGATCCATAGTAAGATTCACGGTTGTTGGCATTGGATAAGGTAGTGGTTTGGCATTGTTCACATCAAATTTCTTGAGCATGTCTTGAATATATTTTGCTTGACAAATAAAAGTCCCTTCATAATATTGCTTGATCTCAAAACCAAGAAAGAACTTCAATTCTCCCATCATGGACATCTCAAACTCACTTGTCATTAGTTTGGCAAATTGTTCTACAAAACTCACATTAGAAGATCCAAATATAATATCTTCAACATATACTTGACATACAAATAAATGTCCATCTACACTTTTGGTAAAGAGTGTGGGATCAATTACCCCAAGTACGAAACCACGATCCACTAAGAACTCCTTTAAATGATCATACCAAGCACGTGGGGCTTGTTTGAGGCCATACAAAGCCTTATGGAGGAAGTAGACAGGGTTAGGATACTTGGGATCCTCGAACCCCGGAGGTTGTTTAACATATACCATTTCATTTAGAGGACCATTTAGAAAAGCACTTTTAACGTCCATTTGATGCAAGATGATGGCTAGTGGCAAATGCAAGTAATATACGAATGGATTCAAGTCTAGCTACGGGAGCGAAAGTTTCACCGTATTCAAGTCCTTCAACTTGAGAGTAGCCTTGAGCAACCAATTGAGCTTTGTTGAGAATCACTTGCCCATGAGGATGTTGCTTGTTTTTGAACACCCATTTAGTTTCAATGACATTATGATCATTGGGTCTTTCCACTGGTGACCATACTTTGTTTCTCTCAAAATTATGGAGCTCTTCATGCATGGCTTGAACCCAATCTTCATCTTCAAGAGGATCATACAATTTGTTAGGTTCAACATAAGAGACATATGAATGAATACCACAAAACTTGAGTACTTGTCCAAAAGGGGAGACACTTCTTCCCAAGCCACCAATGATATTCTTTTGATAATGTGACTTTTGTTGCAATCTTGATGCTTGACGAGTCATGATACGAACTAGTGCATCATTGGGATTCTCATTTGGAGGGATATCCTCATCATTTCCTTCATCAATACCATGATCCATCCGGAGTGGAGTTCTTGGTGAAGAATCACCAAGGTCATGTCAGACCCCGGACCCAAAGATATACAAACTGTCATGTGCTCCTAGCAATGGACTCACAAGGGCTTCAGGGTTACCAGCCTCGGCCGCAACAAACAATGGCAGGCAGACCGGATTCATCGGCACGCAGTCCGGATCCCCGGTCTACTACTCCTTGTGTCCATGCTAGTCATAACCAAATATGTATACCCAAGCGTCCACGAGTCGGATGAAACTGAAGGAACGGGACCAAAGTTATACGGAGCTGCTATGTGTCCAGAAAGTGCAACAACAATCGAGGGTTACTGGGGTTACCTCGCCCCAGGCCGAATATCTTCGGCAGGCGGGCTCGGACATGGATCATCGGCTCCACAACCCCTCGACTGCGACAACTATGCAGGCATAGCCAAAACTGTATAACAACGGGCTCGAGACCAACAATCGAACAAAGCAGCACTCTAGACATGAAAGTTGTATTAAACCGGTGTTACTAGAGTATAGCTTACAAACAGAGGTCACACGACCCAACATTACATCAGACAACGGAAGGCAAATTATGTTGCTAATCAACAAGAACCAAAAAGGCCTAAGAGGCCACAACATAAGGCGACGTCCCAGCCCATAGATTCCACGCTCCTACCTGGGAACCCCAAACTACTCGTCGATGTCCACGTTGAAACACCACTGAACTGAGGAACTCCACCTGAACCAAGTCGAAGCAAACATGAGTACGGGAGGTACTCACCAAGACTTAGTTAACCTATTATATATCTGCTTCTTTTAGAAAGAGTTATGAAGGTTATTTTGTGTAAAGCCATCTTTGTTTTCCAAATTGAGGGAGGAATAGCACGTCTCATGGAGTATTTTGAAAACAGATGAGAAAGCTACTCAACTACTGAAACCATTATCTTTTTAATCCACCAATATCATATCAGCACCTCGTGCTTCAAAGATCACCTCCTCCAGTTGTTCCGGTAACTCATGCTACAAGGTAACCCCTCTCGGCATCTCCGAGGAGGCATCCTTCAATCGTTATCAGCAAGTTTTAATCATTCCGTTTAAGTTGTCTATGATCACAGAATCCGTCACCAAGTCGTCCTTAACCGCGGACACGGCTTTTCGAAAAGATTTAACCCTGCAGGGGTGTACAACTTTAACCACACGTATCAACCGACTCTTAGTGCCACCGGGTTAGAACTAGTCCGGGAAGTGCCGGCAGAGGGTGGTTGACCATGACCTTTCCCTTACTTCGCCTATTCCATGAGTCGCTCCGAGTAGAGATGGACCGCCAATAGGGAGTGGCCATCTCCTGCCGGGTCTCTATCGTTGTGCTCAATGCTCGACGGTTACCTACCCGCAGAGCGTCGATGCATCCCCACGTCCTAGTTTTGAAAAGGTTTTTAATATCCCCGCAAATCCAAATGGAAAGCCCGAACTAGGCAACTCATGGAACAAACTAGGCAAGTTGATATCGAGGGGAATCTAAGCCCCGTGTGGATGCACGCTCAATCTTGGCTCGAAGACGAGAACTCGCTCCTAGGGGCATGAACGAGACAACCACCACAAACCCTCTGTGGTCTCGTCATCCACAGCTTTAAATCATGTTAAACAAGTTATCTTAACTTTCCACAACATCCTATCATACTAGATTCATTCGCAACTCTGATTCATCAACCGGATGGAGCAGAGATAACAAGCATGTATGACTAAGCACAACATATTTCAGGCTTTGGCGATGAACACAATCAAACCTATGGCTGCTAGGAGTAGTGGATCAGGATAAGTAGGCTATGCATGGTATAGGAGAACTCTAACTACTGACACAAAATACATTGGAATCGAATGCAATGTACGAGATTCAAAAGTCTTTCGAAATCATATATGGGCAGATAAGAGGTTATGCTTGCCTTGCTTCAAGAAAACCAGAGAAAGTCTTCAGGAATAAGTGCTTGACTTGTCGGTTAGGATCAAGTATTCACCATTGGGGTTGTTGGCCTTCACTTCGGAGTCGCGTTCTACCGAGGGGGAACAAACACCGAAACAAGAAGAACAACAATCAACACATGGCATCGATGCAATGCGCAATATGTATGCATGAGCAAGTTAATGCACTGAAATAAAGCCCTAAGCATGATCATTGGGTTGCTAGGGTTCATATGGCAGATATGCAATTTTACTGAAATTAACCCGAAATAGACCCCGGAGGGGGTTTCGGGCGGTTACGAAAGTGAGTACAATTTTTATTGCTCAAATGGGTTTGAAAACATCATAACTAGATTGCATTTGTTATTTTGAGCATTTTGGTATATAACTTTTAATTTTCTAATTTTAGTGAATAAAAACTTATTTTTCTATTTTAAATGATTTAAATAATGCTCAAAATTCAACTTTGTCAAAAATGTGTGCAAATGATATAAACATGTAGATTACATTTTTCTGAACAAAATGGTATATTGAACACATTTTTATGATTAGCCAAATAAAAGATATTGCATTTACAAATCATTATTTTTCTGTAATTTTAAATAGCAGTGGGGTCCACATGTCAGTACCATTTTCGTTTAAAAGGAAATGAACAAAAAAGGGCCTGGTGAAGCAAGCACGATGTCACAGTGACATCATCCGAGGCCAAATTCTCTCTGCTCCGATGCAATTGAAGAATTGGAGCGGGATTTCAACGATTGAAGCCCACCACGAGGTAGAGGGGAGCAAGGGCAAGCTAGGGGTGGGCGCGGCTGACCGAAAGGTCGCCGGAGCTTGCGCCGGCGAGCTCGTGCGTGGCGGCGGACGGCGGTTGGCGGCGAGGGAGAGAGCCGGAGGGGGAGGGAGGAAGAGGAGGGCACCGGCAGGTTCGTGTGCTCACCGTGAGCATGCTGAGATGGTCGGGGCAGAGAGGGAAGCCGGCAATCGCCGGCGGCGAGGTGGAGACGGCGGCGGCCGTGGCGGAATTCCGGCGCCAAAATTAAGGCCCTTCCGGCAGTCCCGGCGGCCGTGCGTGCTCGAGGAGGTGGAGTCGGGGATGGCGGAGCTATTGGGGGGCTCGGAGGGGTGCGGGAGCGGGCGTGTCGCCGGCGGGGAGCGGCGGAGGCCGGCGGCTAGGGTTAGGCTTGGTCCGGTTTGGTGCCTGTACGTGGTAGATACAGAGAAGAGGAGCTCTGAGGGGAGGAGGGGATAGATGAGGGTCGTGGCTTTCTCTCTCGGCCTTATCCCTCGAAGGGCAAGCAGGAGGTGGCGGGGGAGGCGGCGACGTGGTCGATCTGCTCGTCTACTGGCTCAAGGAAGAAGAAGACAAAACGAAAATTTCTGAAACCCCATGGAGTTACAGAAACTGCGAGAAGGTCCTGCTCTTTTTAAAACAGCACACTAAAACAGTTTTGAGGGCCTTCCTGAAATGGTAAAATCATTTTTGAGATCCTTGTTACAAAGGCAAACTCAACATATTTTTGTTTGACAAAAATTGTACCATTTCAAACCATCATTTTAGTGTAGCACTTTTAGGTGATTTTAATAAACTCCGTTATTAAATTTTAATGCACTTGTTTTAAAACCAACCAGGGGTTCAAAATGCATGCATGACATGACATGATCACAAGCACAAACACACAAACTTTTTATTACAAAAAGGTGGATGTTACAAGTCTACCCCCCTTACAAGAATCTCGTCCCGAGATTCCCGAAGGATAATAAAGAAGGAACACCGGTTTGAATGATCTTCTCGAACCTTACGGTTCTCTTCTTGAAGAGCTTGTTCCGTAGCACTTGCGAAGATATCCTGCGGCTACACCTTAGGTAAGAGGGAAACCTCGTAGGATTTGATCTTCACGAAGATCGAGTATCTCATGGGTAACTTATGATAGGAATGTTCGTAAGGAACCTTTTGAGTTAACATGCATGAAACACATCAAGGTAACGGAGGGAATATGAGAAGGTTTCAAGTTTGTGGACGATTGTTCTTGAATGGATTTAGAATATGAGCTTTGCACAAGACTTTAAATCCTTTTGGAAAAGAAAGCTTGGACAACTTATGACATCAAGGTTCCTTCAAAATAGATTACCAAGATGGAAAGGATTGTCTTGGATACCACAATGTAATATCCGTAGACGAGGGAGAACACGAGAAAACACTGTAATCGTGCTTCAGAGAATTTTTTTTTGATACAGGATCATGTTCACTCTTCGGAGTGGACACGGAAGATAACAAACTTTCATTCCGTCAAAACTTCGTCGAAATCTTTGTCAAAGATCGGGATGTTACTTCACAACAGAAGATGGGTAACCAAAAGAAGTTGGGACACCATAACTAAGGAGGGATTCTCGGTCCCACCATAAGGATGGTTAACAAATGGGGATTAGAATACCGGAAGGAATAAGGAATCTATTTCCTATTGTGGTTTGGACGTAGCAATACATCCGCCACATGGTTAAGATCCCATGGCTGAAGTAACTGACAAATTCACACAATGTGTGAGATGAACAGAACTTCAAGTACCAACAACTTGAAATAGGGAACTCATCAATGGCAGTTACAAAACACCAAGGGATGTTCTCCTGATGAACTTGTTTCCACTGAAACGAAGGTTTGGAGGATCAACGAAGAGACATTGAACAGAACAACTTCCAGGTTCTCCTGGATGTTATAGAAACCGACAGCAGGCTCAGGACGAGCCTTCTATAGGTCATCAAGTGGAAGTAAAACTCCGGTTTGGAAGAACGGGAAGGGGAACTTGTTGGAATGAGCCACACCAGAATTCTCATGGGGAATGGTTGTTCTTACATGTTCAAAGGGATATGACATTAGGTCTTCCCGCTAATTGTGTCAACCACAACATCAACCATGCCGTATTTTCAAATGAACCTAATTCAATACCCTTGAGGAAACACCAACCATCGTTGCTGCTTGAGATTCGGCTCTGGTTAGTTGATTTATAGCTCACGCTCTGTATGTTTGAGCGAAGAGATTTGCACCGTTTACCAACGAGATACATATGCTGGATTCTCAAGATATGGACTGTGATTCCACGCTCGAGAAGATGAGCGAGATTGCAGAACTCATGTATTAGCAACTTACAAAAGACTATTGCACCTACATGAATTACTTGCAACAAAACACATCAGAGTCCTGGTTGGGAAGATGATACGAAGATAACGAAGTTCTTGGATTTCTTATCTTTTACGAACAACCAGTCAGGGTTTGGGTGTGGATACAAAACTGGTTCAAGAAATGGAGGTAACAACCTTCCAACTGAAGAACAGTCCACACAAGCATGACTGACTTGGGGTTATTCCCGAAGGAACAAGAAAACTCTTCTCGAATCCATGGCGACAACTTTCACCAAGAGCACATGAACCCGAGAAAGTCACTTCAAACATCCAGAACACAATCTTTGTAATGAAACAAAGATGGTTCTTGAAAGTTTCCAACATTAATGCCAAGTGTTCAACATGAACCTCTTGCAACTTGGGTAAATAGGAATGTCATCGATGGGCTCGAAAACACACTTATCAACACTCCAAGATGAGGTGTTCATATGATACATGAACAAGGCATAATATTGGTCAGACAAAAGGATATGAAGGTGTACTTGGGCAAAACACCATGGGTGAAAACACCATAAAGATAGTCCTTGGATCTGATCCTGATTTGACGATAGCCCAACCCAAACCAAGAGGTAGAGTGATAGCATTTCTGCAAAGGAGGTACTATCCTGCTTCAACACAAAGGAAACTAGACATCCCTTAACAGAGGATCCAGTTAGGCGGAGCTTTTGCCTTTCAACTCTCCAAGTTGTTGTTAAGCTCAACCAACTAGTCCAGGACATCCACCAGGGTTCCTTGGAGAAAGGAGTGGTTCAAACTACCCCTTGCTTAGACATTACGGTCAGGTAACAACCTGGTGATACTTCTAGAGAGACAACTAGAATATCACAACCTACCGGTATGTTTTAGAAACCGAAAGGAGGCATGCTTTTCAAAGCAACCGATATGGTCTGGAGAACTTTGGCATGAACCTAACTCTTTGACCGAGAAGGTACACTGGGATGAACGGATTTGGTAACACAGTCAACTTTAAGTTGAGACTGAGTGACGGATAGTGCTAAGAAGGATACAGATGTTTCTTAGTTTTTTCGAAGCAATAAAAATTGCTAAGAGCACCTGATACACAAGTCAATGCATAATGTCAGACCCCGGACCCAGGGATATACATACTGTTATGTGCTCCTAGCCATGGACTCACAAGGGCTTCAGGGTTACCAGCCCCGGCCGCAACAAACAACGGCAGGCAGACCGGATTCATCGGCACGTAGTCCGGATCCCCGGTCTACTACTCCTTGTATCCATGCTAGTCATAACCAATTATGCATACCCAAGCGTCCACGAGTCGGATGAAACTAAAGGATCGGGACCGAAGTTATACAGAGCTGTTATGTGTCCAGAAAGTGCAACCACAATCGAGGGTTACTGGGGTTACCTCGCCCCAGGCCGATCAAATCGACAGGCGGGCTCGGACATGGATCATCGGCTCCACAACCCCTCGACTGCGACAACTATGCAGGCATAGCCAAAACTGTATAACAATGAGCTCGAAACCAACAACCGATCAAAGCAGTACTCCACACATGAAGCTTTATTAAACAGGTGTTACTAGAGTATAGCTTCCAAGCAGAGGTCACACGACCCAACATTACATCAGACAACGGAAAGCAAATTATGTTGCTAATCAACAAGAACCAAAAAGGCCTAAGAGGCCGCAACATAAGGCGACGTCCCAGCCCATAGATTCCAGGCTGCTACCTGGGAACACCAAACTACTCGTCGATGTCCACGTTGAAACACCACCGAACTGAGGAACTCCACCTGAACCAAGTTGAAGCAAACATGAGTACGGAAGGTACTCAACAAGACTTAGTTAACCTATTATATATCTGCTTCTTTTAGAAAGAGTTATGAAGGGTATTTTGCGTAAAGCCATCTTTGTTTTCCAAGTTGAGGGAGGAATAGCACGTCTCATGGAGTATTTTGAGAACAGATGAGAAAGCTACTCCACTACTGATATCATCATCTTTTTAATCCACCAACTCATATCAGCACCTCGTGCTTCGAAGATCACCACCTCAAGTTGTTCCAGTAACTCATGCTACAAGGTAACCCCTCTCGGCATCTCCGAGGAGGCATCCTTCATTCGTTAACAACAAGTTTTAGTCATTCCGTTCAAGTTGTCTATGATCACAGAATCCGTCACCAAGTCGTCCTTAACCGCGGACACGGCTTTTCGAAAAGATTTAACCCTGCAGGGGTGTACAACTTTAACCACACGTATCAACCGACTCTTAGTGCCACCGGGTTAGCACTAGTCCGAGAAGTGCCGGCAGAGGGTGGTTGACCACGACCTTTCCCTTACTTCGCCTATTCCATGAGTCGCTCCGAGTAGAGATGGACCGCCAATAGGGAGTGGCCATCTCCTGCCGGGTCTCTATCGTTGTGCGCGATGCTCGACGGTTACCTACCCGCAGAGCGCCGATACATCCCCACATCCTAGTTTTGAAAGTGTTTTGACATCTCCGCAAATCCAAATGGAAAGCCCGAACTAGGCAACTCATGGAACAAACTAGGCAAGTTGAGATCGAGGGGAATCTAAGCCCCGTGTGGATGCACGCTCAGTCTTGGCTCGAAGACGAGAACTCGCTCCTAGGGGCATGAACGAGACAACCACCACAGACCCTCTGTGGTCTCGTCATCCACACCTTTAAATCATGTTAATCAAATTCTCTTAAATTTCCACAACATCCTACCATACTAGATTCATTCGCAACTCTGATTCATCAACCGGATGGAGCAGAGATCAAAAGACATGTATGACTAAGCATGGCATATTTGAGGCTTTGGCGATACACACAAACAAATCCTATGTCTGCTAGGAGCATTGAATCATGATATCTGGGTTATGCAAATAAATAGGATAACTCTATCTATTGACTAAAGATACATTGGAATCGAATGCATTTGTATGAGAACGAAAAGTCTTTCGAAATCATATATGGGCAGATAAGAGGTTATGCTTGCCTTGCTTCAAGAAAACCAGAGAAAGTCTTCGGAAATAAGTGCTTGACTTGTCGGTTAGGATCAAGTATTCGTCATGGCGTTGTCGATCTTCTCTTCGGGGTCGCGTTCTACCGATCATAAGCAAAACACCGGAAGAGAAACAAAAATCAAACATGGCATCGATGCAATGCACAATATGTATGCATGAGCAAGTTAATGCACCGAAATAAAGCCCTAAACATGTTCTTTGGATTGCTAGGGTTCGTATGTCAGTTAAACATTTTTAGTGGAATTAGTCCGAAATAGACCCCGGAGGGGGTTTCGGACGATTATGAAAGTAGGTACAATTTTTATTGCTCAAATGGGTTTGAAAACATCATGAATAGGTTGCATTTGTCATTTTGAGCAAAATGGTATATAACTTTTAATTTTCTAATTTTATTGAATAAAAACTTATTTTTCCATTTTAAATTGATTAAACAATATTAAATAAATGGTCTAAAATCAACTTTATCAAACATGGGTGAAAGTGACATATTTGGATAGAGTTTATTTTTCTGAACATTTCTATACCTTAATTATATTTTTCTGATTCATAAAACATTATTTATTGAATTATTAAGATTAACCATTTTTCTGTAATATTAACCAGATGAATTATGACATCATGATGACGCGATGATGACGTCACCGCTACTGGATCTTCACAGCTGAACTCCAATCCAACGAAATTCGCGCGCAATTCGTGAATAGAATTACACCACGAGGAAGAGGAGGTCTAGGGGAGTCGATAGGTGGCAGTGGGCGACCATTTGGTCGCCGGAATCCTCGCCGGCGACGAGGTCCGACGGCGGCCGAGAGGGATGCACGGCGGCGGTGCGCTACAGGCCACGGGGAAGCAAGGCGACAAGATTGGGAGTCTCACCAGGTCGCGGTAGAGCTCGTGGGGTGGCCGGGGTGGCCGGATGGGCAGTCGTGGCGGCGAATCGGCGGCGGAGGAGGCTCGCCGGCCGCGGGGAAGGCGACGTTGATTCCGGCGATGTGCAGCTTCCCGGGAAGCGTGGGTGCTTGAGGAGGTAGAGAAGAGGACGACGGAGCTGAAGGTGGCAACGGCAGGGCTCGGCGTGGCCTGTACCGGCGGCGCCATGGAGGTTAACCGGAGCTAGGGTTCCGGTAGGGCTCGGTTTTTCTTCCGGACGCGATACAGAGGGAGAGGAAGTGCAGCGACCGAGTGAGGGAGGGAGGAGGAGGCACGGCATCGTCCTGGCGTCCTCATCCGCGGGGCAACACAAGCAGGAGGTGGCATCACCGCGCCGACGTCCTCCTCATCCATCTGTCAAGAGGTAGAAGAAAGAAAGAAACCCAGAAATTGGGAACCCCCTGAAATTTTTAGATTTTACAAGGAGGTCCTTCTGAGGTTTGAACTGAACAGAAAACAGATGTTTTCAGGGCCTTTTTGCAAAAACAAAAATTTACAAAAATGATACTTGAAAACCTTACAAAATTTTCAACCTCACCATAACTTGTTTTCCCAAATTTGAAAATGTTTCATAAACAATTTTTGGGTGATCACTTTAAGTGATTTTTGGGCAAGTTTCATTTAAATTCAAAATTTAAATTGCTTCAAAATTCTTTCATGCATGAATGAAATGAGCACAACACAACAAACCCTATTGTAGCAAAACAGGGATGTTACAAATCTACCCCCCTTACAAGAATCTCGTCCCGAGATTCGCGAAGGAGAAGAAAGAAGGAACACCGGTCTGAATGATCTTCTCGAACCTTACGGTTCTCTTCTTGAAGAGGTTGATCCGTAGCATCTTGAAGTATTGGGCGGATACACCTTAGGTAAGAGGGAAACTCTTAGGAACTGATCTTGACGAAGATCGAGCATCTCATGGATAACTCATGATAGAAATGTTTGTAAGGAACTTTTGGAGTTAACGTGCATGAAACACATCAAGGTAACGGAGGAAAAAGGAGAAGTTTTCAAGTTTGTGGACGATGGTTCTTGAAAGGATTTAGAATATGAGCATTGCACAAGACTTTAAATCCTTTTGAAAAGAAAGGTTGAACAACTTTTGACATCGAGTTTTCTTCGAAATAGAATACCAAGATGGAAAGGATTGTCTTGAATATTACGAAGTAATATCCTTGGACGAGGGAAAACACGAGAAAACACTGTAATCGTGCGTCGGAGAAAATTTGATAAAGGATCATGTTCACTCTTCGGAGTGGACATGGAAGATAACGGAACTTTCATTCCGTTAAAGTTTGTCGAAAACCTTGTCAAGGATCGGGATGTTACTTCACTTCAGAAGATGAGTAACCACAGGATGTTGGAACACCGTATTTGACGAGGAATTTTTGGTCACACCGTTAGGATGGGTAACCAACAGGGATTGAAAGACCGGAAAGAAATAGGGAGTCTCTTTCCTATTGTGGATTGTAGGTAGCAATACGCTTACCACATGGTTAAGACTCCAGGGCTGAAGTAACTGACAAATTCACACAATGTGTGAGAAAAACAGAACTTCAGGTCAGGTACCAACAAGTTGAAATAGGGAACTGATCAAGGGCGGTTACAAAATACCACGAGATGATTCTCCTTGGGAACTTGTTTCCATTGAAAGAAAGGTTTGGAGGATTGACAAGGAGACATTGGAAGAATCAACTTCCAGGTTCTCCTGGAGGTTCTTGATACCAATATCAAGCTTATGCAAGCCTTCTACAGGTAATCAAGTGAATGTAGATCTCCGGTTTGGAAGGACGGGGAGAGAAAACTTGTTAGAATGAACCACACAAGAATTCTCACGGGGAGTGGCTGTTCTTACGGATTTAAAAGATTACAAAGTGAGGCCTTCCGGCTAGTTTTGCCAACCACAACATCAACCATGCCGGATTTTCAAATGAACCTAATTCAATATCCTTGAGAAAACACCAACCATCGTTGCTGCTTGAGATTCAGCTCTGGTTAGTGAGTTGATAACTCAGACTCGGTATGTTTGATCAGCGGGATTGCACCGGTTACAAACGAGATACGTATGCTAGATTCTCAAGACATGGACTGTGATGTCAAGCTCGAAAAGATGAGCAGGATTGCAGAACTCATGTATTAGCAACTTGCGAAGAACGGTTGCACCTACATGGACTACTTGCAATGAAACACATCGGAGTCCTTGTTGGGAAGATGGTACAAAGGTAACGAAGTTCTTTTAGACCTTTTCTCTTTCACAAATGGTCAGTCAGTGGATTAGTGTGGATACAAACTTCTTTACGTGGATGGAGGTAACAACCAACCATATCAAGAACAGTCCACACATACATGACCGACTTGGTATTATTCCCGAAGGAACAAGAAAACTATACTCGGGCCCATGGCGACAACTTTCACCATAAGCACACAAACCCGAGAAAGTCACTTCGAACATCCAGAACACATCTTCGTGATGACACAAAGATGGTTCTCGAAAGTTTCCAACATTAGTGCCAGGTGTTCAACATGAACCTCTTGTAACTTGGAGATATAAGAATGTCATTGATGGGCTCGACAACATACTTATCAAAACACTCCAAGAAGAGGGTCTCATATGATACATGAACAAGGCAAAATATTGGTCAGATCAAAGGACATAAAGGTGTACTCGGGCAAAACACCATGAGTGAAAACACCATAAAGATAGTCCTTAGATCTTTTCTTGATTTGACGATAGCCCAAATCAAATCAAGATGGGATGATAGCATTTACGAAAAAGAGATACTATCATGCTTCAACACGAGGAAAACTAGATATCCCTTATCAAAGGATCAAGTTAGGCAGAGCTTTTGCCTTTCAACTCTCCAAGTTGTTGTTTAAGCTCGACCAACTAGTCCAGGATATCCAGGAAGTTTCTTGGAGTAAGGAGAAATTCAAATTACCCCTTGCTTAGACATTACGGTCAGGTAACAACCTGGTGATACTTCTAGAGAGACAACTAGAATATCACAACCTACCGGTATGTCTTAGAAATCGAAAGGAGGCATGCTTTTCAAAGCAACCGGTATGATCTGGAGAACTTTGGCATGAACCTAACTCTCTGACCGAGGATGTCCACCGGCATAAACGGATTTGGAACACCTTCAACTTCAAAAAGAGGCTGGGTGACCAGTAGTGCTAAGAAGGATACAGATGTTTATTAGATTTTCTTCGGAGCAATACAAATTGCTAGGAATATCTGGTACACACCTCAATGCACACCCAACATTCTCGAGCATTCAAGCTTGGAGGAAGGGGGAGTGAATACGGTAAGAGCATCACTTCATCAATAAAGCCATGAAAATTAACACGACCTCTTGACATAAAAGAGTGTGATACTCGAAGGTAGAACAGAACAGAAGCTGATAAAACTTCTTCAATCTGCGGATTACAAAACTTTGACCTGGTCCTGGAGATGAACGAGGTACTGGAGTTTGTTTCTCCTTACATCCCAAGGTGGAATGTTTTGACAGAAAACAAGAGCAAATGCATTAGAGGAATCCAACACACCTATGCAACCTGTATTTCAAACAGTAGATGAGGTTTGGAAGCAAGCAAAGAATATGAACGTGCTCTTGGAAAATCCTGAGATCACGTTGGATGCACAAAGTCATACTCATTTGTATAACCCATGCCAAAAGGTTGATATAGCTGAACCAAGAACGAAGATATGGGAATCACAAAGAACACTCTTGTCGTGATCCTTTTGATTCCTAGAGAAAACCTATGGCTATTGGGGATGAGATTACCTAGCCATCCTGACATAGAACGGATTCTTCAGGATCCAAGGAAACAGAACTTGGGTTAAAGGTCAGCATCCTGTACTGAGAGAGTGAGCACCACATGGTTAAGAAACGACATGCCTCAACTCACCACAATTCAGCACATTCCGGGACCTTCGGTTCAAGTCCAAGGTTGAAAACATTGAAAAGGATTAACTACTATCTTAGTGCCTTGAAGGACACTACGAATTGCAATTACGAAGTATCTTTCCAAAAACAACAATAGCTCCGGAAGAACTTGAGTAGAGGATAACGAATACATTCGAGATGGAAAGCAGATCTCGAGGTTCAGGATTTAGAACTTTGAAACATGTAGGAATGTGGAATCCGGACAACTCTGAGAGATTAGGATGGGAAGGAAATCTCCCAGTTTAAGAGATAACGGAACATGGAACACACACGACTCTAGAAACTATAACACTAGGTCAACTTGGATAAAAACGTCCTTGCCAAAGAGGGCACCTGGGTTTTGAATGACTAGAAGGGATAGCAAAACCTTTTCAAATCCAAAACAGGTAAGATGACCCAGAGTTTAGAGCGATACCAGATACGGAGTAAAAAGAATCCTAAGAAGGTTTTCACAACTCATTTGAGGTTTCAAAGTAGTTTTCACAAACACTAGACTCGACATCGACCAAGCAGTAAGGTTTTCCTACAGGCAGTCCTGCTCTGATACCAAGACTTGTCAGACCCCGGACCCAGGGATATACATACTGTTATGTGCTCCTAGCCATGGACTCACAAGGGCTTCAGGGTTACCAGCCCCGGCCGCAACAAACAACGGCAGGCAGACCGGATTCATCGGCACGTAGTCCGGATCCCCGGTCTACTACTCCTTGTATCCATGCTAGTCATAACCAATTATGCATACCCAAGCGTCCACGAGTCGGATGAAACTGAAGGATCGGGACCGAAGTTATACAGAGCTGCTATGTGTCCAGAAAGTGCAACCACAATCGAGGGTTACTGGGGTTACCTCGCCGAGGCCGATCAAATCGACAGGCAGGCTCGGACATGGATCATCGGCTCCACAACCCCTCGACTGCGACAACTATGCAGGCACAGCCAAAACTGTATAACAATGAGCTTGAAACCAACAACCGATCAAAGCAGTACTCCACACATGAAGCTTTATTAAACAGGTGTTACTAGAGTATAGCTTACAAGCAGAGGTCACACGATCCAACATTACATCAGACAACGGAGAGCAAATTATGTTGCTAATCAACAAGAACCAAAAAGGCCTAAGAGGCCGCAACATAAGGCGACGTCCCAGCCCATAGATTCCAGGCTGCTACCTGGGAACACCAAACTACTCGTCGATGTCCACGTTGAAACACCACCGAACTGAGGAACTCCACCTGAACCAAGTTGAAGCAAACATGAGTACGGGAGGTACTCAACAAGACTTAGTTAACCTATTATATATCTGCTTCTTTTAGAAAGAGTTATGAAGGTTATTTTGCGTAAAGCCATCTTTGTTTTCCAAGTTGAGGGAGGAATAGCACGTCTCATGGAGTATTTTGAGAACAGATGAGAAAGCTACTCCACTACTGATATCATCATCTTTTTAATCCACCAACTCATATCAGCACCTCGTGCTTCGAAGATCACCACCTCAAGTTGTTCCAGTAACTCATGCTACAAGGTAACCCCTCTCGGCATCTCCGAGGAGGCATCCTTCATTCGTTAACAACAAGTTTTAGTCATTCCGTTCAAGTTGTCTATGATCACAGAATCCGTCACCAAGTCGTCCTTAACCGCGGACACGGCTTTTCGAAAAGATTTAACCCTGCAGGGGTGTACAACTTTAACCACACGTATCAACCGACTCTTAGTGCCACCAGGTTAGCACTAGTCCGGGAAGTGCCGGCAGAGGGTGGTTGACCACGACCTTTCCCTTACTTCGCCTATTCCATGAGTCGCTCCGAGTAGAGATGGACCGCCAATAGGGAGTGGCCATCTCCTGCCGGGTCTCTATCGTTGTGCGCGATGCTCGACGGTTACCTACCCGCAGAGCACCGATACATCCCCACATCCTAGTTTTGAAAGTGTTTTGATATCCCCGCAAATCCAAATGGAAAGCCCGAACTAGGCAACTCATGGAACAAACTAGGCAAGTTGAGATCGAGGGGAATCTAAGCCCCGTGTGGATGCACGCTCAGTCTTGGCTCGAAGACGAGAACTCGCTCCTAGGGGCATGAACGAGACAACCACCACAGACCCTCTGTGGTCTCGTCATCCACACCTTTAAATCATGTTAATCAAATTCTCTTAAATTTCTACAACATCCTACCATACTAGATTCATTCGCAACTCTGATTCAACAACCGGATGGAGCAGAGATCAAAAGACATGTATGACTAAGCATGGCATATTTGAGGCTCTGGCGATACACACAAAAAAATCCTATGTCTGCTAGGAGCATTGAATCATGATATCTGGGTTATGCAAATAAATAGGATAACTCTATCTATTGACTCAAGATACATTGGAATCGAATGCATTTGTACGAGAACGAAAAGTCTTTCAAAATCATATATGGGCAGATAAGAGGTTATGCTTGCCTTGCTTCAAGAAAACCAGAGAAAGTCTTCGGAAATAAGTGCTTGACTTGTCGGTTAGGATCAAGTATTCGTCATGGCGTTGTCGATCTTCTCTTCGGGGTCGCGTTCTACCGATCAGAAACAAAACACCGGAAGAGAAACAAAAATCAAACATGGCATCGATGCAATGCACAATATGTATGCATGAGCAAGTTAATGCACCGAAATAAAGCCCTAAACATGTTCTTTGGATTGCTAGGGTTCGTATGTCAGTTAAACATTTTTAGTGGAATTAGTCCGAAATAGACCCCGGAGGGGGTTTCGGACGATTATGAAAGTAGGTACAATTTTTATTGCTCAAATGGGTTTGAAAACATCATGAATAGGTTGCATTTGTCCTTTTGAGCAAAATGGTATATAACTTTTAATTTTCTAATTTTATTGAATAAAAACTTATTTTTCCATTTTAAATTGATTAAACAATATTAAATAAATTGTCTAAAATCAACTTTATCAAACATGGGTGAAAGTGACATATTTGGATAGAGTTTATTTTTCTGAACATTTCTATACCTTAATTATATTTTTCTGATTCATAAAACATTATTTATTGAATTATTAAGATTAACCATTTTTCTGTAATATTAACCAGATGAATTATGACATCATGATGACGCGATGATGACGTCACCGCTACTGGATCTTCACAGCTGAACTCCAATCCAACGAAATTCGCGCGCAATTCGTGAATAGAATTACACCACGAGGAAGAGGAGGTCTAGGGGAGTCGATAGGTGGCAGTGGGCGACCATTTGGTCGCCGGAATCCTCGCCGGCGACGAGGTCCGACGGCGGCCGAGAGGGATGCACGGTGGCGGTGCGCTACAGGCCACGGGGAAGCAAGGCGACAAGATTGGGAGTCTCACCAGGTCGCGGTAGAGCTCGTGGGGTGGCCGGGTGGCCGGATGGGCAGTCGTGGCGGCGAATCGGCGGCGGAGGAGGCTCGCCGGCCGCGGGGAAGGCGACGTTGATTCCGGCGATGTGCAGCTTCCCGGGAAGCGTGGGTGCTTGGGGAGGTAGAGAAGAGGACGACGGAGCTGAAGGTGGCAACGGCAGGGCTCGGCGTGGCCTATACCGGCGGCGCCATGGAGGTTAACCGGAGCTAGGGTTCCGGTAGGGCTCGGTTTTTCTTCCGGACGCGATACAGAGGGAGAGGAAGTGCAGCGACCGAGTGAGAGAGGGAGGAGGAGGCACGACATCGTCCTGGCGTCCTCATCCGCGGGGCAACACAAGCAGGAGGTGGCATCACCGCGCCGACGTCCTCCTCATCCTTCTGTCAAGAGGTAGAAGAAAGAAAGAAACCCAGAAATTGGGAACCCCCTGAAATTTTTAGATTTTACAAGGAGGTCCTTCTGAGGTTTGAACTGAACAGAAAACAGACGTTTTCAGGGCCTTTTTGCAAAAACAAAAATTTACAAAAATGATACTTGAAAACCTTACAAAATTTTCAACCTCACCATAACTTGTTTTCCCAAATTTGAAAATGTTTCATAAACAATTTTTGGGTGATCACTTTAAGTGATTTTTGGGCAAGTTTCATTTAAATTCAAAATTTAAATTGCTTCAAAATTCTTTCATGCATGAATGAAATGAGCACAACACAACAAACCCTATTGTAGCAAAACAGGGATGTTACACATAAACCCGTCATACTCAAGCATTCAAGCTTGGAGAAATGGTGGGTGAAGATGTGTAGGAGCATCACTTCATCGATAAGGCCATGAAATTGAGCATGACCTCTTGATACAAAAAAGTGTGATACTCGAAGGTGGAAAAGAACAGAAGCTTACAAAGCTTCTTTAATCTGCGGATTACAAAACTTTGACCTGGTCCTGGAGATGAACGAGGTACTGGAGTTTGTTTCTCCTAACATTCCAAGGTGGAAGGTTCTGACGGAAAACAAGAGCAAATGCATTGGATTATCCAACACACATATGCAACTTCGTGTCCGAATCAACGGATGGAGATTGAGAGAAACTGGGAGGTGGGAACATGCTTAGGTGAATTCCTAAGATCACGTTGATTGCACAGGGTAATACTCATTTGTAGAACCCATGCCAAGAAGAGAAATATCGCTGAATCAAGAAGAAAGATGTGGAACTCATGATGATCACTCTTGTTGCGATCCTTCTGATTCCAAGAGGAAACCTAGCCATCCTGAGGTAGAACGGATTCCTCAGGATCCAAAGGAACAGAACTTGGGTTAAAGGTCAGCATCCTGTACTGATAGCGTGAGCATTACATGGTTAAGAAACCACATGACTCAACCCACCACAATTCAGCACATTCCTGGACCTTCGGTTCAAGTCCAAGGTTGAAAACATTGAGAAAGGAATAACTACTATGTTAGTGCCTTGAAGGACACTACGAATAGCAATCACGAAGTATTTTTCAAAAGACAACATAACTCCGGAAGAGTTTGAGCAGAAGATGACGGATACATTCGAGATGGCAAACAGATCTCGAGGTTCAGGATTTAGAACTTGGAAACATGTAGGAATGTGGAATCCGCACAGCTCTGAGAGATTAGAATGGAAAGGATATCTCCCAGTTTAAGTCGACAGATAACAGAACACGGAACACACACGACTCTAGAAACTTTAACACTAGGTCAGCTTGGGTAAAGACGTCCTTGCCAGAGAAGGCACCTAGGTTTTGAATGACTAGAAGAGATAGTAAAACCTTTTCAAAATTAAAAAGGTAAGATGACCCAGAGTTAGAGCGATACCAGATAAGGAGTAAAAAGAATCCTAAGAAGGTTTTCACAATCATTTGAAGTTTCAAAATAGTTTTCACAAACTCTAGACTCAACATCGACCAAGCAGTAAGGTTTTCCTACAGGCAGTCCTGCTCTGATACCAACTTTTGTCAGACCCCGGACCCAAAGATATACAAACTGTCATGTGCTCCTAGCAATGGACTCACAAGGGCTTCAGGGTTACCAGCCCCGGCCGCAACAAACAACGGCAGGCAGACCGGATTCATCGGCACGCAGTCCGGATCCCCGGTCTACTACTCCTTGTGTACATGCTAGTCATAACCAAATATGTATACCCAAGCGTCCACGAGTCGGATGAAACTGAAGGAACGGGACCAAAGTTATACATAGCTGCTATGTGTCCAGAAAGTGCAACAACAATCGAGGGTTACTGGGGTTACCTCGCCCTAGGCCGAATATCTTCGGCAGGCGGGCTCGGACATGGATCATCGGCTCCACAACCCCTCGACTGCGACAACTATGCAGGCATAGCCAAAACTGTATAACAACGGGCTCGAGACCAACAATCGAACAAAGCAGCACTCTAGACATGAAAGTTGTATTAAACCGGTGTTACTAGAGTATAGCTTATAAACAGAGGTCACACGACCCAACATTACATCAGACAACGGAAGGCAAATTATGTTGCTAATCAACAAGAACCAAAAAGGCCTAAGAGGCCACAACATAAGGCGACGTCCCAGCCCATAGATTCCAGGCTGCTACCTGGGAACCCCAAACTACTCGTCGATGTCCACGTTGAAACACCATTGAACTGAGGAACTCCACCTGAACCAAGTCGAAGCAAACATGAGTACGGGAGGTACTCAACAAGACTTAGTTAACCTATTATATATCTGCTTCTTTTCGAAAGAGTTATGAAGGTTATTTTGCGTAAAGCCATCTTTGTTTTCCAAATTGAGGGAGGAATAGCACGTCTCATGGAGTATTTTGAAAACATATGAGAAAGCTACTCAACTACTGAAACCATTATCTTTTTAATCCACCAATATCATATCAGCACCTCGTGCTTCAAAGATCACCTCCTGCAGTTGTTCCGGTAACTCATGCTACAAGGTAACCCCTCTCGGCATCTCCGAGGAGGCATCCTTCAATCGTTATCAGCAAGTTTTAATCATTCCGTTTAAGTTGTCTATGATCACAGAATCTGTCACCAAGTCGTCCTTAACCGCGGACACGGCTTTTCGAAAAGATTTAACCCTGCAGGGGTGTACAACTTTAACCACACGTATCAACCGACTCTTAGTGCCACCGGGTTAGCACTAGTCCGGGAAGTGCCGGCAGAGGGTGGTTGACCACGACCTTTCCCTTACTTCGCCTATTCCATGAGTCGCTCCGAGTAGAGATGGACCGCCAATAGGGAGTGGCCATCTCCTGTCGGGTCTCTATCGTTGTGCGCAATGCTCGACGGTTACCTACCCGCAGAGCGTCGATGCATCCCCACGTCCTAGTTTTGAAAAGGTTTTTAATATCCCCGCAAATTCAAATGGAAAGCCCGAACTAGGCAACTCATGGAACAAACTAGGAAAGTTGAGATCGAGGGGAATCTAAGCCCCGTGTGGATGCACGCTCAGTCTTGGCTCGAAGACGAGAACTCGCTCCTAGGGGCATGAACGAGACAACCACCACAGACCCTCTGTGGTCTCGTCATCCACACCTTTAAATCATGTTAAACAAGTTATCTTAACTTTCCACAACATCCTATCATACTAGATTCATTCGCAACTCTGATTCATCAACCGGATGGAGCAGAGATAACAAGCATGTATGACTAAGCACAGCATATTTCAGGCTTTGGCGATGAACACAATCAAACCTATGGCTGCTAGGAGTAGTGGATCAGGATAAGTAGGCTATGCATGGTACAGGAGAACTCTAACTACTGACACAAAATACATTGATATCGAATGCAATGTACGAGATTCAAAAGTCTTTCGAAATCATATATGGGAAGATAAGAGGTTATGCTTGCCTTGCTTCAATAAAACCAGAGAAAGTCTTCAGGAATAAGTGCTTGACTTGTCGGTTAGGATCAAGTATTCACCATTGGGGTTGCTGGCCTTCACTTCGGAGTCGCGTTCTACCGAGGGGGAACAAACACCGAAACAAGAAGAACAACAATCAACACATGGCATCGATGCAATGTGCAATATGTATGCATGAGCAAGTTAATGCACTGAAATAAAGCCCTAAGCATGATCATTGGGTTGCTAGGGTTCATATGGCAGATATGCAATTTTACTGAAATTAACCCGAAATAGACCCCGGAGGGGGTTTCGGGCGGTTACGAAAGTGAGTACAATTTTTATTGCTCAAATGGGTTTGAAAACATCATAACTAGATTGCATTTGTTATTTTGAGCATTTTGGTATATAACTTTTAATTTTCTAATTTTAGTGAATAAAAACTTATTTTTCTATTTTAAATGATTTAAATAATGCTCAAAATTCAACTTTGTCAAAAATGTGTGCAAATGATATAAACATGTAGATTACATTTTTCTGAACAAAATGGTATATTGAACACATTTTTATGATTAGCCAAATAAAAGATATTGCATTTACAAATCATTATTTTTCTGTAATTTTAAATAGCAGTGGGGTCCACATGTCAGCACCATTTTCGTTTAAAAGGAAATGAACAGAAAAGGGCCTGGTGAAGCAAGCACGATGTCACAGTGACATCATCCGAGGCCAAATTCTCTCTGCTCTGATGCAATTGAAGAATTGGAGCGGGATTTCAACGATTGAAGCCCACCACGAGGTAGAGGGGAGCGAGGGCAAGCTAGGGGTGGGCGCGGCTGACCGAAAGGTCGCCGGAGCTCGCGCCGGCGAGCTCGTGCGCGGCGGCGGACGGCGGTTGGCGGCGAGGGAGAGAACCGGAGGGGGAGGGAGGAAGAGGAGGGCACCGGCAGGTTCGTATGCTCACCGTGAGCATGCTGAGATGGTCGGGGCAGAGAGGGAAGCCGGCAATCGCCGGCGGCAAGGTGGAGACGGCGGCGGCCGTGGCGGAATTCCGGCGCCAAATTAAGGCCCTTCCGGCTGTCCCGGCGGCCGTGCGTGCTCGAGGAGGTGGAGTCGGGGATGGCGGAGCTATTGGGGGGCTCGGAGGGGTGCGGGAGCGGGCGTGTCGCCGGCGGGGAGCGGCGGAGGCCGGCGGCTAGGGTTAGGCTTGGTCCGGTTTGGTGCCTGTACGTGGTAGATACAGAGAAGAGGAGCTCTGAGGGGAGGAGGGGATAGATGAGGGCCGTGGCTTTCTCTCTCGGCCTTATCCCTCGAAGGGCAAGCAGGAGGTGGCGGGGGAGGCGGTGACGTGGTCGATCTGCTCGTCTACTGGCTCAAGGAAGAAGAAGACAAAACGAAAATTTCTGAAACCCCCCTGGAGTTACAGAAACTGCGAGAAGGTCCTGCTCTTTTTAAAACAGCACACTAAAACAGTTTTGAGGGCCTTCCTGAAATGGTAAAATCATTTTTGAGATCCTTGTTACAAAGGCAAACTCAACATATTTTTGTTTGACAAAAATTGTACCATTTCAAACCATCATTTTAGTGTGGCATTTTTAGGTGATTTTAATAAACTCCGTTATTAAATTTTAATGCACTTGTTTTAAAACCAACCAGGGGTTCAAAATGCATGCATGACATGACATGATCACAAGCACAAACACACAAACTTTTTATTACAAAAAGGTGGATGTTACAGTCATTTCCACCATTATCATTCGGTGGATCTTCATCACTTTCTTGATGAGTGGTATCCACTTGAAGGTCTTGTTCTTGTTCTTGGTCTACCATTTGATTGGTGGTTGATGTGGAGGGCTCCACTTGCGTAGAGATAGTCACATCCTCATTTTCCACAAGGTGTCCCTCAATGGGTATGAGTAGACCTATATATTGCCCCCGACGCAAAAATCCTAAATCAATTAGCCTCCATCCACAAAACATTCCGTAGCTCCGCCTCCATCGAAGACAAGTTTTGGGGGACATAAATCTCTGTTCCGGCACCCTGCCGGGACGGGGAATTACCCTAGGATCCATATGCATCGACTCCACCGTCATCTTCTGTAACGCCCGGGGTTTCCCCTATAGCATCGCTGTTGTTTTCTTTGCATAACATCGCATCATGCATCCTCGTGAATTTTTAAAAATTTGCTAAAAGTGTGCAATTCAACAACCTTGTTTTCTGGAATTAAATTGCATCAAAAACTAATTTTTTAAGTGCCCAAAAACACACTTGAAAGGAATAACAACACGCAGAAAAAAAAGGAAAAAAAAACGTTTGGAGAGAGAGAGCAGCCGGCCGGACTGGGCCGAATTGGCCCAGCAAGGCCCAACCGCACCTCCCTCTCCCCCAAACCCTAAATATCCTTCTTCCCTCGCAAACCCGCCCCCCCCCCGCCGTTTCTGTTAATCGCAGTTAGGTCCCTCCACCTCTCCTCCCAGGCCCGCACCCGACAGCACGCATCGCACGGGAGAGAGCCTCCCGCTCGATCTCCCTGCCCCTCGTCACCCCCCGCTCGCTGCGCCTCCCCTCTCGCTCGAGCCTCCTCTCCCGTTGCTACCCCCTGCTCCTCCCGATTCCCGTCGCTCTCCTCCGGCTCCCTGCCTCCCTCCTCTCCGGCCGCCCCCGTTTCCCTCGACCGCCACCGGCCCCTCTCCTCGGCCGGGAGCCCGAGCTCCTCATCCCCTACCTCGCCGGCCGCTCCTCTCCACCTCCGCCCCCCTTGTCGTGGGATAATCACGGCAGATGTTACCGGGGGTAACTGATCTAGGGGCAAGTCGACACAGGTATTTGGGAGAGGGTTTAGCTCGAAGGAAGACATGGCGAAAAGCAATCTAAGAGCCGGAAAACAACTCGCCGGATCTCGATATGATTATACTGGATACTCGATAATAGGTGTTACAGTTATGACTTGAATCTCTCTCAGGCGAAGCCTAGGGGTTGGTTTATATAGTACTCATACCCCCTTTGGCTTGCCATACAAAGCGCTCCTTGAGTCCTACTCGAATTCTACATACGTATCCTAGCTTTCCTTATCGTAACCCACAATCCGGGTTACGATCCTTACAAGCCCTGGGCCTTCCAGAAGCTTCTGCGTCCTTAGCCGGATTTGGTCCATATGCCGTTTGGGCCGGATTACACCTGGGGTTGGCATACCGGGTTACTATCCCCTCATCAGTAGTCCCCAGAATAGCTTGGGCTTCCAAGATTTACTCTTCGAAGCGCTGGCTATTCCCTACAGAAATATTAGATGCAAACACATGAGGATTAAGACGCAGCGCGTCTATGAATAGCCGCGACTGGCGCCAAGGAAGCCAGGCGAAAACCCGGCTCTTCTTTTTAGGTTCTTCCTTAATCTCTCAAACTTAAATCTCAATAGGAAACTCCATGATTCCACATCCTTCTTGATAACTACCGCTGATACAGGGAAGGCAATTTCCCCTTCCTTTTTCTCTGGATCATATTGGCCTGCGCATAAAATGTGCCTTTCAAATTTCGAAATCACCAAATACTCCGTATTCCCCGGGTCTCGACCGTTAGGCCAAGCCTTTCCACCCGGACGGTTATAAATAAAGACCAATGAGCAAATCCAACTCTTAACGGCTCATTTCCCCCATTCCACTTCTTCCCAAGCTCGAGCTCGCAGAGTGCCACCACGGGAACCCCACGCATCTCGCCGGAGCCCATCCGACTTCGTTTGCGCTCCGCCACCGCACGAACCGCTCCAGCTCCCGAATCCGCCGTCAAGCCTCCGATTCGCCGGCCAACGGTCGCGAAAGGGCACGAATCTTGCGCTATCTGTCTCCGCAAGGCCTTACTCCAATCCTCTTCGGTAAGTTCCTTACATCCTCCAGCTTATTCCCGCAGTTTCTTAGTTCTTCCTCAGATTGGATCTGAATCGAGCGGTCCGCGATTTCTCGGGCTGCGCCAGATTAACTCACCGGTTTCCACTATAACCACTCCCATAGATAGGATTTATAGCTTGTATTGCTCCCCTAACTCCGGTAATCACTAATTTGGTCACAAATTTAGAAATAAGATCCCCAGTTTAGGCTCGGGCCATCTAGAGTTTCCGCCTTTGTTCTCCCTCCTCAGAAAATCTTACTTCTCCGGCTCATTCGCAGGTAGTATGCGTATAAGTATCCCCCTAGCTTCTCCAAACATTTGCTTTTGCGGAAAGCTCTTTGAGTTTTGTAGAGTCACTTGACACCCGGACAAACCATACTTGACCCGGCGAGGCAATAACCGGATTATGTTTAAATTGCCGATAGCTGCTTACCTGCTAACTTCCAAGTTTTTGTTTCTTACGTCCTTTTCTTCAATGTTTTACCAGGTCAATCCCATGGCACCCAAGAGGCAGGGGAAACAGCCGGCTAAGGCTAAATCCACAAACGCCATTTCAGCCAACTGGGGGAAGTCCTCCGTCACCAAGACCAAACTGGAGGAATTGGTAGAGCTTGGAATCCTACCTCCACAGGAATCCATCCGCTGGAGAGCACCTGGCAACGAAACCCGGCCTTCTCCAGCCACGGATGAGGTAATATGCTTCGTTGAACACGTGACCCGGGGCTTCAGGCCTCCGGGTCACCCCTTCTTCCGTGACGTCTTAGACCACTACAAACTCCGTATCTTTGATATAGGCCCGAACTCCATTTTAAACATCTCCCATTTTATCGTTCTTTCCGAGTCTTACTTGTGCACTCCGCCAAGCCTGGCTCTTTTTGTTGAACTTTTCCAGTGCAAGCCGTGTCGCGAAAGCGGCGACGGCGCACTTCTTACTTGCGGCGGGGTTTCTATCCAGCGCCGCAAGAACTCCCTCATGCCCCCCATTTCTCTCAATTCTCACGTAAAGCACTGGCAGCTTTCTTACTTCTACTGCCAAGATACCTCTCCACCCGGCGAAAAGAAGTTGCCGGGTTACTCGGAGGGTCAACTTGACATCTCCGAGTCTTTCAACGCCTTCGCCTGTGACTCGGACAGGGAGGCGATTTTGCCTTCGTTAGCTAGGATCTCCATCTTGTCCGCCCGAGGCCTCGTCGGGCTAAACCTGGTGAAGGCCTGGGTTAGCTTCCGCATTCAGCCAAACTCCATTCGTGAGAAGCTGATGTGTGAATACTCGGGTCAAACCACGGACCCCATCCGATACTCCCCTAACACCCTTGCTCCTAGCGATATGAACAAGATGATCAAAGGTTTTTTAACGGAGAAGCTCGAGGTGATCCGGGGCATAGCCGGATTAGAACCTTTCACCCTCGAGAATCCAGCCCCCGCAGTGAGTCTTTCTATCTTTCGATTTTGACTTCCAGCAGCTTACTCTTATTTGCTTCTCTTGGCTCGATATTAATCACTATCCTGGCGTCTTCTCCTCAGGCCGATGATGACTTTTGGAAGGTCGACACCTCTCCTAGTTCCGAAGATATGGAGGAGGAAGATGATGCCGCCAACTCGGATGAAGGTGCATATTCAATCCCTTACACGTATTAAATCCCACCTTTTCTTCTTCCTTATGCCATAACTCGGATACTTTTCAGAACGAGAAGGCCAAAACGAAGAAGAAGAAGACAGCAGGGACAAGTCCGCCAGCGAGGAGGAAGAGCCGGAACCGACCCCCAAAGCCGGAACAAAGAGGAAATCTCGAAGGATAGCCCTCCAGGTTTTTATTTCATCTCCCTACTCCTTGTTTTTTTTGTTCCCATAACCTTACTCCGGGGCTAACCCCGTTTTCTCCCCCTTTGATCATAACTGAAGGAGCCACCCACGACTAGGCGCCGCATAACCCGGAACCATCCGGGTAGCGAGACCCTTAACCCGGTCGCTTCGCCGCCCCCGGTTCAACACCCTGGTACTCATCGTAAACACAATTTCTTTCCGGGTTAACCTTTGCAACGTAACCCCAAACCTTTCCTGCCTTTTTTCAGTCTCTTCCGGGTCTAGCGGCGGCTCCCCCTCGGACTTCCCGGTGAACACCGGGTAAACTTCTTTCCTTGTCATTATGCCAAACTTTTACCACTTTTTTCACAACCAAAGACTAACTGCATCCTTGCACCTTCTGCAGAGCCACAGTTGTCATTAGCGACGATGAGGGCACGGAAACTGAGGTCCGAGTCGAGAATAGGCCGGCTAGCGACGCTGGTGACGAGCAAGCGTCGCCGCCGGAGCTGGCTAAGCATGATGCCGGGTATCCCATTGCTTCGCACGCAGGCGAGGAAGGAACGGGAGCAGCTTCGAGCGCAGGAGGGGGACCAAACTCCGATATTCGGATAACCCGGGTGCCACCTCCTGTTACAAGAAATGCTCCTTTTTCCACTTTTCAGGTACCCGAGCCATCTAACTCGGATAACGCTGACTTTAACCAGCTGATGAGCGCTCTTCTCTCCATGAAAGCTTCAGAAGGGACTGTTTTAGAACGTATAGCTGCAGCACATCAGGTAACTTTCACTTGATACTCCTTATTATACAACTAGTCCCCAAGTTCCGAGTATAATTTTTGCAATTATTCTCGGTACTTCGCATAATATTTTTTCGGTAATCATTTTCTCGGAGGAAATGCTCTCGTGATATCCGGCTTACCGCTTTGCCCGGTCTTTGCAGGCAGAGATTACTCAGTCAGATGAAGCGTTACTTAAGGCTGAGCAGCTCTTACAGGCTGAAGTAGAGCGTAGGGAGACCCTTGAAGCGGAGGTAAAGACTCTGAAAAAAGATGTCTCCACTTACAAGAAGAAGTACAACGCTGCCCAATCTTCGCTGAATAACTTGTCGGCTCAGATCACGGACACTTACCGCATCTTACTGAGTAAGTTTTTATTTGCCGTTTAACTTGCGTATTTCTACCATGCCGTTGTAATAATCAAGATTACTGATATGCCTTTGTGTTGTTCGATTTTAGGTGCCAACCTTGCTACTCCGGAGGAGAATGCCATTACTCAGGCTAAGACTTTGAAGACTGTGCTTCGGACATTTTTTGCCGGCACTAAACTTTTACTTGATGCTATCAAGTGGCCTTCTGAGGTATACCCGGGAGAAGATAATCTTATGCAGGCCTTCTCAACGGTGCCTGGGTGGATTGAGATAATGAAGCGCTCAGCTTGCCGGATTGGAATGACCCGGGCCCTTACACTGGCGAAGGCTTATTTTCCTAAGCTTGACCCGGCCAAGGTAACATCCGGGTTTCCAGAATTCAAAGCTGACGGGTCCAAGTTTGAGCCCAAGGACTTCAAAGATATTCAACGTGCTGTACGCTCCTCAGCCACTACCTTGGCCGACAAAATGGAACTGGACAAAATCATGAGTTCTTATGACGCTGAGGGCAAAGTTATTTTGGTGGATGCACCTCCTCCTTTTGATATGGTGGAAAGATGGTCGACTGACCTGGCCAGGAGGAAAGAAGAGGCCGCAAAGAGAGAAGCAGAGCTAGGCGCAAAGCCGTCCACCTCTACACCGGCCGTGCCTCCGCCTGTCCGTCCAGATGTGAAGAGCCCGAGCAAGACTGCTGACAAGGCCAAGGAGCAAGTCCAAGATCTAGACCCGGAAGATCGCTCTCAGGATGCCGAGTAGGATGCTACTAGTGCTTTTCGTTTTCTTAAGACTGATATGATTTTTGTGGTGCGCCTGTGCGCCACTGATGCTGATACTACGCCTGTACGCTTGTTAATTCATGATAACTCTTTGCCTTCCCTGGCTTTTGATAATCTCGATACTTGTGTTACGTATAAGCTTATTCTCGATACTTTGAACTCTTGCTTTCAATTTCCTTTTGAGACTCGGTTAACCGAGTATCGTAGGTTTTGATAGATGGACTTTTCTTTAAGTCCCCAATACTCGGCAACTAAGGTTTACAGACCTTGGTAGTTAAACAGTTTGTTTCTGTTTCGAAGTCCCCAGTCCCCATGACCCAAAGTACGAGCTATGGGGGCGTGGGCTTTCTCAGATGACATACTGCTGTTTACCAAGCTGAAGACCAATAGCTGTTCTCATAAATACTGAAGTCATGCTTAATATTTGTTGAGTTTCCGGCTATGTTAGCCTTATACTCTGCATGGACTTGTGGTTTAGATGACCCTTTTGATTACCTTGTACTGTAAGCCGGCTTTCGCGTGGATACCATGTCGTTGCATCTATACGAAAAACAAAATCAAGCACGCTCCATTGGGCTGCATAGTTTGATTGTAATCGTAAGTGAACAGATCATGCCACTTTGGTGCGAGTCACATCGAGCTTAAGTAAGAATAATCAAGAAATTTGGCTCCTTCGTCCAGTTATAGGATTGTAGCCGCACCCGTTTCTACGGGTGATCAGCCCCCATAACTCATAGGCATCATGGCCGGGTCTCCGGGTTTGTGATTACTTACTGAAGTAGATCAACCCCCAGAGACCTAAATTCACGCAACGTATTTCGATGATATTGATGTACTGATAATAACAACGTTACTTACTTGTAACTGAAGCAAAAGACCATGATAAGACCCGAAAGCATCTTCTTTTATTGATAAACATTTCTTTTTTGAATCAGCAGGCCGCCTCATTAAAAACCTTCCAGTCCCCTTAGGTACCCTGGTAAGGAAAAGAGCGCGTCTGAAACCTGCCGTCGATTACACTGCTTTAGTTATTCTCGGGAATCGGCCTCACACTGGTGTGACCGATACATATTCTCCATTCGCCAGACCTTTTCATAATGAATATGGGATTTGGTAGCCAATCCGGGTATACCGTCCTTGAAACGTGATCGGCTGCGTGTAGCAGTACTTCTTCTTCTCTGTTAGGGGATTTGGAAAGCTCGCCCCTGATGAAACCTACCATCTTAAGGTCCTTTTCTGCCCTAATGTTTGCCTTGTCCCCTTCAGGAGTTGGCTTTTTTGTCGTCGTCCTCTCTTCTAGGTCCACCTTGGAACGGTAATGTTTGAGCTCTTCCTTCCTGCAAGCTTGCTCGGCCATTGCCGCATCTCCCTCGTCACATTCAGCTGCTATATCTCGATTTCCATATATGGTGATGGTCTTCTTGGGACCCGGGATCTTCAGCTGTAGGTACACATAACACGGCCTTGCCATGAACTTGGCATAAGCCGGCCTTCCAAACAATGCATGATAAGGACTGCGCAACTTTACTACCTCAAAGGTAAGCCACTCGATTCGATAATTGTCCTTTGACTCCCCGAAAGCTACCTCCAATGCCACTTTTCCTTCGGGGCATGCCGAATGACCCGGCACTATCCCGTGAAAA
This sequence comes from Alopecurus myosuroides, assembly GCA_028641055.1. NCBI lineage: Eukaryota > Viridiplantae > Streptophyta > Magnoliopsida > Poales > Poaceae > Alopecurus > Alopecurus myosuroides. The sequence continues at coordinate 76,751,178 of CM054063.1, forward strand.
ACTGTTGTGCTTTTTTGCAACTGTGATTCCTTTAAGCCCATGCGCAGAAAAGTTTCCCAGTATAGGATATTGATACTACTCCCTCCATCCATCAAGACTTTCTTCAGCTCGTAACCATTGACCTGTGGCGCCACTACCAAAGCCAAGACCCCCGGGTGATCAATCCTATCCGGGTGATCTCTTCTGCTCCATGTTACCTCTTGCTCTGACCACCTCAAATATCTTGGAACAGCGGAGGAGACTGAATTAACTGCTTGTTTCAATATCTTCTTGTCCTTGCTAGAACCTCCGGTAGTGTGCACATGATACTGACCCAGCTGTTTGGGGTTAGCTTGAAAACCTCCTGCTCCATTTTGATTGTTACCTTGATTTCCAGCTGGCGGATTGCCGGCTGGGAGCGGTCCGTTACCCAAGTTTCCACCTAGACCCGGACCTCCTCCTCGGCCTGCGCCTCGCATAGCTCTGTTCACTTCCTCGTTCTTCCACCTTTGTAAGTCGGCACATTGCTCCAATGAATGATTGGCCGGCTTGCCGTTCCTGCTATGCTTCGGGCATGCCATCCTAAATATGTCCCAACTGTTGCCTGGTCTTGGAGGTCCTTGGTAGTGTCCCCCATTGTGATTTCCAGTATTAAAATTTCCTTCGGATCTGGGTCTTGAAGACCCGGCCTCCGTGTTGGCTACAAGCTCGGAACTCCCTTCAAACGGCCGCTTGTTTTGGCTACTTCCATTATTGTTTGGCGCCGACCCATTGCCGGTTTTCCCACTGCTACTTGCGTTTGCTTTTGCTTTCTTGTCATCAACTTCCTCCTCTGTGGTATCCGTTGCAGCGTGTTTGTTGCACGCATCCATTAACTCTCCCATTGTAATCTCCGCTGCATTCCTACTAGACTTCATACGAGTTAGCTTTTGCACTAAAGGAACGTACTTACATGTTTTTGCCATAGCTTGCAGCGCGTCCTTAGGCTGGATATCCGTGGACGAGTGGAGTATCTCCATAACCCGGCGTACCCAGCTGCGTGCGGACTCTCCTTTCTTCTGAACACATCTTTCTAAATCATCAATAGTAAATAACTTCCGGCATGTCCCATGAAAGTGCTTGATAAATGCGGTCTTTAGCTCCTCCCACGATTTGATCGATTTTTCCGGTAGATTGGTGAACCATAACTTTGCTGCTCCCTCTGACATCATTAAGTACATGAACTTGGCTTGAAGATTCTCGGACGCATTGCGAATTGACATTGCCATCTCGTAGCTGCTCAGCCACGTTTCCGGATCCATTGTTGGCTCGTAGTTCACTACTTTCCCCGGTTCTTTGAACTTTTCCGGGTAAGGTTCCGCTCTGATATCGTCCGAGAGGCACTTGGGTCCCGCAAGGGTGGTTGTGGCTGGTCTTACCCGGGAAACACGTGACCCGGCTGGGGGTGCCACGGGGTGCGGCACCACCGGTAACTCGTGCGCTGCAGACCCGGCCCCGGCTCTTCTGGCCCTGGAGCTGTCCACCACTGCCTGTGCTGCTGATACGGCCGGTACCGTCTGGACGCGCGGTGGGGGCGGCATCTGCTGCTGCTCTTCCCTTCGTCGTGCCGCACTTGTTTGGACATTGCCCTGTTGCTGACTGACGTACGGCGTCCCATGCATCCCGCTTCTATGATCCGGATAATTGGCTTGCTGCGCTACCGCAGTGTGTAGCAGATCGATTGCTCGTCGGGTTCCTTCCGCATGAGGCGAGTTTCCCACAGGAATCTGGTTTAACGCGAGTGTTGCTGCATACACGTTGTCCATGGGGTTGTTGTAGTGACCTGCTGGGGTGCGGAATCGCGATGGTGGAGGCGGCATGGTGTTGCCGGCTGTCGCCCCCGTCCGAGGCAAGGGTAATCCGGCTGGCGCGTTTACTGGCTGTACTCCCGTTGCTGGTTGCGGTATGGTCCCTTGGTTCGCCGGTGGGATTGGCTGATCTTGAGGCGTGAACACCAGGGCAGTTGGGTTGATAACCCCGCCCATTGCCGGTAACATAGTTCGATGCCTTTGGTGAATCCTCGTCGTTTCCTCCCGGAGCCGGGTCTCTCGGTCATCCAATTCGCGCTGCCGCGCGGCCATCCCCTGCCTTTCTGCTTCCACTTGCCTTCTCTGCTGCTCCAATGCACGACGAGCTACGTCCAGGTCTCTTACACGTTCTGCTGCGTTTTCCGGGGTAATAACTGTGGCCAAAACTGTGGGGTCCAAAATCAAGTTATTATCAAACAGAGCCGGGTGACGCGGGTTTGAGGGGCCCGCCCCCGGTGTCCGGTTTGCTTGGAACCCGAACATATTTGCGTGTCGCTCCTCGTCCGCTGGGCGACTGGTGACAGACGCCGACTCTCCATCGACTTGGGCCAAGACCGGGTCAACTGGTCCTTGCTGCTGAGCCGCTGCCTGAACCCCCCCAGCTGGTGCCGCGGCCGCGTTTTCTTGATTGAGATTGGTCGCAGGAGCCGCATAAACCGCAACCCGGCGCATGATGCCCGGTGTAGATTCGTACTGTTCTTCCTCGCTGGTTTCCCTTTCATATCGATCCTCCGACAAATCCCGGATAGACTCGGTATCATCCTCCCTCTCTATCTGACCCGTTGTTCCAATCGATTCTTCTTTTTCCGATCGGACATACGCGTCTTCCCCTGACACAGAATCAGATCCGATATTATCACAATTCGAGCTGGAAGTACATACCATACCGATGAAGACGTTGATGCTGCCGACTGTCACGATGGATCCGGTTTCGAGGTGATCCGACTCTGGCCCCCAGCCAGAATCGTCTACCATCTTCCCTCCTTTGCTGTTGACGTAGATTTCTCCGACGATGAGGTTCTTCATGCTCTTCCGAGCTTCTCCCGTGATGTAAACACCTTTGGACGCAGGCCCCACGGTGGGCGCCAACTGTCGTGGGATAATCACGGCAGATGTTACCGGGGGTAACTGATCTAGGGGCAAGTCGACACAGGTATTTGGGAGAGGGTTTAGCTCGAAGGAAGACATGGCGAAAAGCAATCTAAGAGCCGGAAAACAACTCGCCGGATCTCGATATGATTATACTGGATACTCGATAATAGGTGTTACAGTTATGACTTGAATCTCTCTCAGGCGAAGCCTAGGGGTTGGTTTATATAGTACTCATACCCCCTTTGGCTTGCCATACAAAGCGCTCCTTGAGTCCTACTCGAATTCTACATACGTATCCTAGCTTTCCTTATCGTAACCCACAATCCGGGTTACGATCCTTACAAGCCCTGGGCCTTCCAGAAGCTTCTGCGTCCTTAGCCGGATTTGGTCCATATGCCGTTTGGGCCGGATTACACCTGGGGTTGGCATACCGGGTTACTATCCCCTCATCACCCCTCCTGGCCGCGCCCCATCCTCTCCGGCCGCCCCCGGTTCCCCTCCGGCTCCCTGCCCCCTCCTCGGTACGCCCCACTCCCCAATCCCCTCCGTTGCTGTCCCTCCTTCTCCCGCGTGGGAGGCGCCGCCACAGCATTTCCGGCCGCTGTTGGCCGGCCCCGGCGCCGCCGCGTCCCCTCCTCCCGCTGTGGTCGCCTACAGCCGCGGCCGCTCCCCTCCTGCCGCCCTCTCGAGCTCCACCTTCTCCGGGCTCGCCCGCGCCGGCCGGACACGGGAGGCGCTGCGAAGGTACGCGCGGCCTAGTGGCGCCGGATGCCTCCCCTTGCTGCGGCGGCGACCGGGGATCCGCGCGGCAGCTCCACGCGAGGGCTCTCAAGGCCGGGGTGTTCGCGGACGCCTGCGTCGGTACTGGTTTCGTCAGGCTGTATGCCGAGCTGCGAGTCATGGAGGAAGCGCGGAAGGTGTTTGTTTGTATGCCACCGCGAGATTTGATGTCCTGGAATGTACTTTTGGTGGTGGTCTACAGTTGCGCGGCGAGGATGTGTGGTGGTGCGGTGGCCGGGTGCCGCTGTTGTGGCTCGTCGCAGGTGATGAGCCTGTGATGAGATGCTCCTTGTGCCGACGTCGCTGCGGTGGTGTCGCTGCGGCAACTTCGTCAACGTGGGCGGGACGGCAGTGCACGACTACACCCCCGGCGTCGACAAGATCTCCAACGACCCAACAGAAACGGCGCCCGAACGACTACGATGACACAGACGACTACCGACGCGCCAAGATCTTCGGCCCGTGAACCCCTACAAATTTGTGTGACGGTCGCCTTCGTGCGCGCCGTGAAGACGGGAACCGCCATGAATCTCCTACATGGATGCGACGAATACCTCGACCACGTCTACTTCCTCTTCGGACCTCGATGAAAAGATCGACAACGACCACCGATGACGTGAACGACTACCTCGGCTACGGAACGAGAACGACTACTTCCGCTACTTCCTCGACATCGACTACTTCCACTACCACGTCTACTTCCTCCACGCACCAACGACACCGGCGATCCGAATACCCTCCTTCCAACGTGCGAACCCAAACCCCAACCCTATACCTATATGCCTATTTTCTAAATGTCATCTATAGCGTGCATATTAAATCATTCATCGTGTTGCATTGCATATTGTGGGTGCGGGCAATAATTATCACCTAATAATTATATATGGAATGAGTTGGAATAATTAAATATTGTTCCGGTTCCATTTAAAATTGCATAAATCATAACTAATTCATTTTAACTCCAAATTTGAAAAGTAAAATATGTTTTCCAATCAAAATTCTCTAAACTTTGCAAATATCAACTTTGTTTTCTGTTTTGAATAATTTAAATTGCTGAAAACAACTATTTCTTAATTAAGGCATTAAAATTGTAAAGTTAATAACTTGCTTAATTCAAAACCAAATTCCATATATCAAATATGTTTTCCAACCAGAAAAACGCAAGGAATATTAATATGCCATCCATGTTCATGTTTGCACCTTGCATGTTGCATTTGTAGTAGTGTTATGTATGTTCACCTAATAAATAAATATGGAATGTGTTGGGATATTTAATTCAACTGTTGCCCCATTCCATTTAAATTGCCTAACTCATTTACTTTATTGTTTGCCATGCTAAACAACAATTTAATTGATGGTTAGCTAAACAACTTGAACCAATTCCTATTTCTCCGGACTCCGGTTCCGATTAAATGATTTAAGTTGTTTCCCCTGTTGCATCTTGCCATGCCATGCATATAAAATAGGATCATGCTGGATCTTTTGCCGTAGTAGTAATTGTTGCATCCGGTGTTTGTTCGAGGTTCGTTGCTTCTTCGCGGATAGGACGTTGAGATGATGTGAGCAACGACAAGTTCTTCGGATGTACCTCTACTTGCTGGATTCCAGGCAAGTATACTCACTTGCTGCCAAATGGCTGCCTTTCATCACTTGTTACCGATTCTTTCCGTTGTTCTTATTCTAGCCTGTTGATTCGATGCTTGTATCTCGATCCTATTATATGTTCACCTTGCAGCCATGATATAGCCTTCCTTCCACTTCCTATTAACTGTTGCTTGTTTACCCTGTTGGTCCTCGTGTCGTAGTTGCATGCTTAGTGTTGTTTGCGCTCAAGTCTTGTTGTCCGTCTTATCACCTGTTTAGTTTGATAGATGGGTTTCAATTCAATCAACAACATGTTACTGTTTTGGGTAATAATAATTTGATGTTACGGCACCGGCAGGAGGCCCGGGTTAGGGTTTTGAAGCCTGCTAGTGTCGAACTTAATTAGGAAAAAGGGTCTTGTCTACTGATCCATGATGAGCGTGCTCACCGCATCCGGGTGGTGGTATGGAACCCCCCTCGACTTAGACCTGATCTGCAGCTTGTCCGAAGAGCCACACTTAGTTCGGGTATTCCATTTGCTCCTTGCATAATGGGTTGATCACCCATGGTTACTGACGATGATGATGATGCATATAGGGTGAGGCCCGTAGTGCCGGGGTGTTGTGTCCTGCGGGAGTTTTGCACACCTGCGCTGAGTATTCGGCTGCGTGGCTGGGTGTAGCATCCCAACTTTTAATAAAGATGGAATACCTGTGTTATTGTGCTAGTCCCTGGATCAATTGCTAGCACCACAGTACAAAATGAAATATCATGCAAATGTATCAAATTCTATTACATCGCATGATCCAGTCTTTACAAAATAGGATTACAATTTGCATAGTCTTAGAAGACTAGCAGAAAAACAAAGAAATACAGCAGAAAACATAGTACAACATTGAGCCCATCTTCTTCATGTGCCACAGGCAAAACATGTTGGCGATAGTCTCGAGATCCTAAACGAAATCCTCACTCGTCATCAGAATCATCTGCAATATGGAATATGCAGCCACAAGGGAGTCAATACAATTTAATGTATTGACAAGTAACACTATGGTGGATATAAATGGCAAGACTAATACTACATGCTTATTTGGCTGAGTGGAGTTTAGGCTAAGTTTGCATAAAGCCAGTTTTGTCCTATCTCTTTTGTAAAACAAACTTTTCTTTTCAAAGGGGTGGCAACATTGGATTTAGATCCAAGCACCACAATACTCTTCACTTGGTCAAAATTTTACTTATTGAAATTGATGATGAGATTCTTCCGTCAATCCTTGTCCAGCTGCTCATAGTTGTCCATAACCGGGGACACGGCTAAGATCTTAGTTTCTAACTCTGCAGAGGTTGTGCACTTTCACCCTTTGTCTTCAATTAGCCCAAACATCCTATACACCCGGAGTGCATCATGGAAAGGAGAGAATTGAGACGAGATCTTTCAGAAGAAGAATTCAAACCCACCGGCAAGACCCGTTCCACCTATAATTTTGCTACATCTGCTTGTCAAGCCTGGGCTGAACTCTCACAACTTAGTTGATCAAGACAGAGCCCATAATGTCAAAGGGCTGCACGGGAAGCTACTAGATTTAGAGGGACATAGTAATCTCTTTGTTCCTGGGTGGCCATCCTCAAGTGACAACCTCAAGTGGAATAACCCTTAGGTAAGGGCCCTGAGGCAACACTCAACATAAACCAGTCTTACCACTTCCACCCAGGTGGTTCATTCATTAGTTATACTTAGGATTTTTCCTCAACAACTAGTAAAACAATTTGTAATACTGCATAGCATCCACTAAGTTCTAAGGCTATCAAAATAACAAGGGTAAAAGAGATGGCTACACACTACTAGGATAATAGCATAGCATAATATAACTTAGTAAAATTTCCTATCATGCATGCTACTCAAAATCAACTAATGCATATAGAAAATAATGGGTAGTTGATGGTGTGTTACTTGCCTTGTTGAAGTTGGTGAAGAAATCACACTCTCTTCACAAAAGATCGTTGCTCTCCGTACAATCTATTCATTGAAAACACAATAACAAAATAAACAAACATTCTACCAAACAAACATACAAGTGTAGAAAACATACATAGCAACTAACATATCAAAAGGGTCTTAACCAAGTTGGTTAGGACAAGGTCTAGGTTTGAGTTGTAAGATTCATTCTCTAATGGTCTCATTCTTGTTAAGAAAATTCCAATGGTTTACTTGGGAAGGACTAGGTTGAGCTTGACATGATCTAACTTTATTATAACCATACTTGTCGAGGAAGTTCCAAGAGTTCACTAAGAATAAACATATTACTTTTTCAACTAAAGTAATACATGCAAGCACTTGGTCATATTCACCTTCAAAAATATTTGAGTGACTATGTTAGTATATTCCATTATGGTTAGGGTAGGCCTACTAACTTCCTCATCAAAGGGAAAATATTACTAAGTCTTGGGTTTTCCATTTGGGTCAATGGTTGGACAAAATAACTTGTTATTCTTCAACTTGTATGGATTTGCTTCTAGTCCTCATGTGATTGCCTTCTTGAAGATCATCATCATGCCATCTAAGTTGTTTCCTTCCTTGGTGTGGTGCTTCTCTTGGTCTTGATAAATTCTTCTGGGCTTTCACTTCACTAATTGGTTTGGGTATGGGATGGGCACAAAATACCACTAAGTTAATTTGAAAGAAAATTTAAGAAGAAGGATATAAAGAGAGAGGGAGATGTTTTTCTTCTAAATTTCTTCACACTTGTATTTCCTTGAGTTTCTTCTAGGTGTGGAGTCCAAGTATTTTCTTCAAAATTTCTTCATTGATCCTCCTTGTGCTTGAGTCTTGATTTCCTTTTTTGCTAACTTGATGAATTCTTGAAGCAAGAATAGGGGAGTGTAGAAGTAGATAGAAAACTAAAGTTCACTACTTGGTACTACATGTGATTGACACATTCTAAGGAATTTTCTTGGCTCCAAATAGCCACAACAACAAGGAATAAGAAATGGAAACAAAATTCTAAGACATGGTAAAAAGGATGAATCATTATGTTGGGTTTTTGGTCAAAAACACATGGTCATGGTTCAAGGGTGTCTAAAATGGTTGGGCAAGGTTGTTTCTGGTTCAAGGTTGTCAAATGGAACAATTTTGCAAAAGGAACTATATTGAAAATATTTATAGAAATTAATCTATGTCAAAAATACTCAAATAGACAACTAAATTCTAAATTCAATTTTAATTTGTTCAAATATTATTTTGGGACAGATTATATGAAGGTACACATTCTAAGGTTTCCAAATATATTTTATTTGCAATTTTTGGATTTGTAGAATTTGAATTATGCCAAATTTCATCAAACAAGCATATTTGAATTTGAACAAATTTAAATTTGTCAAATTTGAATTTGGCCAGTGCCAAAAGTTTCTATATGTCCAGGGCTTTCCAAAAAGTCCAAGATTGCTAAATTTGGCTAAGTGGTTGAAAAGATATGATGATTTGAAGTTGCAGGGGCTTTTCTGCAAATCTGCCAAAAATTCTACCGGGAGAAAAATTCGAATTAAAGGGCTGGCCACGCGGCAGTCTCTGATTGGTTGGTTCTGCTGACTGAGCGCTGACTGGGCATGCTGACGTGGATAAGTGAATCGGTGTGGACCGTCAGATCCAGATCTGACGGTGTCTTACCCTTTCGTTAAACAGATCTAATCCTGCTCGTTTATTCTAGATCCAAGGGCCGAGGGAAAGAGAGGAGGTTCACCGGAGTTTTGGTCGCCGGAGAATGGAGGTTGCGGTGGTGCTGCTCGCGGAAGGTTGGCGGTGGCGGTGCTCCAGTTGTCCTCGGACTCAACGGAGGCCACCTCGAGGTGCCGCGCGACGCGGGGAGCACTTTGGCGCTGATGTCGTGCGCCCTGGAGGCCCTAGACGACGACGGCGCACGGTCGGAGACGGCGTAGCTCCGGCGCGCCTCGGTCGTGGACGGCGCGGTGGCATCGATGCACAAAAAGGAGAACAGAGGGGTGAGGGAGGTGCGCGAAGACACGGGGAAGGTAAAGGACGAGGAACCGGGGGCGGAGGCTCACCTAGACGGCCGGAATTCGCGAAGGACGGCGGCGGACAGAAGCTATTCCGGCGAGCAAAAACTGAGGCCTGGGGGCACGAATCGAGCGGGCTCTCGAGGGGGAAATGAAGAGGAGGAGGAGGTGTATAAAGGGGCATGGTTGGGGCATTCAATCGGAGGCAGAAACGGAAGAATCAAGGAGATTGATTTCTCCTTCAATTCGGTTTGGAAACGGAAGAGGAAGAAGACGATGATGACGCCAGCATGACGTCATCACTCTTTTTTTTATTTATTCCTGTTTTCTTGTTTATTTTATATCTTCTGTTTTATAAATCCAATTAACCTCATTTAAATTTCTAAAATCTTGGAATGTTAATACCTTTCCAACAATATCATTTTTGTAAACATTTCAGCATATTTTATTTTTGAATTTCTGAAAATTGAAATGATTCCTTAATAGTGATTAATGTGATTTTTAATTTAGAAATTTATAAAGTATAAATATTTGTCAAATTAAATTTCAGTAGCTTTATAATGATCAAATACTATTTTCCAAAACCATTTCAAAGTGTTTTCATCTCTTTTATGTTTTGAAAATATAATTAATTCACTAATAGAACTTAATACCATCTTAAAATAGAAAATAATAAAATGGGGTTTTTGATTAAATAAAATTTCAGAGACATTAAACATGTCAAATACTATTTTTGAAAGTCATTTCACATCACTTCTATATTTTATAAATTTAAGATTTCAGTGATTTACAAATAGTAACTTTATTGCATTTTAAAATTTAGAAAATTATAAATTGATGTTATTGTCTAAATAAAATCTCAGAGACATTTTACAAGTCATATATTATTTTTGGAAAGCCATTTTTAAACCACTTTCACATTTTATAATTTTTGGATATGAAGGATTTACTATTAGTAACTTACTGTTATTTAATTAGTTCATATCAATTAATTATTATTGTTGATCAATAAAATTTAGAATAAAACCACTAGTCATAATATTGTTTTAAAAACCTTTTGTTATGTTATTATCAAAGCAATGCATTTCATTTTCACCCATTCATGTTTAAAACTTGGAATAACAACTAAAAGTTATTATTAAAACATTTTATTCTCATCAAATATTTTTGAGGCTTAGGACTTTATTAAGGGTTATAAATATTTTATTGTTGTTGCCATAAAATAATTTCAAGGTAATATTTGAATTGAAAACCTTTTATGTAATAAAGTTTGCTAAAGATAAAATGGTTTCTTTATGTGAAAAAAATTCATTTGAGAGGGTTTTAGGGTTAGTGGTAAAATTCAATTTCATTGGATATGTATTGTTTCCTTTTGTTTCTTGCTTCTCATTTGGTTTTTGGTGACTTGCATAACATGAAAACAAAAAGTTTCAAATTTTTGTGATTTTTGAGTTTTCCAAAAATCAGGGATGTTACAGACTACCACCCTTAAAAGAAATCTCGTCCCGAGATTTGGGAAGGTTAGAAAGAAAGATTGGGTAACTCGGTTCCAGAACAAACTTGGTGGCTACCACCCTTAAAAGAAAATTTTGTGGGTAGTCTAATTTCATTGGATTAGAGTGTAGATGGATTCTAGATTAGCTTGAGTAGATCTTTCCTTTGTGGTAGAGGTGTAGACCAACATAGGTCTGTTGAACTACCTTTGACACTGAGGGGTCACTCTTTGGGTCAATCAAAAGTCCTTGGTTAACTCTCAACTTGGTCTTTTGATGTCCTTGGAAATCTTCCATCTTTTTGTTGTCATCCTTGAAGGCAAACATCATGCTATTTCTAAACAAACTCTCATATAACACATATTGGGTAGTTGTGTTTCTTCATTACTTCTTCTCTTGGTGTAGTTGGCTCTGAAATCTTCATAGCTCATACTACTTGGGGTTCACTTGTCTTTCTTCACTTGTTGATTGGCTTGCTTCTCCTTATGATGTAGTTGGAATTGCTCATGGATGTGATTGTTCCTTCACACAGAAGAAAGAAATTTGATACTAGCATTCCTCAAATGGGATGGCTTGTGTATCAATAGGGTAAAGGTTGTATGATTCCAAATGGTTCTCACTATGGTTGGTGAATGAGTATGGTGTTAGGTTTGGTCTAGTAGGGATGAGTAGAGATTTAGAAAGATGGATAAGGAAGGTTCTTATCCAAAATAGCAGATCAAGGAAACTCATCTTACAAACAACACATAACAAACAATCTTCACACCAAACAACAAGGTTTTATAAAACAACTAATATTGTCATACCACACTCATTGGTATGATCAATACTCTAACACATTAACGTTGTTCTAACCAAGTATCTAGATTGGTGGTCTCATCTATATCTTCTTGAGCTTTTCTTCATATTCTTCTCTCCATGTCTTGAGGTGTTCTTGATTGTTGGGAAGTCTATGTTTTTATTCAAGTTCTTCAATAATCTTGAGTGTAGGTCTTCATGTGGTGAAAATACTTCTTGCACTTCTTGGTATGGTCATCAACATTCCTGTCTTGATGGTATTGAAGAGGTAGGTCATCTAGAAAATTTTGAAGGTGAAAAATAGATGAGATGATATGAGAAGAATTAAGATGGTTGTTTTGTTTCTAGAAATTTTGAACATAGGAAATTTTCTATCCTAGGATCTTCTCCAAACTTAGGGTCTCGAATTCTACAGGCAACACAATGCTCTGATACCATTTTGTAGCATCCCAACTTTTAATAAAGATGGAATACCTGTGTTATTGTGCTAGTCCCTGGATCAATTGCTAGCACCACAGTACAAAATGAAATATCATGCAAATGTATCAAATTCTATTACATCGCATGATCCAGTCTTTACAAAATAGGATTACAATTTGCATAGTCTTAGAAGACTAGCAGAAAAACAAAGAAATACAGCGGAAAACATAGTACAACATTGAGCCCATCTTCTTCATGTGCCACAGGCAAAACATGTTGGCGATAGTCTCGAGATCCTAAACGAAATCCTCACTCGTCATCAGAATCATCTGCAATATGGAATATGCAGCCACAAGAGAGTCAATACAATTTAATGTATTGGCAAGTAACACTATGGTGGATATAAATGGCAAGACTAATACTACATGCTTATTTGGCTGAGTGGAGTTTAGGCTAAGTTTGCATAAAGCCAGTTTTGTCCTATCTCTTTTGTAAAACAAACTTTTCTTTTCAAAGGGGTGGCAACATTGGATTTAGATCCAAGCACCACAATACTCTTCACTTGGTCAAAATTTTACTTATTGAAATTGATGATGAGATTCTTCCGTCAATCCTTGTCCAGCTGCTCATAGTTGTCCATAACCGGGGACACGGCTAAGATCTTAGTTTCTAACTCTGCAGAGGTTGTGCACTTTCACCCTTTGTCTTCAATTAGCCCAAACATCCTATACACCCGGAGTGCATCATGGAAAGGAGAGAATTGAGACGAGATCTTTCAGAAGAAGAATTCAAACCCACCGGCAAGACCCGTTCCACCTATAATTTTGCTACATCTGCTTGTCAAGCCTGGGCTGAACTCTCACAACTTAGTTGATCAAGACAGAGCCCATAATGTCAAAGGGCTGCACGGGAAGCTACTAGATTTAGAGGGACATAGTAATCTCTTTGTTCCTGGGTGGCCATCCTCAAGTGACAACCTCAAGTGGAATAACCCTTAGGTAAGGGCCCTGAGGCAACACTCAACATAAACCAGTCTTACCACTTCCACCCAGGTGGTTCATTCATTAGTTATACTTAGGATTTTTCCTCAACAACTAGTAAAACAATTTGTAATACTGCATAGCATCCACTAAGTTCTAAGGCTATCAAAATAACAAGGGTAAAAGAGATGGCTACACACTACTAGGATAATAGCATAGCATAATATAACTTAGTAAAATTTCCTATCATGCATGCTACTCAAAATCAACTAATGCATATAGAAAATAATGGGTAGTTGATGGTGTGTTACTTGCCTTGTTGAAGTTGGTGAAGAAATCACACTCTCTTCACAAAAGATCGTTGCTCTCCGTACAATCTATTCATTGAAAACACAATAACAAAATAAACAAACATTCTACCAAACAAACATACAAGTGTAGAAAACATACATAGCAACTAACATATCAAAAGGGTCTTAACCAAGTTGGTTAGGACAAGGTCTAGGTTTGAGTTGTAAGATTCATTCTCTAATGGTCTCATTCTTGTTAAGAAAATTCCAATGGTTTACTTGGGAAGGACTAGGTTGAGCTTGACATGATCTAACTTTATTATAACCATACTTGTCGAGGAAGTTCCAAGAGTTCACTAAGAATAAACATATTACTTTTTCAACTAAAGTAATACATGCAAGCACTTGGTCATATTCACCTTCAAAAATATTTGAGTGACTATGTTAGTATATTCCATTATGGTTAGGGTAGGCCTACTAACTTCCTCATCAAAGGGAAAATATTACTAAGTCTTGGGTTTTCCATTTGGGTCAATGGTTGGACAAAATAACTTGTTATTCTTCAACTTGTATGGATTTGCTTCTAGTACTCATGTGATTGCCTTCTTGAAGATCATCATCATGCCATCTAAGTTGCTTCCTTCCTTGGTGTGGTGCTTCTCTTGGTCTTGATAAATTCTTCTGGGCTTTCACTTCACTAATTGGTTTGGGTATGGGATGGGCACAAAATACCACTAAGTTAATTTGAAAGAAAATTTAAGAAGAAGGATATAAAGAGAGAGGGAGATGTTTTTCTTCTAAATTTCTTCACACTTGTATTTCCTTGAGTTTCTTCTAGGTGTGGAGTCCAAGTATTTTCTTCAAAATTTCTTCATTGATCCTCCTTGTGCTTGAGTCTTGATTTCCTTTTTTGCTAACTTGATGAATTCTTGAAGCAAGAATAGGGGAGTGTAGAAGTAGATAGAAAACTAAAGTTCACTACTTGGTACTACATGTGATTGAAACATTCTAAGGAATTTTCTTGGCTCCAAATAGCCACAACAACAAGGAATAAGAAATGGAAACAAAATTCTAAGACATGGTAAAAAGGATGAATCATTATGTTGGGTTTTTGGTCAAAAACACATGGTCATGGTTCAAGGGTGTCTAAAATGGTTGGGCAAGGTTGTTTCTGGTTCAAGGTTGTCAAATGGAACAATTTTGCAAAAGGAACTATATTGAAAATATTTATAGAAATTAATCTATGTCAAAAATACTCAAATAGACAACTAAATTCTAAATTCAATTTTAATTTGTTCAAATATTATTTTGGGACAGATTATATGAAGGTACACATTCTAAGGTTTCCAAATATATTTTATTTGCAATTTTTGGATTTGTAGAATTTGAATTATGCCAAATTTCATCAAACAAGCATATTTGAATTTGAACAAATTTAAATTTGTCAAATTTGAATTTGGCCAGTGCCAAAAGTTTCTATATGTCCAGGGCTTTCCAAAAAGTCCAAGATTGCTAAATTTGGCTAAGTGGTTGAAAAGATATGATGATTTGAAGTTGCAGGGGCTTTTCTGCAAATCTGCCAAAAATTCTACCGGGAGAAAAATTCGAATTAAAGGGCTGGCCACGCGGCAGTCTCTGATTGGTTGGTTCTGCTGACTGAGCGCTGACTGGGCATGCTGACGTGGATAAGTGAATCGGTGTGGACCGTCAGATCCAGATCTGACGGTGTCTTACCCTTTCGTTAAACAGATCTAATCCTGCTCGTTTATTCTAGATCCAAGGGCCGAGGGAAAGAGAGGAGGTTCACCGGAGTTTTGGTCGCCGGAGAATGGAGGTTGCGGTGGTGCTGCTCGCGGAAGGTTGGCGGTGGCGGTGCTCCAGTTGTCCTCGGACTCAACGGAGGCCACCTCGAGGTGCTGCGCGACGCGGGGAGCACTTTGGCGCTGATGCCGTGCGCCCTGGAGGCCCTAGACGACGACGGCGCACGGTCGGAGACGGCGTAGCTCCGGCGCGTCTCGGTCGTGGACGGTGCGGTGGCATCGATGCACAAAAAGGAGAACAGAGGGGTGAGGGAGGTGCGCGAAGACACGGGGAAGGTAAAGGACGAGGAACCGGGGGCGGAGGCTCACCTAGACGGCCGGAATTCGCGAAGGACGGCGGCGGACAGAAGCTATTCCGGCGAGCAAAAACTGAGGCCTGGGGGCACGAATCGAGCGGGCTCTCGAGGGGGAAATGAAGAGGAGGAGGAGGTGTATAAAGGGGCAGGGTTGGGGCATTCAATCGGAGGCAGAAACGGAAGAATCAAGGAGATTGATTTCTCCTTCAATTCGGTTTGGAAACGGAAGAGGAAGAAGACGATGATGACGCCAGCATGACGTCATCACTCTTTTTTTTTATTCCTGTTTTCTTGTTTATTTTATATCTTCTGTTTTATAAATCCAATTAACCTCATTTAAATTTCTAAAATCTTGGAATGTTAATACCTTTCCAACAATATCATTTTTGTAAACATTTCAGCATATTTTATTTTTGAATTTCTGAAAATTGAAATGATTCCTTAATAGTGATTAATGTGATTTTTAATTTAGAAATTTATAAAGTATAAATATTTGTCAAATTAAATTTCAGTAGCTTTATAATGATCAAATACTATTTTCCAAAACCATTTCAAAGTGTTTTCATCTCTTTTATGTTTTGAAAATATAATTAATTCACTAATAGAACTTAATACCATCTTAAAATAGAAAATAATAAAATGGGGTTTTTGATTAAATAAAATTTCAGAGACATTAAACATGTCAAATACTATTTTTGAAAGTCATTTCACATCACTTTTATATTTTATAAATTTAAGATTTCAGTGATTTACAAATAGTAACTTTATTCCATTTTAAAATTTAGAAAATTATAAATTGATGTTATTGTCTAAATAAAATCTCAGAGACATTTTACAAGTCATATATTATTTTTGGAAAGCCATTTTTAAACCACTTTCACATTTTATAATTTTTGGATATGAAGGATTTACTATTAGTAACTTACTGTTATTTAATTAGGTCATATCAATTAATTATTATTGTTGATCAATAAAATTTAGAATAAAACCACTAGTCATAATATTGTTTTAAAAACCTTTTGTTATGTTATTATCAAAGCAATGCATTTCATTTTCACCCATTCATGTTTAAAACTTGGAATAACAACTAAAAGTTATTATTAAAACATTTTATTCTCATCAAATATTTTTGAGGCTTAGGACTTTATTAAGGGTTATAAATATTTTATTGTTGTTTCCATAAAATAATTTCAAGGTAATATTTGAATTGAAAACCTTTTATGTAATAAAGTTTGCTAAAGATAAAATGGTTTCTTTATGTGAAAAAAATTCATTTGAGAGGGTTTTAGGGTTAGTGGTAAAATTCAATTTCATTGGATATGTATTGTTTCCTTTTGTTTCTTGCTTCTCATTTGGTTTTTGGTGACTTGCATAACATGAAAACAAAAAGTTTCAAATTTTTGTGATTTTTGAGTTTTCCAAAAATCAGGGATGTTACACTGGGACCTTATAGCTCCGTGGCTCCTAGGATGGGTTGTAGAGATGGTTTGGGTCGTGTCGAGCCAACCTGAGTTTTAGTTGGTGGCTCGAGTGTGTACGGGTACTGGAGCACACCCTGCAGGGATAAATCTTCTCGAGAAGCCGTGTTTTCCGCGGTTATGGATTACTTGGTGAAAGTACTGGCTAACAAGTACTCAGAACAACTTACACCTAATAAATAATAACTTGACTAGTAATAGGCATATTGTCACAATAACCTGATGTCACCCTAATCAACAGTGTGAGTTTTTCCTTGGGTTGCTTCCTTAGTAGGGGGTAACATTGGATGGGTTTGTTTGGTGGTTAGTTGTAGTTGGTTGCGATACACTATCTTATCTTCTTTCTGTTAGCCGGAAGTTGTAGTGTGTTTCTGTAGTTGGTTAGTGCAGCCCGCTGCCGTTTCTTTGCAATAACCCCTTCCTTTCCGTTGAACCCAAAGTATTTGTATCTTGTGATGACTGGTTACGCCGGTATCTTGTGAGTATGGTTTATCCACTTGCCAGTACTTAACCGTACTGACCCACGAATCTTTTTCGTGGCTGCATATTCAACAATGCAGTCAACAGGTTTGAAGTCTAACGACGTTAGCTTGGGAATCCCTCCGGTTTGGCCTGGGCAGGGATTGGACGCTCTCGGTTATCTTCAGGACTCTTAATACAATTTGTATCTTGTCCGTAGCCGGACGCTATGTTGTTTCTTCCGCTGTTATTTGGATCTTTGCATTGTATCAGTTGTATCCTTGACTCGTTTGAGTCTTCTTGTATAT
Organism: Alopecurus myosuroides; assembly: GCA_028641055.1. Lineage (NCBI taxonomy): Eukaryota > Viridiplantae > Streptophyta > Magnoliopsida > Poales > Poaceae > Alopecurus > Alopecurus myosuroides. The sequence continues at coordinate 76,768,810 of CM054063.1, forward strand.
ATTTGTGCTGTTGTTGTTGTGGATTATTCGTGAACTGTTGTAATGTTATCAGACGTGGCAACCTGGAATCGGTTATTATGTGGATTTTGGCGGGAATGCTGAAATCTGCATAGTGCCCGATCCCGGGGCGTCACAAATGGTATCAGAGCCTTGGTTCCGATTCCTGAGATTGTTTCGATATGAATGGTTATCGAAGCAACGGGTCCGCAAAGCCTGTAGGATAACCTCGCTAACGGTCGTTCTTTCTAGAGTGTCAAAAACTATTTCCGCTAAACTATTTTGGAAACAACTCAATAGGATTCAGTTTTCTCCTTATCTCTATTCTATTTCCCCTCCCATCTTATTTGTTTTGGAGTCTTCCCCCCTTGTCTATCTTTCAAAGTGTTAGGATCCTACGTGGGTGGACGTTTTCTGAGCCTTTAACCTAATAGGTTCGATCATCGGAAGATTCCTGGTGGAAGAACATCGTCGTTACTCCGAGCAAGATTCCCTTGTTAGTGGTGTCGAGGAGATCAACTGGAAGCATGCAGAGTCGATAGTCGAACTTCTTTCCCCTCCCGGGTTAGCAGGTGGATTGCGAGGGCGCAATCCCTTGTTAATGGTGTCGTCTGTAACGCCCGGTGTTTCCCCTATAGCATCGCTGTTGTTTTCTTTGCATAACATCGCATCATGCATCCTCGTGAATTTTTAAAAACTTGCTAAAAGTGTGCAATTCAACAACCTTGTTTTCTGGAATTAAATTGCATCAAAAACTAATTTTTTAAGTGCCCAAAAACACACTTGAAAGGAATAACAACACGCAGAAAAAAAAGGAAAAAAAAACGTTTGGAGAGAGAGCAGCCGGCCGGCTGGGCCGAATTGGCCCAGCAAGGCCCAACCGCACCTCCCTCTCCCCCAAACCCTAAATATCCTTCTTCCCTCGCAACCCCCCCCCCGCCGTTTCTGTTAATCGCAGTTAGGTCCCTCCACCTCTCCTCCCAGGCCCGCACCCGACAGCACGCATCGCACGGGAGAGAGCCTCCCGCTCGATCTCCCTGCCCCTCGTCACCCCCCGCTCGCTGCGCCTCCCCTCTCGCTCGAGCCTCCTCTCCCGTCGCTACCCCCTGCTCCTCCCGATTCCCGTCGCTCTCCTCCGGCTCCCTGCCTCCCTCCTCTCCGGCCGCCCCCGTTTCCCTCGACCGCCACCGGCGCCTCTCCTCGGCCGGGAGCCCGAGCTCCTCATCCCCTACCTCGCCGGCCGCTCCTCTCCACCTCCGCCCCCCTCCTGGCCGCGCCCCATCCTCTCCGGCCGCCCCCGGTTCCCCTCCGGCTCCCTGCCCCCTCCTCTGTACGCCCCAATCCCCTCCGTTGCTGTCCCTCCTTCTCCCGCGCGGGAGGCGCCGCCACAGCATTTCCGGCCGCTGTTGGCCGGCCCCGGCACCGCCGCGTCCCCTCCTCCCGCTGTGGTCGCCTACAGCCGCGGCCGCTCCCCTCCTGCCGCCCTCTCGAGCTCCACCTTCTCCGGGCTCGCCCGCGCCGGCCGGACACGGGAGGCGCTGCGAAGGTACGCGCGGCCTAGTGGCGCCGGACGCCTCCCCTTGCTGCGGCGGCGACCGGGGATCCGCGCGGCAGCTCCACGCGAGGGCTCTCAAGGCCGGGGTGTTCGCGGACGCCTGCGTCGGTACTGGTTTCGTCAGGCTGTATGCCGAGCTGCGAGTCATGGAGGAAGCGCGGAAGGTGTTTGTTTGTATGCCACCGCGAGATTTGATGTCCTGGAATGTACTTTTGGTGGTGGTCTACAGTTGCGCGGCGAGGATGTGTGGTGGTGCGGTGGCCGGGTGCCGTTGTTGTGGCTCGTCGCAGGTGATGAGCCTGTGATGAGATGCTCCTTGTGCCGACGTAGCTGCGGTAGTGTCGCTGCGGCAACTTCGTCAACGTGGGTGGGACGGCAGTGCACGACTACACCCCCGGCGTCGACAAGATCTCCAACGACCCAACAGAAACGGCGCCCGAACGACTACGATGATTCAGACGACTACCGACGCGCCAAGATCTTCGGCCCGTGAACCCCTACAAATTTGTGTGAAGGTCGCCTTCGTGCGCGCCGTGAAGACGGGAACCGCCATGAATCTCCTACATGGATGCGACGAGTACATCGACCACGTCTACTTCCTCTTCGGACCTCGATGAAAAGATCGACAACGACCACCGATGACGTGAACGACTACCTCGGCTACGGAACGAGAACGACTACTTCCGCTACTTCCTCGACATCGACTACTTCCACTACCACGTCTACTTCCTCCACGCACCAACGACACCGGCGATCCGAATACCCTCCTTCCAACGTGCGAACCCAAACCCCAACCCTATACCTATATGCCTATTTTCTAAATGTCATCTATAGCGTGCATATTAAATCATTCATCGTGTTGCATTGCATATTGTGGGTGCGGGCAATAATAGTATCACCTAATAATTAAATATGGAACGAGTTGGAATAATTAAATATTGTTCCGGTTCCATTTAAAATTGCATAAATCATAACTAATTCATTTTAACTCCAAATTTGAAAAGTAAAATATGTTTTCCAATCAAAATTCTCTAAACTTTGCAAATATCAACTTTGTTTTCTGTTTTGAATAATTTAAATTGCTGAAAACAACTATTTCTTAATTAAGGCATTAAAATTGTCAATTTAATAACTTGCTTAATTCAAAACCAAATTCCATATATCAAATATGTTTTCCAACCAGAAAAACGCAAGGAATATTAATATGCCATCCATGTTCATGTTTGCACCTTGCATGTTGCATTTGTAGTAGTGTTATGTATGTTCACCTAATAAATAAATATGGAATGTGTTGGGATATTTAATTCAACTGTTGCCCCATTCCATTTAAATTGCCTAACTCATCTACTTTATTGTTTGCCATGCTAAACAACAATTTAATTGATGGTTAGCTAAACAACTTGAACCAATTCCTATTTCTCCGGACTCCGGTTCCGATTAAATTGTTTAAGTTGTTTCCCCTGTTGCATCTTGCCATGCCATGCATATAAAATAGGATCATGCTGGATCTTTTGCCGTAGTAGTAATTGTTGCATCCGGTGTTTGTTCGAGGTTCGTTGCTTCTTCGCGGATAGGACGTTGAGATGTTGTGAGCAACGACAAGTTCTTCGGATGTACCTCTACTTGCTGGATTCCAGGCAAGTATACTCACTTGCTGCCAAATGGCTGCCTTTCATCACTTGTTACCGATTCTTTCCGTTGTTCTTATTCTAGCATGTTGATTCGATGCTTGTGTCTCGATCCTATTATATGTTTACCTTGCAGCCATGATATAGCCTTCCTTCCACTTCCTATTAACTGTTGCTTGTTTACCCTGTTGGCCCTCGTGTCGTAGTTGCATGCTTAGTGTTGTTTGCGCTCAAGTCTTGTTGTCCGTCTTATCACCTGTTTAGTTTGATAGTTGGGTTTCAATTCAATCAACAACATGTTACTGTTTTGGGTAATAATAATTTGATGTTAAGGCACCGGAAGGAGGCCCGGGTTAGGGTTTTGAAGCCTGCTAGTGTCGAACTTAATTAGGAAAAAGGGTCTTGTCTACTGATCCATGATGAGCGTGCTCACCGCATCCGGGTGGTGGTATGGAGCCCCCCTCGACTTAGACCTGATCTGCAGCTTGTCCGAAGAGCCACACTTAGTTCGGGTGTTCCATTTGCTCCTTGCATAATGGGTTGATCACCCATGGTTACTGATGATGATGATGATGCATTTAGGGTGAGGCCCGTAGTGCCAGGGTGTTGTGTCCTGCGGGAGTTTTGCACACTTGCGCTGAGTATTCGGCTGCGTGGCTGGGACCTTATAGCTCCGTGGCTCCTAGGATGGGTTGTAGAGACGGTTTGGGTCGTGTCGAGCCAACCTGAGTTTTAGTTGGTGGCTCGAGTGTGTACGGGTACTGGAGCACACCCTGCAGGGATAAATCTTCTCGAGAAGCCGTGTTTTCCGCGGTTATGGATTACTTGGTGAAAGTACTGGCTAACAAGTACTCAGAACAACTTACACCTAATAAATAATAAGTTGACTAGTAATAGGCATATTGTCACAATAACCTGATGTCACCCTAATCAACAGTGTGAGTTTTTCCTTGGGTTGCTTCCTTAGTAGGGGGTAACATTGGATGGGTTTGTTTGGTGGTTAGTTGTAGTTGGTTGCGATACGCTATCTTATCTTCTTTCTGTTAGCCGGAAGTTGTAGTGTGTTTCTGTAGTTGGTTAGTGCAGCCCGCTGCCGCTTCTTTGCAATAACCCCTTCCTTTCCGTTGAACCCAAAGTATTTGTATCTTGTGATGACTGGTTACGCCGGTATCTTGTGAGTATGGTTTATCCACTTGCCAGTACTTAACCGTACTGACCCACGAATCTTTTTCGTGGCTGCATATTCAACATTGCAGTCAACAGGTTTGAAGTCTCACGACGTTAGCTTGGGAATCCCTCCGGTTTGGCCTGGGCAGGGATTGGACGCTCTCGGTTATCTTCAGGACTCTTAGTCCAATTTGTATCTTGTCCGTAGCCGGACGCTATGTTGTTTCTTCCGCTGTTATTTGGATCTTCGTATTGTATCAGTTGTATCCTTGACTCATTTGAGTCTTCTTGTATATATCTGTTCTGTTGTTGTTGTGGATTATTCGTGAACTGTTGTAATGTTATCAGACGTGGCAACCTGGAATCGGTTATTATGTGGATTTTGGCGGGAATGCTGAAATCTGCATAGTGCCCGATCCCGGGGCGTCACATCTTCTACCGGTATCTATGTGGTTCATCTCTCTCCCCAGTGGTGTGATATTTACGTGATCATGAGCTTTGTAATCTAGTTGAATAAGTAGATGTTACTATTCATCTATTATGCTACTCAATTGGTTTTATTAATGTGAAATCTGGAGAAAACTTGTCCCACAGTGTGAAGGTGACAATGTGTGCACCGTGTGTGACTCTTAAGCTAAAGTTATAATTTTTATTGGATAACTCAATGAAATTGTGGTGTTTCTCTGGAACCAACTACGGCTCAAGGTGACAGTGTGGGGTTACCTAGATGTGGAATGCGACTTTAAGGTGTGCCTTCATAGCCCTACACAATTAATTGGTGTTCATTATCCAACCGGAGAGTGGTTCAGAGTAGCATAGTGAAGAGAATATATTTATGTATTCAATTATGTTATTATTGTTGAGAGTGTCCACTAGTGAAAGTATGATCCCCTAGGCCTTGTTTCTAAGCATTGAAACACTGTTTACAACCAGTTCTGCTACATGTTTGCTTGCTGCCATTTTTATTTTATACTACAGTTACCACTTATAATCATCTATATTACTAGTATTTCACAATCTCTTCGCTGAACTAGTGCACCTATACAACTGACAATTGTATTAGGTGTGTTGGGGACACAAGAGACTTCTTGTATCGTAATTGTAGGGTTGCTTGAGAGGGTATGTTTGACCTCTACCTCCCTGAGTTCGATAAACCTTGGGTGATCCACTTAAGGGAAACTTTTTGTTGTTCTACAAACTTATGCACTTTGAGGCCCAAAACTGTCTACAAGAATAGAAGCGTGCGTAGACACCACACCGCTGTTTTCTCCCTAGTAGCAACAACACATTCCCCATTTGTCACGTTTCTGTCACTCGAGCACAGATGTAAGGGAGACATGAACCCACTATGTAGCATATAAACCCTCTCTTGGAGGTGAAAAAAGCTACGTGGCCAAGGTAATCATAAACACCGGAGAGCATTGCAATAGAACATTAAAACTCTCAAATATAAGTGAAGCATCTCAGATTGACATGAACAAAATAATCATAATATCATGGTTCATCATATCCCAGCAAACACAACATGCACATTTACATAACGGTGGTCTCGATCATATGAGGCAGCTCACGAGACTAAACATGGAGGCATAAGGGAGAGAACAACCATCCAAATACTTCTATGGACCCGTAGTCCCGAGATGAACTACTCACGCATCTGTCTGGAGGCAATCATGGAAATGTAGAGGCATGCGATGATGATTCCCCTCTCTGACAAAGTGCCGGAACAGGGTTGCAGAAGCCCTAGATTGGACTTTTAAGGTGACATCGCCTCTTTGTATATTTCATGGAAAATAACTTCGTCCTTAAACTTTTTAGGATTTAGGGAAATTTGTACGCGAAGAGGTGACAAGAGGCAGTGGATAGGGCGCCCAAGGGCCCACCAGGCATGGCCTAGGGTGGAGCCGCGCCTAGCCCCCTGGATCCCCACCGAATATTCTTTGGACTCCATCTTCGTTCCGGGTAAGAAACGAAATCCGTAGATTTTCTGCCATTTCAAGAATATTTCTTTAAGAACTTTTCTGGAATAGAAAAATAGTAGAAAATAACAGCTGGCCTAGAGCATCTCGTTAATAGGTTAGTAAATGAAAATATCCGGAAAACAAGAGAAAACATGTGGAAAACAAAAGTATTGGGTAGAAAACAAGCATGGAGCTTAAAAAAATTATAGATATGTTTGCAACGTATCACTGCACACATATTCTCCTTTGAAAACTCACTTTTCAAGTGTTATAGCGGTTGTAGAATGATGGCATAAACTTAATTCTGAACTTGGAGATAGAATAGTTACTGGATATTATTATCTCTAGGGCATACCTCCAACAAAAAGGAGTTGTTCGATAAGAGGGCCCAAGAGAAGAAATATTAATGGGAAATTCTCTAGCGAGAGGGGCTATACAAAGATACCATCAAAGTGGCAAGAGAAAATGCTGACAAGATTAGGGTACTCGCAATGCTTCTTGCCGAGGAGAACCAAATCATGATGATGAACCACGCTGAAATTGATGAAGTGACCCTCAAGTGTCACACCATTGCAAGGCAACAAATCCTCGAGCGAAGAAGGCAAGCTATGATTGCGGTGGGTGGTGGTGGTGGTGGTGCTGATGGTGGTGAAGCTTGATTTGGTGATCAGTGGATCTTTTGTTTAAAACTATTCTTCCTCAAAAACATCATATTTCCGTCTTTAAGTGTTTAAACTATTTTTATTGTCCAACATTTTCCCAAATTGTCATGGATTGTTTTTAAAGTTCATAGTTTTAATTTTTTCGGTTTGCAGGTCAAAAACTGTTGCGCTATAGGACTCCCCATAAAGCTGTTCCGCGGGATAGGTGATAAGGGTGGCCCAATCTTCTCAATGAGCTTCTCTCTCTCTTTTTGTATTTTCTGATATATTGGATAACTAGTGCTACACTGAGACCTCTCACTTGGATGACCCCTGTTGCCAGATGCAACAACAATCAAGCCCTTTGGATATTCTCAACTACACACTCTTGCACAAGCAATCAATGATCACAAGTGGTCCTTTATCCCCCTATTCCCAATGGAATAACAAGATATCACGCAAACTTTGACTTGGTAATACTTCAAGATGAATGCTTAGCAGCAATACAATCTCAAGGCTAGGGTTTTCTTTGTCTAAATTGTTCTCCCTTGCTCCACTCGCAGATGGCTAGTATATAAGGGGGGGGTGTGGCCACAAGGGTCCTTGCGCAAGCAATCCCCCCTCCTACTAGGACTAGGACTCCTATTAGCACTACGAGTCCAACTAGGACACTAATAGCACAAATATGGATAGAAACCGACCCACACTATGGGATTTCGGCCACACATGGTATACAAACCATACCTATTCGAAAATAGGGTTTATATGGTGCATTTGACTTGGTGGACGCACCTATCCCCATGTCTTGATGAAATAATAATTGTTTTATTGAAATAACAATTGTTATGAATTGTTTTCACCGTCTTGCTTTATTGTTTTCACCAATGTGATCTTGCTTTCAACCTCAAGAATGTTTGTTTTCACCATGGTCATGTTGTCTTCTATCAACTCTCCATTCATGCTTTTGATAACATAATCCTTAGGCATATCCCTATCATCCTCCCTTTCTTCAAGACAAGACGTCCACGGCTTGTGATAATCTGAAAGTGGAAGAAACAAAAAGAACAAAGTGTATGCACAATATATGTATCTATAATGGCACTCATTAGTTGTTAGTAAAACATAATATAGTGCATATAACATATGATCACGAAATTTGTATGAAAACAACACATAAAAGTCATATTCTTTCATCCCATAGCAATCAAAATTGCAAATATAAGTGAAGTTTGTTTTAATAGCACATGTATCCAACCAATATTGTGGTAAACTAAACATATGTGTAATATTATGCCCATATGTAAAAATTTGTAATCCATCTTTCCAAGGTAACATATAGTTTAATTCGGCCACTTTATCATAAGTGATACATATGTGATGTACCATGAAAATTTTATCCAAGTTATAATCACCAATCAAATACAATTTGAAACTAGTATCATAAGTGCTAGAATTATCATAACCAAATTTATTCATAGCACATAGCACATCAATTGGTTCTTTTAACATGTCATAATATATAATATCACTAGATGGTATCTTATCAAGTACTTCTTTATGTGTAATAAGAACCACATTATGAAATTTCGAATTCATCATAGTATTATATGGTTGTAAATCACATAATTCACTACTTGTTTTTACTAACCCGAAATCAATACCCTTACCAATACTAACCTCCTCATGTGTAGTAGGTATGATCTCATCAATATCTTGTGAATTTGAAGGTTTTAGCTCCCTTTCTTCAAAAATAACCTTCATATCACAAGCAAGAACACTAGTACCCGTGGCATAATCCTCCAATATGTGTGATGTTTGTGATGTTTCTTTGTGCTCCCTTTCTTCAATAGCAACCTGTACACAAGAAACAACACTAGGAAAAATTATGTCATTAGTAAAAAGGCTCTTTCCACTCGGCCTAGACTTGTCTTCCTCCAAAGATTTGGTGTTTTCACTCTCCTTCTCTTGATTCATCTCAATTTTGTGTCTTGATTCATTCACAATCTGTTGTGGTGTCATAGGCTTCAAAATAATATCCTTATTGTTCCAATTCAAGTGATATGTGTTAGCTCTCCCCATATGTGTAACCTTCTTGTCAAATTGCCAAGGTCTTCCAAATAATAAGTGACAAACTGTCATGGGAACCACATCACACTCAATTGGATCTTTGTATGGTCCAATTTGAAAATCCACTCTCACCATATGGCATACCTTGATTTCTTCCTTGCTATTTAACCATTGAATATAATATGGATGTGGGTGTGGATTGTAATGCAACCTTAGCTTTGCACATAGCTCCTTGCTTGCTAGATTTCTACAACTCCCTCCATCAATGATCACCTTGGAAGCCATATTGGGTCCAACAATTGCCTTGGTTTGAAATAGATTGCATCTTTGGCTCTCATCATTGTTAGGAATAACACTCAAAGCCTTGGTGCAAACAATGGTTGGATAATTGGTAGCAAAAGCATTAAGTGGACCATCATCATCATCATCATATGCATCCTCTCCATTAGGATCCGCATCATCTCCACTCTCATACTCCTCATTAGCATTTATCACCATAACTTTCTTATTAGGACAATCTCTCTTAAAGTGCCCTCTTCCTCCACAAGTATGGCATGTCATGTCTCTATGTCTTGCGGTTGATTGAGTAGAACCACTTCCACTAGCTGCGGGTTGTGGTGTTTTTCTTGAATTGGAGATGCTTGGCTCGGGTTTGGATGGTGTACTATCTCGAATTGGAGTAATTGTAGGTGTAGGTGGTGAAAAGGAAGAGGATCTTGATGGAAAAATCCTCCTTGGAGCCAATGTAACCTCTTCGGCCAACCTCTTTTCTGCCTCCCTTGATTGATGCAACAATTCTGTCATATTGCTATATTGCACATGCCTCACAATGCATCTAATTTGAAAAGATAACCCTGACAGAAATCTTTGCATTGTTTGCTCTTTTGCTTCAACAACTCGAGCTCTTTGTAGCACTAATTCCATCTCCTTGTAATATTAATCCACTGAGTTTGTTCCTTGTTTCAAATTTTGCAACTTGTCATAGAGAGTCCTCAAATAATTTGTTGGAACAAACCTGTCTGTCATAAGTTGTTTCATCTCAGCCCATGTAGTAATTTCTGGTTGATTTTGTGTTTCACTCAATCTTATGATGCCATCCCACCACAAGAGAGCATAACCATCAAATCCAGAAGATGCTAGCTTGATTTTCCTCTCATCAGTGTAATTATGCAATCTCCATAGCTTTTCTATCTTCAATTCCCACGTCAAGAACTCCTCAACATCATCATTATCACATGTGAGAGTAGGCACAAAGAATTTTGGTTTCCCAAGGCCATCCTCTTCTCTATTATCATCCAATGGAATTCTTCTAGGTGGAAAATTGCCACGGCCTCCCTAAGCAATGGCTCGTCCTTCTTCATGATTACCACCAAGATTAGCTCTTTGTAATTGTGTTGATGTAACGTTCCCACATTTAAATAATGTAAGGACACCTGTGTTATTGTGCTAGTCCCTGGATCAATTGCTAGCACCACAGTACAAAATGAAATATCATGCAAATGCATCAAATTCTATTACATCGCATGATCACCAGTCTTTACAAAATAGTATTACAACTTGCATAGTCTTAGAAGACTAGCAGTAAACAAAGATATACAGCGGAATACATAGTACAACATTGAGCCCATCTTCTTCATGTGCCACAGGGAAAACATGTTGGCGATAGTCTCGAGATCCTAAACGAAATCCTCACTCGTCTTGAGAAACATCTGCAATATGGAATATGCAGCCACAAGGGAGTCAATACAATTTAATGTATTGGCAAGTAACACTATGGTGGATATAAATGGCAAGACTAAATACTACATGCTTATTTGGCTGAGTGGAGTTTTGGCTAAGTTTGCATAAAGCCATTTTTCTCCTATCACTTTTGTAAAACAAACTTTTCTTTTCAAAGGGTGGCAACATTGGATTAAGATTCAAGCACCACAAATACTGTTCACTTGGTCAAATTTTACTTATTGAAATTGATGATGATATTCTTCCGTCAATCCTTGTCCAGCTGCTCATAGTTGTCCATAACCGGGGACACGGCTAAGATCTTAGTTTGTTGACTCTGCAGAGGTTGTGCACTTTCACCCTTTGTCTTCAATTAGCCCAACTTGGTGAAATCTTGAAGCAAGCATGGGGAGACAAAAGTTGATGGAAACATTTGTACTAGTGTTTTTAGGTTCATTTGTTGGCTAAGTATAAGTTGAAACTTCACTAAGGACTTAGCCTTGGTTTCATATAGCCATACACACATAGAACCACTTAAGCAAAATATTTCCTAAGTCATTTTTAATATGGTGTGAAACATGTGTGTGATAACTTGGCCTAAAATAAATGGGTATGGCTCATATGTGTCCAAAATTCTATGGCATTGGTTTCTATGGATTAAGGTTGCCATATGGAGCAACATTGCTTAAGAAAACATATTTAAATTATTTATAGAATTTAAACTAAGTCAAATTTGCTCAAATGGCCACATAATTCTAAAATCAATTTTTATCTGTTCAATTTTTATTTTGGGACATAGGATATGAAAGTACACATCCTAAGGTTTCCAAATATATTTTATTTACAATTTTTTAATTTGTAGAATTTGAATTATGCCACATTTCATCAAACAAGCATATTTGAATTTGAACAAATTTAAGTTTGTCAAATTTGAATTTGGCCAGTGCCAAAAGTTTCTAGATGTCAAGGGCTTTTCAAAAAGTCCACGATTGCTAAATTTGTCCTTATGGATCAAAAGATATGATAGATCTAAGATGTAGGGGCTTTTCTGCAAAATAGACATTTTATTTTTATTCGGGAATTAAATCCAGAGACAGATGGGCTCAGATCTGTTATTTGCCGCGCAGGGCGATGGATAGGTACTGGGCTTGGGCCGGCTACGCGCTGCGTGGGCGACAAATAACCAAATCGGCGCAGCTGACTGGCGCACACGTGGCATAACCTAATTCGTTGATACCGATTCGTTTAAGTGGTATAACAGGAGCGGTCCGATCTAGATCTAGATCTAGCGGACGGAAATAAAAGGGAGGGGAGAGAGAGAGGGAGCTCACCGCCGGATTTTTGCCGGAAAATGGCGGGGACGGCGGCCGACGCTCGGGTTGTCGTCGGAAATGGCGCTGGAGAGGGTCCTAGGGCTCGGGGAGGTGACGCAGGGGTACGGCGCGACGCGGGGAACTCGATGGCATCCTTGGCGTTTCCAATGGGGCTCCCTGTTGGCGGCGTGGTGCAAACGGAGGAGCTCGGGCGCCGGCGAGCTTCGGAATTGGATGGCGCGGCTCTTCCTGTGACAAAAAGAACCGAGAAAGGCATCAGAGAGATGCGCACGAGCAAGGGAAATAGAGAGGGACCAAAAGGGGCGGCGGAGAGCAGCTAGGGTGGTCGGGATGCTTGAAAACGGCCGACGGCAGTCTCCAACTCCAGCGAGGAATAACCGTGGTCTCGGGGCAGATTGAGAGGGCAAACGGGGGGGGGAAGAGAGAGGAGAGGAGGGGCTATAAGGAGGAGGAAACGTCGAATTGAATCAGCGCTTAAATCCCACGAATTGAAGGCATTGAAATCGGCAGTTTCTCTGCCATTACAGAGATTGAAGATGATGACGTCATCAATGATTTTCTTTTCTATTTAATTCCTGTTTTCTCATTTATTTTATATCTTCTGTTTTATAAATCCAATTAACATGAAACAAAATTCTAAAACCATATTATTTCGAATACTTTCTAACAGTACCATTTTTTAAAACAATTTAACATATTTTATTTTTGAATTTTGGAAATTTGAATAATTCATTAAAAATGACTTAATAGCATTTTTAATAGAAAAACAAATTTAATTTTTGAGAAAGGGTTTTATAAAAATAAAGAGACATTATATAAGTCAAATATCATTTTTGAAAATCATTTACACCTGTTTTGCTATTTTATATTTTGAAATAGAAATTATTTCACTAATAGCATATTAATGCCATTTTAAAAATATCAATTATATAAATGAAAATTATTGGTTGAATAAAATATCAGAGACATCAATGTGATCAAATGACATTTTCCAAAATCATTTTAGTGGTTTTCATATTTTATGATTTTAAAATATGAAGAAACAATGATAGTCACTTAATAGAAAACATTAATTTTTATATGATTAAAACAATTTTTAGAAATATTTTCTATGGTTCAACTATTGTTTTCTAAGACCATTTTAGGAACTTTCATATTGTATATATTCAACATATTAGTGAAACCACAATTAGTATCTTTTTGTTATATTTCAAACATAGAGAATTATTTAATAAATTTGGAAAATGGGGTTTAGTAAAAGCAGAAAGGTTTTCCCAAATAAAAACATTGTTTTCTCAAAGTATCTTACTTGTTTTCATAAACAATTTATTTCTATAGCACTATATTATTTTGTTGATTGACATAACACTTGGAAAACAAGGATCCAACTTATATCTATTTTGGGGTTATCAATAATAGTGAAACCCTTTTTTGGGACAAGAAGAAAATATTAGAGATAACAATTCTGTAGTTTTTATATATCAAAAATATTTTCAAGATCATAATTGGGTTGAATACATGTTTGGTGTAAGGGTTTGCTTAAGAAGAAATATTTTCTTTATGTAGAAATATTTATTTTGAAATGACTTTAGGGTTTATGGAATAGAGGTATATTGGATTTTCATTTCCAAAACATTAGAACATGTATTGTTTTGTTTTGTTTCTTGCATCTCATTTGGTTTTTGGTGACTGGCATAACATGAAAACAAAAAGTTTCAAATTTTAGTGATTTTTGGACTTTCCAAAAATCAGGGATGTTACAGTTGAGATATTTGCAACTTCCCTTGTGATATTATTCATGGCCTCTTGAAGAACACGAATTGAATTTGTAGCCTCAGTTTGTTTCTCAATGACCACTGTCAAATCCTTCCTTAGGATATCATCATATTCTTCAATTTTCTTCTCAACTCTTTGCTCAATCCGATTAGAAACTCCTCTTCTAAAGAGATTAAAATCTGCCCATGTACATAGATCTTCAGCAGTCTTTGTTTTAGGCATTACATCAGCTTCCTCCTTGTCACCCTGCACAGAAGCTTCACTAGCAAAACTCATGATTAATAGGTTAGTGAAACAAATAATCAATGGGTTGTGGTGTCTCTCAAACTCACTCAAACCAGCAAAGAAAGGTTCACTTACTGTTCCAAAGTGAAAAGGATCAACTTACCAACAAGTACCAATGAAAACCGTGTCAAGTGTGAGAAGAGAATACCCAGGCTCTCAAGTGTCACAATGCAAAATGGGGTATTTGGTGGGGCTTGGTTGGGATTCCTAACAACACCAAAATAACAACTCCAATGCACTGCTCAATGTGATAAAAACACTAAAGAAACACACTCACTCTTGGAAACAAATGTGGCTTAGCAAATATATGGTAGAGATTTTGCAAGCACTAGAAAGACACTAGCAAATACTCAATGAAACAGGCACAAGATTGCTCAATTTGTCCACAAAAATTCCAATAGAAAATAGCTTCCACTAGTGATATGTAGCACGAGCTCTTTTGAATTTTTCTTTTCTTTCTATTTTACTTTTTCCTTTTTCTCTATGTTTTTGATTTTTCAATTGACTTTGAATCAACTAGGAGCAATAAGTAGATGGAAAACAAAAATTAGTGGACAGTTATGATCAAATGAGCAGCCTGCAGAGCAATAAAATAGCTAGTATTTGGGTTTTGGAAACCTAAACATAGCTGTAGAATGGCTGTGGCTATGGCTTATCAAGGATCAGACAAGAAACCTAGAGATAAACAGGAGTAAACAAAAGAAAAACTATGAAAAACTAGAGAAAAACGAGCTCAGGGCAGCACTTATAGCTCACGGCAGAGAAACTGCTGTTTTTGTGCCGTACGGCAGCAAAACAGAGCGAATTTTGGCTCAGGGCAGCGCTCACGGCAGAGGATGTGTGCGTGGTGCGGTGTACTGCGGGTGGGTGTTGCGGTGTTGCGCGCGGTGGGGATTTTGTGGTCACTGGTAAGGCGAATCCGTTACCCAGTCGAGGTGGGCGCAGAAGTGGCGGCAGCCGCGGCAGCGTTTTGCGCTGTTTTGGCGCTCGCGGCAGGCGAATCTGAGCGGGGGTGGGAAACCGAGTGCGGGTTGGTGTGCGCGCGCTGGTAAGGGAAAGTGGGCACCGCGGGGGCGTTTGGTAAGGATGTTACGGTGCGAATCCGAGTGCGGGTAGGGGGCGGTTGGCGGCAGCGATTTGAGGCGTTTTTGTGCCGCGGTAGGAACCCGAACACCACTAGAATTGCAAGTATGATATGGCTCGAATTAGCAACAGCAGCAACGCGATCTTATGAACCCTAGGAACTAGATCAACTTGAAAACAAGTTGTAGGTCTAAAAATTCCAAAGAGCAACAAGATCCACAATATTTTTGGTGGGGATTTTCGGATAGAAACACAAGAACCCTAATAGATGAAAACTAAAAATAGAAAAAACAGGAACACAAATCAACAAAAAGCAGCAACTAGGTAGATGCAAATTGGTGTTGATCTAGGCTCTGGCAATGATCTAAATAACTATTTTTGTGTGGCTTTTTCTGGATAGGTATAAAAATAACAAAAACTAGGGATAACTTTGCTCACCGAGTAAACCTGGAGAATCTGATACCAAGATGATAAGGGGTGGCCCAATCGTCCCAATGAGCTTCTCTCTCTCTTTTTGTATTTTCTGATATATTGGATAACTAGTCCTACACTAAGACCTCTCACTTGGATGACCCCTGTTGCCAGATGCAACAACAATCAAGCCCTTTGGATATTCTCAACTACACACTCTTGCACAAGCAATCAATGATCACAAGTGGTCCTGTATCCCCCTATTCCCAATGGAATAACAAGATATCACGCAAACTTTGACTTGGTAATACTTCAAGATGAATGCTTAGCAGCAATACAATCTCAAGGCTAGGGTTTTCTTTTTCTAAATTGTTCTCCCTTGATCCACTCGCAGGTGGCTAGTATATAAGGGGGAGGGGTGCGGCCACAAAGGTCCTTGGGGCAAGCAATCCCCCCTCCTACTAGGACTAGGACACCTATTAGCACTAGGAGTCCAACTAGGACACTAATAGCACAAATATGGATACAAACCAACCCACACTATGGGATTTCGGCCACACATGGTATACAAACCATACCTATTCAAAAATAGGGTTTCTATGGTGCATTTGACTTGGTGGAGGCACCTATCCCCATGTCTTGATGAAATAACAATTGTTTTTTTGAAATAACAATTGTTATGAATTGTTTTCACCATCTTGCTTTATTATTTTCACCGATGTGATCTTGTTTTCAACCTCAAGAATGTTTGTTTTCACCATGGTCATTTTGTCTTCTATCAACTCTCCATTCATGCTTGTGAGAACATAATCCTTAGGCATATGCCTATCAATAGGGCTCATGGAAAGCGCGTTTTACCGGCTGAAAACTGATGCACTGTAGCAGTTCCTGTAAACCCGACCGGTAAAACAAAATATCATGTTTTACCGGTCCGGTTTACGTGGACAGCTACGGTGCAGTAGTTTTCAACCGGTAAAACACGCTTTCCACGACCCCTATCACGTGTTTATAGTTCCGCGGGATAGGGGTACTTCTAGAGTTTCTCTAAGTATCTCACCACATATTCACTCGATTAACAAGGATTCGGTTATAATTTTGAAATTACAAGAGAACTCTCGAGAAGAGGAGGATTGGGATCAGGGAGAAGAGAGAATAATAGAAATCCTAGCCAGTGCCAAGACTCGGCCAAAGCCGCCATCTAGTCCGTTCGTTCAAAGCCAGCCCCCCGTATGGTCGCTCTGCTAGTATATATTACTCCATGCCTCATCACTTCTGGTTTCCGAGCAGGACAAGACCCAAGGTAGCGGCCCATCGATCAGCCTGTGCAGACAGGTCGCTAGCAATCCTCCCTTCTTAAAATTCGGCTTGACCCTCCTTCTTAAAATTTGGCTTGTCCTCGAGCCAATTTTGTTAGAGACCGCAAGTATCCCAGGGCAAGTACATCACCGGATATTCTGTCGGATGACCACGATCCCATGGCACTTGGAGTGTAGGAATAAAAAGGCAAGCACAATCATCATGACGCCCCTTGTTTTCTTTGCATCATATTGACCGAGGGCTACGGGGGAAACCGTCTCTCCCCCTCTCCACCCAGGGTGACAGGGCGCTCACTCACTATGGCTGCCGTGCCCCCTCCTTCTCCCCCCGTGCCGCTATCGGTAGGGGTCGCCGGGCAAGGCCCAGGCGACGCCGGCGGAGGCTCCCTTCCCTTCCCATGCGGCTTGGAGGGATGGTCGGGGCCCTCTCCATCCATGGAGGTCCTTGTCCGGAGCGGGTGGGGGATGCTGATGGCAGTGCCCTCTGGTCGCAGAGTTCCTCGTGCGCAGCCTGTGTCGGCGGTCGGCTTGGCCCTATTCTGGGCACCTCGGGCCCCAGATGGACTCGGGCAGGCCTAGATGGGATTGAGCAGGCCAGGTGTTGCAGCAGAGAGAGTCTCCTGGAAGTGGTGGCAACAACGTCTTCGGGACTGCGGGGGCGGCGTTGCAGCCTACCTATTGCAGTAGGGCGGCGAGGGATTTACGGTCCCATTTGGGATCAGCCGGGCCTGCTGGCGCATGGTGTGCCCTTGCTGCTCTGTCCGATTGATGACTGCCTCACGACGATAGAGGTGGGTACCTCCCACGTGGCTACTGAAAGTGCATTTCGTTTTCCCGGTGTTTTGCGTGTTAGTTAACAATACTAAGTACATTATTTATCGAGGTGTTTAGCGTGCAGGTATTATACTTAACATAGGCATCGATCACCTAAAAGATCGGTGAAGTTTGGCCTGAGAGATTTGGGACAGAAGTCAACCGGATTATTTGGAACGGTTTGGAAAATTCCGGACCATTTTCGGGACAGAGATGAGCCGGATTATTTGGAACCGGATTATTCATCTCGGACCGGATATTCCGGTTGTGGAGTTTTTGCTCGAAAACGGCTAAGGACTGGAAGAAAACCTGACAGAGACGAGCCGGATTATTTGTACCGGATTATTGTGGAGGAGCCGGAATATCCGGTACAGTTGCCTGTGCGGGACAGAAGTGAGCCGGATTATTGGAACCGGATTATTCATGGGCAACCGGATAATCCGGTTAAAGTCAACAGGATTTGTGAAGAGCAGCAGACCGGATATTACGGTCCCAAAATCCTGCACAACGACTAGTTGTGAGGAGGGGCTATAAATACCCCTCCTCTTCTTCCTCAAGATCTAGTTCTTCCCCTTAGCATTTAAGAGCTTACAAAATCCCTCATAACTCCCAATCCCTCCACCCAATCTTGAAGATCTTTGGAGGATTGAAGGGGAAGGCCCCGATCTACTTCTTCACCGAGCCGTTCTTCATTTCCCCCTCTCAAGCTTGAGGGATCTAGCCTAGGGTTTCCTCTTGTAGAGAACATAGGCATCTTGATACTTGTTGGTGATTCAAGAAGATTTGGGAGCCCCCAATTTGGTTGTGGGTGTATGCCCCAAGTTGTTTGTAAAGGACTCGATCCCCGCCTCAAAGGGGTTCAATAGTGGAAGGTGAACTAGGCCTTTGTGGCGGAGTACATCGGAGAATAGGGTGAGGCCTTTGTGGCGTTGAGTAGGCCTTGGTGGAGAGCTCACACCCCTCAAACGAGACGTACTCCCCTAAAAAGGAGGAACTCGGGAATACATCGCGTCTCCGTGTGTTTCACTTTGGTTACCTCGTTCCCTCACTCTCTTTACTTATCGCTTGCATTGTGTTTATCATTATCCTTGTCATATAGGTAAATTCACCGTAGCCGCATTATCTAGATAATTTACCTTTGTGTCAAGCCTAATTCGAAAGAAAAATTAAAATTGGTCGTAGCACCTATTCACCCCCCCTCTAGGTGCCGATACTTTACTTTTAATTGGTATCAGAGCCTCGGCTCTTCTATCGGGCTTAACCGCCTAAGAGTTTTAGTATGGGAGACGATGTGGATACCGAAACGTCCAGGCTCAAGGTGACCATGGATGATCTAAATGATTTGAGAACTTCATTGACCTCATCCATAGACACCAAATTTGATGAGTTGCGTCAAATCTTGGTAGAACTCCTCAAAGCCAAAGGACCGGAGGTAGCCGAATCTACTCCTCCGGAAACTAATCCGGAGGGCGCCAAGAAAGGGGTAGATGGTGATCCATCTAAAATTGCTTCCGCCAAAAACTCCACCGAGAAGGGCACGGATGGAGACGAAGAATATCACTCCGTCAAAGGACCATATTCTCCCGATCCCCCATCCCTCATCCTCATATAATCCCTAGGGGAGATCCACCTAAAATTGATGCTTTTTCTTTTCGTGAATGGCAATATTACATGGAGACTCACTTAAACTCTTCTTGTATAGATCTTTGGAGGATCACTCGTCATGGATACAAGCCATTTGATCCAGAAAATCTCACAAGAATAGAAGCCGTAGATTGCCAACTCAACTACACCGCTTTTTCCATTCTTCAACAAGCCGTGGGTCCTAACCACATGCCGCATCTTCCACAATACTCGACCGCCAAGGAAACATGGGATGCTCTAGTCATCATGTTTGTGGGCAATGAGAGCATGTAAAGAAATAGATTTGATGCCTTGACCAATGAGGCCGAGGGATTCTATATGCATGATGGAGAAGATCATGTTGACATGTACCAGAGACTCAAGACTCTTGCCACCACGTTCTCAACTGTTGGTGCCAAGTACGTTTATGATGCTTGGATCAAGAGGAAGTACATGATTGCGATAATTCCATTTGAGGGCGCGGACATGAAGAGCATTCAAGGAAGACATGATTTCTCTTCTATGACCTCAACTCAAGTGATGCAAGAAATGTGCTCGTATCAAGTGCAAACCAAGAATGCTCATGAAAGCCGTGCTAGGGACATTTGAATGCACAAAGGAGCATCCGTTTCTTTGAAGGCCAAGGTTTTGTCAAGAGAGGATGAGTGTGAAGAAGAAGGAGAAGAGGCATTGCCTCCTTTGAAGGAACAAGACTATGATCCCGTTCTAAAGGATCCCATTTCTCTCACCATGCAAAAGGATTGGAACAGTCCTCCCAAGGGCAAGAAATTTGTTGAGGAGAAGACCATGTCTCGCTATGGAAATGATGGGGCTCAAAAAGTGAGGTCTTGCATCAATTGCCAAGACAAGCACCACTTCATCGCGGAGTGCCCTTATGAGAATAGATAGCTCCATAGTAGCAAGCTTATTCGCAAGGACAAGTCCAAGGTTGAGTACAAGAAATCTCACTTCAAGAAGAAACCATTCAACAAGAAATCTCCCACCAAGTTTGTGCTCTTGACTCAAGAGGAGTATGATTCCGGGAGTGATGAAGAAGAAGAAACCACAAGTGAGGTGGCCGCTCTAGCTATTGCTTCCATTCCATCATCTTCATCCCTCTTTGAATCCCCCAATGACGATCTTCCTCAATGTAACGCCAAGTGCTTCATGGCTAAGGCCACGGAGGTATCACCTTCTTCCTACTCTAAGAGCCCTAGTGAACTATAACATCTTTCTAGTATTAGAGAAGAAGATGAAAGGGTCTCCTTGGAACTTTTTATGTCTAACATGCAAGGGGAGACCAAGAAGTACTTTGAGTATCTAATGAGGTAATTGGAAGAGGTCCAAGAGGCTCTTGAGAAGAAAGGTGAGGTTGAGAGAAGGGATGCAGATGAAATTTCATCCCTATCTATGACTCTTGAAGAAGAGCATGATGGTAGAGTTTCTATAGAAGATGAACTTGAATCTATTGAATTAACTCATAATAAAAATGTCTCTAACATCACTAAGGAACATGATCTTGCTATTGCTAAATATAAGAAGGCTAAAAAGGATAAAGTCGAGCTTGGGGTTGGTCATGGTAAACTAACCGAGGAGCTTGAAATGCTAACCAAGGATCACAAAGATTTGGAGAGACAACACTCTTCCCTCAAAGAGTTGCATGAACAACTTCAAACTCAACTTAACCAACCTAACAACCCTGGCACCTCTACTTCTTCTTGTGATCATGCAAACATTATTGAGGAGAATGCTAGGTTGAAGGATGAGCTAGCAAGGCTCAAGGACAAAGTCCCTCAAGTTGAGAAGGTTATTATCCCTACCCCACAAGTGGTTGCCCCTTGATCTAATGTGGTCATTGCTAGACCACAATTGAGTGCTCCAAGGCAGAAAGTGGGTAAGCAAGGTCTTGGCTATGTTGCCAAGAAGAAGAACAAGAAGAAGACCCAAAATGGTGCTTCGGGTGGTATTGTCTTTAGGGACAACACTACTCGTAGCACACCCGCTCAAGCAAACAATGTTCCTTAGAGTAGTAGTGTCATGAGGGACAACACTACTCGTAGCACCTCCGCAGGAACTAACAATCCACACCATTTCTTGTATGTTGATTATTATGGTGTTGTGCAAGATAAATATGTTGGTCCTATTGAGGGTTTCATTGACTATACTATTTGGGTTCCAAAGACCCTTGTTGCCAACATGAAGGGACCCATCTCCGGTCCTAACTCTAGTCAATGATCTCTTGCAGGACTATGCTTCTGGTGGGACTACATGGATAATTGATAGTGGATGCACTAGCCATATGACCGGAAGCAAAGAACTTGTGACGGAGTTGCGCCCAAATGACATACAAGCAACCGTCACTTATGGAGACTCGTCCTCGTCTAAGGTATCCGGGTTCGGCAAGGTTGTGGTGGCTCCCGATATCACTATCGTGAACATTATGCTTGTCGAATCCCTTGGTTACAATTTACTTTCTGTCCGCTCTCTTGGAAAGATGGGTTTCTCCGTCTTTTTTCATGTTGATATTGTGATCCTTTTGAGGAGCAAGACTCTTGACGTCGCTTACGTGGGACATGTTGAAAATGAGTTGTTCGTGGTGGACTTTTCGAAGTCTACCAACTCTCAAAAAATTGTGTCTTTTTGGAAAGGCAGACGTGGGATGGTTGTGGCATAGCCGCTTGTCCCATGTCAACAAGAACTTTGCAAAGTCTTCACAAAGTTGGCCTTATTGTCGGACTAAAAGAAAATGTTTCCTTTTCAAAGGATTGCGTTTGTAGGTCGTGTGTTGAAGGAAAGATGCATGATAAGGTGCACAAGGCCAAGACTATTATTTCATCAAAGAGGATCTTGGAGCTTCTCCATGTTGATCTCTTTGTTGCCGTGCCCGAAGAAAGTCTTGGAGGCAAAAAGTATTGCTTGGTGATTGTCGATGATTATTCAAGATACACTTGGGTTTATTTCTTCAAGTGCAAGAGTGAGACTCAACAAACCATCATCGACTTCTCCAACCAAGTGCAACGTCAACACAATGTGCAAATGATGGCTATTAGGAGTGATAATGGTTCGGAGTTCTAGAACTATACATGGAATGAATTCCTTAGTGAATAAGGCATTCGTCATCAATACTCCGCCACTTACACTCCTCAACAAAATGGTGTTTCCGAAAGAAAGAATCGCACTCTTGGATATGTCAAGGACCATGTTGGCGGAGTACACTTCTCCCCAATATTTATGGGCCGAGGCCATATCCACCGCATGCCACTCCTCCAACCGCCTCTACATCCGCAAGGTCTTGGACAAGACTCCATATGAGATCTTCACCGGCAACAAGCCCAATGTCTCCTACTTCCGTGTATTTGGTTGTAAGTGCTTTTATTCTATCAAGAGTGTTAGGTTGTCTAAATTTCAATCCAAAACTATTGAGGGTATATTTGTTGGTTACGGTGCCGAATCCCACACTTATAGAGTCTTTTACAAAGCCTCACGGATTGTCATAGAATCTTGTAGTGTGGCTTTTGAAGAAAATTATGGCTCCCAAGTGGCGCAATTTCATTTTTCTAATGTAGATGTTGAAATACCTCAAGAAGCCATAGGAAGGATGGGTGTGGGATTTTTCCGCCCCATTGAGGGACACCTTATGGCGACTCGAGAAGGACTATGCTCTACTCAACTGGAGCCCTCCTCTACAATAGAAGATCAAGCCAAGGAGCCAAGTATTACACCTAACCAAGAACATATTCAAGACCCTCCTCTCATTGACCAAGACACTACGCAAGTCGTACCCACTCCTCTCACTAATGCGAGTCAAGGTCAAGGCCAAGATCAACCATCCTATTCGTCCTTTCCTCAAGTTGAAGCTAGTGTTGAAGATATTGTTGATGATGATGATCAATGCCAAGTTGGTCAAGATGGGGACTCAAATGATCAAGATGATCAAGTGATCCCTCCGCGCAATAATGCGGAGATCGAAGCCCGTCGTGTCATAAGGATAAGAAGAGATTTGAAGCATATTGATGCCCAAGACAACAAGGTCTTGGAGGATATTAAAGCTAGAATATCCACAAGAAGGCCATTGGCCCATTTTAGTGAGCATCAAGCTCACATCTCTATGGTGGAGCCAAAGAAAGTGTTTGAAGATCTTGAGGACTCCGATTGGGTTGAAGCAATGCATGATGAGCTCAATAACTTTGAGCGCAACAACGTTTGGAGATTGGTTGAGAAGCCCAAAGATTGCCACAATGTTATTGGCACCAAGTGGATTTTCAAGAACAATCAAGATGAGAATGGCATTGTCATAAGGAACAAGGCTAGATTGGTTGCTCAAGGTTACACTCAAGTTGAAGGCATTGACTTTGATGAAACCTACGCACCCATGGCTCTCCTTGAGTCCATCTGTATCCTCCTTGATTATGCTTCTTCTCACAATTTCAAATTGCAACAAATGGATGTGAAAAGTGCTTTCTTTAATGGTCTACTAAAAGAGGAAGTATATGTGAAGCAACCTCCTGGGTTCGAGAATCTCAACATTCCTAACCATGTCTACAAACTTGACAAAGCTCTCTATGGTCTCAAACAAGCACCTCGTGCTTGGTATGAGCACCTTAGAGAATTGTTAGATGACCGTGGTTTCGAAGTTGGGAAGATCGACCCCACTCTCTTCACCAAGAGAGTAAAGGGAGAGCTTTTCATATTCCAACTCTATGTGGACGATATTATCTTTGGCTCAACTAACCAAACTTTCAATAATGAGTGCTCTAAGCTTATGACTGACATGTTTAATGGGTGAGCTTAAATTCTTCCTTGGCTTTGAGATCAAGAAATTGGCTCGTGGGACTTTCATTTCTCAAGCCAAGTATACCCAAGATATGATCAAGAGGTTCAACTTCATAGATGCAAAGATCAAGACATCTCCTATGCAAGTCAAGTGCCACCTATCACGTAATCCGAAGGGTAAAGATGTGGACCAAAAGATGTACCGTTCTATGATTGGTTCTTTGCTCTATCTTTGTGCATCTAGGACCGATATCATTTTGAGTGTAGGTGTGTGTGAAAGGTATCAAGCGGCTCCTAAGGATAGCCATTTGATGGCGGTCCATAGGATCTTTCGTTATTTGGTTCATACCCCAAGATTTGGTTTGTGGTACCCAAAGGGGGCACAATTTTCTCTCAATGTATACACGGATTCCGATTGGGCGGGTGATCAAGATGATAGGAAGTATACTTCTGGGGCTTGCCAATTTCTTGTTAGGTCCCTAATGAGTTGTTCCTCCAAGAAGCAAAATTGCATATCTCTCTGCACCGCCGAAGCCGAGTATGCTGCCGCCGCAAGTGCTTGTACTCAATTGTTATGGATGAGGCAAACTCTCAAGGAATATGGAGTTCATATGGATAAGTTGCCTCTTTTGTGTGACAATGAAAGTGCCATCAAGATTGCATACAATCCCGTGCAACATACAAGAACGAAGCACATTGAGATTCGCCATCATTTCATCTAAGACCATGTGGCAAGAGGGGATATTGCACTATCTTATGTGCCCACCAAGGACAATCTTGCGGATATTTTCACGAAGCCACTTGATGATGCAAGATTCTTGTTCTTGAGGAATGAACTAAATGTCATTGATTCTAGGAGTTTGACTTGAAGATCTTGCACACACCCCTATAGATTAAACGTGTTTGAGTTTAGGTGTAGGCATGGACATAGGGAGAGTGTTATCCTAACACATTGGGTTCTCCCTCCCCCCATTATGCCCAAAGAAAATAATCATTGTTATATCTATTTTTCTAATGTTGAATTGTAAGCTTCAATGTCGAGAATTGGCAATGCACCCAAGATACATCTTCGCGGTTGCATACCATGATCTCTTACATGGTGGCTTAGGCCACCGAACTCTTCTTCTCGAAGTGTTGGATCTTAGTTGGGATTTATTTGTTATTTCATTGCATTTCTTGGTTTCTCCCTTCTAAGTGTTCTTTCGTAGGAAAATCTCACTCAAATGGTCTTTTGTTTGTTTGATTCTTACTTTTGAGAGGGATAAGTACTACTTTCAGTTTGGTGTTTCTATCCTAAGCCATTCTACCAGAAAGCCATCTTCTTCTAGCACTTGTGGCATTCCATTGAAACGAGGAAATTTCGAAACAGTAGGGAGCCGGAATTTCCGGTCCAGTTTTGTATCGGAATATCCGGTCCGGCGAAAATCACTTAACCAGGAGATGAACGGGGAAGGGGCAGTTCGTGCCCTTTCTTCCCCAACTCCTCTCCTCCACCCCCCACGCTGCTGCACTGATTCTTGGCCTCCCGGGCCATTTCCTCCGTGAGATCTTCAAGCTTTGGCTCAGATCTTGTTCCCCTCATCCTCGGGAGCATTTCCATTCAAGCATCTTTGTCCATGGACTCCGGTAAAGTTCAATCTCGTTGAATCTTGGTGCTATAACCATACCACTCCATGGATTTGTGTTTTTGTTGACAATGCTTGGTAGAAATTGTTCCTTAGGGTACCCTATGCATGCTAGATACACTAGACTAGATTCACTTGTCACCGATCTACTTTTGAACTCTAGATTGAGATTGCTTTTGTGATGTTTTTGCTGTACCAGAATATCCGGTCCACGACTGAACCAGAATATCCGGGTGCACCGGAATATCCGGTTCAAACTTGAATCGGAATATCCGGCTAAGTGTTGTGCCATTTGAGAACAGTCCAAAATTAATCCTTGATAGAATTCTTAGTAGATTAATACCTGGAATCTTTTCTATTGTTTTTATGCATGACTCATTCGTTGCTTCACATACGTGCACTCATCCCCATTGCTCTCCTTCTATTTTCTTGTTTCACAGGTGGTTCTGAAAGGGTTCTAGCAAGCGACCCCGGAAACAGGTTTCATCTAGGCCCAAGAGGAAGACTCGGCTCAACTATAAGACCGATATCACTGTTCCGGATTTCTCTGTGCTTAGGCAGAATGATGTCTACCTCACTCCTCGAGATGATACTTGTGATTCTCGTTTCTGGAACTTGGAGCTGTTATACATATATGATGATATCTACTGTGACTTCAAGTTCCCTATCCGAGAGATGCACCCATTTGATTTTGCTGCGATAAAGGAGAAGGAAGAGTTTGCTGATGCCGCGAGTATTGTTGAGAGGTTCGGACTTGTTAAGCTCATGGAGACCCAGTGCCCGTACAACACACAGCTCATCATGCAGTTTATGTCTACTCTGGTGTTCAGTAAGGATCAGGTTTGCTGCCTCAAGTGGATGACTGAGTCCACTCCTTGTGAGATTCCTTTTCACAGACTTGCTCGTCTTCTTGGATATTCTTACAGCACTCATCCTCCTGTTGGTCGCCGTGTGCATGAGGTGTATAGACCTCGGAGGGAGAGGTATATGGCTGCATTATATGCTCCTGGATTTCCTGTTGGAGGAAATGAGGGACTTCTTCCCCTCTATGATCAGCTGGTGCGTCTCTTTAGATCCTTCTTGGTGCCGAGTGGAGGTAATAGTGATGCTCTCACCACTCCTTTGTGCAACTTTCTTATTCTGGCTAAGGAGTGCATTGAAGATGAGGATCCGACTGCTTCATATACTGTGGATGTTATGGATATCATTTTTCATGAGCTGTACACTGCTATGATTGGTGGGAACACTATTCCCTATGGTCCTTACATCATGATGCTCATCAAGGATGTGATGAAGGAGTTTGAGGAGCTACCCATGGTGGATCACAAGGTCAAGAAGTTGTACATCAAGAGGAAGAGGAAGGTCACTCCTGCTGCTCCTGTTCCTCCATTACAGCTGGGCAATTGACATATATAAAGGCTGCACCTTAGTGCATATGCATGACACGATGATTACTATGTGATTCATGTGGGCATGACAACATAATTCATAGACCTATCCAACTACATCTATGAATAATAATTCACCCTCGAAGCGTCATCCAATCAAACCTCGAGTATTAAGTTGCAAGCAACATATAATTGCATTAAGAAAAGTGTGTAATGTAAACAATGTAAACATTGTTGTTTTCTCCCTAATGGCAACATCACATCCCCACATGTTAGGTTTCTGTCACTCGAGTGTGAGTGAAAGGGAGGAATGAACCCACTATCGAGCATAAATATCCCCTCTTGGAGTTACAAGCATCAACTTGGCCAAATCATCTAATAGTAACGGAGAGCATGCAAGATCATAAATAACATAAACATGAAAGATTGATAATTATTGGACATAGCATTCAATATTCATCGGATGCCAGCAAACAGAACATGTAGCATTACAATAAGATGATGTTGATCATCTTAGGAAGCTCACAAGATCTAAACATGAGGCATTAAGAGGAGAGAACAACCATCTAGCCACTGCTATGGACCCTTAGTCCAAGGATGAACTACTCACGCATCACTCCGGAGGCAGGCATGGTGATGAAGAGCCCTCCGGTGATAATTCTTCCTCCCGACAGGGTGCCAGGGAGAGCTTGAGAACCCTCCCAAATTAGGGTTGACGATGACGGCGGCTACAAAATTTTGGTGAAAAAAGGCTCGGGTCTTTAGGGTTAACCTGTGGGGGAGCTTTAAATAGGCAAGAGGGCAACGCCGGTGGATGGCCTAGGGGGCCACACCACCTGGTGGCGGGGCCAAGAGGGCCGCGCCGCCCTATGTTGTGGGCCCTCCAGGGCCCCCCTCCAGCCCCCTCCGGACTCCGTGTACGTGACAGATTTCTCTGACCCTGTGATTTTGTTTCTTCCAGGGGACGGGCTGGCGAAGGCGTTCCAGGCTTCCAGCAGCAGCGCGAGGCGGCTCCTCCTCGAGCAGGCACGGGAGCAGCGCCTCGGATGCACGGGAGGAAGGCGGCGGCGGCGTCTTCTGCCGTCTCGACGCGCCACTCGACGATTGGGCCGCAGATTGGGGATGCGGGACCCGGCCCGAGGCGGTGTAGAGGACAATGACCGGTGGTGGTGCTGGACCGGCGACTCCGTGCCTGGGAGGTGGGGGACGGCAGATGGCTTCGTTGGCGCGGAGGGAAATTCCGGGGCAGTTGGATTTTTTGCGCTAGTTCCTCCAGCGCGCGGGAGTAGGAGACCAAGATTTTGGGTGTCGAATAGTTTTTGTACGCGCGGCGGGATAAATTTTACCGTGTGTCCAGTTTTAGAGCGTCCGCTGAAGCGCCAAACTTTGCACCGCGCGTGCTAAATCGGTAGTTTTTTCGCGCGGCGCCTATATACCGCGACTGCTGGAGATGATTTAAGTCCTGGTCAAGCCGTTGTCGTGTGTTGTACAGTTGCTGCTGATATTCCTTGAAGAAGAGGCAAATATTTACTGTTGCTGAGCTCTGAACGC
Organism: Alopecurus myosuroides; assembly: GCA_028641055.1. Classification (NCBI taxonomy): domain Eukaryota; kingdom Viridiplantae; phylum Streptophyta; class Magnoliopsida; order Poales; family Poaceae; genus Alopecurus; species Alopecurus myosuroides. Next base: position 76,797,523 of record CM054063.1, read on the forward strand.
TACACTCTGCATGCACATCTTTGACCCTAACGTCCTGTCAAATGTCATCCCTAAACGGTGAAACGAAAGCTAGTTACTGCTCCTGTCTCCTACGCTCGTAGTGGTCGTTCTCTTCCTCTTCATCTTTTGGTTGTATATCTGGAGGCTCTCTTTCCCTAGACTAGATGACCTGTTGCGTCACTAGCGCAAATAACGGATTTTTTCTGTCATTTTTTTCCTTAAGAAGATAATTACAATGAAAAACTTATTTGCTATATTAGCTTTAAGGTGCGTATGTTTGGAGCTTTAAATTGGGCACAGTGGGGGCAGACTCAAGTGTATTTATATTCTCTATGTTTGTAATTTATCTAAAAAGTAGAAGTCGAAGTCCAGAAATCTGTTTTGCCTCGGAAGTGCAGATGCAACCACTATTTAAGAAATATACTTTTGCACGTTCTAGCGTGTCCCTTGTTATTATTAGTTAACAACAAGATGAAAAGAAAGGTTTTGCTTCCTCACGGTTCATGTCATACTCAAATTTTTGTGAAGTATCCTAAATAATTGCTTGCGCAAATTAGTTTCAACGGTAAACCTCAGCGGCAATATAGTCTCGTGTCAAGCGAAGAGAGAAACATATACTCTCACATATAAAAGCATAACTGAAGTTAGAACTGAACTAAAGCCATGAATAAAATCGACCTATGGTCGGCATCAGGACGAGGATGGATAGCTTGTGTTTAATCTCAGTACCCAGCACGGCCAGAGTTTAAACATGGTCTTCTCGTTGTTTATGTGGTTTCTGTTTCTTCTTGTGTTGCTTTTTTTCCAGTTTTTGTTGCGGCTTATTGATGGCTAGGTTGAGACTCCAAGTGCAGAGTGTGTAGCTAGTGGCAAGCCTTCTTCCCCACGAGGGTAACTCGAGGGTTTATATCGAACTCTTGGGGAGCCAGTATTTCAGCAGTTGTCTTCCAAGCTTCCTCCAGGATCCTGCAAACAAGTAGAGAATTTTGTGCCCTCAACCTCACCAAGTGGTTGTCAAGCACAAGATGTGAGATTTCTAAATTGCAATGCAAAACTGAAAGTAATGTGCAATAATTAAATCTACTACTAAATGCAAATGAGAAAATAAATATGCAATGGATTGTTTTTGTATTTTTGTGATGCAAGTGGTGATGGAGATAATGTAAATTCGAATTGGAGATGCAAGTAAAGTAAAGTGCAAGTAATGTAAATTGCAGCAAAATAACTAGAGTATTTTTCTTATATTTAAAATAGGACCGGGGTTCATGGTTTCACACTTGCATTCTCTCAAATAAAGTGGTAGACGGTGGACATAAAGAATTAAATGTGAGATTACAGTAACATGTTTAACATTGAGTACTTTCATATGGGTATCACGTCCTAGCATAGAGATCTCTACGGTCATATTGATCCCTCTTATACTCCACCAAGATACGAAATAAATCATAACACCTCGATAATTAAGGAAAAAGCAGAGTATAGCTTTAAGCAATGTGACATGAAGTTGAAGTAAGAACTTGCTAGATCTAGTCATGGAGATTGATTAGTGTCACTTCAAATACCCGGTAACAAGGTACTCCTTTTTATCCCTAGAGAGGTAACTAAGAAAGGTTTGACCAAACCTAAGTGGATCGCTGAACTTCTGTCACTTTCACATCACTAGCCACCCCCCGTTACTCCAACTAATGCACCCATCACCCCACACACGCTCTCAAGAACTAGATTGATCAAAGCTAGCAAATAAAACAGGGTACATAAGATACATCTACTCAAATAACTCAAGAGAAACAATTGCAATCTCAGATTCAATAACTCATAGAAAAGATCCACCACATAGGAATTACAACGGTGCCCGTAATCATGTGAGGCAGCTCATACGGATCTAATTAGTGAAGCAGATAGAGAGAGAGAGATACAAGTGCTACTTCCACAAACCCATAGCCCTGGGGTGGACTACTCCCTCTTCATGGAGATGTCGATGGAGATGACGTTGGAGGGGTAGGAGATCACACCGGCGGCACCCCGCCGGAGTTTTCCCCCTCCAATCTGGAACTCCTGGTCTCTGTTTCGGTGTTTCGGCGGCGCTCTTCTCCGTAGGGTACGGGGGACCCTTTTTATAGTCGGTTTTAGGTCAAGACGGAGTCGGTAAGTCGAAGATGGAAGGAATTGGGGCCATAGGGGCCAAAAGGGGGCCTCTCACGCGGCCAAGGATTTTGGCCGCGTGGAGGGTCCTCTTTTGGGCCTCCTTTCCCAATTCTCGTGTATCCTTCGTCTGCAAGTCTTCTCCTTCCAAGAAAATGACCCCCACAGATTTTCAGGTGATTTCGCGGAAGTTTGCCCCTTGAAACATCAAAAATATAGAAAACGGGGTTTCTGACAGGCAGGGTTAATTCCATAAAAGTTGGGGGACTTTGTAATTTAGCCCCAAAATACTATAAAACATTGAATTATACCCTTATATGATGCAATATGTAATAGAAAACCATGTGAAAATATGCAAAATTCATCTATGCATTTTACATGCATCAACATCCCCAAGCTTAACCCATGCTCGTCCTCGAGTATGAAGGTGATAAAACTAAGATGAGTTTTGCATATTGAAACAATCATGGGATATCAAGGAGGATTATTCATGCTACATATAATCAAATGATTAATACTAGAAATGAGTAGCAATATACAATTCATGTTGTAAGAAATATCAAATATGCAAGCAAAGATGCTTCATGAAAGTTCAAAAAGTGTATAATGAAATAAAAGCACTATGGACCAAATGCATACACAAAATGAAAAATAAAATCCTATATTGGTCAAAGAATAGCATAATGGAAAATAGAAAATATGGTGGACACTTTGGAGAAAATTGAGTAGAGGTAAAACATGATTAAGTCTTATTTAGCCTCTAAATTATTCAACTAAAATTACTAATTGAAATGTGGTATCCATTGATCTAGGACTCTCATAGCCCCTTTATCACTAGCATCTTAAAATTGTGAGTATTTAAGTAATGAGAATGACAAGGTGGTTCAAAGCCTCATGCCCCGTGAGTGTGAAAACCTACTCCATGATTACTCAACTTAAGATTCCTAATAAGCTTTGTACAATCATAATAAGTATTAATGACATCATAGAGAACCGCAAAGAGGTACCTCTTGCCCCATGACATGGAAACAAGCCCATGTTACAATGACAAGATGAACAAACTGAGTAGACTCATCATCCTTTTTATTTTCATTCACTATTATGCATAGATTCTTATTTTATTATAGGATGTGTTGTAGAGTCACTCAAGCTGTAAGTAAATTTCCACCATGATAAAGCATGGCTTGGTTTAGCGGCCCAATGCGTTTCTCTAGTCATATAGATACTTACTCATCAAAACTTACTATTTCTCTATTTCATTTCGGCATGGCAGGAGTCCAAAAACAAAAGTACATGATATCAACCAAATGTAAATTTTTTGTGCAATGTTGAAAGCTTTCCGGTGATACACGTTTATAGCTAGCTCCCAACCACACACTTGTCAAACGCAAAACTTGTGGCTCCCATTATTGGGTCATGTTTATTAGATGCATAAAAAGTAAAGTGTCTTTTCAAAAGTTCGTGAGAGTCCTATCCCAAGTTCAACCCATAACAATTAATAAAGTGAATATCTTAATTTAGAACATAAATAACACAATAACATGGTGAACATACTCGGAATAGCAATGAAGCTAATGGGAAGATATGGTGGACTCACTGGAAACACTTGGCTAAGGAGTGTTGGAAACAAGTTTTACTTGTTGGAATTTTTAAATTTTTGGGCTAGCAAGAGGGAGATAGTTGAACAGCTACTATGCATGCATATGTCCATAGAACTACTCATTTCAAGGCAAACTAAATAAATCAGCAATTAACATCAAGGACATGAATAAGAGATAGCTCAAGCCAACATTATTGCAAATTTCTACACATAAAAATCCTATAAATCATGCAAACATATGTAGCTCTTCAAATAAACCATGGCATCCCTATTCCAAGTCATAATACTAGCATAGAATACATTCCAACCCCAAAATCCAGTAGCTCAATCTCATAAAATGATGGTGGTGGTCTTATCAAAACAAAAATAAAAACAAAAACTAGACGCTTCAAGTCTCTACGATAAATGCTTTGCTTAGAAAAACATAAAATAGACGTGTGCTAACCAAAAGAGTGTAGCTCCAGTGGGGTGTTCATCACATTCCCAAGCTTATGGCTTTCACCATTCTTGGATGTCTTGAGGCGCAGCTCCTCTATTCCCTGTGAAAAAACTTCACAAAACATGTTTCTCCCATTCCTTTTCTGTGGGGTGAGATTAGCAAGGACAAACAAATCACATGCTTGCTGTGCAAAATTCCAAATCAAATGCTCCCGTAGATAGATAATAAGGTTCATTATGTTGTATGTTCACTCTCTTGCTTGAAAGAATCATGGAAATTCGATTCCCAAGCCCAAAGAGTGCATAAAACAAAAGAAGGCAGAATCTGTCCAGAAAAGCAGCAGCAGCAAAACGAACGTTTTTCCGTAAGCTAAACTGGTCAAAAAAAATAAGCCAATTTATGTTCTTACAAAGGACGAAAAGTTGCAGAAAATACTAAAAAATTAGCTCAATCCGACATACCAATAAAAAACGTAAAATCATACGGTGAGCAGACTCGTGCTGAAACAGAAATTTCATGCACTAGGATAGCAACTTATAAGTCCAAATGGGTTTGACTTGACTCTTTATTAAAAACTCCATAATTAAAACAAAAAAAACTAATCTCTTGAGACAGCAAGAGGACACTAGGAAAATCCAAACAAAAACAACCGGGTTGCCTCCCGTAAAACGCTTTCTTTATAGCCATATAGCTAGGCTTTACTTACTTGATAATCAAGAGGGATAAAGCTCATGAGGGAGCTTGTTCTTGAGTGTGCTCCTGTTCCTTGGTATGTGCTCCATGATTTTATTGTGAGGGAACTGAAACTTGACATTCCCTTCCTTGGGGTCTATGATTGCACCTGTAGTACGAAGAAAAGGTCTACCCAAAATAATAGGACTAGGGGGTTTATCCCCCATATCCATAATAATGAAATCAACGGGTACAAAAGTCATGTGCAATTCAATCATAACATCTTTTACTTGTCCTACAGCATGTTTAGTAGAGTTATCAGCAAGGACAAATTCACTTGAGCACTTTTCTAAATTTTCTAGTTCTAACAATTCATATAATTCTTTAGAGAGTACCGATACACTAGAACCTAGATCTAACATAGCATGGTGAATTTCTTTTCCAATTGAAACTAGCACCTTGGGGATCCATGCATACCCAAGCTTAGGAGGTATCATGGCCTCATTCTTTTACCTAGCAATTTTTTCTTGCAAGACATGATTAGCAACATAAGATCCAAAGCCAGGTTGATTAACATTTATAGTGGGATCACTAGCAAATTTTTGTAGAGTAGCAATAAGTTCTTGCAAGCTACTTTTTTCTAAATCAAGCAATGGATCCTTAATTTCAGTAAGCATCATAATTTCCTCTACTTTACTCTCTAATTTAGCTAGCATGCTTGATTCATGAGGACTAATTTCATCTTTGCTAGCAAGATAAGACATATATGGAAGTAAATATTCAGGGTACTTCACTATTTCATTCAAAGTTTCTTCTAAGCTAGTAGGGACATGCTCACTTGTATTCTCAGCAATATGATCAATATTTTCAATAATAGGAGCAGCAATAGTAATTGAATTCATTCCTATACTAGGTTGTGCCTGTGGCTTTCCTGCTGACATGCTTAATAGAGTTGCTTGATTATCAGCTAATTTTGACAATGCTTTATCTAAATTCGAAGATTGAAGTTGCAATCCTTTAATATCACTACTAATGGATGCAATAGACTTATTTAACTCATGTATAATAGCATTGTGACTAGCAACTTGTTCCATAAGAAATTTATTAGATTCAGAAATTTCACTAGAAGGCTTCCACTTATTTTCATTAGCATTAGGATATGGAACAAAAGGTTTATTTGGCACATAAGGAGGTTTAATATATGAATTGTAAGCATTACCAAAACCATTGCTACCATAATTCCTAACAAAATTAACATCCACACTTTCAGAACTACTACCAACTAGCTCCTGCAAAGGCACATTCTCCATATTTTGTTTATTAATAAAAGCAAGAATAGTGTCCATTTTAGAAGAAAAATCATCGGTTTCTTCAATTGAGTTTATTTTCTTAGTGGGATTGGGTGCTCTTTCAGTATTCCATTGACTATAATTTTGTAATATGCTTTCTAATATGCTCTTAGCCTCACCTACAGTTTTACTCATAAAGGCACCTCCAGCAGCAGAATCAAGTATATTTATAGACATGTAGTTTAGACCATTATAAAAAGACTGTAGTATGGTCCATTCATTTACTCCATGTGATGGGCATGTTCTAAGCATTAATTTAATTCTATCCCATGCCATGGCTACATGTTCATTATCATTTTGCCTAAATGAGAGAATATTATTCCTATTTTGCAAAATTTTAACGGGAGGATAATATTTCTTAATGAAAGCTTCTTTTAAATCATCTCAAAACTTTATACTAGCTGTAGGTAGTGAAAGTAACCATTCTTTAGCCTTTCCTCTAAGTGAAAAAGGAAATAATTTCAGTTTTAAAACACTATTTTCCACATTTTTAAATTTTTGCATATCACATATTTCCATGAAATCATGAAGATGCATAGAGGCATCCTCCATAACACTACCACCAAATTGCTCGCTAGTAATTAAATTCAATAAACTAGGACTTCCTTCATAGCTTTCAGCTTGTATTTCAGGTGTAGTAATTGGCCTAGCAATGAATTGGTCATTGGGTGTATTTGTGTAGTCACTTAATTTAGTTCTATCACCCATTTTAACAGTTTTTATGTAGTTTTTAATTTTTTATGCAAAACTGAAAAGTAAAGTAACTAGGAAATTTGAAATACTAAAATAAACTAGATAACTAAATGCAAAACTAAAATTCAAACTAAAATAAAATATGCAAGACAAAACAAAAACAAGAACAAAAACAAAACAAAAACAAAAACAAGACAAGAAACAAAACAATCTACTTGAAAGAAGGTGGAGATAGAAAGGACGGTACTCACGTAGGTGCAACCTCCCCAAGCTTAGGTGTTTGCACACCTTGTTGGTGATGAAGACTTCTTGTGAGCTCCCTTGGACAACTCCTTCACCTATGGCTCCCCGGCAACGGCGCCAGAAAAACGCTTGATGGCTTGGTTGAGACTCCAAGTGCAGAGTGTGTAGCTAGTGGCAATCCTTCTTCCCCACGAGGGTTACTCGAGGGTTTATATCGAACTCTTGGGGAACCAGTATTTCAACAGTTGTCTTCCAAGCTTCCTCCAGGATCCTGCAAACAAGTAGAGAATTTTGTGCCCTCAACCTCACCAAGTGGTTGTCAAACACAAGGTGTGAGACTTCTAAATTGCAATGCAAAACTAAAAGTAAATGTGCAATAATTAAATCTACTACTAAATGAAAATGAGAAAATAAATATGCAATGGATTGTTTTTGTATTTTTGTGATGCAAGTGGTGATGGAGATAATGTAAATTCGAATTGGAGATGAAAGTAAAGTAAAGTGCAAGTAAAGTAAATTGCAGCAAAGTAACTAGAGTGTTTTCTTATATTTAAAATAGGACCGGGGTTCATGGTTTCACACTTGCATTCTCTCAAATAAAGTGGTAGACGGTGGACATAAAGAATTACATGTGAGATTACAATAACATGTTTAACATTGAGTACTTTCATATGGGCATCACTTCCTAGCATAGAGATCTCTACGGTCATATTGATCCCTCTTATACTCCACCAAGATGCGAAATAAATTATAACACCTCGATAATTAAGGAAAAACCAGAGTATAGCTTCAAGCAATGTGACATGAAGTTGAAGTAAGAACTTGCTAGATCTAGTCATGGAGATTGATTAGTGTCACTTCAAATCCCCGGTAACAAGGTACTCCTTTTTATCCCTAGTGAGGTAACTAAGAAAGGTTTAACAAAACCTAAGTGGATCGCTGGACTTCTGTCACTTTCACAGCACTAGCCACCCCCCGTTACTCCAACTAATGCACCCATCACCCCACACACGCTCTCAAGAACTAGATTGATCAAAGCTAGCAAATAAGAACGGGGTACATAAGATACATCTACTCAAATAACTCAAGAGAAAGAATTGCAATCTCAGATTCAATAACTCATAGAAAAGATTCACCACATAGGAATTACAACGGTGCCCGTAATCATGTGAGGCAGCTCATACGAATCTAATTAGTGAAGCACATAGAGAGAGAGAGAGATACAAGTGCTACTTCCAAAAACCCATAGCCCTGGGGTGGACTACTCCCTCTTCATGGAGATGTCCATGGAGATGACGTTGCAGGGGTAGGAGATCACATCGGCGGCGCCCCGCCGGAGTTTTCCCCCTCCAATCTGGAACTCCTAGTCTCTGTTTCGGTGTTTCGGCGGCGCTCTTCTCCGTAAGGGTACGGGGGACCCTTGTTATAGTCGGTTTTAGGTCAAGACGGAGTCGGTAAGTCGAAGATGGAAGGAATTGGGGCCACAGGGGCCAAAAGGGGGCCTCTCACGCGGCCAAGGAATCTGGTCGCGTGGAGGGTCCTCTTTTGGGCCTCTTTGCCCAATTCGCGTGGATCCTTCGCCCGCAAGTCTTCTCCTTCCAAGAAAATGACCCCCGCAGATTTTCAGGTGATTTCGCGGAATTTTGCCCCCTGAAACGTCAAAAATATAGAAAACGGGGTTTCTGACAGGCAGGGTTAATTCCATAAAAGTTGGGGGACTTTGTAATTTAACCCCAAAATACTATAAAACATTGAATTATACAATTATATGATGCAAATGTAATAGAAAACCATGTTGCAAAATTCATCTATGCATTTTACATGCATCACTTATGAAAGCGCAAAATGTGTTAGGGAAGAAATGCTCCAAGATTTGAAGCATCCAAACGTTGACAGCAAAAAAACAATATCAACATACAATCATCCAGAGAACTTTAGGAATACAAACAACCTTATTATTGCAGATGTGGCAATTTCAGAAAACTCTCATAACAGGGTGCTGCACTAATGTTGAAGAAGTTCAAGCCTTGTATTGCCTCCGAGCGCTTCAGCTCTTCAGAACTTATCAGCTTGCCAACCTATCAAGCAGTGTTCACTACAACTAACTATCCTACCAATTTGTATGATGTATGAAGAAATTAAGTGGGTGGTCAAACTATTTACCAACGGTTGTAACGGTCACTCTTGGCTTAATATAAACCTTTCGTCTCACATAAAAAGAGATGAACAGTTACATGATCCCAAAAAACTAATGTTGGATGGTGTACCTAGGCCTCACCTAATCATATTATGCACTCTTCTCTTGCAAAGATGGTAGATAATCAACAAAAATCTCTATACATGATGTACATTCAATAATCATCAGAGTAATGACACTGTCTTCCAAGGTAACACCCTAAACTGAAAAGGAAAAGAACACAAATTTCAGTAGTTACACTAAAAAATAGCTCCTTTGCTTTCTCCCGATGAGTTGCCTCGAATTATAATGAGAAAATAACATGGGCCAGATCCTTCCTCTAGAATCTGTCGAAACTGTTCTATCTTTCCTTGCTTGAAGTATTCCCTCTGCCAAAAAATAAAATCACAAAAAATTGGAAAAACGCAAGTGGACATTTGCGTAGGCACAAAACTACCAGTCCGGACAATTTAATTTTGCAATAAAGCCACCAATAAATTAGATCGCAAGTAGAGAATTCTTAACAGGGCCAAGCAATAAACGACACCAATTTGTTTGACATCAGAAACATGCTCCTGCATAAATAAGCACTATTCTTTTTTCTCTCTTCCTAGCTAGCTAGACAGGAATAAACAGAGATATACTTATTCATGGGAAGAACTCACAAGCAAGTTTAAGTATTTACCTAAGTTCTATCAAGATATAAGACTCGTAGATAGATAGAAAATTCATAGTTGGGTACGCACAAGAAAGAACGTCTAAATGCACAAGCCATTGTACAAAGAAGAGAAAAGAAAAGGAGTGTTTACCTTGGGCTTGCCATGCCTTTCGAGTGAAATGTCAAATGGCCTTTACGGTTAGAAATAAAGCTCAAGGACGATCCATGTTAGAAATAAAGCTCAAGCACATTAGTAATTATATCTGTAGGTTGCTCTTCTACAAATCTGAACTCCATGTACCCAATGTCCCGGAGTTCCTTAAATATGCATTATTGCGGCTCAGACTGCTTAAGTAAATGTATATATTGGTACACATCTGTAATGAACTCGAAGGGCGGCAAAAGCATTCCATATCAGACAATGTTATAAATTACTAATGTGCTTCTCTAGCAAGAAAATAGTTAATATGTGAACACAGGAATTTATCCAAGATTTGATGTAGCTGCTAGTTACAATTTCCTAAAAAATATTAGTCTAGACAATATTTGGCAGTTAAAGATTGAAGCTGTAATAAACTCGAAGAGCTGCAAAAGCACTCCATAGTAGACAATGTTATAAATTATTAATGTGCTTAGCTGGCAATAAAATAATTATACATGTGAACACAGGAATTTATCCAATATATTCAATGAACTGATGCTAGTTACAATTTCCTACAGAGCATTAGTCTAGGGAATGTTTCGAAGTTAAATATTGACGGTGGAAACTGATCCCAACTAAAAGTCAGTCACATAATTCAAATATTGGCAAGAGGAATGTAATCAGGAATGGACTATTGTTAGTCCGAGCAAGAAGAAAATTCAACTTGGTTTGGATGCACTAAAGTTGCCAATGCCTCGATCTATTATCAAGACCAAAAGTTCTATTAGCAAGAAGCTGGTTTTCTCGGAATCACTTAGCTATGATGCTTGCAAGGGATATTCTGAATCGTCTAATTCTTCGAGTATCACTTTTGGTTCTTTTACTTCATTGGATTCATCTACTCCAATTTCCTCCGTTTCATCCGAACCTGAGGTTGTGGAAGACACGGGTCAATTAGGGCTGGCTTCTGTTATTGATGACATGGCTTACCGGTTCTGGAAATGTGCTAGATGTTTATCCATGCAGCACGACAAATCTAATTGTCACAGTAATATCAGATGTCGTAAATGCTTTCATTATGGACATGTTGAAAAGAATTGTTTAAGCAGCAAAGCCCAAGTTTGGGTTCCAAAAAATAAGTTGTCTTCGTGTCCGTCTGGGAGTACTCAAGCGTCGCCCGTGGCCGTTACGCATTCCACTCCTCCACTCCCTGACATAGCCTCCACCACCTGTCGGTTAGCCCCCACCTCTGTTCTCGGCGAAAACTCCACGAAAACCCCAATGGCGAACTTCGAGCTCAATCCGGGGAGGTGGGTTCCTCAGGGATTCCAGGTCATCGACGGCGGGCCTACACGGCTGCCCCGCTCCTTCTACACGCCTGCTGTTCCCCCTTCCAGAACTCATGAAGCTTTCTGCGTCGCCATTATCGAACCAGAGCAGTTGCCAGAGGAAGAGCAGTTCTGGAGGCTTCAGGTTCGTAACTACATCGAGCAAACTCTTCAGAGAGTTGTAGAGGATGCACAGCCATGTCTTTTTGGTACTGGACTTTTTAAGATGCATAGCGCTGCTGCGCGTACTGCCTTGGTTCAGAATGGACCGTATGAGTTGCAGGAGAACATCTTTGTGCGGTTTGTTAATCATGACAACCGCACGCAATTGCACAGATCTGCTTTTGGTACTCGTACCGGATGGATTATGCTGTTGGGAGTACCTTATGACTTCCGCAATGAGAGGGATCTTGCCAATGCAGTTGCTCCTTTTGGAAGATTTCATCATTGGCATCACCTCGACGGTGTCCTGGACAGGACCCTTGTTTATGTCACCTTCATATCACCACAGCTCGTTCCAAGAGACATTGTCTTTGGAAATTTCAGTTCTTTGGGCGCTGCCAGGGAGTCATGGACTGCACCCTGTTATATTTTATCTGCTGAATTTAATGAAGTGATGCCTCCTGATGAGGATCAGATGCCTCCTGATGGGAATCCCCATCCTATGCCTGGACACATGCATGAGGACCATGGCAATTTTGGGTTGCCACAGTTTCCAGAACTTGGCTGGAATGAACAGCCACCTGCTGCTTGGCAAACTTTTCCAGAGCAGCAGCCACAAGATGATGTTATGGAGGACCAAGCCCCTGCTTGGCAAGTTGGAGGCTGGGACCACCTCCTACCCCAGCATGAGTCCAACTCTACAATGAGCTCTGATTCTGACAACTCTGTCAATCAGAATGTTTTGATGGTCAACATGCTGCAGGTTCACACTGCAACTGCTGCACCCAATGCCCCTGGTCTCTTTGCCTGGCCATGGGTTCAGTCAAATGCCCACTTGTATGGGCCTACCTTGCCCCCTTCAATGCAGTGGGATAAGCTGTTGTCCAAGTTGGTTCCCTTTTTATGCTTGTCTTCTGCCAGGCCCAGTGGGCTCTCCCCTAGCCCATTCACTATGATATCAGATGCTTCTGTTCCTTTTAAGGGGAACATTTTCCAGTTCAATGCCAAGAGAAGATTCTTCAAGGCACAGAGGACTGACAGAAATCTATACCTGAAGGATTCCTCTAGTACATCTGGACCACTGCCCTCTGCTACTATTGAGGAAATTGATTCCTCCACTCCCACTGCTTCTGCTGACACCGCAAGGAAAAGAAGGAGGTGCAAATTAAGCACCCCATCTGTGGAATCTTCTGTCAGGCGTAGTACTCGACAGGCTGCACTGAGTAATGGCTTCAGGTTGGTGGCCATGCAGGAAAACCCACAGCCCAGGAAGAAGCCAAGGTCTGCTAGACCTCAAGCTGACAGTAGTTCTGTCACTCCCCACACTCCTATTGTGACTCTCCAGCAGGTGGGGAGAGCTCTCGAGATTGCAGAGGAAGAGCTCACTAAGGACAAGCTTGATCCTGATCCTGCTTCTCCAAAAGACCAAGGAAATTAATGTTAGACAAAATTTTATGTATTGTCTTTTGGTCTGGATTTCTAATGTTTTATCTTATCACCTCCTGGAATTATAGTTATGTAATGGATCTATTTCCCAAGTGTTTATCTCTGAACATGATAGGCCCCTGTTATTGTTACTATGCTGTGATGAATGGTGTTCGTTTGGTAGCTGGCTGGTCTAGCTATTTTGTTCCTTTTATTATCTTTGTCAATGGATAATACACCACAATTTTTATTGGATTGGAGAGTGATGGATTGGAATATCAGAGGCTTAAATGATAAAAATAAGAGAATTCTGGTTTATAACAAAATTGAAGAGAGCCAATGTGCAGTTATCTGCCTGCAAGAAACTAAGTGTGAAAGTTTTGATCACAGTTTTATTAGATCCTTTTGTCCAAAAAGGTTTGACAAATTTGTCTTCTCTCCTTCTGTGGGAGCTTCTGGTGGAATTATTGTTCTATGGAATAGTTCCATTTTTGATGGAGAATTGATTGATTGTTTCAAGTCTGCCATTCAGATTAATTTCACCTCAAAACATAATCTCTCTGCATGGACTTTGGTTACTGTTTATGGTCCCTGTAGTGGCCCTGACAGGGACTTCTTTGTTCAATGGCTTTTTGATTTATCAATTCCTACTTATGAAAATTGGTTGATAGTGGGAGATTTCAATTTTATTAGATCAGTGGAGAACAGGAACAAACCTGGAGCTGATATGAATGATATATTCATTTTCAATGAAATTATTAGTCATCTAGGCCTGATTGAATTGCCTTTAAAAGGTAGATCCTTTACTTGGTCTAATATGCAAGATCAACCATTGCTTGAGCAACTTGATTGGTTCTTTACTAGCACTTGGTGGACTTTGAACTTTCCTAACACTTTGGTTATGCCCTTGGCTAAGTCAACATCTGATCATGTGCCATGTGTTATCTCCATATCCACCAACATTCCTAAAGCTCAGATTTTTCGATTTGAAAATCACTGGATACATCAACCTGGTTTTATGGATCTTATTGCTAGAGTCTGGAAGTGGCCTGTTAGGAAGAATAACATAGCGGCCACTATTACTGCTAAATTAAAAAACATCAGACATGAGCTCAAGAGATGGGGTAGAAATCTTTCAAGCTTGAAGCTATTAATTGCTAAATGCAATAAGGTGATTTTAATCTTGGATACTCTGGAGGAGGAGAGAAACCTCAGTAGACCTGAATTCAATTTCAGAAACATTGTTAAAGCTCACTTGCAAAAGTTGCTGTTATCTCAGTCTGCATATTGGAAGAATAGATGCACCATCCGTTGGGTGCAACTTGGTGGTGAAAATACTAAATTTTTCCATGCTAAAGCTACAGAGCGTTATAGATTTAACACTATAGCTGAAATTAAAAACGAGGAAGGTGTATCTTTAATAGATCATCATCACAAGGCAGCTGCCTTTTGGACTTGTTTCAAGAACAGAATGGGAGTCTCCTCTGTCACATCACAACTTTTAGATCTCTCCAATATCCTACATCCAACTGTTAGTTTACAATGCTTGGTTGAGCCTTTTACTACAGAGGAGATTACTTCAGTTATGAAATCCCTCAAGACTGACAGAGCACCAGGCCCTGATGGTTTCAATGGACTCTTTGTTAAAAAATGCTGGGAGGTGTTAAAGGAAGATTTCACAAAGCTCTGCCATGATTTCCATTCAGGGAATTTGTCTTTACAAAGTATTAATGACTCCTATATCACTCTTATCCCAAAATCAAACTCTCCTGAAACTGTCAATGATTTCAGACCTATCTCCTTGACTAATACTTGTCTAAAATTTGTCACCAAGCTTATTGCTAATAGGTTGCAAAATGTGATTTGTGATACAATTCATGATAACCAATATGGTTTTATTAAGGGAAGAACCATCCAGGATTGCCTTGCTTGGTCTTTTGAGTTTCTGCATCAGTGTCAACAGTCCAAAAGAAAAATTGTGGTTCTCAAGATTGACTTTGAAAAAGCCTTTGACACTTTGGACCATGATGCCATTATACAAGTCCTAAAATTTAAGGGGTTTCCAGTTTTATTCCTTAATTGGGTAAGAGAAATTTTAGCATCAGGTTTTTCTTCTGTTCTACTCAATGGAATACCTGGGAAGAAATTTCATTGCAAAAGAGGAGTTAGACAGGGAGATCCTTTGTCTCCACTTCTTTTTGTTGAAGGAGCTGATTTATTACAGAGTTTAGTAAACAAAGCATACTCTGATGGTCTACTTTCCTCTCCTATCCCAGTCCGTAAAGATTTTCCTATAATTCAGTATGCTGATGATACTATTGTGGTGCTTCCAGCATGTGCCAAAGACCTGGATGTTTTCAAGGATATTCTCAACACCTATGCTGCTTTTACAGGCCTGAAAGTCAATTTTCACAAATCATCTTTAATTCCTATCAACTTAACTGATGAGGAAGCTAATGCTCTGGCTGAAATTTTCCAATGCAAAATTGGGTCTATGCCTTTCACTTACCTAGGCTTGCCTATGGGTACCACTAAACCCTCTATCAAGGATTTCTCTCCTTTGATTGATAGAGTTGAAAGGAGACTTTCTGCCACCTCCTCTTTTTTGTCATATGGAGATAGACTGGTGCTAGTGAATTCTGTGTTATCATCCTTGCCAACTTATTATATGCTTTCTCTTGTTATTCCTACTGGTGTCATTGAGGTTATTGACAGAGCAAGAAGGCATTGCTTGTGGAGTAAAAGAGGAAAGGAAAAAGCTCAATCACTTGCAGCTTGGCATATGGTGTGCAAACCAAAGAAAAAGGGAGGGCTGGGAGTAATTAACTTGAAAATCCAGAACTCTGCCCTTTTATTAAAACATCTTGATAAACTCTATAATCAGGAAGCCTTGCCTTGGGTGCAACTTGTTACTGATGCTTACTATTATAAGGCTGTTCCTCATGTTGTGGTTGAGTCTGGTTCTTTCTGGTGGAAAAATATATTGGCATTATCTGGGAGTTACAGGAACTACACTACATGCTGTGTGGGCAATGGTTTCACAATACTGTTTTGGGAAGACAAATGGCAGCCTCAACCTCTTAAGATAACCTTCCCAAGACTTTTTTCTTTTGCCAAAGACAAATTTCAGTCTGTAAATGATTTCTTGCTTGGCACAGATTGTCTCCAGAACTTTGCTTTACCCCTGTCAGTTCAAGCAAATGAAGAGCTTAGGCTATTGAAAGGCATGATTGGTCATTTTACATTGCAACTTGGTATTACAGATCAATGGAAGAGCCCACATTCTAGTGGCAGATTACGTCCTAGCTCATTTTATAAACACCAGTTTTCTGATGTCCCTGATGATCCAATTTCTTTTGCAATTTGGAGGAGCAAGTGTCAATCTAAGCATAGATTTTTTGCTTGGCTTATCCTGCATGATAGAATTAATACCAGGGACATGTTAATTCGACGACATTGGAACATTAATTCCTCATCTGATTGTGTCCTGTGCCCTGACCATGTTCTTGAGGATTGGAGACATTTATTTTTCAATTGTACATTCAGTACAAGGATTTGGAATTACCTGCAGATTCCTTGGATACCTGGCACACCATCTTATGCTATCATATATGCCAGAAAGCATTTTGCTGGTTCTTGTTTTGTGGAGATTGTGATCCTGGCTTGCTGGTGCATCTGGAAGCAAAGGAATGGATGGATCTTCAAGAACACCAAGCCAACTTTCAGAGGTTGGAAGGCCCTGTTTACACAGGAAGTCACTCTGCTTAAGTACAGGGTGAAGAGTGCAGACTCTGTTTTTTTGACATCATGGATTAATTCACTCCCATAATTTTCTTGTACATATTGTACATTTGTAAATAACTTTTCTTTATTTATTTAATAAATGGGGGGCTGTGGGGGTTTCCCCCACAGTAATGGTGTCAAAAAAAAAAAAGTCACATGTTCCTTAGCAGAAGACATTTGATATGTTTGGCAGTAACAGAAAGTAAAGAAAATACTAAAGTATTTTGATGTGAGAAGAAAATAAGCTTCATCGGACAAAGATATGCTGTATTGAATTAGAAAAGTAACAGTCGTTTGAACCTGCATAATTTTTAAGTCCTGAATCAGTAAGGCACATTTCAAAGATATAGGCATATGAGGATCATTGTGCTGTCACTCAATGAGCTAGCCAAGCCTTTAGCTTTTAAATGATATAAAGTAAGCTTCCCTTTCCCTCTGAAAAAGAAAATGGTCAGTTGTTGAATGGCAAGGCATGATTACATGAAGATCAGACCTTTGCATGCTACAAATCCACAATAAACTAAGATAGTAAACTACATTGGGGTTTTTATTCAAAAGTAAATTATCTTTAGAAGCCAAAAGTTCCATAAAGAGCTAGTGTGTTGAAAAGAGTATAAATTTCCAGACGTATGAGATAATAGTAAGCAAAAAATAGAAGAACATTTAGCAAATTGTTTCATGTGGAGCATAAACAACTTGGCCTAATCAAGGACATAATGCATAAGAAAATCTAACCTGTACAAAAATGAGACCATGCATGATTGTATAAAATACTGAAGATGTCAACTGAAAGGACAGTGTCAGTGAGTGTAGTGTAGATGCACTAAGATTGCTCGCGGGTCTTTTACTTAACATACAGCATGGATCATAAACATTACCTGGAAGATCTAACGGAAAAGTGAACAACATTATTACCTCTATGTTTCCAACATCCTCCATTGGTTGCCTGAAGTTAGTTTCGCTAGACAATAAATCAGAACCGTCTTCTCGCTTAAAACAGGAGAAGGCGTCTTTGTGTTTAATGACTTTGTGGCGAGTAAGGTTTTGCTACAATCCTCAATCTTTCATTGCTAATGCTGTCCTGAGTAGAAAATATGACAAGGAATAGAGATTTTAAATTTTTGGAATAGGAAAGGGAAACAATAGAATATCACAGAGCAGTGTAGTAGCAGGAACAAACCTGCTTATTGAGCTCTCTAACTTATCCGGATTCTTTATTAAGACGGCCAGCACCAAATTCAACAGTAGAAACGCACTCGCAAACTTCAAGGTGCTTATAGTTTCTCCTATAGCATCACTTTCAGGGTTTACATGAACAAAGATAAGGTTTTAGCCTGACCTCCTGTTGATACGTCGATATTGGAGCGTTAAATATGCAAATTATGCTCAATAGTCAGCACCGCTGTACTAAGAATTCCATGATTCATCTTACCAAGAGAATCTTAGAGGAGTTGTGTTAGTTTACTATTCCTTTAAGGTATGTGCATTCTTCTCGGAAAGTGAAGAAATTACATCCCCAAAAGCTGACAATGATTTGTTAACGTGTTGTGCTTCTTTTAACCTTTCTCCGGTTACCTCTCACTTGTCAACCTTCTCGCTGGCTGCAAGATCAACTAATGCATTCCAAACAAGTGTTTCCAGGCAAGCGTGAGTAGCAACTAACAACACATTAGGTGATCGGTTAAAATAATTATAGCAAGATCCTCAGAATGAGTGGTTCCCATAAAGGAACCGCACATATAGAAGGGAGATCCTCAGAATGAGTGGTTAATAAATGATTCGGGTTTAAATACAAGCCATATTAACCTATTTTGTGCATCTAGGTAAACAAAACAAAAGACAAACATGTATATTAAAAACCAACATATCTAGTAGTACGTAGTATGTAACTATAGCTTAGCATACCGTATGTACCAGAATTATACAGTCTCTGGAAACTCACATAGAGATAAATAATATATTGATACTGCATTCATGATAAAGAAATCAAAGGGAAGAGGGTATTCACCTGGGTGTTGAGGCGTTGGTGGAGTGAAGCGCACTGACACAATGATGTGTAAAATGAACCTCATACATGATGGATGCATCAAATCTGACAGGTATATCACGGGATGCCTGAACATCTGTATATAATTCAAGTAAGAATAATGAGTTCATCGGCACAACATCATACAGAATATCAGCCTAACTTTGGATTGCTTTGGACAAACTATCTAAATAAACTGTCAACTTCATGAAGAAAAAATATATATAGTAAATTCCCCCAACTTCAGGAAAGAGCAAAGAAGAGCAAGGCGTGCTTCAGGCTTTCATCGAGAAAATTCAGGATATCGTGTTCATATCTTTGAACTATCAAGCAAATTCAGGCCCAATCTTTGGACTAAAATTTAAAAACAGTGACTATAGCTTAACTCTTAAGCTAGGAAGCAAAACAAACAGAAAAATCAGCACCAAAAAAGTCTATTTCCTCCCTAGCTTCCCTTTCACCAACTACTGTAGGGGTTGTCGACATTGTGGTGGAAACATTGTCGGAAGCATACCATCTCGCACTGAACCCGGTGGAACCACGGGGGAGGGTGCGACCATTCCGAGAGAAGACATGAGTGTTCGACGCGGATGGTGCCCCCTGTGACTTGTCCATCACCGCTGACTCACAGCGCGCGCCGTCTCCTTCACACGCTTTTTTGTCGTCATTCACCATAGCAATTTATAGCTACAAAACCAAGAAAAAAAATTACCAGCACATGAATGTATCCTTTACATAAATGCAAATGGGTGTCCAAACAGAGATACACCAGCTATTTTGCATGAGATTAGGACAACAATACAAAGGGCAATAAGGTGGTATGTTCATTAGCCTGATAAATGAAGAGTCATTCGTATAACTTACATTACAAGTAACCAAAAATCCATTATTCTTATTAATCATATAACACACAAAGAGGAATTCATCAGCCGAGGATGCAAAGCTCAAACAACCAGGCACCAATTTCAACTAAATGTAATGAAAGATAGCAAGCTTTGAAAGTTTCCTACCGGCATCAAGTCACCGAACCTTGAGCATGGGTCTACCTGGGGCTGATAGACAGCTAGCCACGCTGGCAGGCGTCGATCGCGAACTGGTCTCCTTCGCGTGGGCACCACCTGATCCTCTGCTTGGGCTTGGTCCTCTTTTGCGGGAGAGTTGCTCACATTCCCCCCTTGTTGAATTGCAGCTTGTCCCCAAGCCGGAGCGCGTGGAAACCGCTGGCGGATGGCGTCAAGGTCTTCCCAGGTGGCCAAATTTTCGGGTAGTCCACTCCACTGCACTAGCACCTGGATGATCGATGAGGAGCCACGCTGCTGCACACGGCGTTCCAGGATGCGCACAGGTACCTGAAACAAAGCATTAGGGCGGGGCAGGTCAGTCTGCACAGTCTGGTTTGGCCCAAGCGACTTTTTGAGCTGGGAAACGTGAACCACTGGATGGATTCTGCAATTCTCTGGCAGGTCCAATCTGTAAGCCAAGGAGCCGACACGCTCCAGAATAGCAAAAGGACCATAGTAGCGAAATGACAACTTCTGATTGGATCGAGTAGCCAGAGTGGATTGGATATAAGGCTGGATTTTTAGGAAGACATGGTCCCCAACGATGAAGGATCGCTCTGATCTGTTCTTATCTGCCTGGTGTTTCATCCGTTGCTTGGCACGTACCAGATGCTGCTGTACCGAAGCCAGAAGAGTAGTGCGATTTGCAAGGCACTGTTGAAGATCAGGAGATGTAACCGCATCAGCAGGGGCCACACCAAAGTGTCGTGGCTCACGACCATACACAACTTGGAATGGAGTTTTACCGAGCGAAGAATGCCAATTGTTGTTATACCAGAACTCACAAAGTGTGAGCCATTTAGACCATCGAGAAGGATGCGAATGTGAGAAACAACGCAAGAAACACTCCACTGATTGGTTGACGCGTTCGGTCTGACCATCGGTCTGCGGATGGTAAGAGGTACTCATTCGCAACTGAGTGTCAGAGAGTCGGAAGAGTTCAGTCTAGAACTTGCTCGTGAAGATGCGATCCCTGTCAGAGATGATTGACAGGGGCATACCATGAAGACGGAAAACAGTGTCAAATAATGCCTCAGCGACAACAATGGCTGTGAAAGGATGTCGCAGGGGAATGAAATGCGCAAACTTCGAGAAACTGTCAATAACCACCAGTATGCAATTAAACTTGCCTGACAATGGAAGGCCTTCAATAAAGTCCATCGAGACGATCTCCCAAGCACCATCAGGAACTGGCAAGGGTTTAAGAAGGCCAGGGTACAACACACGTTCAGGTTTCGCTTGCTGACAGGTAGAACAAGACTGCACCCACTGTTTAACTGAGCTTTTCATGCCTTGCCAAGAAAACAACTGTGAAATTCGACGGAAGGTGACTGGAAACCCAGAGTGCCCACCCAACGCGCTGTCGTGGAGGGAGTGAATGATCTTAGCCTGTAATTTCGAGTCTGGACCCACCCAGATTCTGCCTTGGCGACGGAGAATACCATTTCTGAGTTCAAATTGGGGAAATGCAGTTGGATCAATGGCTATCTTCTGCAATATCTTTTGAGAATAAGGGTCTGCCATGTAACTGGACGCAATTTGCTTTAACCAGAGAGGAAGAGTCTCAGACAAAGCCAGGACTTGTTGGCCAGAACGAGGCCGGCGGGACAGACCATCAGCAGCACGGTTATTGACTCCCTTTTTGTAAACTATGCGGTAATGGAGTCCCATCAAGCGTGTCAGTGCTTTCTGCTGCCATGGCGTGTGCAAACGCTGTTCTGTGAGGTGAGCGAGGCTCTTCTGGTCAGTACGGATCACGAATTCCCCCATTTGTAGGTAAGGGCGCCACTGGTCGATGGCTAGAAGAATAGCGAGGTATTCCTTTTCGTAAACAGAAAGCCCTTGATTACGAGGACCCAGCGCTCGACTGACAAAAGCAAGTGGGTGGTGGTTTTGCATGAGGACTGCCCCTATCCCAGTATCTGACGTATCGGTCTCAATGACAAATTCGAGCTTGAAATCTGGCAAAGAAAGCACTGGAGCAGAAACCAATGATTGCTTCAAGGTCTGAAAAGCCACCTCATGGTCATGAGTCCAAATGTACTGCACGCCCTTCCGCAACAGGTTAGTGAGAGGCTTGCTAATCACACCGTAGCTGCGGATAAACTTACGATAATACCCGGCAATGCCCAAAAAACTCAGCAATTCCTTTACTGACGATGGAACGGGCCAATCCCTGATTGTTGCTATTTTGCTAAGATCGGTAGCAACTCCAGACCCACTGATCACATGCGCAAGGTATGCAATTTCTCGTTGAGCAAACGCACACTTGGATCCCTTAACATGCCACTGGTTTTCTTGGAGAATGTGCAAAACCTGCCGAAGATGGGAGAGATGGTCTTCATAAGATGCACTGTAAACGAGTATGTCGTCGAAGAACACAAGCGCAAATTTGCTCAGCACAGGGGCCAATGTAGCATTCATAGCACTTTGGAAGGTAGCTGGAGCTCCTGTCAAGCCGAAGGCCATAACGCGGAATTCATAGTGGCCATCATGGGTCTGGAAGGTGGTCTTATATTGTTCGCCAGGAGCCAATCTAATCTGATGGAATCCAGCCCTCAAATCCAGCTTGGAGAACCAGGATGCCTCAGCAAGCTCGTCTAGAAGCTCATCAATCACTGGAAGGGGATATCTGCCTTTAACTGTAAGGGCATTCAGCTGCCTATAATCAACAACAATTCGCCAGGAAGATTCATCCTTCTTAACCACGATGATCGGCGAAGAGAAAGCATTGTTGCTACGTTGTATAACTCCTGAAGCTAACATTTCAGAGACCTGCTTCTCCACCTCGGTTTTCAATTCTGGATCAAGGCGGTAAGGACGAATAGAAACAGGCCTGGCACCCGGAATAAGTGGAATAGTGTGATCGTAATGTCTACGAGGGGGAAGACCACTAGGAGTTGCAAACACAGAAGCGAACTCACTCAAGAGTTGCTGAATTTCAGGAGGGTCTGGAGGGTGAACTGTATCTTCATCCGACAACAGAGTCAATTCAACGCATGTGTATGCAAAGTTGGAGCAAGAGGCACCTGGTAATGTAATAAGAGACCCATGGTAATGGAATTACATCCACTTTTGCTTCCAGTGAATCTGCATCGGGCTATGTTGCATAAGCCAATCGATACCGAGAATCCCATCATAACTGCCCAGCGATAATAGCTTCATTTGACAAGAGAAATCGTAACCAGCCGATTGCCAAGGGCAGTTTGGTATGTGGTGAGTGCAAGGTAAAATTTCACCATTAGCTACCCTGACTTGAGAAGGCACAGGAAGAAGGACCACTCCTGGGAACCCTGATGCAATTCCTGTATTGAGGAAGGAGTTGGAACTACCAGAATCAACCAAGAACACACACTGCCGACCATGGATAATAACAGACAGTTGCATAGTTTGTAACGCGGATGTTGTACCCAGAGCAGCTGCAGACAGAACCATCAGATCACTAGCAACGGAACCTTGTTCAGGAGCAATATTCTCTTGGTTGGATATCATGAAATCAATCATTTCTTGTACTGCATGTAGCTGAACAGTCTGCTTGCATTGGTGGTCATGCGACCACTTCTCTCCACAAGTGAAACACAACCCTTTGGCACGACGGTAAGAACGAAGGGTAGCCCACTTATCTTCCCCGGAATTGACTGTACCAGTAGGACGGCGCTCTTCAGGGGGTCTGGGTACTGACCCGCGGGGTGGAGGAGGTAATGGCAACGCCTGAGCTCGCCTAGTAGGTGTCGTGGATGAAGGAACCCAATAGCTGTTGCAGTGGTTACTCCCATCACCTAATTCCTCATGCAACAGAGCTAACTCATAGGCAGTATCCAAATCAGGGGGCTGCTGGATTGCCACATGCACTCTTACTGACGGTTTGAGGCCATCCAGGAAACAAGTGACATAGTGCAATGGGTCAGGAGCTGGCTCATAAGCAGACAACTGGTCAATCAATTCAGAGAAACGCTCAACATAATCAACGACCGTGCTTGTTTGGGTGATCCTGAAGAGGGTTTGAATCAATGCCTGGTGCTGGTTCCGGCTGAAACAAGCCCGAAGGAGCGAGCAGAAATCAGTCCAGGTGACCCGCGGGTACCGGCGCTGCACGGATTCCAACCAGCGAGCTGTCGGGCCTTCGAATTGCGTGGTAGCGAAAGAAATCCAGTACTCAGACGAGGTGCCCCAGATTTGGAAGGCATCTTCACACCGTGTCTGCCAGAGCCGCGGATTGGTTCCATCGAACCTCGGCAGATCACGCGGGAAGCAAGAGGATGGGTCATCGACAGGTTCACGAATTCCTGATTCAGTACGAGAAATTTTGAAAACGGAATTGGATTCACGCGCACCTCTGACCGGAGGAGGGACGTACAGAGGTCTCTTCCCCCGGTTTGGTTCTTCACTGCGGTGCCCATCGGGGCCGAATGCGTCTCGACTCGACAAGGGAGTGGCCGTATCCTTCCGGTTATCCATGGAATTGTCGGAGTCGGGGTTGAGGACGCGATCCAGGTCGTGGCGCAGCGCGCCGATTCCGGAGCGGAGATCTTCCTTGACCGAGGCGATTCGGGCGTTCGCCTCGTCGGTTTTATCGACGGCGTCGGTGACGAGGAGCTTGAACGCCTTGGACGACGAGAGTTGGTACTCGGAGAAGCGCTTCTCGAACTCCTCCATGGTGTCGGCCTTGAGCACGTCGTAGATCGCACGGGACGCGGGATCGAGGGCCGCCATGGCTGCGGCTCATCGTCGGTCGGCGAATTGGGTGTGGTGGGAGTGGTTGGGGATCTTCAGATCGGTGTGTGGAAGGAGAAATTGGTGGCTCTGATACCAGAATGTCAGCACTCGATTTCTATTACTGCTTTTCCTCCATGGATTCCGAGATTCAAGTTACAAGACCAGGTCGCTCGGGCTAGTTCCCCCGAGATGCATGTCCAAGCCTCGGCCAAGCCGTTCCTTCCTTCCTACCCAACTCACCAACCCCCCCTTCCGTATATAACAGACAGGGGCAACGCACGCTACACACGCCACTCGCTGCCAGCTAACCACGCTGGCAGGAGTCGATCGCGAACTGGTCTCCTTCGCCTGGGCTCCACCTGATCCTCTGCTTGGGCTTGGTCCTCTTCTGCGGGAGAGTTGCTCACATGTCTCTGCTTGGCGACAATGCGCGGACCAGCGAGCAGACCTCGCTGCCTTAGACGGAGAGGTCCATGCACTTTACCAGACTAAAGAGAAAGAGGTGTGCCGTCGCCGGCAAGTCTAGCAAGATCTGAAGTGCAAGCGCCCAATTCGAGGTCGAGCGGATAAGGGGGCTCCAAAGCATCCCTCGCCGCCATATGAAGACGACAGCCAGATGGAGGCTATGCAGGAGACACGTCATCGGCGACGGAAGTGGAGCGAGCGGGGACCGTCGCGGCTATGTGCGGCAACATACTCGATGACCCTCCTGCACAAGAGCAAGCGCAGGTACCCGTTTGTCACAGATGTGACTCTGTCAGCAGTTGTGCCAGGTAAACGTAAGCTGAAGAAGGCGGGATTCTAGAAGATAGCCTGATTCGAATAGGTGGGCCTTGGGCCAGTTGGATACGTGAGTGGAAGGCCCGTGTGGGTGCGTGTGTTGGGGCGCTGTTATAAGCCCGTGATGTACTCGCGTTTGGATTATCAAAAGAGAAATAGACAAACCCCCTTCCCTGTCTCGTGCTCCTCTCTCCCTGATCTTCTTCTTCTCCACGAAAGCCCTCGTCCCAAATCCGATGGATCCCTCCTCCGGCAAGGACATAACAAAGTGGTATCAGAGCTCTGTACGATCTGATCGCGCTTCACACACTCGAGATAACTCTGTAACATCGACTGATCGGTTGGTGATTGCTTCCGAGCGATTCCCTGTAAATCTGAGATCAGCGTTGGAGGTATTCAGAGGAAGTGGTGACGGCTCCATTCAAAGCAAGCGCGCAAACGAGGCACGTGGTAGCAGTCATGGGGTCATTTGAGGAAAAGTTCTTGAGGGAATTCGAGAAATTACAGGAGTTACAGACTAAGATGGAGGGGATAGAGTCGATCCGTGCACGGCTCGATGAGCTCGATGTGAAGTTCAATGAGCAGGTATCTCGCCTGGATCAGGTAAAACCAAGGTGGATCTATCGGTGAGCTCTATCGGGGAGATCCACAAGGAGAACGTCCACGTCGCGCGCGTACTGAAGGAATCGGCGTCGGTGAGGGACCCGGGCCTGGATCGAGTAGCAGGAGAGGGACTCTTCACAGCGTCCCCGTACGAGGTTGCATCTCCGTCGACGGCGGAAAATTTTGGGGGACGGGGCATGCCCACCGCTGATCCGCCACCGGAAACCAGAGCGATTCAACCCAATCCCCGCCCTCCCGACAAACAGCAGGTACAACACTCCAGCTCTGCTCATCCAGATGACAGTAGCAGTAGCAAGCGTACGTGGTTACCGAAGATGGAATTCCCAAGGTTTGAGGGCGCAGGTTTGCGTATGTGGATTGACAACTGTGAAGCGTATTTTGTGATGTACAATATACCTGAAAATTTCAAAATCATGTCAGCTTCGTTGCACCTGCACGGCAATGCTGCACATTGGTACCAGTCCGTGAAGTTTACTGAGGTTTGCACTAGTTGGGAGATGTTCACTAATGCAGCAAAGTCTGAGTTCAACGTGAATGTGCACATAAACTGTATGAGGAAACTGCTGGTGTTGAAACAGACAGGAACAATATCTGAATATCGTTCACAATTCAATCAGTTGGTATACCAGGTCCGACTGTATGAAGCTGGGTTCAGTGAAACGATGTTGGTGACACAGTTTATATTAGGCCTAAAAGAGGAAATCAGAGCAGCAGTGGAGATACAATTACCACGAACTTTACATAGTGCAACTGAATATGCCCTGATGCAGGAAGCTATGTTGGACAGAGGCAAGGCACCAGCACAAGCGATAAGATTCTAGAAGCAAATTCCACCTCGAGGAGGCAGTTTTAGGCAAGACCAAGGAAATAAAACCCATTTTGGGGCAGGGGAAGTGTGGAAGGCAAGGCAACTAAAAGAATTTCGCAGGGCCAATGGCTTATGTTTTAATTGTGGGAAAAAATTCACACCTGGACATGTGTGCTCTACCAAACAAGCTCAAGACAAAGCTGTAGAAATAAAAGGAGAGGGAGTCATTTTAGGGGATGCTATATTGGATGCTATAGCCAGTGAAGAAATTCTGGAGGAAGTTGCTGCTTATCTCACTTCAAATGCATTAAGTGGTACCACACATGCAAAATCCATAAGGCTGAGGGCTTTGGTGGGCAACAAGGTCATGTTATTATTGGT
Organism: Alopecurus myosuroides; assembly: GCA_028641055.1. Lineage (NCBI taxonomy): Eukaryota > Viridiplantae > Streptophyta > Magnoliopsida > Poales > Poaceae > Alopecurus > Alopecurus myosuroides. The sequence goes on from CM054063.1 coordinate 76,824,731, forward strand.
GGATTCAGGCAGCTCACACACATTCATTGATGAGCTGTTAGTACACCGTATGGCTTGCAAAACAACACCATTACAGACACCTCTGCGAGTAAAAGTGGCAAATGGGCAGTTTATGAAATGTGAGACTGAAGTAAAAGAGTTGGAGTGGTGGTTACAGGGTCACACATTCAAAACTGACATGAAGGTGGTTCCACTGGGAGGATATCATGCCCTTTTGGGCATGGATTGGCTAGCACAGTGGGGAGCAATGACCTGCCATTGGCAGGACAGGTGGATACAGTTCCATTACAAGGGATGCACTGTGAAATTGCAAGGGATGGTGGATAAGGAACATTCAAGTTTACAGGAAATGACAGTGGAACAATTGGAAAACAGCATAAATGGAAATGATGTGTGGGCTATTGTCCTTATTGATAGGAATGACACAACAAGTGAAAACGGCACATTACCACCGACAATGCAAGTTACACTGGATAATTTCCATGATGTTTTCCAGGACCCAGAGGAGCTACCTCCACACAGGACTTATGATCATGCAATTTCCCTCCTACCAGGCAGTGCTCCAGTAAACTCTAGGCCATACAGAAACTCTCCATAGCAGAAGGACGAAATCGAGAAGCAGGTCAATGAAATGCTGGTGGCTGGTCTAATTACACCGAGCATGTCCCCATATGCTTCTCCTGTGCTTCTGGTTAATAAGAAAGATGGAATATGGAGATTTGGTGTGGATTACATGAGATTGAACAATATCTCAGTCAAAAGCAAATTTCCCATACCAATTGTAGATGAATTACTGGATGAACTAGCTGGTACAAAATGTTTCTCCAAGTTAGACCTTAGAGCAGGGTACCACCAAATAAGAATGGTGGAATCTGATGAGCACAAGACGGCCTTCAAGACACATAGTGGGCAATTTCAGTTCAGAGTGATGCCATTTGGCTTATCCAATGCGCCTGCTACCTTCCAGTGCTTAATGAACTCAATATTCTCAAAGTACATCAGGAAGTTCATATTGGTATTTATGGATGACATCCTAATATATAGCAAGGGTTTGGAGGAACACACACAACATCTTCAGTTGGTGTTGGAAACCTTGAGAGAGAAAAAAATTGTTTGCAAAGAGAAGCAAGTGTTCTTTTGCTCAACAACAATTGGAGTACCTGGGGCATATTATTTCAGATAAGGGAGTGGCATCTGACCCTGAGAAGACTAGAGCAATGACTGAATGGCTTGTTCCCACATCTGCAACTGGACTAAGGGCTCCTTTTCTTGGTCCACTGAAGCTCAACAATCATTTGAGAAATTGAAGCAAGCTATGATTACAGCTCCAGTATTGGCCTTACCAAATTTTGCAGCACCATTTTGCATTGAGACAGATGCCTATGATAATGGAATTGGGGCAATCCTTATCCAGGAAGGGCATCCTATAGCATTCTACAGCAAAGCATTGGCCCAGCAAATAGAAAACTTTCCATTTATGAAAAGGAATTCATGGCCATCATGATGGCCACTGATAGATGTAGACCATACATTGCTAGAGGGCCCTTTGTGATCAAGACTGACCACAAGAGTTTATGCCATTTGGAAGATCAAGTGTTGTCAACTGATTTGCAAAGGAAAGCCATGACAAAATTGGTTGGGTTACAATTCAAGTTCCAATACAAGAAGGGGGTGGACAATATAGCAGCAGATGCCTTGTCCAGAGTTAGCCATGCTTTTCACCTGCAGGCAATCTCCACTGCTCATCCTCTCTGGTTACAAGAAGTGGAAAATTCTTATGCTGTAGATGAACAAGCACAGGAGTTGCTAAGAAAAATGGCTATTGATGCTACAGCTGTACCAAATTTTTCTCTAACAGATGGCATAATCAGATACAAGGGAAGGATTTGGATTGGAGCAAACACAGGGCTGTAGACCAAGTTAATTACAACATTCCACTCCTCTCCACTAGGAGGTCATTCAGGCATACATGCAACTTATCAGAGAACTAACAAGATATTTCACTGGGTTGGCATCAAGAAATCTGTGGAGGAGTTTGTTCAACAGTGCCACATATGCCAACAAGCCAAACATGAACACTGCAAGTATCCTGGTTTGCTCTCCCCTCTTCCTACTCCATATGGGCCCTGGGAAGATGTGTCTATGGATTTTATAGAAGGTCTGCCCAAATCCAATGGGTATACAGTGATCTTGGTGGTGGTGGATAGATTTACCAAGTACAGTCATTTCATTCCTTTAAAACATCCCTATACTGCAGTTACCGTGGCTCAAGTTTTTGTTAACAACATAGTCAAGTTGCACAGCATGCCCCTGACTATTACATCAGATAGAGACAAGGTATTCACAAGCAATTTCTGGAGAGAATTGTTCAAACTATGGGGAACTGACCTACAGTTGTCTACTGCCTATCATCCACAAACAGATGGATAGACTGAGTGTGTGAATCAGTGCCTAGAGATGTATCTAAGGTGTGCAGTGCATGACTCCCCCAAGCAATGGGCCAATTGGTTGCCACTAGCTGAGTTCTGGTACAACATATCACACCATTCTTCCTTAGGATGCACTCCTTTCATGGCAGTTTATGGTAAGGAAACACACATGGGGCAATTCAGACAACAGGCTCAGACAAACAATGCTGAAGTACAAACATGGCTCAAGGAAAGGACTGACCACTTGGCCTTGCTGAAACAACACTTGACACAAGCTCAGCTCAAGATGAAGAACAGTGCCGACAAGAACAGGACTCCCAGGGAGTTTGCAGTCGGGGAATCTGTATTCCTAAAGCTCCAGTCCTACGCCCAATCCTCTGTTGTCAATAGACCATGCAAGAAACTAGCAATGAAGTACTTTGGGCCGTTCGTCATTCTGGAGAAGATTGGACCGGCCGCTTACAAACTCCAGCTGCCAGACCACAGCTTAATACACCCGGTGTTTCATGTATCACAACTGAAGGAGCATGTCCCGGACCACACACCAGTGTACAAGACTCTGCCAGAACCTCTGAAGTTGGACACGGAGTCATTCATTCCTGAAGAAATCATGGACATGCGACTCGTGAAGAAAGGTAACCAAGCTCTACTTCAGGTACTGGTTCGTTGGTCTTTGCTTCCGGCGGATTCAACGACCTGGGAGGACTACGAGGCACTACATTAGCGTTTCCCAGCGGCTCCAGCTTGGGGGCAAGATGGTACTCCAGCGGGGGCAACTGTCAGAGATGTGACTCTGTCAGCAGCTGTGCCAGGTAAACGTAAGCTGAAGAAGGCGGGATTCTAGAAGATAGCCTAATTCGAATAGGTGGGCCTTGGGCCAGTTGGATACTTGAGTGGAAGGCATGTGTGGGTGCGTGTGTTGGGGCGTTGTTATAAGCCCGTGTTGTACTCGTGTTTGGATTATCGAAAGAGAAATAGACAAACCCCCTTCCCTTTCTTGTGCTCCTCTCCTCCTGATCTTCTTCTTCTCCACGAAAGCCCTCGTCCCAAATCCGTTGGATCCCTCCTCCGGCAAGGACATAACACCGTTATTCCTCAGTGAGGACCGTCACCTCGTCCTCAAGGATGACCGTGGCATCAATGTCGATGCCCAGGTCCTCCCTGGTGGCGAATCCCTGGCCATTGGCGATGCCATCGAGTTCCCGTGTTATCGAGCTATCGTCGACGGCATCCACAGAGGGGAGTCTCATGGTGCGGCGGCAGGGAGGGTGCATATTGAGGCTTGCGTCGGCGGACCTGGCGAACCTGCGACCGCTTGTTCGGGCGATCAACCTGGGGATGGCGAGGCAACAAGGTGCGTGGAGGATTTTTTTCATTTTAAAACTATCGTAGAGATTGGCGGTTTGCACGTGGCCTAGTTCTGGATCAAAGTATGAGTGAAGTATTCAACCAATACCACGATTTTTAAAAAGGACCGCGATAGGCGTAGGTCGACCTAATAAATCTGCGTGTAGGTCCCTTTCCGAGACTTCTCTGAGCCATCCGCTAAGCGCATCCGACGATGGAAAATCAGCCCCTCAGGTTGCTATCACCAAGTTGTGTTGCCTTGATTTGTGTAAGGTGGCTTTTCGGGACAATGGAGGGAGGCATGCTGAGTGGGGCCGTCATGTGATGTTGCCGTCATCTTTGCATGCGGCTTGGCATAGGCAAAATGGACTCCATTGAATCTGTGGTGGAAGAAATTCACAGACTGCACCTCCGGTGATTTTTTTTCGAAATCTAACCTTTTTCTGTGTTGGGCGCTACATCCTTCTATGTAGCGCCCGCTGATCAGGCGCTACACTTCTGTGCACGTGGCGCTGCGGGGCCAGCCGCCTTCCTGCTTGGCGCCTAGCAGGTGGGCCCTAGATGTGCATGTGTAGCGCCCCCGTGCTAGGCGCTACACATCGATTCAGTTAAGCCGCGCGCGGCCCTCTCTCCCCCGCCCCAAACGACACTTCTCTGTTTTTGAGCAAGAGCAACACCTCCCTCGGCGGCTCCCCTCCCTCTCCTCTCAAATCCGCTCTCAAATCTTCAAATTAGTAGGTTTGGTCGTCGAAACTTGACTCCATCAAGTTCCTAGAGGTAATCTCCTCCATTTCCCCTTGTTTTCACCCATTGGAAACTTGATTTATTGCTTCATTCTTGTTTGCATCTTGGAAATCCTAGAAATTCGATTTGACCCCAATGATCCATGTTGTTTGTGGTTCTATTGTCTAGATGGCGGTTTGTATGGTTGCCTAAATGTTAGGGTTCTTATATTTTAGGGCTAGATATTTGTTAGGGTTAGGGTTCTTATATGGTAGGGCTAGATACTTGTTAGGACTAGGGTTAGATTGTTTTAGGTAAAATTTAGTCATTTTGTTTGGGTAGTATGCTAGGTAAAAGGTTAGGAGTAGCCATATAAGTTAATTTTGGCATTAGTAATGAATTGTTTTAATTTTCCACATGTTCATTATTTTAGGAATGTCGAGAATTGTTCATGTTCATCATGTGGACAAGGACGCATTCATGAAAGGTGATTTGGAACCGGATCCGGGTGAGATATCCTTGGTCTTCGAGCGTAGTCCTACCTATGCGGAGGTTTTGGAACAAGTTAGAGTTGAGTTGAATTGGATGGACCAAAGTGATGAAATAGATTTGGAGGGAAGACATAATGCGGGTAATGGATTGCACATTCGTTGGAAGTTTTTGCGTATCAACTCCGAGATACGTTGGGTTGCATACCAAGAGACCATGGCCGAGTCACTAGACAAGTCTCTCGAGTTATTTGCCACTAAAAAGGTTGATGCTCGTATGAACTTGGACCTCAACTGTTGTGCCTCCTCATTTCATGGTCTTCGAGCGTAGTCCTACCTATGCGGAGGCAAGAAGCTTGATGGCAAGAGTGCCGATGGAAAGAAAGTGAATCATGACCACCGACAACTGACCTCTGAGTTCATCGCTTATAGGCTTTCCAACTCCATCTCGTCACTTCCAACAATGAGTATTGAGAGTGTCATGGAACTTGTGGAGAACCTTTTTCACTACAAGGTGAAGTACGGAAAGGCATGGAAGGCGAAGCAAGCCGCATTCAAGATGTTGTACGGTGATTGGGAGGAAGCATACAACCGAATCCCTAGGTTGTTGGGAGCCATGGCCGCCACTTGTTGGGGCGCGTAGAGATAAACGAAAACTTTTCCTACGCAATGCTCCCAAGATCTAGCCGAGGTAGAAAGCCACGAGTATTACCACTAGACGCGCAGGTGCGGATTATCGGTGCAGCGCGTCGGGGCAGTGCAGTCCCACGATCCAGTCCGGCCGATCCAATCCCTCGAACGTCGAAGTGTTGAACGTACAGCACCTCTGCCGGTATCCACACGTACGAGGAGGAGCTCCGACGGCAGACTGCTAGGTCTGGTGCGACGGCTGGACTGAGTGGGCTAGGGTTCCCAACGCATGGGAGAGTGGACTAACGTGCCCGCTGGGCAACCTGCGCCCCTCTTTATATAGCGTATGGTAATGGGCTTCACAACACTTGTGGCCCATTCCCTCTGTGAGTCCGACTCACTAATTCAGTCCATTTTCGGTTCGGGTCCAACCCAACCAATATTTGCTCCCGCTCTTAAGTGTGCGACCCTGCAGGCTCATGGCGACTTGGACACGATTAGAGTCCGACTCTCAATCGATCAATCGGTAGCGGCTCCTAGCAGAACGTGCCAACTCCCAAGTCCCATTGAGTCATGACGACATACCTTTCAATGTGATATTCATCTTAGTCCCTTTTGCCTCATGATATACCTTGTCGAGCTATAGGCGATTTATCGTCATCCCTTAAATAGCTCAACTCTCTTCTCGATATGTGACATGTGATTCATCTGACTAACTCTTAGTCAACCGACACAGTTAACACTTAAATGAGTCGCGCATGGCCATGCTTCCTGAATCATATCACTCGATAGGGCCCAGAGAATATCTCTCCGTTTGGAGGGGCAAAATCCCATCTTGACTATCCACATCACGCAGCTTGCTTCTCATTCGACCCGAACTCTGCCTTTATAGTTGCCTTGTCACAGAACAACGTTTGACAGAACCTAAGTCGGTGATCCACAACTCGGATTGTGCGACAACCTCAGGTCTAAGGATTACATTGATTGAGACATGCAAATGACGACTTGATCGTTGCATCTCAATGTGGGTCAGTCCGACTTGCTAAACTCTTTAGACAAGTCCGTGAACGTTGGAATGGCATCACCATGCCCATGACAAGTGGAACCGTGTCATCAGCCAACACTCACATTAGTCTAGGGTGTGTGTCCAGCACAACCTAAATGACCAAGGACAATCTAGTATGAACAACATGAATATATAGTTCCACAATCGAATCACATATTCAATGACATATATCAGATGTTCAAAACAAGGACAACTTGTCGCACCCGGACTTCTAGGGGATACTCACAGTCCGCTAAACAGTAGATAGAATGGCTTACGGGGCATACCGGCACCCGCATCTCAATATGAGTAGGCCAACACGTAAACGTGTGACAACCATTCCCTACTATTCATCGTCTGCGCAAACCATCCCATAGAAATCCAGACACTTCCGTTGACGTACTTCAAAACATACACACATGGTACGTCAACGGCATTTGAACAACTGATATCACAACAGATCTCTACGACACAAAAGATTGAAATAAGTTGCAAATAGCTCTCACTAGAGCAGAGATAGCAAATACAATCATCCAGAGGACACATGTCCCAACATATCATCATTACATCACAGCGGAAGCATTCAACATGTCTGAGTACAGACAAGAACCAAATAGGCCTAAGAGGCCGGAAACGAACAGACGGAGCCCATCCACGAAGTCTCGGATCCTGCCCGGGTCCGCTATCTACTCGTCAGCAGTCTCGTCATACTCCACGTAGTAGCCACCATGTAGATCCTCGGAAACGTAGGTCTGCGGAAACCACAGCCCCAAAGGGGTCAGTACATAAACGTACTGGCAAGCAAGACTCACATTTCACCAAAGTGTAACCCGTCAACACCAAGCACAGATGCTTTGGGTTCAACGGAAGGAAGGGGATATAAAAGGTGCTGCAACTGGCTGCTCTAACCAACTACAGAAACATACTACAACTTCCGGCTAACAGAAAGGAGATAAGATCGCTTATCGTAACCAACTATAGCTAACCACCAAACAAACCCATCCTGGATCTCGCCCCTTATCCAAAAAAGCAATCCGAGGATAACTCACACAGTTGGATTAATGATGTTTCAGATTATTATGTCAATAATCCTATTACTAGTCAAGTTGTTAATCATTGGGTGTAAGTTGTTAATCATTAGGTTTAAGTTGTTCTGAGTACTTGTTAGCCAGTACTTTCACCAAGTAGTCCATAACCGCGGAAAACACGGCTTCTCGAGAAGATTTAACCCTGCAGGGGTGCACCAATTTGGCCGTACACGTATGAATAACCCGCCAGATGGAAAGGCCCTTCCACCAAGCGGGGCACTCAACACAACTCAACTCTTCTTCGCATCAAGCCCAAAGCACCTTGGGCGCACGGCTAATCGAGCCCCGAAGAAAAGGGACCCTCATAGCACTCTAAGAACGTGTCCCCCTATATGCCGACTACAAAAGTTCCACCCTGGCCTGGGCTCGCAAAAACATGCATGCGGCAAATGGAAAAACACGAACTAAATGAGATGATTTGGACGAGGTGCAAATCGAATCAAATTGAGGGGGGCGCCCATACTCGCTTCCCACATGCGGTTAGTGTGCTCATCATGGATCAGTAGACAAGACCCTTTTCCTATTAGGGTCGACACTAGCAGGCCTCAAAACCACACAGGGCCTCCTGCCGGTGCCTTATCATCAAATTATTATTTAACAATAACATTAGCATGATTGATTGATTAAACATCGAGCCCCCAGAACATAATAGAAATAGTAACCGAAAGTAACGGGTAACAGACTCGAGCAAAACAACCTAAGCATGCTAGTAAGACACGGGCAACAAGCAAAAGGTTATAGGTATGGAGGTGAGGCAATATCAGGGTTAAAGGATACATGTGGTAGGTTCGTAACAGAAGCAACTATGCATAGGGCTAGCAGAATAGACAACGGAAAAGTATCGGTATCCAATGTTGAAAGGAACACGATGGTTCATGTGAGTGAATACTTGCCTGCAAACCCAGTAGCCCGGTACTGAGCTAAGATCCTTAGAAGGGGTGTCGTAAGTATCGTCGGTCTCAACGTCGTCGTGTATCCGAGAAGAAGCAAACAAACAATGCAGAAAGATAAACAATCAATAACATGGCATAGTGCACAAACATGGGATGATGCATGACCATTTAATTGATGCATCAAAATAAACTAGTTGACATGGTAACACAATTTAAATGGACCCATATGCAATTTGAGTTGCACATGAAAAGCCCAGGAATTATGGTTGAATTAATTGTTTTACAACTAAGCAACATGTGAAAGTGGATTAGCATGATGCATGGATGAGGAAAACAGCAAAATAACAACAATAGAAGCAATTGGAAATAAGGTTTACCAAGTTTAGAAATTCATTTATTAAGTTAGGAAATTTTGGTTCCTTAAAGGTGTCACACAAGCATTTATTGTTTTCACCACTTTAAATTGTTCAAAACAGATAACAAAGTTCATATTTGAAAAGTACATCAAATTTTAGATGGATTACATGTTTCACTTGTTGAAAAAGGATTTCAAATAAATTATTTATGAATTAAGCAAGTTTAAGCAAGAATTAAATGAATTTAATTCAAACATGACCTTATTTGAATTCTTATTTGTGCAAAACATTGAGTGAAGTTCATATTTGAAAAGGTTATACTTTTGTGGTTTGAAAACATATTTTATATGTCCCAAAAGAATTTAATTTGATCAAGTTATGAATTTAACAATATTAAATGATTTAAACAAGGTTTAAATCATTTAACCAATTTTAATTATTCAAAACATGAAACAAATTATATATTTAGAAAGGTGGTTTAATTTTGCATGGAAAACATATTTCATTTGTTGAAATTGGATTTAAAATGAGCAAGTTATTATTTTGGCAATTTTAAATGCAATAAACAAAAAACAGTTGCTTTCAGCAATTTATATTATTCAAAACAGCAAACAAAATTTATATTTGGAAAGTACATGAAAATTTGATTGGAAAACATATTTAGTTTGTTGAATTTGGAATTTTTATGCCCAAGTTATGATTTTTGCAAGTTTAAGTGATTTAAACAAGAATTCAAATGTTTTACCAATTTAAAATATTCAAAACAGTAAACAAATTTTATATTTGGATAGAACATTCAATTTTGGACAGAAAACATATTTAAAAAGTTAAAATTAGAGTTAAAATGATTTTCTTATGCAATTTACAAGATTTGGTGCAAATCTGCCATTTTTATGAATCTAGGGACTTGGAAAATATTTTTACAGGGGCTAGAAATAATTAGCAGGGGCCTAGTGGTGATTACTGGGGTTTGTGCAGTACCAAAACAAATGGAAAAAAGATTTGGGTTTTATTGTGGGTGGGGGGACTCGAACCCCCCACCTGCTGATGCGCTCACAGGGTGCTAACCAGTGGGATGGGTGCGGATCTGTGATGGAAAGGGGCCTCGGGGGTGATTATGGTTCAGGCTGCGGATAGGAGACTGACGAAACTGCATCCAACTGAACGAACGCATCCTCGACAGAGGGATGGTCGCCGGCAGCGAGGGCTGCTTGCCGGAGGGGCGCAATCCGCGGTGGCCGTGTGGTGCGCTGGCGGTGCTAGTGCTGTGGGTGACCAGAGAGGGGAAGGGAGAGGCGAGGGAGCGCACCTCGGGTGACCATCGAGCGGACTGGAGGGAGGGGCGGTCGGTGGTGGAGCAGGTCGGGCAGACAGGGGCGATGGCGGCGGAAGGAGTGGACGGCGGCGGCGGCTCCGGCCATCCCCGTCCAAACCGAGGGGGGGAGAAGGGAGCCCGCGGTGAGGGCTTTCCATTCCCGCCCTCACCGCGGCCGGAGGGTGACGGCAACGCCGGCGATCGCCGGAGCCAAAAGGAGGAATTTTCGTTGAGGTGTTCAGTTACAGAGAAAAAAACTACAGAGATGAGGGAGATGGAGGGGAGGAAGAGGATGGCGGCGTTGGAGGAGGAGGGGCTCCTAGGGTTAGTGAGCAGAGGGGGTCGGTGGCTAGTCTTATGGTGGGGAGGAGCTTGGTACGGCTGGGCATCGAACGGAGGAGGGGGTGATCGGGTGGTGGAGAAGGAATCGTACAGAGGATGACGACATCAGGGAGGAAGAAGACAAGGGGGAAGGGGGTATGGGCCAAGGAAAGGTGGGCTGGGGCAGAAAGATGGGCCTTGCTGCTGCTCTCTCTCCCCTCTAGCTTTTATTATTTTTGGTTCCTTTTTTTTTGCTGAAATGAATTAGGAAGAAAAGGAGGGTTTTGGAGTTAGGGGAAATTTTAGGAAAATATTTTTGTTAGTGTTCAAAACAGAAATGTAGCATTGTCCCAAAACTTTGGATTATTAGCTTGACTTTTAAATTGGTAGTTGAATTTCAAATATTAGTTTGATTTGGAGTTTTTGGGAATAAACAAATTCTATTTGATAAGCTCAAGCAATTATGAGAAGATTGTTGAATTTAATTGTTTGCAATAAATTGATGTTTAAACCACAATTTGAAACATGTCAATTATGAATTGATTTGAAATTTAAATTGCCATTAGGGTGTTGATAAAAAGGAATGTTATTCACAAGCAATTTACATCAACTTCAACTATTGAAAACAATATTTGAATAGGGTGATCAAATGATTTTAATTGGAAACAAATGAGCACAAATGTTTTGGTTATTTCATAATTTCAAAAGTGGGTAGTGTTTGCAATTGAATTTGAAATAACATTGGAAGTAAGTTTGGATTAATTAAATTATTAAAAGCCATAATTTTAATGGTTGAACCTTATGGAAACAAATGATTGATTTGTTTTGCAATTTTCATAACTTTCAACATGGTTGTTGTTTGGAAGAAAATCATAATTGAATTTGAAAAGGGTTTGATATTAAATGAATTTTTGATAGAAACAAAACAATAGTTTTGAAATCACACTTTAATGGAAACAATTGATTGTTTTGATTTGAAATATTCATTTGGAAATTGTAACATCACAAGGATGAAACAAAAGGTTTGAATTTTGGTTTGAAATTCAAATAGAAAACAAAGGAAAACAAATGAAAACAGAGGAAAACAAAAGGAAAACAAGCAAAACAAATGCAATCAACATGATGCCATGATGCAAAACATAAAATAACAGAGAGCAAAACATTCTAATGGCTATTTTTCATACTTGGGATGTTACAAAACGCCCCCCCTTGAAGGAATCACGCCCCGAGATTCCTACTGAGAAAAGAAAAGGTCCGTATACTTCTTGGGAAGATCCTCTTGAACTGTGACACGTGAAACACAACGTGCACCTTGGATAGTTTTTCTGGAATTTCAAGATGATAGGCATTCCTGGCAACTCTTCTGGAAAGACGTCAGGGAATTCGCAAACCACCGGAACATTTTCAAGTAGAGGTAGAGGTTTTGTATCGAGGGTGTATAGTTGGATAGAACTTGATTCATTCGTAGAATAGATTATCTGGAATGTGGTGCTTCAGGAATGCTTCCTCGAAACAACCCCAGGTGATAGGAATGCCAGCTCTCATAGCCTGGAATCAACAACAACAACAACAACCTTTCTGGCCAGATAGACTTGATATTTGGGAAGTTTTGATTAGACGCCGGTAGAATAACTGAAGTGGGAAGTAACAACAAGATTTCAACGGACGAAAAGGATGTTGAGAAGAACAGGATATTGAAGCAACACCGGGAAAAACGAGACCAAAACACTCCTGAGGTACTACGGAAAACCCATCCGGGGTTCTAAAGGATCAATATCTACTGCTTAATGAATAGAGGATTTGCTTCCGGGGCTTACACGCCTCCGTTCTCAATCATGAGTAGGAAACATGATAAATCATGTCACAACCACCTCCATTCCTATGGTCTAGTAGATATAACCATCCTAGAGAAACCAGAATACGTGAAATCCTAACTTGAAAGTTTAGATGAGAAGAGAAAACAACGTTGCACTTCCTTACCAGAAAAGGGAGGGTGGATGGGGAAAGAAGAAAAAGAACAGAATTCCTACTCTCACGTTTCATTTTTTTCCTATATAGCTACAAAATAGTTTCTAGACTCAACTGCGACCAGTAAAAAGGGATCCTACAGGCAGACAGGCTCTGATACCATTTGTCGCACCCGGACTTCTAGGGGATACTCACAGTCCGCTAAACAGTAGATAGAATGGCTTACGGGGCATACCGGCACCCGCATCTCAATATGAGTAGGCCAACACGTAAACGTGTGACAACCATTCCCTACTATTCATCGTCTGCGCAAACCATCCCATAGAAATCCAGACACTTCTGTTGACGTACTTCAAAACATACACACATGGTACGTCAACGGCATTTGAACAACTGATATCACAACAGATCTCTATGACACAAAAGATTGAAATAAGTTGCAAATAGCTCTCACTAGAGCAGAGATAGCAAATACAATCATCCAGAGGACACATGTCCCAACATATCATCATTACATCACAGCGGAAGCATTCAACATGTCTGAGTACAGACAAGAACCAAATAGGCCTAAGAGGCCGGAAACAAACAGACGGAGCCCATCCACGAAGTCTCGGATCCTGCCCGGGTCCGCTATCTACTCGTCAGCAGTCTCGTCATACTCCACGTAGTAGCCACCATGTAGATCCTCGGAAACGTAGGTTTGCGGAAACCACAGCCCCAAAGGGGTCAGTACATAAACGTACTGGCAAGCAAGACTCACAGTTCACCAAAGTGTAACCCGTCAACACCAAGCACAGATGCTTTGGGTTCAACGGAAGGAAGGGGATATAAAAGGTGCTGCAACTGGCTGCTCTAACCAACTACAGAAACATACTACAACTTCCGGCTAACAGAAAGGAGATAAGATCGCTTATCGTAACCAACTATAGCTAACCACCAAACAAACCCATCCTGGATCTCGCCCCTTATCCAAAGAAGCAATCCGAGGATAACTCACACAGTTGGATTAATGATGTTTCAGATTATTGTGTCAATAAGCCTATTACTAGTCAAGTTGTTAATCATTGGGTGTAAGTTGTTAATCATTAGGTTTAAGTTGTTCTGAGTACTTGTTAGCCAGTACTTTCACCAAGTAGTCCATAACCGCGGAAAACACGGCTTCTCGAGAAGATTTAACCCTGCAGGGGTGCACCAATTTGGCCGTACACGTATGAATAACCCGCCAGATGGAAAGGCCCTTCCACCAAGCGGGGCACTCAACACAACTCAACTCTTCTTCGCATCAAGCCCAAAGCACCTTGGGCGCACGGCTAATCGAGCCCCGAAGAAAAGGGACCCTCATAGCACTCTAAGAACGTGTCCCCCTATATGCCGACTACAAAAGTTTCACCCTGGCCTGTGCTCGCAAAAACATGCATGCGGCAAATGGAAAAACACGAACTAAATGAGATGATTTGGACGAGATGCGAATCGAATCAAATTGAGGGGGGCGCCCATACTCGCTTCCCACATGCGGTTAGTGCGCTCATCATGGATCAGTAGACAAGACCCTTTTCCTATTAGGGTCGACACTAGCAGGCCTCAAAACCACACAGGGCCTCCTGCCGGTGCCTTATCATCAAATTGTTATTTAACAATAACATTAGCATGATTGATTGATTAAACAACGAGCCCCCAGAACATAATAGAAATAGTAACCAAAAGTAACGGGTAACAGACTCGAGCAAAACAACCTAAGCATGCTAGTAAGACACGGGCAACAAGCAAAAGGTTATAGGTATGGAGGTGAGGCAATATCAGGGTTAAAGGATACATGTGGTAGGTTCGTAACAGAAGCAACTATGCATAGGGCTAGCAGAATAGACAACGGAAAAGTATCGGTATCCAATGTTGAAAGGAACACGATGGTTCATGTGAGTGAATACTTGCCTGCAAACCCAGTAGCCTGGTACTGAGCTAAGATCCTTAGAAGGGGTGTCGTAAGTATCGTCGGTCTCAACGTCGTCGTGTATCCGAGAAGAAGCAAACAAACAATGCAGAAAGATAAACAATCAATAACATGGCATAGTGCACAAACATGGGATGATGCATGACCATTTAATTGATGCATCAAAATAAACTAGTTGACATGGTAACACAATTTAAATGGACCCATATGCAATTTGAGTTGCACATGAAAAGCCCAGGAATTATGGTTGAATTAATTGTTTTACAACTAAGCAACATGTGAAAGTGGATTAGCATGATGCATGGATGAGGAAAACAGCAAAATAACAACAATAGAAGCAATTGGAAATAAGGTTTACCAAGTTTAGAAATTCATTTATTAAGTTAGGAAATTTTGGTTCCTTAAAGGTGTCACACAAGCATTTGTTGTGTTCACCACTTTAAATTGTTCAAAACAGATAACAAAGTTCATATTTGAAAAGTACATCAAATTTTAGATGGATTACATGTTTCACTTGTTGAAAAAGTATTTCAAATAAATTATTTATGAATTAAGCAAGTTTAAGCAAGAATTAAATGAATTTAATTCAAACATGACCTTATTTGAATTCTTATTTGTGCAAAACATTGAGTGAAGTTCATATTTGAAAAGGTTATACTTTTGTGGTTTGAAAACATATTTTATATGTCCCAAAAGAATTTAATTTGATCAAGTTATGAATTTAACAATATTAAATGATTTAAACAAGGTTTAAATCATTTAACCAATTTTAATTATTCAAAACATGAAACAAATTTTATATTTGGAAAGGTGGTTTAATTTTGCATGGAAAACATATTTCATTTGTTGAAATTGGATTTAAAATGAGCAAGTTATTATTTTGGCAATTTTAAATGCAATAAACAAGAAACAGTTGCTTTCAGCAATTTAAATAATTCAAAACAGCAAAACAAATTTATATTTGGAAAGTACATGAAAAGTTGATTGGAAAACATATTTAGTTTGTTGAATTTGGAATTTTTATGCCCAAGTTATGATTTTTGCAAGTTTAAGTGATTTAAACAAGAATTCAAATGTTTTACCAATTTAAAATATTCAAAACAGTAAACAAATTTTATATTTGGATAGAACATTCAATTTGGGACAGAAAACATATTTAAAAAGTTAAAATTGGAGTTAAAATGATTTTCTTATGCAGTTTACAAGATTTGGTGCAAATCTGCCATTTTTATGAATCTAGGGACTTGGAAAATATTTTTACAGGGGCTAGAAATAATTAGTAGGGGCCTAGTGGTGATTACTGGGGTTTGTGCAGTACCAAAACAAATGGAAAAAAGATTTGGGTTTTATTGTGGGTGGGGGGACTCGAACCCCCCACCTGCTGATGCGCTCACAGGGTGCTAACCAGTGGGATGGGTGCGGATCTATGATGGAAAGGGGCCTCGGGGGTGGTTATGGTTCAGGCTGCGGATAGGAGACTGACGAAACTGCATCCAACTGAACAAACGCATCCTCGACAGAGGGATGGTCGCCGGCAGCGAGGGCTTCTCGCCGGAGGGGCGCAATCCGCGGTGGCCGTGTGGTGCGCTGGCGGTGCTAGTGTTGTGGGTGACCAGAGAGGGGAAGGGAGAGGCGAGGGAGCGCACCTCGGGTGACCATCGAGCGGACTGGAGGGAGGGGCGGTCGGTGGTGGAGCAGGTCGGGCAGACAGGGGCGATGGCGGCGGAAGGAGTGGACGGCGGCGGCGGCTCCGGCCATCCCCGTCCAAACCGAGGGGGGGAGAAGGGAGCCCGCGGTGAGGGCTTCCCATTCCCGCCCTCACCGCGGCCGGAGGGTGACGGCAACGCCGGCGATCGCCGGAGCCAAAAGGAGGAATTTTCGGTGAGGTGTTTAGTTACAGAGAAAAAAACTACAGAGATGAGGGAGATGGAGGGGAGGAAGAGGATGGCGGCGTTGGAGGAGGAGGGGCTCCTAGGGTTAGCGAGCAGAGGGGGTCGGTGGCTAGTCTTATGGTGGGGAGGAGCTTGGTACGGCTGGGCATCGAACGGAGGAGGGGGTGATCGGGTGGTGGAGAAGGAATCGTACAGAGGATGACGACATCAGGGAGGAAGAAGACAAGGGGGAAGGGGGTATGGGCCAAGGAAAGGTGGGCTGGGGGGGAAAGATGGGCCTTGCTGCTGCTCTCTCTCCCCTCTAGCTTTTATTCTTTTTGGTTCCATTTTTTTTTTGATGAAATGAATTAGGAAGAAAAGGAGGGTTTTGGAGTTAGGGGAAATTTTAGGAAAATATTTTTGTTAGTGTTCAAAACAGAAATGTAGCATTGTCCCAAAACTTTGGATTATTAGCTTGACTTTTAAATTGGTAGTTGAATTTCAAATATTAGTTTGATTTGGAGTTTTTGGGAATAAACAAATTCTATTTGATAAGCTCAAGCAATTATGAGAAGATTGTTGAATTTAATTGTTTGCAATAAATTGATGTTTAAACCACAATTTGAAACATGTCAATTATGAATTGATTTGAAATTTAAATTGCCATTAGGGTGTTGATAAAAAGGAATGTTATTCACAAGCAATTTACATCAACTTCAACTATTGAAAACAATATTTGAATAGGGTGATCAAATGATTTTAATTGGAAACAAATGAGCACAAATGTTTTGGTTATTTCATAATTTCAAAAGTGGGTAGTGTTTGCAATTGAATTTGAAATAACATTGGAAGTAAGTTTGGATTAATTAAATTATTAAAAGCCATAATTTTAATGGTTGAACCTTATGGAAACAAATGATTGATTTGTTTTGCAATTTTCATAACTTTCAACATGGTTGTTGTTTGGAAGAAAATCATAATTGAATTTGAAAAGGGTTTGATATTAAATGAATTTTTGATAGAAACAAAACAATAGTTTTGAAATCACACTTTAATGGAAACAATTGATTGTTTTGATTTGAAATATTCATTTGGAAATTGTAACATCACAAGGATGAAACAAAAGGTTTGAATTTTGGTTTGAAATTCAAATAGAAAACAAAGGAAAACAAATGAAAACAGAGGAAAACAAAAGGAAAACAAGCAAAACAAATGCAATCAACATGATGCCATGATGCAAAACATAAAATAACAGAGAGCAAAACATTCTAATGGCTATTTTTCATACTTGGGATGTTACACAACTTAATAACTTTATGAATACAGTGGGAATTACATCATACATGATTGCCTCTAGGGCATATTCCCAACAGTCTCCCACTTGCACTAGAGTCAATCATCCTGGCATCATATGCCTAGGCATCTAATGCCCATACCTCTCGTGTGCGCCTCATGCTTAGGCTGTGGTAGCGCCTTTGTCAACGGATCTGCAATGTTTGCATCCGTGTGTACTTTGCATAACTTGATATCACCTTGTTCGACAAACTGGCGAATGAGGTGGTACCGCATGAGTATATGTTTGTTCTTCTGGTGTTGTCTAGGTTCCTTGGCTTGTGCGATAGCACCATTGTTGTCACAATATACGTCCAATGGATTGGACGCGCCCAGAACCACACCAAGATCTATCAGGAGGTTCCTGATCCGAACAGCTTCCTTTGCCGCCTCTGATGCAGCAATATACTCAGCCTCTGTTGTAGATGCAGACACCGTATCTTGCTTGGAACTCTTCCAGCTCACAGCTCCTCCGTTCATTACGAACACGTATCCCGATTGCGAACGAGAATCATCTGAGTCGGTGAGATAACTCGCATCCGTGTAACCCTTTACACTGAATTCCTTATCACCTCCATAAACCAGGAACATTTCTTTAGTATTTCTCAAATACTTAAGGATGTTTTTAACCGCTGCCCAGTGGGCTTCGCCAGGGTCAGCCTGGTATCTGCTTGTAACACTTAGAGCATAGGAAACATCTGGCCTAGTACAAATCATGGAATACATGATGGATCCGATTGCCGAAGCATACGGGATCACACTCATCCGACTTCTCTCATCAGTTGTCGAAGGACACTGAGTCTTGCTAAGTTTTATGCCATGGGACATCGGTAAGAATCCCTTCTTGGACTCTTCCATTTTGAATTTCTTCAAAACCTTGTCCAGATAAGTACTCTGACTCAATCCAATGAGCCGCCTGGATCTATCTCTATAGATCCTGATTCCTAATATGTAAGTTGCCTCACCCAAATCCTTCATTGAGAAACTCCTTTCCAATGACTCTTTGGTTTCTTGCAACATCATGACATCATTTCCAATCAGTAATATGTCATCCACATATAAGATTAGAAAGTTTACTTTTCTCCCACTAAACTTCTTGTATAAACAAGAATGATGATCGCTCTTGATGAAGCCAAACGATTTGACTACCTCATCAAAGCGAATGTTCCAACTCCGAGATGCTTGCTTCAACCCATAAATGGATTTCTGAAGTTTGCATACCTTGTCAGCATTAGCTGGATCGACAAAACCTTCGGGCTGTATCATATACACGTCCTCAGTTAAATTTCCATTAAGGAAAGTCGTCTTGACATCCATCTGCCATATCTCATAGTCGAAATAGGCTACTATGGCTAACATGATCCGAATTGATTTAAGCGTCGCTACAGGCGAGAATGTCTCGTCGTAGTCAACTCCTTGAACCTGTCGGAACCCCTTCGCGACAAGTCGTGCTTTATAGACGGAAACATTTCCATCCATACCAATTTTCTTCTTAAAGACCCATTTGCACTCGACGGGTCTTGCACCGTCAGGCAGATCAACCAAATTCCAAACTTGGTTTTCATCCATGGACTTTAACTCGGATCTCATGGCTCCAAGCCATGACTCGGAATCAGATCCCACCATCGCTTCCGAATAAGTTGCCGGCTCATTACTGTCTAACAGTAAAACATCTCGAGCACTCTGTAATCTGGCAGATCTCCGTGGTTCAGGTGCTGTTACCGGTGTAGGTACCACGACCGGCTCAGCCTCCAAGGCGTTCGCCGACTCGCCCCTAGCCGGTTCCTCTCGAATTTCTTCGAGTTGCACTGTGCTCCCACTGACTTCCCGACCGAGAAACTCTTTCTCAAGGAAGACACCATTCCGAGCGACAAACACTTTGCCCTCTTCCCGGTTGTAGAAGTAGTACCCCAAGGTTTCCCTCGGATACCCCACGAAAATACACTTATCCGACTTGGGCGTGAGCTTGTCCGACTGAAGTCGCTTGACAAATGCCTCACAACCCCAAATCTTAAGAAAAGACAAACTTGGCTTTTTACCAGTCCACATCTCATGTGGCGTCTTCTCTACTGACTTTGATGGTACTCTGTTTAGTGTGAACGCTGCAGTTTCTAGACAATAACCCCAAAATGATAAAGGTAGATTTGTCCAACTCATCATTGATCGTACCATGTCCAACAAGGTCCGATTTCTCCGTTCCGATACACCGTTTCTCTGTGGTGTACCCGGCGGAGTGAGTTGAGGAACTATTCCACAACTCTTTAGATGGTCATCAAACTCATGGCTCATGTATTCGCCTCCACGGTCCGACCGTAGAAACTTTATTTTCTTGCCGAGCTGATTTTGTACCTCATTCTGGAATTCCTTGAACTTTTCAAAGGCTTCCGACTTGTGTTTCATTAAATAGATATATCCATACCTACTCAAATCATCAGTGAAGGTAATGAAGTACTCATAACCACCTCTGGCTGTCGTGCTCATTGGTCCACATACATCACTATGTATTAGTTCCAACAAGTCGGACGCCCTTTCACAACTCCTTGCAAAAGGTGTCTTGGTCATCTTGCCTAGTAGGCATGATTCGCATGTCTCGAATGACTCTAAGTCAAACGAAGTTAGAAGTCCATCATCATGGAGCTTCTTCATGCGCTTCCAACTTATATGACCAAGCCGATAGTGCCAAAAGTAAGTCATATTCAGATCATTTGGTTTCAACCTTTTAACATTTATGTTATAGACCGATTCACTATCAAGATTTAAAATAAATAACCCGTTCTGAACGGGTGCAAAGCCATGAAACATATCTTTCAAATATAAAGAACAACCATTATTCTTAATATTCGACTCATAACCTTGTCTCATCAAACATGAGGCGGAAATAATGTTTTGACTAAGAGCTGGAACATAATAACAATTATTTAGTTCCAAAATAAATCCTGAAGGTAAATGAAGTTGCATCGTGCCGACTTCCAACGCAGCGACTCTCGCCTTGTTGCCGACCCGAATATCAACCTCTCCTCTTGCCACGCTCCTAGTTCTTACGAGCCCCTGCAACGAGTTGAAAATGTGAATGACTGATCCGTCATATACCCAAGAACTATTAGGGGCATCAGCAAGATAAATGTCTATAACATTGCACACAAGTGTACCTGAGTCGGAAGTCATACCTCCACTCTTGGCCTTGTCAGCCAAATACTTGGTGCAGTTCCTCTTCTAGTGGCCATCCTGCTTGCAATAGAAGCAATTGGCTCCGGCTGCAGGAGAAGGCTTAGTCTTTGAGGGAGCACTCTGGACAGGGCCATGGGCGCTACCTCCTGACTTATCCTTCTTCTTCTTAGTCCAAGAACTCTTCTTGAACTTAGCCTTATTCTGCACCATCAACACTTGACTGGCGCCTTTCTTGATATCAGCCTCTGCCGTTTTGAGCATCCCATGTAATTCAGTGATACTCTTATCCATACCATGCATATGGTAGTTCGAGATGAACGGACCATACGCACTAGGAAGAGAGTTCAGAATTATATCAGTAGCGATCTCTTCGTTAATTGAGAAGCCCAACCGATCCAAAGACTGTATGTAACCAATCATCTTGATTACATGCGGACTCAGTGGATCGCCGTCTTTCAGCTTACAGCCAAGCAAAGCTTGAGAGACTTGATACCTCTCAGTCTTTGCTTGAGCCCGGAACATACTTTTGAGCCTTTCGATCATATCGTAGGCCTCAACATTTTCGAACTGCTGCTGCAAGTCCGGTTCCATGTGTGCAAGCATAAGACAGCTAATTTCCGTAGACTCATCTCTAGTCTTACGGTAGGCATTTGTGACAGCGACAGTCGCATCATCATCAGGCTCTTCTGGAAGTGGAGTTTCTAGAACATGTTCTTTCTTGTCATGTTTGAGGACTATCCTCAGATTACGATACCAGTTGGTGAAATTAGTTCCATTAAGCTTATCTTTCTCTAGGATTGACCTCAACGCAAAAGTGGACAACTGAGTAAGGTTGCTAGGTGCCATTGATCTACAACAGAAAATACGCTAAAACACTTAAGACATGTATTCATAAAAGAGCAGTCATATTAAACGCTTTAATACTTATGCTCCCACTAGAACCAACATCCCTCCGATGGTTGCTAAGTGATTCAAGATCCTAAATAAGCAAGCCGACTAGTGAGCTTTAGCATCACTGCTAGCCGTCAAGTGATCTAGGTAGGCAACACCTTGCCAATCGTATCTCTATACGACTCCTGTTAGTTGGGTGACATCACATGCCCCGGCTCCCAACCTACATCGCCCCGAGCCCCACAACCGTTGTGATGGACTCGTCTAGATTACCAAGTGCTTCTGCTTGTAAGAGTCCGACTCAAACCCACCTAACCGGAAAGAATTGGTAGCACCTCAATTTTATGAGCCCACTACCAAGAATGTTCGACTTGTGATGGTGCAGCACTGGCGGGGCGACCGACTAGACCTTCTTTAAGGGATTAAAGAATCTACCAACTATCTAAATAGAGGTAAATAGAGACATAACAATAACACAAATAAAGAAATTATAATGTGAAATGGTATGGCTCTCTTCATGGTGATCTCCATCTCCACGAAGCTTGTAAGTCGACTCGTGCCAACTCTTGTCATGTGCCATCTTACTTCATGTAGCCGACTTGTACATCGACTTGCATGCCACCGGTTTCTCCAACAAGCTACACTAGCTAGTAAATCAAAATTTACATAGAGAATCCGACACGCAGGCCGGTATACAATAAAATGACAGCACCTAGGCTCCAGCCGGCTGACAAAAAAAAACATGATACGCAGATCATGTATGGATTACACACATCACATGCACATAAGCCATACCATTCACAACTTCCTGCAAAAACAAGTTATACATAGAGACGATATCTACCGGCGTTGTGAAACTCGTAACGACATCTAAGGCGCTACGACAGGGTGAAGCCGGCGGTCCCGAATCTGATCCGTGTTCCGATTCGACTAAACTCTTTGATCTTCGATCGCCGCAACTGGATTTATGTGTCACGGTATACCCCGATGGCGGAAACCGACCGGTAGGGGTAAGTTGTTCCACGACCTTAGCAGTATGATCACGGAAAGCTGATCATCCATTAACCCTGAGTACGATTGATCCAATCAACCTTGTACAAAACCGATCTATCTCATAGACCGACCACCAAAACAGCAATTAGATCACATCTAACGCTAACTACATATCACATATGTACGGATCTAGGGCCTAATACCAGAAGCAACCGCTCTGATACCACTGTTGGGGCGCGTAGAGATAAACGAAAACTTTTCCTACGCAATGCTCCCAAGATCTAGCCGAGGTAGAAAGCCACGAGTATTACCACTAGACGCGCAGGTGCGGATTATCGGTGCAGCGCGTCGGAGCAGTGCAGTCCCACGATCCAGTCCGGCCGATCCAATCCCTCGAACGTCGAAGTGCTGAACGTACAGCACCTCTACCGGTATCCACATGTACGAGGAGGAGCTCCGACGGCAGACTGCTAGGTCTGGTGCGACGGCTGGACTGAGTGGGCTAGGGTTCCCAACGCATGGGAGAGTGGACTAACGTGCCCGCTGGGCAACCTGCGCCCCTCTTTATATAGCGTGTGGTAATGGGCTTCACAACACTTCTGGCCCATTCCCTCTGTGAGTCCGACTCACTAATTCAGTCCATTTTCGGTTCGGGTCCAACCCAACCAATATTTGCTCCCGCTCTTAAGTGTGCGACCCTGCAGGCTCATGGCGACTTGGACACGATTAGAGTCCGACTCTCAATCGATCAATCGGTAGCGGCTCCTAGCAGAACGTGCCGACTCCCAAGTCCCATTGAGTCATAACGACATACCTTTCAATGTGATATTCATCTTAGTCCCTTTTGCCTCATGATATACCTTGTCGAGCTATAGGCGATTTATCGGCATCCCTTAAATAGCTCAACTCTCTTCTCGATCTGTGACATGTGATTCATCTGACTAACTCTTAGTCAACCGACACAGTTAACACTTAACTGAGTCGCGCATGGCCATGCTTCCTGAATCATATCACTCGAGAGGGCCCAGAGAATATCTCTCCGTTTGGAGGGGCAAAATCCCATCTTGATTATCCACATCACGCAGCTTGCTTCTCATTCGACCCGAACTCTGCCTTTATAGTTGCCTTGTCACAGAACAACGTTTGACAGAACCTAAGTCGGTGATCCACAACTCGGATTGTGCGACAACCTCAGGTCTAAAGATTACATTGATTGAGACATGCAAATGACGACTTGATCGTTGCATCTCAATGTGGGTCAGTCCGACTTGCTAAACTCTTTAGACAAGTCCGTGAACGTTGGAATGGCATCACCATGCCCATGACAAGTGGAACCGTGTCATCATCCAACACTCACATTAGTCTAGGGTGTGTGTCCAGCACAACCTAAATGACCAAGGACAATCTAGTATGAACAACATGAATATATAGTTCCACAATCGAATCACATATTCAATGACATATATCAGATGTTCAAAACAAGGACAACTTAATAACTTTATGAATACAGTGGGAATTACATCATACATGATTGCCTCTAGGGCATATTCCCAATACCACTAACCCCGGGATGGTTCATGTGGTTGAGCCCTTTGGGGAAAAAACAAGGACCCTCAATGGAAAGATTGTCCGGGTATTTGGCCGTGCATTTTGGGCATTTGAGAAATGTGTTAGTGCTTTTGAACATTGTAGACCGGTCATCTCCGTCGATGGTACGTTTTTGACACGTCCATACATGGCCACTCTATTGGTTGCAATAGGAAATGATGCCAACAACCGTTTAGTGACGTTGGCTTTTGCTTTGGTGGATGCGGAGAACAATGTTAATTGGGTATGGTTCTCTCATCTTTTGAGCACCAAGGTATTGTTGCCTCAAAGGGAAATATGTGTCATCTCGGATCGCCATCAATGAATTCTAAATGCGGTTGATATTGGCATTCCCGGCCATGCGCTTTTGCACCATAGATGGTGCATGAGGCATTTCTGTTCGAAATTCTATAGGGCATGTGGTAGCAAGGAGTTGACCGATGATTTTCAAGATTGTTGTATGACTTTCTCCGAAAAGCGGTTTGCAAATTTGTACAGTAAACTGTTGGCTAATAGATCCCTCAACGCCGGTGGGCAAGAGTGTCTGAATAGGCACATTCACCTTACGAAGAAGTGGGCAAGAGCTTTTGATGAAGATGGCCGTAGGTATGGTCAAATGACAAGCAACATGGCAGAATGCTTCAACAAGGTTCTGAAGGGTGTGCGTGCTTTACCCGTAACCGCAATAGTTGAGTACACTTTCACCAAGTTAAATGAGTATTTTCTAAAGTACTCGGAGGAAACAGATAAGCAGATTATGCGAGACAACAATCACAGATACAAGTATGAGTTTCCTCCAAAGGTTGACAGTTTCATGCAATTTGAACCAAGGAAGTCAGACTCCCAAATAGCAACAATTTATGATAATGATGAGTTGATTTACCAAGTTAACGAGCCTGGAGGAACCACGGCCGATGGTGTCCAACATGGAGGTCAGGCGTTCAAGGTCTCTCTCAAGAATTGTGACTGCACATGCGAAAGTCCACGGTTGCTTCATCTAGCTTGCTCTCACTTGCTAACCGTGGCTCTTACCCTAAATGTGGATATTAATCACCCACTCACAGTTAGACATTCCAAATTCTCTATTGTGACGACCAAAAAAACATGGGCTCCTAGATTTCATCCATACCTTGTTCGATCACAATGGCCAGAGTATCATAGAATTCAACTATGGCCCGATCCCATATGGAAGGTGATCAAACGGGGAAGACGGAAGACAAATCATTTTAGGGGTGACATGGACGGTTGGGGCCGTGGTGGGAGAGAATGACGCAACGACCAATTCCAAGAGCCTCATGAGAGAACACATTGTGGGAAGTGCAACGTTGTGGGGCACAACTCAAGAAGATGCACCCAAGGAAAAAGAGCAAAGGGAAATGAAACAAGCACAAGACAACATGTTGGTAGCCAACCAATAAACACCCAACATGGTACTCCTAGCCAACCTTGTGCGGGTGGTCCTAGCCAACAAGCTTCTAGTAGCCAACAAGCTTCAACACAACAAAGAGTGAGCCAACAAGCTTCTACTAGCAACCAATAAGGTTGGCAAGCCGGCGTAAGCGTTGGACGGAGCGCTGAATGGTTGTGAGGGAGGTGTCAAATAAAGCATTGGAAATAAGTATTTAGGCTATCTCGTGGCAATCAAGTATTTTTTTAACCTTAACAAAGCCTCGAAATAGACTTTCGCCTTTTTCTCCACCTGGCGTGGTCGCCAACAATTCTTCGCTCTCACTAGCTTTTTTCTTTATCTCTGTGCGCTAGAGGAAAAAAGAAAAACACATTAGAAAAAAAGAATTGGTAAAGGTGGAAAGAAAAAGAGTAAGTTAAAATTACCACAAAGTTTAGCACATTAGAAAAATATGTTTGGTGGCCCTCCTTAACGATCTTGTTGTATTGGATTTGAGAAAGTTCGTCAAACACTATGGGCTCTTCCAATACCTCCTCCTCGAAAGCCGGTGGGCATATCTCCACGCCAGTATTCTCAAGAAACCAGCGAATGTAGTTGTTGAAAGCAATTGGGCAATGCTCCTTCAACATTCTCCTGCCCCATCCAGTCTTGTTAGCTTCCTCCACACACAGCTCAAATTCGGTTATATATTTTTTATGGTGTCTCTCCCAATTTGTCACCTTTCTCTGTCTCCTCCGGTCCAACCTGCATTTAAAGATACCAACACGGGAGTCATATCAACAAATAGAAACAAAAAAAGTTACGAACGAAACATATGTCATTTAATATTACTCATGAAGCCACTTGTATGTGTCCTTCCACTCTGGTGGGTGATCCTGAAACAACCCAAACTGCCTCAGAACGCGGTGTGGCAAGTGAAACTCAATCGCCCAATTGCATATCAACGGGCACCGCATAAGCCATAAAGCTTGTTCCGCCATGCACATTGGGTTCAAAGCATAAGCACCCAAGACACCTAAACTGTTTCCCCTCCCATAAGGCTCCCAATCCACCTGCAGCATAGCACGTCGACATCAATTAGAAGGAAGATAAAAAAACGTGAGCGAGTCATTTTAGGATAAATACTTACTTGCTCGGGAGTAAACGCATCCAACTCGTTCATGTACAGACTATACATGTTATCTGTATCGCTGTGAGCCTCCGGTACAATGTCGTACTTGTAAGCCCAAGTTGTGCGGCGTAGAGGGTGGTTCCCATATGCTGCCCAATCAACATAATTTATTTCTCTCGGATGTCCAACTGGTATACGATCCCAGCTCCACACAGAGAGTAGAAGCATAGAACCACCAACTACGCATTGGGCCGTAGTCCTACGACAAGCATCGTCCGGCTGCACATAATGGCAAGCAAAGTCAATACATGTTCAACATGGATATCAAGAAACATTATAATTTACCAATTTATTACCTGTCGATACAAGAAGGCAAGTGCAACACTCCCCCAGCTCCATCCATAGTCAAATATGGTCAACGCCTTAAGCCACATCCATGGGCGTTCCTCCCATTGCCGTCAGCAAACAAACACCTACTAATAACATACCACATGTACACGCGAGCGTACGTCTTCACCAAGTCGTCATCAGCTCCTTAAGGGCAATTTTTGTACTTCTCTACTATCCATGAGTAAGGAGCGCCGGCTTAGACTCTCCCTTTACTCGGGTTAGCAGGCTCCGGTGGAACATCACCAATAAGATCAAACATTTGTTGACGCCACCCTTCAGAATCGGTGTCCATAGCTACAGACTTCCCATCAATAGGAAGAGCAAGGATCATGGAAACATCCTGAAGTGTGACAGTCATCTCGCCGGTACGGAGGTGGAAACTGTGTGTCTCCGGTCTCCACCAGTCGATGAGAGCGGTAAGTGCACCCGCGTTGAAGTTTGGGGTCGACCGGCTAACAAGTTGGATGAAAGGGAGGAGCCCGGCCATCTCTATGTACACTGTGTACCGCTCATCATACGGCATCTCTTTGTGGCCGGAGACCCCATGATACCGAATCTTCAAAGGGTTAAGTTGCTGCAAACATACAAGTTAAATGGTTAGAACATATCAAACACATTTGCTAGAGCACGGAATTTGAAACATTAAAGTGCACAAATCATCATCTTACCATCCTCTTCTCCGATATCATATAGGACCGGTGTTTAACATCATAGAAATCATCGAGTAACCACACCATCCTACACATTTCAAATCATTGTGAGTATCCCACACTTTAATTGCATGAAAAATTTCCACACATTTTCATTGCAACAACCAAAAAAATCTAACATATAAATTTGGTTTATAAACTAAAATAACCTACTAAATTATTACCAATGAAAACTATAGCTACCCTAATGCTAAAGATAATTCAAACAAGTCACTATTCCATACCAAAATCAAATCCAACTAAAAACTAGGCTTCACCCGAAAATGCTATATGGAGGCCAAATCTGAGCAATTTTATGGATGAAAAGAGGGGATCGGAGGGGGAATACCTGGGCAAACTACTTGGGAAGCAAATCCCTTCACTTTTATTTCAGATGGGGATGAATTTGAGCAAGATTTAGAGAGGAGGAGGAGGAAACGCCATGGGGTTGTGCTCTATTTTCTTCAACTGGTTCGCTACTGGATACAGAGAGGAAGAGAGCGCGCCGTGCGCGACTTACTGACTCTATGTGTAGCAACTAGTACGAAGGCGCTACACATGCACGGCTCAGGCCAACCTGCCAGACGCCACGCAGGTAGGCGGCTGGCCCCACAGCGCCACGTACGCAGAAGTGTAGCGCCTGATTGGTAGGCGCTACATAGAAGGGTATGGCGCCTCCGTGTTGGGCGCTACAGAAAGAGGTTAGATTTCGAAAAAAATATCACCGAGGTGTAGTCTGTGAATTAGTTTCGAGTTGAGGTTACTGTAGTCCATTTTGCCCTTGGCATAGGCAGTCGTACGATGCTAGTTGCTGCTAGTTATCTAGTACATGTAATTATTGTTATCTTCACTCATAAAACTACACACAATAGGTCACGTGAATTAGAAAAGTTGAAAAAACTGAACCTTATAATTTGAATACATGTTTTTTACCAAAAATAAGGTGCAATCACAAGTAGTAGCTTGTAACGACAATTCATAATACCGACATAGAGAATCGAATCAATGTAGTTTTATATTTGCATAACAAATTTATTTATTTTTACAATAAGAAAACAAATAATATGTCTCACAATAAATACCAAAAACGATCGAAGCAAAACAACCGTATGTTTGTACCATAATTTACATACTTTCTCAACAAATAAAATCTTGTGTATCATTGCAACGAAATGGTCACAACAAAAGCACAAAAAGGCTAAAAAAAATATTATGTGTTTGTAACATATTTTTTGTGCGTTACAACCAATAAAAAAATGTAGCATCGCAGCAAAAATCTCAAAATAAAAGTGTCGCGGGTTCGAACCCCGTTTTCCCCGCCCGATCTTTCTTTCTTCCTAAGGTCATACCTCTGTACGCACTTGGGAATTATTTACTGCTACATCTGATGAATTCCACAAGTAAAGAAACAAGAGAAGCTAGCTAATAGTACGAAAAAACATTATTGTATGTCTGTAATCTAAATTTTGCACTTTTACAACAAATTAATATTGCTTATGTAACATCGCATTAAAAAATCAAAAACTAAAAAATGTCAAAACAAGTACTTTTGTAGAAAAAAATTTGTGCTTTTACAACAAATAAAAAAACACATATATATCATTGTAGCAAAACTCATAAACAAAAAAGCCTAAAACGGTCAACACAAATTTGTTATATGTTTGTAGCATATTTTTTAAAAATTTACAACAAAAAATATGCATCATTACAGCAAAAGCTCAACACTAAAATACCCTAAAAGCGATAGAGCAAATTTGGTTGACGCTCACACACCATGTCGTTGCTTGCAACGTCCCATGTCGGGAGCCTCGCAACATCGCGGATGACGCAACGGTCTCGCAATACCGTTGTGGTTCCTTTGTTGCGTTAGTGACTATTTGCACCATATAGGGTTGAACTACAACAAATGGTAACATCAGGTTACAACAGACGGTACTTCAGGTTGCAACAAAAAATGGTGGCCATAAAAAACAAGCCTAAAAAACTCTAAAATAACTAACGATGAGAAGGGTAGCTACGTGGTGCATGTAGCAAAAATTAACATGCAAGTGGTGCACCCGTGCATGCACATGAGTAGCCATTTGTTTTTCTAAAAAAAATTGGAGTAGTCAAAGTTGGTTTCGTCGTGCATGTTGCAAAATACTTGAGGCATGCACTAGTCCACTGTAGCCCTACGTGTCTACATGCTGGTAGGAATGGGGCCTAACGGAGCGGGCAGGTAAAGCACAACGATTTTCTTGAGAAATTAGCATAAAACTACCACTTTATAACTCAAATTTACTGAATGGTACCGCTTTACGCATATAGCACGTAAATCTACCATATTTTGTGCACGAATTCGCAAAAAAGACTGATTCACCATTGATCACGAATTGACACCAAATCTGACAGGTGGGGCCCATAAGTCGGAGCATTTTTATGAGGTGGACAGGGTCTGACTTGTCAGCCCAATTAAAAAAAACTAGCTAAAAATCAAAAATAGAAAACATGCGACGCCGGTACACATCTCCGCCGCCGTGGTCAATGAATCTGCCGCGCAGGTCGCCGCAGCACAAGTCTTTTTTTACTCTATTGGAAACTTTTAGTCCTCGCGTATTTTTTTTCTAAACCGAAATGTTATGCAAAACTGAGATTGTCCGTTTGGAGACAACGTATTTTTAAAGTATTCTTCAAATACTATAGTATTTAGAAAAACTAAAGTTTTAGATACTTTGAGGTGTTTGGATACAAGAAAAAACGTAGTTTTTCTTTTTTTGGAGTATCAGAAAAAGAGCTCGGGACTTCTTTTTTTCAGAACTGAGAAAGGGAGAAAATTGAGCTAGCTGCTAGCAGCGACTCGGATGTGACCGGGAGCCGTTTCCGGCCAGCGCTCGACCGCACACGGTAGATTGCAGCCCATGCACGGGCCACCTCACCCCCTTCGTCTCCGGTCTCCGACCATGATGGTATGAGCAGTATACTGACCTTGCCGCGTCCATCCCGACAGCGTTAAACTGGTGGCGCTTCACGCGTCACTGATGGCCACCCTACCGCCCTCTACTACCGTGTGCCAAAGCCCCATGCGCGCGGCTGTCTCCGGTGCCCCCGCGTTCGTGGTGGACATGGTCAGCATGCCGACATGAGAATGAGATGTCGCCATGGAGCTAGGCGTCCCGTGCTACATGATCTTCACGTCTCCGTGGATGATGATGTCTCTATACCGGCACCTCAGGTAGCTCGACGTCGGGATCGTCAGGCAGTACAGTGACGAAACGGAGCCAATCTGGCTGCCGGGCTATGTGCCGACCTACACGCATGGATTCAAAGCTCGTCTGCCCGAGCAGCCTCACGTACGCCTGGTTCATATGTCCATGGCCAAGGACGCCGTGAGAGTCAACAGTGCAGCAACCTGTGCAACGGCTATGCATCTACACTTCCAGCCGGTAACACTCTTCAGTTTAGAAGAAAAAAATGAGCTGCCAAACTGAGCCTAAAATTTAACTTTACATCAGCTCTAGAATATGACACCGGCTACAGGGTATCCGGACATCTAACTTAACAGTAGAGGGAACTTTCCCCATGATGTATCTTTCAATGGCTATAAGACTTCTATCGGTTTCCATCAACACCTGACTTGTCGTTGGGAAGCAGTCACCGGGTTTACGGGCAGAAGTTTCCGAACATCTACCAACAATTTCTTCGTCTTCCGGTTCAAATATGGTGTCCAAGATGATACACTCCAACGATGTTGCATTCTCTAGAATATAGCATGCTAGCTGAACCATGCTCCTTGCAGAGCAGAAGCCAAGGATAGTCAAATTCTTTAGGCTCCTGTGCTTGTGTTCAGGAATTTGCCTCGTATGTAGGGCATCCACAGAGATCGAGTCAAAGTCCATGTCATCCTGACTTACCTGCATCAAAACCGATCATTCTTATTTGGTTCATCACACGTAGTACATACATAGCTTGTCTAGAAGAAGAGTGACTTACACCCAAGATGAAAGTCTCCAAAACAGGAGAAGCATCGAGATAATGAACCAAAGACAAATAATCATATCCTCGTGAAAAATCTCCATCAAAATAAATTACCAAGTGCTTGAGGTGGAGGAATTTGGCAGCTGTGATCGGTGTATTAACTGTCTGCAAAACAGATACCTCATATTAATTGTAACATAGGGCATTGTGTGCACGAGTACCGACAGAAGTGATCACACTCACACAGGTGGCAGGTATTTAATAACATTGAGTTTGAGATTATACCTCGCAATCTGAAGACAATGTAAGATATTCAACGTTTGGCGCAACATATGGAAGCTTGGTAATGGAGGACCAGAGAAAGTTGGACCCCTCTGAACAATACATATTTAGCTTCTTCACTTGCAATGATTGTCCAAGAGAGAGCTGTAGTAGATCACCAGAGAAATCGAAGGTGGATAGGTTCGGAGCTTCGCTCTCAACCATTTGCAGCTCACCGTCTGAAGTTACAGTCAGGCAGCTCAATCGCTCCAGCACGCGAGGTACCTTCAGGCAGATTATTTCACTGCAATACCACAGTTCCAACTGCTGCAAAGCAAGAGAATTGGAAAGAAGGCGCCCTAACTCTCCCTCTGTAATACCCACACGGCCC
The DNA here is from genome assembly GCA_028641055.1 of Alopecurus myosuroides. Taxonomy (NCBI): domain Eukaryota; kingdom Viridiplantae; phylum Streptophyta; class Magnoliopsida; order Poales; family Poaceae; genus Alopecurus; species Alopecurus myosuroides. Next base: position 76,857,328 of record CM054063.1, read on the forward strand.
AAATACAACGTTGTCAAGTTTCTCAAGAAACCAAGGCCAGCCACAGGACGGAAGACACACTGGGTGAGCCGAAGATGGCGTAGTGAGCTTCCTCTCTGACTAAATAGAAGTGAGCATGGGAAGGTGTACCCTCCTTCTTTGTATTTTAAAGGCAGAAGAAGGGTGAGTTCTTCAATCCCCGGTGTAATAGCAATCTCAAGCCAACTATCGAGATCACAAATACTGGGATCCAGATAACCAAACATATTAACCTCGAGTATCTTCACTCCAGTGCCCGAGTGGTTTTTCAGAATTTGGTCAACTTTGCTAGCGAATGTACTTGCTACTTGATCCTTTCCACATTCATTTTGTTTAAAGCCCAGCGTTTTTTCACTGAAGATGAGATTTGGACGGTGTCTCCATGAATGTAGGAATGCGTGAGATACACAAGCAGAACGGGCAGAATCTTCCATTGGCATCAGCGAGAGTATATTGCACCAGATGTCCTGCAAAAGCATTGAAAGATGGTTGACAAATGGTTACTACCACAAAAAACATAGCGTCATATGGAATAGCATTCTACCACAGCTGCTCTGTGCATGTTTGCGTAGAAGTTGATGGTGCAGTGGATACTGTTGCCTAGTGTGGCACGTTGGTCATATTAAACCAGAGAAGTTGGTGTGGACCCTGTCAACACGGGCTGGCGCACCATTCGTCTTAAAAAAAATCGGCATATCTCCCTCTTTTGGTACAGAAAAAAATAGAAGTGCATTTTACTCTTAATAAGCACTTGTATAATGGTCTCAATGCAACTAAAATTCACCTAGATTGACGATCACAACAGCAAAGTAGTAAACTCAGTACTGGAAGTTCTGCTCACGAAATTTACTTAGCTACCAAACATAGTCACCATACCAATTTGTGCAGTTAGAGCAGCCAGTGATATTGTACTTGCATATACAGTAACATACCTCTGGGAGGTTTAGCCCTGAATCTCTCAATCGTTTACCAGAAAGAAGAGAGCTATCATCTTCTCGGCGGAGCAGTGAGTCTTCTCTTTCGGAAATAGAAGTAATTAATCCATCTGCAACACATCCATCACGTATGGTTACTCCAAGGATAATACAGATAGATAATATAAGGCGGGCACATAACTGGAGGTTACAATTTAGCCAAAGATTGCACAAAAAATATAGGCAAATTAACACAAAAGTTATATAATATAAAAGTATTTCCAATATAGCATAACTGTTCAAATTATGGGGGTTCGGCAATTTGCTCGGGCTTGTGGGGCTTGTCCCCTGGCTCAAGAGTGTGGCAAGTCACACCGTGGTGGACAGACTTAAGGGTGCACGTCCTTGATCCTCCTCACCATGAGGCACATTTAGCGGCTTCGAACGACTGTATCTTCAACATGGCCACGCCAAACTGTGCTTAGCTAGTGGAATCGATCTTGCGCGAGACTATACTGTCGATGCTAGCAGGTGTCAAGGCTCTCAGCCATCTACCCCAGCATGCATGCAAGGACCACTGGCAAGCAGTAGAGGAGGCTCCCAGTTAGGTGTATAGTTTCTTTGTTATTCTTTTGGTTTCTGTTGATCTTGGTTCTGTTTTGTTAGAGGCTAGTCTCTTTTGTTTTGGTCTTTGTTTTTATATGCATTGTGTCAGATGAACTTCTAATACAAAATGACGCACATTAGGGTGTGTGCTCAAGAAGAAGAAAAAGGCTCTACAAAATTATTCTCATGATGCAGTTTCGTCAAGTCGGGATTTGAGGGCGCTGCAGATACATCCGAGGCGGTGATGCTGATTGAGAGCCTCCTCTGATTTGCAAGGCGGTGACTGAAGAACTCGAAGAATCTATGAAAAAACTGGGAGCCAAGAAACAAAAAAGATGCTGGGAATAGAGGTCTCTTGCTCAACGAAGAAGCACCGGAGACGATGTTTATTTCTTGCATAGTAGATCATGGGTGCTAGCGGGGATCCCTGTTGATGCAGGGTATCTTTCTACTTCTTGTTCGCGCTCTAAAAACTTGGTTTCTGGTAAGATCTTTTGCACATTGTTTGTGTAATCTCGTTATCAAAATCAAATGCAATGAAGTCCTACGCCAAGGCGTTACTTTGGAAAAATGGAAAGCGTCTTGAATATACATGTATTCAAGGCGTTACATCGTTTGTGTAGGAACTTTGGAGGATTTTGATGCATAGGAATTTTTCCTATATACGAGATTGTTTGATTCATAGGATCGGAATCCTTAGAAACTTTTCTTAAGGATTGATTGTACTACTTTTTGGAGGAAAAATTTCATCCACTCAATGTCTCAAACCTATTCTTACAAAACTTTGTACTCCTTAGAACATTTTTTTTTCAGAGATATCAGTTTTTGAGTAGTACAAATTCCTGTAGTTTACAGATCTGGTAAAATTCAACGGTCGTCATACTCTAGTCCTGCGTTTTCTTTTTATTCCCGTGTTTTAAGAACACTGGATCAAATGGCCCTAAAGGTACCACCTTTACACATAATATTGTTAAATTGCTCAAATCTAAAATTTGGAATACGAGGCCAGGGAGTCTGCGAGCAGGAAGTGGAGCAGGGAGGCTTACCACGGGCTTGGAGTCTGCGACGGCGCTGTCTTTCCCGCTGCCGGCTACTCATGAAACGCCTCAGCGCCAGCATCCCCATGATTTCTCACCACCACGAACTGTACCTAACCAGATGGATCAAGTCGAGAAATCGAGGAGTTTTCCGCTGGATCTACCCCTCTTCTCTATCAAGAAGTGCAAACTGCGGGACGGGAGGATGTCCGGGCAAGGAAATCAATAAGGCACGAGCCGCCGGTGGGGAGGAGGAAACCGGAAGGGAAGATGACTCGGGCTGGATTTAGTCGCACCATCCGAGCTCTGCCGTTTCTGGCGACCTGGTCAACGGGGGCACATGCCTGGCATGGCCCGGCACACATTGGCCCGTGAAGTAGGTGGGTCGTGACATGCCTGGCATGCACCAGCTGAAGACGGGCCGGGCCGTGGCCCTTTTAGCGTGTTAGTTCTATTTTTTTCCTGTCTTTTGAGGTCGTCAGAGACAAAGGTCTTTCGGATCGAATGCGGGGACGAAGGCCGGAGCAACGCCGGGAGGATGAGGTGGCGGGGACGGAGCAATGGCGGAAGGACGAGGTGGCCGGGGACAGAGGCCAGAGCAACGGCGGGAGGACGAGGTGCTCGGGACTAGATCGGGGCAGTGGAGGTGCTCGGGACGGGATCGTGGAGGGCGGCGAGCCGACGACCTGGTGGCGGGGAAGAGGAACGCGTGCGTGACGCTGCCTCTCGGCGGCGGACCAAAGCAGGAGGCGAACGGAGTTGGATCAGAGACGACTAGCTAGTTGCACGATGCTACGAGAAGGATGGAACAACAAGGACTGAACGAGTCTAGTCGTGGTCGTGGACTCGTGTCTGTCAGTCTGTGTGCCAACCCGTAAACGGGCCGTGCAGTGCCGGCACACGTACTCGGCCTCGAGGACCCAGCACAGCATCAGACGGACCACATACTGGGCCAGGCCCCTCATGGGCTATGCTGGTGGGCTCCGTGCCTGCATGCGAAGCCCGGCCCAGACGACAAGGATCGCCGCACGGGAGAGATCACAGTGTAACCACCTGATGTCATCCCCGATGGAGGGCTACATAGTCTTTTCGCTGTCAAAACTCAAATATATGAGAGAATTCCTTATTTGATCCTTATTTAAAATATTGTTTCTTATTTGGTCCTGAAAAAAATATTTTTTCCTATTTGACACCTTAACTTCATTTTCTTCCTAACATGGTCCTATAGTGTATTCTAAACATAAATGAGGATGTAAGAAGACTCTTGTGTCCCTGATGATTTTTTTTACCAAAATTCATAATAAAGGTTGAAAATAAGCATAGTTACATTCTATGCCATGTTGGTTCTACACAATATTATTTTTAAAGATATATATATATGTAATATTGCATTCATTTTATAGAGTTCATTGTCTATTTTAAATTGGTGCAAATAGATACATTTTCGATAATTTTTTTGTGAAATACAAATGCTAGAAACATATACGTACCAGTAAGCTAGCTTTTAGAGTTTTGGCAACCCCAACTGAGAAAGTACGTACCATGCATGCATGCAGCTGATCGATCGATCGGGTCACAGTTTGAACTAGCTAGCTCATTTAAATGCACATAATCCAAACAGTTATATCTCTTAAATAGTTTATCAAAATTGTATTTTGTTCGCACCATCATGATGTGTATGACGAACTCTATAAAATGAGTCTAATATCACATACTGTATAATTTTTTCATAAAATAAATTATACCTCGTGGGACCCACACATCACAGACAAAAATAATACGTGAGGTAACCAAGAGACTCATTTTCGGTTGCTGGTCCTGCATTAAGCATGCAGGCAGACAGGTCTATGGCACGTCCATCACCGTTCACCAGATAAGGGATTCGATTACGCATGAACTCGTTTTGTTTGTAGCAGTTGCAGGGTGTGGTTATCACGGCTGAGTATTCTACCTGTTTGTCATTTGTTTTTTTGGCCGTATCAAACAAAACACGAGCGTTATTTGTGAAGCCGCGGGATGATCGTCACGTATACATGGCGCACGGATGGGCGCATGGCTTGGGTGCAGGCAAGTCGCGTCCCTACCACTCCAACGCACGTGTATGTACACGTAATTACTGCTAACGTATTTAATGGTGATTGGATCAACCGCTGTAGTTAAGGCAGATTGCTGCTGATTGGTCGCTTAATTACTCCTCATTGATCGTTAACCGATGGGAAAAACCGTGCGGGAAAAAAATATCGCGGGGTCAACGCGTGCAGAAAAAAAACAGCATGGGTGAGACGAAGCGACGAGCGAAACCAGAGGTGGATAGAATGAGGAACCAATTTCTCTTTTTAGGTAGTAGAGATTTTGGTTATTTACTAGTAGAATCTAACTATGCTTATTTTCAATTTCTATTATGATTCTTGGTTTAAAAAAATCATCAGGGGCAAAAGAGTCTTTTTACATCCCAATTTGTGTTTAGAATGCACTATGGGGTCATGTTAGGAAGAAAATGAACTTAAGGTGTCAAATAGGGAAGAAAATATTTTTGAGGGCCAAATAGGGAACAAAATTTTAACTTGTCTAGTGTAAGAGAGAGAGTGTGCCGGGGAGTGAGGGTTGGACCGCGACTTTCAAATAAGCAGCTGCTAGTTGTGAACTGCGGAAAACCTGTCTTAGAAATCTGCTCTAAGAAGTTGAACCATTTGGCAAACTGGCAGCTATTAGTGATGAAAATTCTGATATGCCCCTTAGGATATTGAGAGCCTGTTTCAATATTAAATTACCGATGCTTGCGGAAAACCTGTCTTAGAAATCTGCTCTAAGAAGTTGAACCATTTGGCAAACTGGCAGCTATTAGTGATGAAAATTCCGATATGCCCCTTAGGATATTGAGAGCCCGTTTCAATATTAAATTACCGATGCTTAAACTAATTCTAGAAATAGAAATAAAAATCGACTAATTATCGATAGTGAGCCACATGAGCTCTATATATTCAAGCTATGTTGCTTGGACCCAAATCGTTTTTGCTATGGCTAATAATACTTTTATGGTTACTCTAAGTGTCATTAGCAACCACTTTATATTATTGTAGACCATTAATTTTACAATTTTAACTACCTTTTAACTTTCAATTTTTAACTTTGAACGATCGTAACCTTTTATATTAAATCAAAATCATAAGATTGAGAAAACACCCACAACGGTAGAAAGTGACTAATTTCGGGGATTAAGAACATCCCAACTACGGACCCTAAAAACGGACCTCAACTGTTCGCGGACACCCCGGACGTGTTCGCGGACAGTGACCGGGCAAACTCAAATATGCGCCGATACAACCACAAACCCTCCAAAACCTGACCCCAAATCCATACTAAGAATGCGACGTCCATAGTTACGGAATTTGAAGATAGTTCGACCGATAGGTAGTTCGACGGAGTTCGACGGTTACAAATTCAGGACTGACTGATAGTTCGACTGACATAGTTCTTGGGAACTCGGGCGGAGGATCAGAGCGTGGGACTCCGGCGAGCCGCTCTCTCGAGAGGATCAGATCGTGGGACTCGGGCGGGACGCTCTCTCGGCCGCTTCACGTTCTCTATGTCACGCGCAGCATGCCTTCTGAGCGTCGACCTCCATCTTCTGGGTGTCGCCATCTTCCTTTGCTCAGTCCGCGTCTACCATTTCGCGTTCTTTCTGTTGGGCGCGTCGTGCCATCCTACCCTGGGTCTCCGCTTCGCACATCTTCCTCACCTTCTTGGACGTCGGCATGTAGTCGACGAACAGAGAATCCTTTAATATTTCCCAACAACGAGCGAGATACCATTTCGACGTACGCGGCCAGTTTCCACTGAACATTCGGATGACATCATCCTCCTACCAAGTAGAAGAGCAACTCCACAAAATGTACAATACACTGTAAAATGTAATATAGATTTGTTGGTGCAATGAAACGTACACATCCAACTTCGGCATAGTAGCCGGCAAACTTGTTGATGGCGGCTTGATGCGACCATCTATGGCGGAGAGATTGCTAGGTGCGTGATATGCCCGAATACAAATTTAACATTTCATGAACTCTCCGCCAGAACGAAGAAAAGCCGAAACGGCTTTCCTCCACCCAAGACAACCAAGTCTGGCACAACAATACATCCTCTTTCTCGGAGAATCGGGAGCCTCTACCGCTCTATGGAGCGAAGAAGCTAACTTGAGCTACAATGTGCACACACTACTAAAATTTACACTAGAGCGGAGCAACATACCTGAAGCGGAGCTGGCGCTGGGTTGCCTCTGTCTAAGCTGTACTCGAGCCATCCGCGGGCTACACACGGTAGAATCCCCGACCAAGCATTGGCCGGCGGCAAGGAAATATTCTTCTTCTTCCCGCTTTCCCGCTTCTTCTCCGCTTGATACGTCCTCCACCTCTACCACAAGGGCATCCTAGTACATCTCATGCGCAGATCCGCTGCCGGAACCCGACATTGTCTACGGTGGTCGGCAAAGAGAGTGGAGTGAGAAAGGGGATCAGATGATACTAAGCTGTGGTTTGCTCTGGAGTGTGGAGTGCGGGGGATATATATTGGGTTTGGGTGGGCCGATTTCGACGTGGCGGGATATCCGGGCGCATCCGGATGGCCCCAAACTCTCCCCACATATGGCCTAGGTTTAGAGATTGCCGGATAGCCCGGACGTTTGGGCTCACTTTGAGGAGGCGCTATAGTAGCGCGCGCTAAAATGACTTTGCTGCGCGTTTTAGCGTTTACATCGCACATGGCGAGGTAACGATTTCAGAGGTCTTATAGAATTGTGCACGTCTGTGGCGGCGGTTTACGAGGCGCTGCAAAATAGTGCGCGTGCGGCGGCAAAAACCTCATGCAAACAAACACATAGCACAAAACAGATCAAACAAAGAAAAAAATATTATAAAAAAAATAATTTCATTATTCTCGCAATACAAAAAAATAGTACAGAACAATAAAAATAATAGTTCATGGAAAATACAACAGATTGTTCTTCAAGTAGGTCTCAATTAAACATACAACAACATAGAAACTATTGGTTTTGTTGTCCATTCTATTTCCACCACTCCTCGTTGATATCTTCTTGAAAATTATCATGCATATCGTTCTGACGAATGGAATAACATGATGCAGTAAAACAGGCAACTCTCTCTTCTCTCCTTCTCACTCGGGTTCTCCCATCAACTCGTAGAAGGAATAGTCTAAATCTTGCCCACACTCGTTATTGATGATCATGTTATGCATGATCACACAAGCTGTCATAATGTACTGATACGTCCATTTTGCATCACTGTTTTATATTGTTATTTTCTGATATTCATTGATATATTTCATGTTATGATGCATCACTTATGCTATTTTATCTTATTTTGCATGTTTTATAATTTTCGGAGAATAAACACCGGGACTAGAAATCTGATGGAAAAAGCACCGTCGAGATACTCTATTTCAGAAGATCAGAAGAAGAGGGGGGATATCGGAGGAGTCTTAGAAGTTCTGAGGAGAAAGTCAGCCAGAAGTGCACCCGGAGGGGGCCACCTGTGGCCCACACCACCAGGCGGTGCCCCCTCCCTCTAGTCGCGCCTAGGGGTGGTCTGCCCCCTGGCCCACTCGTGGGTGCCCCTTTCGCGTACTTGACCCCTAGGGAACGATAAGCCCCAGAACATCATTGAAGAATTATTTCGTCGCCGCCTCAGGCGGAAAACAACACAGAGAGAAAAGCTCCGTTGAGGATATTCCTCCCTGGAGAGGGGGAATCATCGCCATTGTCACCGTCATCGCTCCGGGCATCATCAAGATCGTCATCATATTCATCATCACCACCAGCACCATCACCCTCATCATCCACCTTCATCCTGTTGTAACAATTAGGGGTCTCTATCGTTGCTCTTCACTAGATCTCTCTCCCGGTGTGGATTACTTGTTAGTAGTTGATGCTTGTGAGATTTATCGGTGTTTACACTTTATGACCAGATTTTTATTATCCATTATATCACCTCTGATTATGATCCATATGATGTCTTGTGAGTAGTTCGTTTAGTTCTTGAGGACATGGGAGAAGTCATGATGTTAGTAGTTGATTTATATTGAAGTAATATTTTGTGGTTCGGTATTTAAGTTGTGGTGCTATTCTTCTAGTGGTGTCATGTGAACGCCGACTACATGATACTTCACCTTTATGGGCCTAGGAGGATGCATTGTGTATTTGGATACTAATTATGGGGTTGCCGGAGTGACAGAAACCTAAACCCCCGTTAAGAAATCAATGCACGAGGGAGCGTAGAATCACATAGTTTTAAGACTGTGGTTAGATTTATCTTAATTACTTTCTTGTATTTGCGGATACTTACGAGGGGTGTAATCACAAGTATGTATTAGTCCTACTTGGGAGGTGCATTAGCATAGGTTCACCCACATAACACTTCACGAACAAATAAATATTGATCAACTGTAAGGAAGCGAAAGCACTTGACGAAATTCTCATGTGTCCTCAAGAACGTTTGGTAATCATAAGTAGAACAACCGGCTTGTCCTTTGCTCTCAAAAGGATTGGGCCACTCGCTGCAATATTATTTACTGTCTTTTATTTACTCGCACTTTATTTATCTTCTATATCAAAAACCTCCAAAAACCCGTTTGCTAGTGTTTACAGTGAATCCTCTATCCAACCTGTTTGTCAACACCTTCTGCTCCTCGTTGGGTTCGACACTCTTATTTATCAAAAGTACTACGATACACCATCTATACTTGTGGGTCATGAAGACTATTTTCTGGCGATGTTGCCGGGGAGTGAAGTGTTATTGGTAAGAGAATTTTTTTACTATGAGTGTTGTTTTTATTTCTGTTTGCGTATTTATTTCATTATGGAGAATACTTTTGGTTCTCTGTTTACGGGTACTTCTACCATTACTGCTAGGGTAGTAGGTGACCCGTTATCTACTAGATTAGATCCTTATAAAATACATATAAAAATTGTTGGACATGTTATGGATAACTGCTATTATGGTGATGGAACTGTCCATCACGGTGATCATTTGCTCTTTCTACATGAATTATGCGAGTTATTCAGGTGTGCAGGTATTACAATGGATCAAGTTAAAAGAAAATTATTTTCTTTATCTGTCACGACCCCGGACCCAGAGATATACATACTGTTATGTGCTCCTAGCCATGGACTCACAAGGGCTTCAGGGTTACCAGCCCCGGCCGCAACAAACAACGGCAGGCAGACTGGATTCATCGGCACGTAGTCCGGATCCCCAGTCTACTACTCCTTGTATCCATGCTAGTCATAACCAACTATGCATATCAAAGCGTCCACGAATCGAATGAAAACTGAAGGAAACGGGACCAAAGCTATACAGAGATGCTATGTGTCCAGAAAGTGCAACAACAATCGAGGGTTACTGGGGTTACCTCGCCCCAGGCCGATCAAATCGACAGGCGGGCTCGGACATGGATCATCGGCTCCACAACCCCTCGACTGCGACAACTATGCAGGCATAGCCAAAACTGTATAACAATGAGCTCGAAACCAACAACCGATCAAAGCAGTACTCTAAGCATGAAGCTTTATTAACAGGTGTTACTAGAGTATAGCTTACAAGAAGAGGTCACACGACCCAACATTACATCAGACAACAGAAGGCAAATTATGTTGCTAATAAACAAGAACCAAAAAGGCCTAAGAGGCCGCAACATAAGGCGACGTCCCAGCCCATAGATTCCAGGCTGCTACCTGGGAACCCCAAACTACTCGTCGATGTCCATGTTGAAACACCACCGATGTGAGATCTTCTCCTGAACCAAAATTAAGCAAACCTGAGTACGGGAGGTACTCAACAAGACTTAGTTAACCTATTATATATCTGCTATTTCGAAAAGGTTTCATGAAGGTTATTTGCGTAAAGCCATCTTTGTTTTGCAAGTTGAGGAAGGAGTAGCACGTCTCATGGAATATTTTGAAAACAGATGAGAAAACTACTCAACTACTGATATCATCATCTTTTAATCCACCAGAACATATCAGCACCTCGTGCTTCAAAGATCACCTCCTCCAGTTGTTCCACACTATCTCATGCTACAAGGTAACCCCTCTCGGCATCTCCGAGGAGGCATCCTTCAATCGTTATCAGCAAGTTTTAGTCATTCCGTTTAAGTTGTCTATGATCACAGAATCCGTCACCAAGTCGTCTTTAACCGCAGACACGGCTTTTCGAAAAGATTTAACCCTGCAGGGGTGTACAACTTTACCCACACGTACCAACCGACTCTTAGTGCCAACAGGGTTAGCACTAGTACGGGAAGTGCCGGCAGAGGGTGGTCGATTCCCAGCCTTTACCTTGTCGAACCATATCCATGAGTCAACCCAAACAGGTCCACCCCGTCAACAGGGAGTTGGCCACCTCCTGACGGCACCTGTTCTGTGAGTCGGGAACAAGATCCGTGTACGTCCATCACTTGTCCCGGTCACGACCTAATTTTCTCCAAAACATTTTCCGACTCACACGCAGATGGAAAGCTCAAACTACGTGGCTCATGGATAAGGTTAAACAAGTTAGTCAGCCGGGCGGGGTTCATCGGCCCACGTGTGGCTGTACGCTCAGTCTTGGCTCGAAGGCGAGAACTCGCTCCTAGGGGCATGAACAGGACAAAACGCCACAACCCATTGTGGCCTCACATCCATGCCGTGATTAGTCAAGTTATCAAAGGTAACTCAAATCATAAACACCTGACATGGTAGATTCACGCATTGACCGGAATCATCAACTAGGCATGGCTAAGCAAGTCTCACAAGGTTTAGCGGAGCGCGCACAAATAAACCTATAGCTGCTAGGTGAAGTGGATCAGGATATCTAGGTTATGCAGTATATAGGAGAACTCTATCTACTAACATCAAATAGTTTGGAACCGAATGCAAAGTACGAGATTCAAATCACTTTGAAATCATATATGAGCAGATAAGAGGTTATGCTTGCCTTGGTTATAAGAAAACCAGATAAAGTCTTCAGGGATAAGTGCTTGACTTGTCGGTTAAGATCAAGTATTCGTCATGGAGTTGCTGGCCTTCACTTCGGAGTCGGATTCTACCGAGGGGGAAAACAACACCGAAAAGAAGAACACAATCAACCATGGCATCGATGCAATGCACATTATGTATGCATGAGCAGATTAATGCACTGAAATAAAGCCCTAAGCATGATCGTTGGGTTGCTAGGGTTCATATGTCAGTTATGAAATTTTACTGAAAAAGTCCCGAAATAGACCCCGGAGGGGGTTTCGGGCGATTATGGAAGTAAGTACAATTTTAAAAGCTCAAAAGAGTTTGTAAACATCATAACTAGATTGTACTTGTCATTTTGAGCAATTTGGTATATAACTTTTAATTTTCTAATTTTATTGAATAAAAACTTATTTTCCTATTTTTAAATGATTAAACAAATTCAAATAAAGGCCAAAATTCAGCTTTGTCAAACATATATGAAAAAGACCTATTTGGGTAGATCTCATTTTTCTGAACTCAACCATGTTTTTATTTCATTTTTCTGAGCAATATTTTGGGAGATATTAATTTTACAAGTTTTTATTATTTTCTGGAATATACAAAAAGTAGGGGCCCACGTGTCATTTCCTTAATTCTTTTCTAAAAAGGAAAACCAGTATATGAGGTCAGGCTTGCGTCGTGATGACGTCACCCTGCTCTGGTTCATCACGGACGGATTCGAATCCGCCGATTTCGCGCGCAAGTCGCTGATTCAACTATACCACATCGGAGAGCGGCTCGAGGGGAGTGCACTGGTGGTGGCGCCGCCCGGAATGGGTCGTCGGAGCGGCCACGCCTTCCACCGGCGCGGTGGCGGATGGCGGCGCACGACGTCGGGATGTTACAGAGGGGGAGGGGACGAATTGAGACCATCGGGAGGCTCACCGTGGCGAGGGGCGTGTGCTGGGGCAGGCGACGGGGCGAGGGATCGACGGACGGCGGCGAATTGCTCGCGGCGGCGCCCGGCCGGAGTCGGGGAAGACCCGCGTGATTCGGTGGCTACCGGCCGTCCCGGGAAGCTTAACTCACCAAGGAGATAGAGGGGAACAGGGGGAGCTCGGAGATGCCCTCGGTTTGCTCCGAGGTAGCCTGTAGCGCCGGCGGCGAGAGGATTCCGGCGAGCTAGGGTTTCGGTCCGTTTGCGAAATACAGAGGAAAAGAGAGGAGCTGAGAGGTGAGGGAGTGGAGGAGGTGAGCAGGAGGAGAGCCGGGGACGTCTCCTCGTCCTCTCAATCCTCGCGAAACGGAGCAGGACGTGGCGCGCGGCAACGTCGACGAGTTGCTCGCCTTCTGGCAGAAGGAGGAAGAAGAAGTTAAAACTGAACTTTTGCGAAAACCCCCTGGAACCCGGAAAAATTACGAAGAGGCCCTTTTCTATTTAAAAACAGAACAGAAACAGAAGTTTTGGGGACCTTTTTGAAATCAGAAAAATTGGCAAAAATTATTTTTGGAAAGCTTATGAAATTTCCAACCTCACCATGTATTGCTTTGGTGAAATTGGAATACTTTTCAGAACAAGATTTTGAAACCCATTTTAAGTACTATTTGCTGGAAATTTTCTCAAACCATTTAAATTTCATAGTTTAAATTGGTTCAACCATGATTTAAATTTTTATTTGATGCATGTATGAGATGCCAACAACACCACAACCCTAAGTTTAGCAAAACAGGGATGTTACAAATCTACCCCCCTTACAAGAATCTCGTCCCGAGATTCCCGAAGGAGAAGAAAGAAGGAACACCAGTTTTGAACGATCTTCTTGAACCTTACGGTTCTTTTCTTGAAGAGGTTGATCCATAGCACTTGCGAAGATCTCCAGAGGCTACACCTTAGGTAAGAGGGAAACTCTTAGGAAATTATCTTCACGAAGATCGAGTATCTCATGGCTAACTCATGACCAGAATGTTCGTAAAGAAATTTTGAGTTAACAGGCATGAAACACATCAAGATAACGGAGGGAATAGAAGATGATTTCAAGTGTTCGGACGATTGGTCTTGAAAGGATTTAGAATATGATCTTTGCACAAGACTTTAAATCCTTTTGGGAAAGAAAGGTTGAACAACTTGTGAAACCGAGGGTTTCTTCAAACAGATCACGAAGATGGGAAGGATTGTCTGGGATATCACAATGTAATATCCGTAGACGAGGAAAAACAGGAGAAAACACTGTAATCATGAGGCAAAGAGAATTTGATACAGGATCAGGTTCACTCTTCGGAGTGGACACGGAAGATAACAGAACGTCATTCCGTCAAAGTTTGCCGAAACCTTTGTCAGAGATCGGGATGTTACTTCACGACAGAATATGAGTAACCAAAAGAAGTTGGAACACCATAATTAGGGAGGAATTATTGATCACACCATAAAGATGGGTAATCAACGAGGATTGAAACACCAGAAGGAATAGGGAATCTCTTTCCTATGGTGGATTTGACGTAGCAATACGTTTACCACATAGTTAAGATCCCACGGCTGGAGTGACTGACAAATTCACACAATGTGTGATATGAACAGAATTTCAAGTACCAACAACTTGAAAAAGGAAACTGATCGATGGCGGTTACAAAACACGACGAGATGATTCTCATGATGAACTTGTTTCCACGGAAAGAAAGGTTTGAAGGTTCAACGGAGAGATGTTGGAAAGATCAACTTCCAAGTTCTCCTGGATGTTCTAGATACCGACAGCAGGCTCACGACAAGCCTTCCATAGGTCATCCAGTGAAAACAGAACTCCGGTTTGGAAGAACAGAAAGGGGGAAACTTGTTGGAATGAGCCGCACCAGAATTCTCATGGGGAGTGGCTGTTCTTACGGATTCAAGGGGATATGATATTAGGCCTTCCGGCTAATTGTGTCAACCACAACATCAACCATGCCAGATTTTGAAAAGACCTGATTCAATACTCTTGAGGAAACACTAACCATCGTTGCTGCTTGAGATTCAACTCTGGTTAGCGGGTTGAATAACTGAGACTCAGTATATATGATCAAAGAGATTGCACCGGTTATCAACGAGATACATTTACTAGATTCTCAAGATATGGACTATGATGTCAAGCTCAAGAGATGAGCGAGATTGCGGAGCTCATGTATTAGCAACTTGCGAAAGACGGTTGCACCTACATGAACTACTTGTAAAAGAACACATCGGAGTCCTGGTTGGGAAGATGATAACAAAGATAACGAAGTTCTTAAACTTCCTCTCTTTTACGAACGATCGGTCAGTGGCTTAGCGTGGATGCAAACTTCTTTAAGTGAGTGGAGGTAAAAACCAACCATCTCAAGAATACTCCACACATGCATGACCGACTAGGAGTTATTCCCGAAGGAACAAGAAAACTCTTCTCGAATCCATGGCGACAACTTTCACCATAAGCACATGGACCCGATAAAGTCACTTCAAACATCCATAACACAATCTTCGTAATGAAACAAAGATGGTTCTTGAGATTTTCCAACATTAATGCCAAGTGTTCAACATGAACCTCTTGCAACTTGGGTAAATAGGAATGTCATCGATGGCTCGAAAACACACTTATCAACACTCCAAGATGAGGTGTTCACATGATACATGGACGAGGCAAGGTATTGGTCGGACTAGAGAACATGAAGGTACACTCAGGAAAAAACACCATGAGTGAAAACACCATCAAGGTAAACCTTGAGTCTGTACTTGATCTGACGATAGCCCAAACCAAATCAAGGTGAGAATGATAGCATGTCCACAACGGAGATACTATCCTGCTTCAACACGAGGAACTAGACATCCCTTAACAAGGATCAAGTTAGGATGAGCTTTTGCCTTTCAACTCTGCAAGTTGTTGTTTAAGCTCAACCTACTAGTCCAGGGTGTCCAGCGAAGTTCCTTGGAGAAAGGAGTAGTTCAAAGTACCCTTTTTTTTTAGACATCACGGTCAGGTAAAACCTGGTGATACTTCTAGAAAGGCAACCAGAATATCACAACCTACCGGAATGTCTTTGAGTTCGAAAGGGATCTTGCTTTTCAAAGCAACTGATATGGTATTGAGAGCTTCGGCATGAACCTAACTCTTTGACCAAGAATTTGCACCGGAAGGAACGGATTTGGTAACACAGTCAACTTCAAATAGAGACCGGGTGACCGATAGTGCAAGGAAGAATACAGATGTTTTTCCTAGATTTCCAAAGCAATAAGAATTGCTAGGAATAGCAGATACACATGTCGATGAACAGACCCATCATTCTCAAGCATTCAAGCTTGGAGGAAGGGGGAGTGAAGATGCGTGACAGCATTACTTCATCATTAAGGCCATGAAATTGAACATAGCCTCTTGATATGTAAGAGTGTGATACTCGAAGGTGGAACAGAACAGAAGCTGATGAAACTTCTTTAATCTGTGGATTACAAAACTTTGACCTGGTCCTTGAGATGAACGAGGTGCTGGAGTTTGTTTCTCCTGACATCCCAAGATGGAATGTTCTGACGGAAAACAAGAGCAAATGCATCGGAAGAATCCAACGCACATACGCAACTTGGTGTCCAAAACAACGGACGAAGTTTGGAAGCAACTAAGAAATAAGAACGTGCTCGGGGGAATCCTGAGATCACGTTTGAAAGCACAGGGTAATACTCATTTGTAAAACCCATGCAAAAGAGTTGGTATAACTGAAATAAGAACGGAGATGTAGAATTCAGGACGACCACTCTTGCGGTGATCCCTTTTTGTTCCAGTAGAGAGCCTATGGCTATGAGAGTTGGAATTTCCTAGCCATCCTGAGGTAGAACAGATTTCTCAGGATCCAAAGAAACGGAACTTGGGTTAAAGGTCAGCATCCTGTACTGCTAGAATGAGCATCACATGGTTATAAAACCACATGATTCAACCCACTTCAATCCAGCACATTCCGGGACCTTCGGTTCAAGTCCAAGGTAAAAACACAACGGAAGGAGTAACTACTATAGGAGTGCCACAAAGGACACTACAGTTAGCAATCACGAGGTATCTTTCAAAAGACAACGATAGCTTCGGAAGAACTTGAGCAGAGGATAACAGATACATTCGAGATTGAAAGCAGATCTCGAGGTTCAGGATTTAGAACTTTGAAACATGTGAAGAATGTGGAAACCACACAGTTCTGAGAGATTAGAATGGAAAGGAAATCTCCCAGTTGAAGAGATAATGGAACTTGGAACACACACGACTCTGGAACTTAACACTAGGTCAACTGGGGTGAAAGAAACGTCCTTGCCAGAAAAAGCACCTAGGTTTTGAATGACTAGAAGAGATAGCAAAACCTTTTCAAATCAAAACAGGTAAGGTGACCCAGAGTTAGAGCGATACCAGTTAAGGAGTAAAAAGAATCCTAAGAAGGTTTTTCACAATCCATTTGAAGTTTCAAAATAGTTTTCACAAACACTAGACTCAACATCGACCAAGCAATAAGGTTTTCCTACAGGCAGTCCTGCTCTGATACCAAGACTTGTCACGACCCCGGACCCAGAGATATACATACTGTTATGTGCTCCTAGCCATGGACTCACAAGGGCTTCAGGGTTACCAGCCCCGGCCGCAACAAACAACGGCAGGCAGACTGGATTCATCGGCACGTAGTCCGGATCCCCAGTCTACTACTCCTTGTATCCATGCTAGTCATAACCAACTATGCATATCAAAGCGTCCACGAATCGAATGAAAACTGAAGGAAACGGGACCAAAGCTATACAGAGATGCTATGTGTCCAGAAAGTGCAACAACAATCGAGGGTTACTGGGGTTACCTCGCCCCAGGCCGATCAAATCGACAGGCGGGCTCGGACATGGATCATCGGCTCCACAACCCCTCGACTGCGACAACTATGCAGGCATAGCCAAAACTGTATAACAATGAGCTCGAAACCAACAACCGATCAAAGCAGTACTCTAAGCATGAAGCTTTATTAACAGGTGTTACTAGAGTATAGCTTACAAGAAGAGGTCACACGACCCAACATTACATCAGACAACAGAAGGCAAATTATGTTGCTAATCAACAAGAACCAAAAAGGCCTAAGAGGCCGCAACATAAGGCGACGTCCCAGCCCATAGATTCCAGGCTGCTACCTGGGAACCCCAAACTACTCGTCGATGTCCATGTTGAAACACCACCGATGTGAGATCTTCTCCTGAACCAAAATTAAGCAAACCTGAGTACGGGAGGTACTCAACAAGACTTAGTTAACCTATTATATATCTGCTATTTCGAAAAGGTTTCATGAAGGTTATTTGCGTAAAGCCATCTTTGTTTTGCAAGTTGAGGAAGGAGTAGCACGTCTCATGGAATATTTTGAAAACAGATGAGAAAACTACTCAACTACTGATATCATCATCTTTTAATCCACCAGAACATATCAGCACCTCGTGCTTCAAAGATCACCTCTTCCAGTTGTTCCACACTATCTCATGCTACAAGGTAACCCCTCTCGGCATCTCCGAGGAGGCATCCTTCAATCGTTATCAGCAAGTTTTAGTCATTCCGTTTAAGTTGTCTATGATCACAGAATCCGTCACCAAGTCGTCTTTAACCGCAGACACGGCTTTTCGAAAAGATTTAACCCTGCAGGGGTGTACAACTTTACCCACACGTACCAACCGACTCTTAGTGCCACCAGGGTTAGCACTAGTACGGGAAGTGCCGGCAGAGGGTGGTCGATTCCCAGCCTTTACCTTGTCGAACCATATCCATGAGTCAACCCAAACAGGTCCACCCCGTCAACAGGGAGTTGGCCACCTCCTGACGGCACCTGTTCTGTGAGTCGGGAACAAGATCCGTGTACGTCCATCACTTGTCCCGGTCACGACCTAATTTTCTCCAAAACATTTTCCGACTCACACGCAGATGGAAAGCTCAAACTACGTGGCTCATGGATAAGGTTAAACAAGTTAGTCAGCCGGGCGGGGTTCATCGGCCCACGTGTGGCTGTACGCTCAGTCTTGGCTCGAAGGCGAGAACTCGCTCCTAGGGGCATGAACAGGACAAAACGCCACAACCCATTGTGGCCTCACATCCATGCCGTGATTAGTCAAGTTATCAAAGGTAACTCAAATCATAAACACCTGACATGGTAGATTCACGCATTGACCGGAATCATCAACTAGGCATGGCTAAGCAAGACTCACAAGGTTTAGCGGAGCGCGCACAAATAAACCTATAGCTGCTAGGTGAAGTGGATCAGGATATCTAGGTTATGCAGTATATAGGAGAACTCTATCTACTAACATCAAATAGTTTGGAACCGAATGCAAAGTACGAGATTCAAATCACTTTGAAATCATATATGAGCAGATAAGAGGTTATGCTTGCCTTGGTTATAAGAAAACCAGATAAAGTCTTCAGGGATAAGTGCTTGACTTGTCGGTTAAGATCAAGTATTCGTCATGGAGTTGCTGGCCTTCACTTCGGAGTCGGATTCTACCGAGGGGGAAAACAACACCGAAAAGAAGAACACAATCAACCATGGCATCGATGCAATGCACATTATGTATGCATGAGCAGATTAATGCACTGAAATAAAGCCCTAAGCATGATCGTTGGGTTGCTAGGGTTCATATGTCAGTTATGAAATTTTACTGAAAAAGTCCCGAAATAGACCCCGGAGGGGGTTTCGGGCGATTATGGAAGTAAGTACAATTTTAAAAGCTCAAAAGAGTTTGTAAACATCATAACTAGATTGTACTTGTCATTTTGAGCAATTTGGTATATAACTTTTAATTTTCTAATTTTATTGAATAAAAACTTATTTTCCTATTTTTAAATGATTAAACAAATTCAAATAAAGGCCAAAATTCAGCTTTGTCAAACATATATGAAAAAGACCTATTTGGGTAGATCTCATTTTTCTGAACTCAACCATGTTTTTATTTCATTTTTCTGAGCAATATTTTGGGAGATATTAATTTTACAAGTTTTTATTATTTTCTGGAATATACAAAAAGTAGGGGCCCACGTGTCATTTCCTTAATTCTTTTCTAAAAAGGAAAACCAGTATATGAGGTCAGGCTTGCGTCGTGATGACGTCACCCTGCTCTGGTTCATCACGGACGGATTCGAATCCGCCGATTTCGCGCGCAAGTCGCGGATTCAACTATACCACATCGGAGAGCGGCTCGAGGGGAGTTCACTGGTGGTGGCGCCGCCCGGAATGGGTCGTCGGAGCGGCCACGCCTTCCACCGGCGCGGTGGCGGATGGCGGCGCACGACGTCGGGATGTTACAGAGGGGGAGGGGACGAATTGAGACCATCGGGAGGCTCACCGTGGCGAGGGGCGTGTGCTGGGGCAGGCGACGGGGCGAGGGATCGACGGACGACGGCGAATTGCTCGCGGCGGCGCCCGGCCGGAGTCGGGGAAGACCCGCGTGATTCGGTGGCTACCGGCCGTCCCGGGAAGCTTAACTCACCAAGGAGATAGAGGGGAACAGGGGGAGCTCGGAGATGCCCTCGGTTTGCTCCGAGGTAGCCTGTAGCGCTGGCGGCGAGAGGATTCCGGCGAGCTAGGGTTTCGGTCCGTTTGCGAAATACAGAGGAAAAGAGAGGAGCTGAGAGGTGAGGGAGTGGAGGAGGTGAGCAGGAGGAGAGCCGGGGACGTCTCCTCGTCCTCTCAATCCTCGCGAAGCGGAGCAGGACGTGGCGCGCGGCAACGTCGACGAGTTGCTCGCCTTCTGGCAGAAGGAGGAAGAAGAAGTTAAAACTGAACTTTTGCGAAAACCCCCTGGAACCCGGAAAAATTACGAAGAGGCCCTTTTCTATTTAAAAACAGAACAGAAACAGAAGTTTTGGGGACCTTTTTGAAATCAGAAAAATTGGCAAAAATTATTTTTGGAAAGCTTATGAAATTTCCAACCTCACCATGTATTGCTTTGGTGAAATTGGAATACTTTTCAGAACAAGATTTTGAAACCCATTTTAAGTACTATTTGCTGGAAATTTTCTCAAACCATTTAAATTTCATAGTTTAAATTGGTTCAACCATGATTTAAATTTTTATTTGATGCATGTATGAGATGCCAACAACACCACAACCCTAAGTTTAGCAAAACAGGGATGTTACATTATCGCTGAAAGGAAGAGCCGCTGAATGGTTCAAATTGCTGAAGAATGGTGAATCTATTGGATGGGAGGAAATTGTTCCTCTCTTTTATTCTAAATTCTATCCTCCTAGAGAGATTCATAATAAAGACCGGAATCAAATATATAATTTCTGGCCTCATGATGGAGAAATTATTGCCAACACGTGGGGGAGAATAAAGTTATTAATGCTTAAATATCCCGTTCATGAGCTCCCGAGAAATATTGTTATCAATAATGTTCATGCAAGGCTTTCTCTTCATGATAAGGATTTATTGGATGCTTCTTGTTCTAGATCATTCACACGTATGAAGGAAGAAGCTAAATGGGATCTTCTTAATCGTATTCAAGAAAACACTGAAGGATGGGAGAATGACAAAGGTAGAAAGTCAGGTACAAGTTATGATTATGAATGCATTAAATCTTTTATGGGAACCGATGATTTCTATAATGTTAGTGTTGTTTGTGGTCTTGATTCTCAAATGTTTGAAAACTGTCTTAAAACTTATGCCTCCTATCTTGATATTCCTAAGAAGAAATTTAGCAAGTATCATGCACCTTATAAAGATATTGTTCCTGCTAGTAATGTTGATGTGCATGTCGTTAATCCTGCTGTTCCTGAGCCTTATATTGAGAAAATGTCTTTCCCTGTTAAGGTGATAGAACACTCCAGTGTAGCTAGTGTGGTTAATAAGAGTATTGAGAAATCTACTGGACCATATGAACAAATTACTGTTGAACCTGCTGTAGTGGAAAGATCTTATATGTGGAAATGTAGAGGATGAACATATTGTCTTTTGTGAGAATGTGTAACATCCCTGATTTTAGGAGAAATTCAAAAATCACAAAAATTTAAAACTTTTTGTTTTCCACTAGAGCAAGACACCGAAGGCAAATAAAACTCCAACACAAAGGAAATAATATATGCTATTCCAATGTTATTGGAAATGATAATCCAAACAATTTTCTCAAAGCCTAAATCCTCAAAATAAATATTATGCAAAGATAATGATTTCCTATTTGCAAAACCTTGAGAATATAAAATAGGTTTTCCTAACTATTTGTTTTCCATTTGGTTGTTTAAAATTCTATTTATTAAGATTATCAAATTTGTCATCTATTTAGTTTTGGAGATATTTTAAAAGCCAAAGAAATCGTTATTTGGAAAAATAAAGTATTTATCAAGGTTATAAAACATAAAATGACAATTAGATGATTTTATTTGGGTACAAAATAAGTTATTATATTTTATAAACATTAAGTTGCTAATATTAAATTGTCCTATTTTCAAAATTTAACGTTTAAAATATGTTGAAAACAACGAATAATAGTTTCTATTGCAAAAAATTTGTTTTTACAAAAGTTTAGAAACATATTTGAGGCCATTTGGAGTCATGATTAAAAAGATATGCTTAATTGAATAAAACAGAAAAGTATAAAAAAAGGGGGAACAAAAAAAGAACACAAAGAAAAAAGAGTGCAGCCGACCCAACCCAACTTACCCCATGTACCCTCTTTTCTTCTCGCTCGCACGCGTCACCAAGACAAGCAGAACCGAGCCCATCCGGAAAAAGCCTAGTACCCTGGCCCTCTCTCTCCCTTTCTCTGACCGATGGTACCCACCGTGACGTCATGCATGACGTAGGTTCTCGGTGTTCGTGCTCGACCCGGAGACTGCCGCGCCACCCCTTTCCCTGCCCCTCCCGCACGCCACGCCACCCCTATAAGACATCGCCTCAATTTCCGTGCTTCTCTTCGAAACCCTAGGACGACGCACAGTCGAAATCGATCTCATCTGCCACCGGCCGCGATTGCCGTTTGGATGCTCGAGGGGAGAAGCCGCGAGGACAGGGAGATTCGTGGAGAGCAGCCGCGCCCACCGCCGTCTTCGCCAAGGCCGGAGAAGCGCCGGAGCACTGCCTCCATCCGCGCCTGTGAGCCACCGCCTCCGGCCACTCCAGCCCACATAGAGCACGCCCTTGGAAGTGCAGAGACGAGATGAGCTTGTAGGTGCTCTCCGCGTATCCGGGGAGGCCCTACACCACCAGCGCCGTCCACGCCCGAGAAGCACCGCCGCCGTCTCCTTCCTCTCTGGCAAGAACGACGGTGAGACAACCCTCCTCCGGCTAGATCTATTTTCAACCGCCCGATCGGCATCCAACGCTCCAGGATAGATCCAACCACTCAGGGGTAACAACGAATAGGAACTCGCCACATCACCCGCTTCGTCACCTGCCTCGTCAGCCTCCACGTCAGGCGAGGCCAGACCCGCACCAATCGTGGCATGCCACATGGACTACCCAGTCAACATCGGTCGACGCCCCGGTCAATTTTGTTTTTAAATTTATTTAAAAATACAGAAAATCACTAAAACTTGTAAAATCCATAAGTTTAGTTCTGTAAGTCCAATTTCGATGATTTTGTACTTTTTGAAATCATCACACTGTGTAGAACACTTTAGAATCAAGAAATTTCACCTTTGGTACGTGCATACACTTGTTATTGCTGAATCTATGTAAACCTTGTTTTGCCTAATAACTTTTAATCTATAAGTCCAATTTGAGCAAACTTGAACTATTTGAGAAGCCCTGAACAAGTAGAATATTTTAGTACTGCCTAATTTTAAATGTGACTATTTTAAATATATTAAATTTCAAATATGCTTGCTTGGTCATTTTTGACATAGTTTAAATTCTATAATTTCTAATTTTGTAAATAAAATATTTTTGTAAACGCTAGGTCGTGTACTAAAAGTCCCCAATGCCAAAAATCATAATTGGCTAAGTGTAAAATTTTTTCCTTAGAGTTTTGTGCTCTTTTACTATTATGACTTAGTTATTTTCAGTCAAGGTTATTAATATATTTTTTTCCTTGGCAAAATTTCTTTAAGTGCTAACTCTAGACCAGGGACACCAAATACTAAGCCCTTAGGAATTTTGAAATATTTCTAAGTTAAGTTAAGCCAGTTGGCCTCTTGGTGAAAAACCATTAAGTCTGGTTTGGTGAAGACAATGAAGTGAAGAAAAAGTGCCCCTCTTCATCCTTGGAGTGAAGCTGAAGGAGCATCTCCAAGAAGAAGAAACACTTAGAAGAAAATCAAGGAACTTCAAGAAGACCAACCATCCTTTTTCTCCAAGTCTTTCTCACTCTTATTGTCTCACTTAGAAGATATGAGGACGATCCCAGCTCCAGCTCCTTTGTTCCTTTTGGACCCGTCAAAGTACATGATCCAGTTACTCGTGTATTCTGGTGGACCTGGTGTTTGTAGTTCTGTCCACTCGCTTGGGAATTCTACGAGTACTTGTGATTTCACGGAATTGCGTCCTGCGTATATGATATCCCAGGCGCCTATCTCGATGCTCACTTTTTCAATTCTTCCGGATGCCATGGGATTGTTCATGATGGTACCGAGTGATGCGTCATTTAGCACCATGACGGTATGTTCCTGTAAGTAATGCTTGAGCTTTCAGGCTGTGAGGACGACCCCGTATGCGAGCTTCTGGTAGTTGGGGTATCGCTGTTTGCACGGCGAAATCACCTCGCTGATATAATAGATTGGTCGTTGAACTCCATACGCCTTGCCGTCCTCGGGTCGCTCGACCACGATAGCCGTGTTGATGACTTGATTTGTTGAAGCTAGGTATAAGTTCAGTGGCTCCCGTTCTTGTGGCGTTGCCAGAACACGCCTACTCTGTAGTGTTCGCTTTAGGTCTGCGAATGCTTGTTTTGCTTCGGGTGTCCACTCGAACTTATCTGTCTTTTTCAACAGCTTATAGAAGGGTAATGCTTGCTCGCCCAATCGTGCAATGAATCTGCTCAAGGCGGCTAATCACCCTGCGAGCTGTTGCACGCCGCGAAGATTGGTTGGCTCCTTCATTGTTAAAATCGCTTGTATTTTCTCTGGGTTGGCTTCAATTCCTCTAGCGGATACCAAGTACCCGAGAAGTTGTCCTGTAGGGACGCCAAAGACGCATTTTGTCGGGTTGAGCTTGATCCTGTATGCGTTCAGAGCATCAAATGTTTCTCTGATATCCTCGAGGAGCGTGTTCTCTACTCGAGTCTTGATGACGATGTCGTCAACGTACACTTGTACGTTCTTGCCAATGAGCTTGGCGAGGATTTTTTGCATGCAGCGCTGATATGTAGCGCCTGCATTTTTGAGCTCAAAAGGCATTGTCGTGTAGCAGCAGAAACCATGAGGTGTGATGAATGCTGTCTTTTCCTCGTCTTCCTTCTTCATCCTGATCTGGTTATATCCCGAGTAGGCATCTAGGAAGGAGAGGCGTTGGCAGCCTGCAGTGGAGTCCACAATCTGGTAGATTCGCGGGAGGGGAAAATTATCCTTGGGGCAGTGTTTGTTCAGCGACGCGTAGTCGATGCACACACGAAGGATGTCAGTATTCTTCTTCGGGACCAACACTTGGTTTGCTAACCAGGTGGATATTTTTATTCCTCTGATGAATTTTGCTGCGAGTATTCTGTTTACTTCTTCTCCGAGCGCTTTTTGCTTGGGCTCTGAGAACCGTCGGGTGGTCTGATTGATAGGTTTGGCGTCTTTGTAAACTTCGAGTGAGTGCTCGGCGACCTCCCTGGGTATCCCTAGCATATCTGAAGGCTGCCAGGCGACAATTTCCCAGTACTCACGGTGGAGTTCGACGAGCAGCCTTCCTATGCTGGCGAGAGGGTGGTGGAGACCATCGCCGTCTTCGCAGATTCTGTCGGGTGCACTTGATGTTTGCAGGTATCAATGTTCGCACTGAACTCGAGCTCTAGGGCGTTCTTCTTCGTGAGGGGCATCACACTGTGGTCCGTGGTTTTTGCTATCTCCTCCAGTTCCTCCTGCATCCCGAAAGATTTAGCGATTTCATTGAACTCGATGTCGCACTTGTTGGATTTTTGGAAGTCACCGTCGATGGTGATTGTGCCATATTCTAAAGGTAGCTTGAGCTTCAGATATGCATAATGTGGTACTGCCATGAATCTTGCGAATGCTGTTCGACCAAGAATGGCGTGGTACAGTGAGGGCGAGTCGACTACTTCGAAGTCGAGAAATTCTCGCATGTAATTGCTTCGGTTGCCTAGCACCACCTCCAGATTGATTATTCCGAGTGGGCGGGTCGCCTTTCCTGGAACTACCCCGTGAAAGGATGTCTGTAATTCTACGAGTCCGTATAAGTTCTTGTTCATCCGACGGAGTGTGTCAGCGTAGATGATGTTGATTCTGCTGCCCCCGTCCATGAACACGCGAGCCAATTCGTAATTGCCAATTTGCGCTTGGATGACTAGCGCAGTGTGTCCTGGTCGATAGACTCGTGGGGGTGGTATTCCTTGAAGAAAGTTATTGGTTTATCTGCCATCTTCAGGTACTCGGGCTTTGTTGGTGGGGTTTACACAGCCATGCATATTTGTCGTGTGTTCGTCTTCTGGACCCTGCGGGATGGACATACCTTTTGTATCATCCCCAAAAGTCCCGCGGGGTTCGGGTATGCGTTTCCTCTCGGGTTGGCGACGGGCGGCGCAGGTAGTGCGGCTAGCACCACGTTTTGGTTTCCTGGTGGAGGCAGGGGTTGTGGTGGTTGGAATCTCTAGTTTCCTCCTCCTGGAAGCTGCGGGTAGCCTTGACTAACTGTTGTTCTGTTTTTCTTCGAGAAGGCCTCGTGTATGTCGAGGAACTTTCGGCAATCCTTGAGAAGGTGTGTTGCCTTAGTTTTGCCTGTGCGCTTATCTGTAAATAGATATAGAGTGCAGTATCCATCGAGGTCCTCCTCGGGAGTTTTATCCTTTGTGTTCGGTTTCCATTCGCGATTTCCACGGCGTCCACTATCACGATTTCGCGTGAATTCTGCCGCCACTAGTTCTTCTCGGTCGTCGTGATCGTAATATTTCCTCCTTTTCTTTCGACCATGGCGGTCGTCTTCGGGTGCTGGCGAGGATGACCTCTCGTTGTGCACCGAGTCTTCTCCGTTGGCCCATCTGTCGGCTATGACCATTAGCTCTCCAGTAGTTTTGGGTGCGGCTCGTCCCAGTTCTTCCCTGAAAGCAGTTCGTCGAGCGCCCTTCGCGAAAGCTTCGACTGCTACTTTCTATGATATGTTTCCTGCTGTGTTCCTAAGTGTGGTCCATCGCTGGATATATTCGCGAGTAGACTTGCCACTTTTTTGCTTGCAGGCCCGCAGTTCCTCGATGGTCGCTGGTCTTTTGTATGCTGCCTGGAAGTTCTTGCAGAAGTCAAAGTATAGATCGTCCCATGACCCGTAGCAAGCCTGTAGCATCCCAACTTTTAATAAAGATGGAATACCTGTGTTATTGTGCTAGTCCCTGGATCAATTGCTAGCACCACAGTACAAAATGAAATATCATGCAAATGTATCAAATTCTATTACATCGCATGATCCAGTCTTTACAAAATAGGATTACAACTTGCATAGTCTTAGAAGACTAGCAGAAAACAAGGAAATACAGCGGAAAACATAGTACAACATTGAGCCCATCTTCTTCATGTGCCACGGGCAAAACATGTTGGCGATAGTCTCGAGATCCTAAACGAAATCCTCACTCGTCTTCAGAAATATCTGCAATATGGAATATGCAGCCACAAGGGAGTCAATACAATTTAATGTATTGGCAAGTAACACTATGGTGGATATAAATGGCAAGACTAATACTACATGCTTATTTGGCTGAGTGGAGTTTTGGCTAAGTTTGCATAAAGCTAGTTTTCTCCTATCACTTTTGTAAAACCAACTTTTCTTTTCAAAAGGGTGGCAACATTGGATTAAGATCCAATCACCACAATACTGTTCACTTGGTCAAATTTTACTTATTGAAAATGGTGATGTGATTCTTCCGTCCTTCCTTGTCCAGCTGCTCATAGTTGTCCATAAC
This sequence comes from Alopecurus myosuroides, assembly GCA_028641055.1. NCBI lineage: Eukaryota > Viridiplantae > Streptophyta > Magnoliopsida > Poales > Poaceae > Alopecurus > Alopecurus myosuroides. The sequence goes on from CM054063.1 coordinate 76,884,920, forward strand.
CGGGGACACGGCTAAGATCTTAGTTTGTTGACTCTGCAGAGCTTGTGCACTTTCACCCTTTGTCTTCAATTAGCCCAAACATCCTATACACCCGGAGTGCATCATGGAAAGGAGAGAATTGAGACGAGATCTTTCAGAAGAAGAAGTCCAAACCCACCGGCAAGACCCGTTCCACCTATAATTTTGCTACATCTGCTTGTCAAGCCTGGGCTGAACCCTCACAACTTAATTGATCAAGACAGAGCCCATATTGTCAAAAGGCTGCACGGGAAGCTACTAGATTTAGAGGGACATAGTAATCTCTTTGTTCCTGGGTGGCCATCCGCAAGTGACAACCTCAAGTGGAATAACCCTTAGGCAAGGGCCCTGAGGCAACACTCAACATAAACCAGTCTTACCACTTCCACCCAGGTGGTTCATTCATTAGTTATACTTAGATTTTTTCCTCAACATCTAGTAAAACAATTTGTAACATTGCATAGCATCTACTAAGTTCAAAGGATATCAAAATAATAAGGTATAAGGGATGGCTACACACTACTAGGATAATAGCATAGAATAATATAACTTAGTAAAATTTCCTATCATGCATACTACTCAAAATCAACTAATGCATATAGAAAATAATGGGTAGTTGATGGTGTGTTACTTGCCTTGTTGAAGTTGGTGAAGATATCACACTCTCTTCACAAAATATCGTTGCTCTCCGTATAATCTATTCCTTGACAACACAAAACCAAATAAACAATCATACAAGTGTAGAAAACATACATAGCAACTAACATATCAAAAGGGGCTTAACCAAGTTGGTTAGGACAAGGTTTGGGTTTGAAATATTTATTCTTTCCTGGTTCCATACTTGTTAAGGGATTTCCAAGAGTTTACTTGGGATGGACTAGGTTGATCTTGATGTGATCTAACTTTATTATAACCATACTTGTCGAGGAAGTTCCAAGAGTTCACTAAGAATAAACATATTACTTCTTCAACTAAAGTAATATATTGTAAACACTTGGTCATATTCACCTTCAAAATATTAAAGTGACTATGTTAGTATTTTCCATTGTGGTTAGGGTAGGTCTACTAACTTCATCATCAAAGGGAAAATATTACTAAGTCTTGGGTTTTCCATTTGGGTCAATGGTTGGACAAAATAACTTGTTATTCTTCAATTTGTATGGATTGCTTCTAGTCCTCATGTGATTGCCTTCTTGAAGATCATCATCATGCCATCTAAATTGTTTCCTTCCTTGGTGTGGTGCTTCTCTTGGTCTTGCTAAATTCTTCAGGGCTTTAATTCACTAATTGGTTTGGGTATGGGATGGGCACATATACCACTAAGTCAATTTGGAAAGAGAAAAAAAAAAGAAGAAAGAGAGAAAGAGAGAGGGAGATGTTTTCTTCTGGATTTCTTCACACTTGTACTTCCTTGAGTTGCTTCTAGTGGTGGAGTCTTTTCTTCAGAATTTCTTCATTGATCCTCCTTGTATTCTCTTCATGTTGCCACCAAGTTGAAAGTGAAGAGCCTTCTATTGCTTGAGTCTTGTTTTTCATTTGCTAACTTGATGGATTCTTGAAGCAAGAATAGGGGGATGGAGAAGTAGATAGAATACTAGGGTGCTAGTGTTTGAGGTTCACTACTTGGTAATTTTAGGGACTTGGTCTTGGGTCCAAAAATGGCCACAACAAACATTGGTAGAAAGAAATAGAAACAAAATCTAAGACATAATAACTAGATGGACTACTATGATGGATTTTTGGCTAAAATACATGGTCATGGTCCAAGGATGTTAAAAAAGGTTGGGCAAGGTTGTTTCTGGTTCAAGGTTGTCAAATGGAACAATTTTGCAAAAGGAACTATATTGAAATTATTTATAGAAATTAATCTATGTCAAAAATACTCAAATAGACAACTAAATTCTAAATTCAATTTTAATTTGTTCAAATATTATTTTGGGACATAGGATATGAAAGCACATATTCTAAGGTTTCCAAATATATTTTATTTACAATTTTTGGATTTGTAGAATTTGAATTATGCCAAATTTCATCAAACAAGCATATTTGAATTTGAACAAATTTAAGTTTGTCAAATTTGAATTTGGCTAGTTCCAAAAGTTTCTAATTGTCAAGGGCTTTTCAAAAAGTCCAAGATCATTAAATTTGGCCATGTGGTTTAAAAGTTATGAGGTATTGAAATTGCAGGGACTAAACTGTAAAATTTACTATTTAATTTCTATTCCGGAAGAAAAACAGAAAATGGGCCGCTATTTGCTGCGCTGGGCGACAGATAAGTGGTGGGCCTGGGTCGGTTACGCGCTGCGTGGGCGACAAATAACCAATTCGGCGCTGCTCACTGCTGCACACGTGGCGCTACGCTATTCGCCGATACCCCTTCGGTAAGTGATTCTATTAGGGCCGCACGATCAAGATCTAACGGTGATGATTTGAAGAGAGGGAGCTAGGGTTACCTCCCGCCGGATTTCTTCGCCGGAAATGGAGTGGGCGGTGGCGCTGGCCTTGGGCGTCCACGACGGCGACGTTCCAGGGGGTTCCGGGCACCACGAAGGGGTCCAGGAGGGGCAGTTCGACACGGCGAACTCGACAACGTCCTCGGCGACGTCTGTGGTGGCCTCCCGCGGTGGCGCGGCGCAGACCTGAGGCGGACGTGCGGGTTTCGGCTCCGGCGAGCGTGTCCTCGTCGCCACCCTGCACCAAAACGATGAGAGGAGGCATGAAGACGTGCGCACGGACGAGGGGAAGGAGAGGGGCAGGGTTTCGTGCTCGGGAACCAATTGGACTCACCGGAAAATCGAAGAAAACGGCGGCGGCCAGTACGAACTCCGGCGAGCTATTCCGGTGGACTCGGGGCACGATCCAGAGAGAAAAGAGAGGGGAAAAGACGAGCAGGAGGAGGGGATTTAAGGGGAGCAATAGTCTCGGAGATTGAATGCTCGAAACGCCAGGAATCAAGAGGATTAAACCCTCCTTTATTCGGAAGAAACGGTTGCAGGAGGTTGATGACGATGATGACATCATCATGACATCATCCATTTTTTTTCTTTTATTTCCTGTTTAATCATTTCTTTAATAACTTATGCATAAAAACTCCAATTGGCATGAAATAAATTTCTAAATTCTTAAAATTTAATTTCCTTTCCAGAAAACTCATTTTCACAAACATTTGAACACATTACATTTTTCAATTATGAAAATTGATTAAATCATTAAAAGTGACTTAATAGCATTTTTAATGGAAAATCAAATTTAATTTTGAGAAAAGGGTTTTATAAAACAAAGAGACATTATATAAGTCAATTATCATTTTTGAAAATCATTTACACTTGTTTTTCTATTTTATATTTTGAATTAGAAATGATTTCACTAATAGCATATTAATGCCATTTTAAACATATCAATTATATAAATGAAAATGATTGGTTGAATAAAATATCAGAGACATCAATGTGATAAAATAACATTTTCCAAAATCATATTTAATGGTTTTCATATTTTATGATTTTAAAAGATGAAGAAACAATGATAGTCACTTTAATAGAAATCATTAATTTTTATATGATTAAAACAATTTTTAGAAATATTTTCTATGATTCAATTATTGTTTCCTAAGACCCCTTTTAGGAACTTTTATATTGTATATTTTCAACATATTAGTGAAACTACAATTAGTATCCTTTTGTTATATTCCAAACATAGAGAATTATTTAATAAATTTGGAAAATGGGGTTTAGTAAAAGCAGAAAGGTTTTCCCAAATGAAAACATTGTTTTCTCAAAGTATCTTACTTGTTTTTAATAAACACTTTATTTCATTTTAAAATTTAGAAAATAATAAATTGATGTTATTGTCTAAATAAAATCTCAGAGACGTTTTACAAATCATATATCATTTTTAAACCACTTTCACATTTTATATTTTTAGGAGTTGAAGGATTTACTAATAGTAACTTAATGCTATTTATTTAGTTCATTTCAATTAATTATTATTGTTGATCAATAAAATTTAGAATAAAACCATAAGTCATAATATTGTTTTCAAAACCTTTTGTTATGTTATTTTCAAAGCAATGCATTTTATTTTCACACCTTTATATTTAAAACTTGGAATAACAACTAAAGGTTATTATTAATAATTTTATTCTCCTCAAATACTTTTAAGGCATAGAACTTTATTAAGGGTTATAAATAATTGAGTAATGTTGCCATAAACTATTTTCAAAGTAATATTTGAATTGAAAACCTTTTATGTAATAAAGTTGTTAAAGATAAAATGGTTTTCTTTATGTGAGAAAAATCATTTGAGAGGGTTTTAGGGTTTATGGAATAGAGATATAATGGATTCTTAATTTCAATTTTCATTGAGTTATGTATGGTTTCCTTTTGTTTCTTGCATCTTATTTGGTTTTTGGTGACTTGCATAACATGAAAACAAAAAGTTTCAAATTTTTGCGATTTTTGAGTTTTTCCAAAAATCAGGGATGTTACAGACTACCACCCTTAAAAGAAATCTCGTCCCGAGATTTGGGAAGGTTAGAAAGAAAGATTAGGATTGGGTAACTGGGTTACTGAACAACTTGGTGGCTACCACCCTTAAAAGAACTTTTGTGGGTAGTCTATTTTCATTAGATTGGTGTGTAGATGGATTCTAAATTAGCTTGGGTAGAACTTTCCTTCGTGGTAGAACTGTAGACCAACATAGGTATGTTGGATTACCTTTGACACTGAGGGGTCACTCTTTGGGTCAATCAAAAGCCTTTGGTTCACTCTCAACTTGGTCTTTTGATGTCCTTGGCAATCTTCCATCTTGTTGGTTGTCATCCTTGAAGGCAAACATCATGCTATTTATAAACAAACTCTCATGATAGGAAAACTTACATTGCTTGATAGCTCCAAGGTTAGCTTGATCCTTATTAGGCAGTTGGCATTGATCATGGATGTGATTGTTCCTTCACACAGAAGAAAGAAATTTGATACTAGCATTCCTCAAATGGGATGGCTTGTGTATCAATAGGGTAAAGGTTGTATGATTCCAAATGGTTCTCACTATGGTTGGTGAATGAGTATGGTGTTGGGTTTGATCTAGTAGGAATGAGTAGAGATTTAGAAAGATGGCTAAGGAAGGTTCTTATCCAAAATAACAGATCAAGGAAACTCATCTTACAAACAACACATAACAAACAATCTTCACACCAAACAACAAGGTTTTTGAAAACAAACTAATATTGTCATACCACACTCATTGGTATGATCAATACACTAACACGTTAACGTTGTTCTAACCAAGTAACTAGATTGGTGGTCTCATCTATATCTTCTTGAGCTTTTCTTCATATTCTTCTCTCCATGTCTTGAGGTGTTCTTGATTTTTGGTGAAGTCTAAGTTTTTCTTCAAGTTCTTCAAAAATCTTGAATGTAGGTCTTCATGTGGTGAAACACTTCTTGTACTTCTTGGTATGGTCATCAACATTCTTGTCTTGATGGTATTGAGGAGGAGGTCATCTAGGGAAATTTTTAAGGTGAATAATAGATGAGAGGATATGAGAAAGATTAAGATGATTGTTTTGTTTCTAGAAAGTTTGAACATAGAAAGTCTTCAATCCTAGGGTGATCAATGGGTTATTAACAACTTGTTGCAAATTGGATATTCACTATAGTGAGAGATACTGGCACCCGCAAGCCAATCAGGGAACGGTCTCGTGTCCGTGGACACGTAAAGTTGTCCGGGCCGCTTCATCTCACTATGCCGCTAGGATCCAAAATACTTTAAGGAGATAATAACATGATCAAAAAGGGCTTCCAAACCTAAGGGTCTCGAATTCTACAGGCAACACAATGCTCTGATACCATTTTGTAGCATCCCAACTTTTAATAAAGATGGAATACCTGTGTTATTGTGCTAGTCCCTGGATCAATTGCTAGCACCACAGTACAAAATGAAATATCATGCAAATGCATCAAATTCTATTACATCGCATGATCCAGTCTTTACAAAATAGGATTACAACTTGCATAGTCTTAGAAGACTAGCAGAAAACAAGGAAATACAGCGGAAAACATAGTACAACATTGAGCCCATCTTCTTCATGTGCCACGGGCAAAACATGTTGGCGATAGTCTCGAGATCCTAAACGAAATCCTCACTCGTCTTCAGAAATATCTGCAATATGGAATATGCAGCCACAAGGGAGTCAATACAATTTAATGTATTGGCAAGTAACACTATGGTGGATATAAATGGCAAGACTAATACTACATGCTTATTTGGCTGAGTGGAGTTTTGGCTAAGTTTGCATAAAGCTAGTTTTCTCCTATCACTTTTGTAAAACCAACTTTTCTTTTCAAAAGGGTGGCAACATTGGATTAAGATCCAATCACCACAATACTGTTCACTTGGTCAAATTTTACTTATTGAAAATGGTGATGTGATTCTTCCGTCCTTCCTTGTCCAGCTGCTCATAGTTGTCCATAACCGGGGACACGGCTAAGATCTTAGTTTGTTGACTCTGCAGAGCTTGTGCACTTTCACCCTTTGTCTTCAATTAGCCCAAACATCCTATACACCCGGAGTGCATCATGGAAAGGAGAGAATTGAGACGAGATCTTTCAGAAGAAGAAGTCCAAACCCACCGGCAAGACCCGTTCCACCTATAATTTTGCTACATCTGCTTGTCAAGCCTGGGCTGAACCCTCACAACTTAATTGATCAAGACAGAGCCCATATTGTCAAAAGGCTGCACGGGAAGCTACTAGATTTAGAGGGACATAGTAATCTCTTTGTTCCTGGGTGGCCATCCGCAAGTGACAACCTCAAGTGGAATAACCCTTAGGCAAGGGCCCTGAGGCAACACTCAACATAAACCAGTCTTACCACTTCCACCCAGGTGGTTCATTCATTAGTTATACTTAGATTTTTTCCTCAACATCTAGTAAAACAATTTGTAACATTGCATAGCATCTACTAAGTTCAAAGGATATCAAAATAATAAGGTATAAGGGATGGCTACACACTACTAGGATAATAGCATAGAATAATATAACTTAGTAAAATTTCCTATCATGCATACTACTCAAAATCAACTAATGCATATAGAAAATAATGGGTAGTTGATGGTGTGTTACTTGCCTTGTTGAAGTTGGTGAAGATATCACACTCTCTTCACAAAATATCGTTGCTCTCCGTATAATCTATTCCTTGACAACACAAAACCAAATAAACAATCATACAAGTGTAGAAAACATACATAGCAACTAACATATCAAAAGGGGCTTAACCAAGTTGGTTAGGACAAGGTTTGGGTTTGAAATATTTATTCTTTCCTGGTTCCATACTTGTTAAGGGATTTCCAAGAGTTTACTTGGGATGGACTAGGTTGATCTTGATGTGATCTAACTTTATTATAACCATACTTGTCGAGGAAGTTCCAAGAGTTCACTAAGAATAAACATATTACTTCTTCAACTAAAGTAATATATTGTAAACACTTGGTCATATTCACCTTCAAAATATTAAAGTGACTATGTTAGTATTTTCCATTGTGGTTAGGGTAGGTCTACTAACTTCATCATCAAAGGGAAAATATTACTAAGTCTTGGGTTTTCCATTTGGGTCAATGGTTGGACAAAATAACTTGTTATTCTTCAATTTGTATGGATTGCTTCTAGTCCTCATGTGATTGCCTTCTTGAAGATCATCATCATGCCATCTAAATTGTTTCCTTCCTTGGTGTGGTGCTTCTCTTGGTCTTGCTAAATTCTTCAGGGCTTTAATTCACTAATTGGTTTGGGTATGGGATGGGCACATATACCACTAAGTCAATTTGGAAAGAGAAAAAAAAGAAGAAAGATAGAAAGAGAGAGGGAGATGTTTTCTTCTGGATTTCTTCACACTTGTACTTCCTTGAGTTGCTTCTAGTGGTGGAGTCTTTTCTTCAGAATTTCTTCATTGATCCTCCTTGTATTCTCTTCATGTTGCCACCAAGTTGAAAGTGAAGAGCCTTCTATTGCTTGAGTCTTGTTTTTCATTTGCTAACTTGATGGATTCTTGAAGCAAGAATAGGGGGATGGAGAAGTAGATAGAATACTAGGGTGCTAGTGTTTGAGGTTCACTACTTGGTAATTTTAGGGACTTGGTCATGGGTCCAAAAATGGCCACAACAAACATTGGTAGAAAGAAATAGAAACAAAATCTAAGACATAATAACTAGATGGACTACTATGATGGATTTTTGGCTAAAATACATGGTCATGGTCCAAGGATGTTAAAAAAGGTTGGGCAAGGTTGTTTCTGGTTCAAGGTTGTCAAATGGAACAATTTTGCAAAAGGAACTATATTGAAATTATTTATAGAAATTAATCTATGTCAAAAATACTCAAATAGACAACTAAATTCTAAATTCAATTTTAATTTGTTCAAATATTATTTTGGGACATAGGATATGAAAGCACATATTCTAAGGTTTCCAAATATATTTTATTTACAATTTTTGGATTTGTAGAATTTGAATTATGCCAAATTTCATCAAACAAGCATATTTGAATTTGAACAAATTTAAGTTTGTCAAATTTGAATTTGGCTAGTGCCAAAAGTTTCTAATTGTCAAGGGCTTTTCAAAAAGTCCAAGATCATTAAATTTGGCCATGTGGTTTAAAAGTTATGAGGTATTGAAATTGCAGGGACTAAACTGTAAAATTTACTATTTAATTTCTATTCCGGAAGAAAAACAGAAAATGGGCCGCTATTTGCTGCGCTGGGCGACAGATAAGTGGTGGGCCTGGGTCGGTTACGCGCTGCGTGGGCGACAAATAACCAATTCGGCGCTGCTCACTGCTGCACACGTGGCGCTACGCTATTCGCCGATACCCCTTCGGTAAGTGATTCTATTAGGGCCGCACGATCAAGATCTAACGGTGATGATTTGAAGAGAGGGAGCTAGGGTTACCTCCCGCCGGATTTCTTCGCCGGAAATGGAGTGGGCGGTGGCGCTGGCCTCGGGCGTCCACGACGGCGACGTTCCAGGGGGTTCCGGGCACCACGAAGGGGTCCAGGAGGGGCAGTTCGACACGGCGAACTCGACAACGTCCTCGGCGACGTCTGTGGTGGCCTCCCGCGGTGGCGCGGCGCAGACCTGAGGCGGACGTGCGGGTTTCGGCTCCGGCGAGCGTGTCCTCGTCGCCACCCTGCACCAAAACGATGAGAGGAGGCATGAAGACGTGCGCACGGACGAGGGGAAGGAGAGGGGCAGGGTTTCGTGCTCGGGAACCAATTGGACTCACCGGAAAATCGAAGAAAACGGCGGCGGCCAGTACGAACTCCGGCGAGCTATTCCGGTGGACTCGGGGCACGATCCAGAGAGAAAAGAGAGGGGAAAAGACGAGCAGGAGGAGGGGATTTAAGGGGAGCAATCGTCTCGGAGATTGAATGCTCGAAACACCAGGAATCAAGAGGATTAAACCCTCCTTTATTCGGAAGAAACGGTTGCAGGAGGTTGATGACGATGATGACATCATCATGACATCATCCATTTTTTTTCTTTTTTTTCCTGTTTAATCATTTCTTTAATAACTTATGCATAAAAACTCCAATTGGCATGAAATAAATTTCTAAATTCTTAAAATTTAATTTCCTTTCCAGAAAACTCATTTTCACAAACATTTGAACACATTACATTTTTCAATTATGAAAATTGATTAAATCATTAAAAGTGACTTAATAGCATTTTTAATGGAAAATCAAATTTAATTTTGAGAAAAGGGTTTTATAAAACAAAGAGACATTATATAAGTCAATTATCATTTTTGAAAATCATTTACACTTGTTTTTCTATTTTATATTTTGAATTAGAAATGATTTCACTAATAGCATATTAATGCCATTTTAAACATATCAATTATATAAATGAAAATGATTGGTTGAATAAAATATCAGAGACATCAATGTGATAAAATAACATTTTCCAAAATCATATTTAATGGTTTTCATATTTTATGATTTTAAAAGATGAAGAAACAATGATAGTCACTTTAATAGAAATCATTAATTTTTATATGATTAAAACAATTTTTAGAAATATTTTCTATGATTCAATTATTGTTTCCTAAGACCCCTTTTAGGAACTTTTATATTGTATATTTTCAACATATTAGTGAAACTACAATTAGTATCCTTTTGTTATATTCCAAACATAGAGAATTATTTAATAAATTTGGAAAATGGGGTTTAGTAAAAGCAGAAAGGTTTTCCCAAATGAAAACATTGTTTTCTCAAAGTATCTTACTTGTTTTTAATAAACACTTTATTTCATTTTAAAATTTAGAAAATAATAAATTGATGTTATTGTCTAAATAAAATCTCAGAGACGTTTTACAAATCATATATCATTTTTAAACCACTTTCACATTTTATATTTTTAGGAGTTGAAGGATTTACTAATAGTAACTTAATGCTATTTAATTAGTTCATTTCAATTAATTATTATTGTTGATCAATAAAATTTAGAATAAAACCATAAGTCATAATATTGTTTTCAAAACCTTTTGTTATGTTATTTTCAAAGCAATGCATTTTATTTTCACACCTTTATATTTAAAACTTGGAATAACAACTAAAGGTTATTATTAATAATTTTATTCTCCTCAAATACTTTTAAGGCATAGAACTTTATTAAGGGTTATAAATAATTGAGTAATGTTGCCATAAACTATTTTCAAAGTAATATTTGAATTGAAAACCTTTTATGTAATAAAGTTGTTAAAGATAAAATGGTTTTCTTTATGTGAGAAAAATCATTTGAGAGGGTTTTAGGGTTTATGGAATAGAGATATAATGGATTCTTAATTTCAATTTTCATTGAGTTATGTATGGTTTCCTTTTGTTTCTTGCATCTTATTTGGTTTTTGGTGACTTGCATAACATGAAAACAAAAAGTTTCAAATTTTTGCGATTTTTGAGTTTTTCCAAAAATCAGGGATGTTACAAAGCCTTTGGTCTCGCCTCAAGCCAGCTGCGTGCTGCCCCTACAAGGTGTAGGTTGAGGTACCGCATAGCTGTGTTCTTGTTCCCATGTTGGCATTTTACTGATGTGAGGTAATCTGACAGCCAGGACGAAGGTTCGAGTGAACCGTCGTATTTTGTTACTTCCGTACTAAGCTTGAATCTTTTGGGTAGAGGCGCCTCGCGGATGCTGCGAGCAAAGCATAGTGCGCCGCAGGTCTCATTGTCAGAAGAGGTGGATGGGGAATGCGCACGGTTTCTTGCTGCTCGGTCTTTGTCCACCTTATTTTGCGTGATGTCCGATCGTGCGTTGTATCCTGGCTGGTCGTGGTCGGTTTCCTTCTGTGGTTCCTTGCTGCGATGTTGCGAGCGGCTGCTGTGATGTCGCAAGCTGCGATCTCGATCCCTCGCGCTGCCATCCCTGCTACTCGGACTATCACCGTGTCGTCGAGCTTTTTTTCCTCGGGCACGGCGGGGCGACTTTTCCTTTCTGGGCGATGTGCTCCTGTGTCTGCGGGATGCTTCCTTTTTCTTTTTGTTCAGCTGCTTTCTTGCGATCATAGGAGGCAAGTCTTGCAGCTGCCATGCCCAATCCTTTCTGGACTTGCTTGTATTGCTCTGCACAGGGGTCGTTCTCCCCTTGTTGATTTATCTGCATGTAGGTGGCTGCAGCCAGTATCGCGGCGGCGGGAGTTTGCGGATGGACATTACCATCCTCGTCGACGCGCATAAGGGAAGGCTCAAGTGATTTACTCATTCCGGTCAGGGACTCGCCATCCATGGTTGCGGTTCTTGAGACGTATCCTTTTCTTGCGGGACGATTCCCGACAAAAGGTGTTTTGGATAGCACGGCTTGGCGCTGGCTTGACTCCTCCTCTAATCTCCTCCGCTCGGCTAGATCTATGCGAGGTTCCTTGATTATAGTAGCCGCTCTCACTAGATGATAGTGGTAGGAGGTCATATCCTCGTGGGGAGCTCTGACTTCGAGTGGTTTGCTTGTGCGGATGGCCTCCTTTGCTCGAAGCCAAGCGGCTCACGAGACGCCGATGTTAGCGCGTTCCCTTGCGCTCTTCTCGGTTTCTTCGGCTGGGTCTCCTGATCCTGCCATGCAGACCTGAGCCAGATATGGCTCGCTGGTCCTAGGCGTATCTTGGAAGGCTTTCTTGACCCGAGAAGGTTCCTTTGTGGAGAGGGTATGGAAGTTGCTGGTGTTGAGGCGGATAGATTCGCCGCTTTTCGCCAAGTCGCGATCCGCGTGATAGGGTCGCGAATCGACAGCTCCTGGGCTAGAGATCGACCCAGATCCCGATCCTTCGAGATTGGTTTGCTTGGGGAAGTGAATAATTCCGTCCTTGTTGGCATAGAACTGGAAGCTCCCGAACGTCAGGGTGATACTTTTCCCCAAGTCGCTAAATACCGGGCGTGATTTCGGCGAGTGAAGGGCGACGATGACCGATCCAATTCGGATCGGATTGGTTGGAGTCGTAGTTCCGGGCTTCCAGCGTGAGTTGGTCGTCGATGAGGCCGAAGATGCCAGAGATCCAGCGCCCGCCGTTCCCACATACGGCGCCAATTGTCGAATCTGCATCTCAACAAGTCCCTCTGGTGAACCCATAGGGTTTCGATTAGGAGAACCTGTGGGCGCTGGTGACAATCCTCGACTAAACAGGAGGCACGATTTACCTAGGTTCGAGGCCCTCGTAGAGGTAAAACCCTTACTCCCGCTTATGTCGATCTGTATTCACGCGTAGATCGGTTACAATTGGGGGTTGCTTAAGTCGAGAGTATGATCTCGATCTCAAGGCTTTGGTGGTGCGGCATTGCTTGTCCCCTCCCTGGTGGTTCTCCTAGCCTTATATAGGTGGCCAGGTTCCAAACCGTATCCGGGAGGGACTCAAACCCTAACCTAAAGTTGGTTACAAGTTTCCTAACTTGACCCGCAAGGCCTTGCGGGTGGGCTTCAACTAGGCCTTATAATAGTATACGGCATCTCCTCTTGGGCTTAGGTCTTGGGCCTTGGACCAGGTATCCTTACTAAATAGGTACATGGTTCATCCCTTCGTTAGTCGCAAAGTTAGATTCAAGACCAACCCTAGTGATACCAATTCCATAAGTATGCAAAACCATCAAGTTCTACAAGAAGCCATGAAGTCATCACACCTAGGTGGAAATAACTTGAAGATGATCTTTGAAGACCAAACATGTGAAGACTTGAATTTGTTTTCCAAGACTTACAAGATGATTAGCATCAAGTTTGTTTTTGTCCAAGACTTAGAATTTTTTTCAAGTGAGAAGAGAGTTTTGACCAAGACTACAACCAGAAGCCTTTCATCAAGAAGAAGGACTTCAACAAAAGTCAACTCAAGAAGAATACTCTCCGAGAAGATGATGAAGAATTTACAAGTCCTTTTTAAGGGAACTCCAGGAATCTTATCTATTTATTTTCTTCTATATGACCAAGTCCCTAAAATCCTAGATAGATACTTCAAATGCTTTTCTTCAACTCTATGAGGAGTGCTACAAGCAAGGTCATTGAAGAAATGTGCAAATACTTAGACATCAGAAGCAACTCAAGAAGATGGAAGAAAGATTTGAAGAAAACAAGACAAATATATATGAGACCAATCTTAACAAGATAGGAAAAAAAAACTTAGTCCAATCACTTGTTTTCTTTTGGTAAAATAACCAAGTGTTAAAAACATTATCTTGTTTCTTTCGTTTTATAAGTGGTGTAATCATCCCTAGTGAACTCTTGGAAATTCCTTAACAAGTATGAAATCCATCAAAGGTTGTTTTCCTTTATACTTAAAATTTAAGCAACCCATGCCCTAGTAACTAACCCTATGCCCCTTTTCACTAAGTCTTTTCACAAGTTGAATCTTATTTAAAACCCTTTTGTTGTGATTGTTGTATTGTATGTTTTCTTCTTATGGGTGGAACAGGTCTTACCGGTTGGTAGTTTTCATGCTTCTGAAAGACTTTGACTCAATTTTCTCCTTTTCCTTAATACATTCAACATGTATAGGATGTTTGGGTGAAAAGAGTACAAGGGTGAAAGTGCACAACCTCTGCATAGTTAGAAACTAAGATCTTAGCCGTGTCCCCGGTTATGGATGGACGGAAGAATCACATCACCATTTCAATAATTAAAATTTTGTCCAAGTGAACAGTAATTGTGGTGCTTTGATTTCAATCTAATGTTGCCACCCTTTGAGAAGAAAAGTCTGTTTTACGAAAGAGATAGGAGAAAACTTGCTTTATGCAAACTTAGCCAAAACTCCACCAAGCCAAATATGCATCTAGGTATAGTCTTGCCATTTAGATCCATAGTGTTACTTGCCAATACATTAAATTGTATTGACCCCCTTATGGCTGCATATTCCATGCTGCAGATGAATCTGAAGACGAGTGAGGTTTCGTTCAGGATCTCGAGTCTACAACTAACATGTTTTGCATGTGGCACATGAAGAAGATGTGGCTCAATGTTGTACTAAGTTTTCCGCTGTATTTCTGTTTCCTGCTAGTCTTCTGAGACTATGCAAGTTGTAAAGCTATTTTGTAAAGAGTGGATCATGCGATGTAATAGATTTTTACGCATTTGCATGATATTCCATTTTGTACTGTGGTGCTAGCAATCATCCAGGGACTAGTGATACACCATAAAAATATCCCTAATTTCTGATGCTCCAGGATGATATTATGCCAATTGCTACATGTTTTCTCCCTTCTTTATGTCATTTTTATCGATTTTCCGGACTAACCTATTCACAAGATGTCACAGAGCCAGTTCCATATTTTCTGTTGTTTTTAGTTTCAGAAAAGTTGTTCTGGAAATATTCTCAGAATTGGAAAGTTCGAAGCGCGGAAGTCCTGTTTTCCTCGGAAACATCCAGAAGACCGAAGAGGAGACGAAGAGGGGCATAAGGGGGGCCCACACCATGGGGTGGCGCGGCCCCCTGGTCGCGCTAGGGGGATGGTGTGGGGCCTCTAGAGCTCCACTGCCTCTGCCCTTTCGCCTACTTAGTCCCCCCGGATGGAAAACCCTAAGCACCTGATCAAAATCCCCGTAAAAGTTCCGCAGCCGCCGTCACCGTCAACCCTAGATCAGGGGGGGGGTTCTAAACCTGTTTCCGGCACCCTGCCGGAGAGGAAATCATCACCGGAGGCTTCTACATCACTATGCCTGCCTTCGGAGTTATGCGTGAGTAGTTCATCCTTGGACTACGGGTTTGTAGCTGTAGCTAGATGGTTGTCTTCTCCTCATATGCCTCCATGTTTAGATCTCGTGAGCTGCCTATCATGATCGAGATTGATCTTATGTAACTCTATGTGCTGTGTTTGCTGGGATCCGATGAATATTCACCTTATGCCAAGTTGATTATAGTCTTTATTGCATATGTTATTTGTGATCTTGCATGCTTTCCGTTGCTAGTGGTTGCTCTGGCCAAGTAGTTTCTAGTGACTCCAACAGGGAGTATCTATGCTTGATAGTGGGTTCATGCCTCCTCATTGCCTTGCTCGAGTGACAGAAACGTGAAGGGGGAGGATGTGATGTTGCCATTAGGGAGAAAACAGCGGTGAGAGTGCTCGCGTGCATAATCATTTCTTACATTACACACTTTGTTTAATGTAGTTATCTGTTGCTTCCAACTTAATACCTAAGGGGGTTCGGATGATAACCTGATGGTGGATTATTAGTCCTAGATGCAGATGGATTTTGGTCTATGTATTTTGTTGTAATGCCCGCACTAAATATCATAGTAGTCATCATGTTATATTGTGCACTACGGTGCAACCTCTGTTTGTCAATTGCTCAGCTGTAATTTGTGCACCCAGCATGTTATCTTTATGGAGAGACACCACTAGTGAACCTATGAACCCCGGTCCATTTTACACACTGTTAAACAAACCACAACAATTTTCATGCTCTCTTTACTTACTGCAAGCATACACTGTTTTCCACACTATATGTCTAATCTTTGTTTTCAGCAAGAACGGCGAGATTGACAACCTCATTGTACCGTTGGGGCAAAGTATTTTGGTTGTGTTGTGTGTAGGTTCCACATTGTTGCTCACACCGGTGAAGCGCCAGCACCACTGTCAGCGGCATCAACCTTTCGAAGGTATTCTTTCTCCTACTGGATTGATAACCTTGGTTCCTAACTAAGGGGAAATACCTACACTATGCTCATCATACCCTCCTCTTGGGGTTCCCAACAAAGAACATCAAGGATATTTTCTGGCGCCGTTGCGGGCGAGGAAGAAGTCTTCTGGCAAGGGGAGTCTCTCACTCTCAACCTCTTTGTTTTGTTTATTGTCTTGTTTTTTTTGTCTTGTTTTTCTTCTCTATATTGAAAACACACACAAAAAATAGTTTACTTCATAGTTGTTATTTACTTGCTTGCTGTTGTTTCACTAGAATGAGTATCCCTGAAGTCGAGGTTCGTTCTTTTAAGCAACAAGGGGGAGGGAGTTTAAAAGATGTTTGGTATAGAATAAATGATGCTCATAATAAATGTACAAAAAATATTCTACCTTGATACTCCCGAGGAACTTTTATGTTGGTATTTCTGGTTGGTATAGGCATGTGTTAGATACTCTTACGGGTGGTAATTTTCTAGGAACTCCTGCTTTAGAAGCCTGCAATTTGATTGAAAGTTTAGTAGGATCACCCACCATTACAACTGTTAAAACTGAGATGACCTGGAGGATGTCATTAATAAACTAAACTCTTTGGAAATGAACTTACCAATTTTCCTTGACAATGCTAGCAAAATTAATGAATCAATAATTACTATTGATAAAAGATCACTGCTCTAGAGGCTAGCAACACTCCTGATTAACAAAATTTTAGGATTGGTAAACTAGAGGATGCTATGGGAACCTTAAGCTCAACTTTTTCATCTCTTAAATTCAAAAAGGAGAAAGTATTTGTGGGTAAGTATCAAAGATTCATGTATGTTCCCAAGATAACTAAACCCAAATCTCAATTTATGCTGAAAATTGCTAAAACAATGAATGAAACTAAGAGTGGCCTCCATGTTAAATCTTCAGAAACATCTAGAGTGCCAATTGCTGCAAATAATGGTTTATAGGAAGTTATAGAGGATGCCTCACTTGAAAATACTTAAGTTAATTTTCTATGCCTAGCTGAAAGGCGTTAAAGAAAAGCGCTACCGGGAGACTACCCGTTTTATTTCTCTGTTTTCATTCGGTTTTCCTTTGTTTTATTTTGTGTGCATTGAACCTGGGTGTTTTCTATTTCCTTAGAAACCCCTATGTATCTTATCTTTTGTGTTTTTGTTGAGCCAAGTAAATCCTCTAGTGGAAAGTTGAGACCTTATTTCGGATTTCCGCGCAGGAAACAGATTTCTGCTGTCCACTGTTAATTACGTATAAAACACAGAAAATTCAAAATGACCTGAGCTTTTTTGTGCGTTATCCTGAGCTATATATGCAACTTTTCTAAGTCGACCACTTTTTGATTTGAGAAACAGAAGATTTTTGAAAAAATCGATCTCTGCCTGCTGTTCTGTTTTGACATATTTCTGCCATTTATTGCATTTGCGTCTTAATCTCTTTCTTTTGGTGTTCTTTTGAGAAAAAATATTTTTAAAAGAAGTTGTTATAGTAGCTAATGTGTTTTTGAGTGCTAGGATTGTGTTGAAACTGAACCATGTGAATTTATTATTTCGATTGCACTAACGTTGCTAATGAAGATTGTGAGAATTTTGGAGTGAAGGAATTTTCAAGGGTCAAGAGAAGAGGATGATATGATGTGATTAAGAACAGTGAAAAGCCTAATCTTGGGGATGCCCCGGTGGTACATCCCAGAAAATTCCAAGAAGACTCAAGCGTCTAAGCTTGGGGATGCCCAAGGCATCCCCTTCTACATCAACAAATTATTAGGTCACTTTTTATTCGGTCACACCTTATGTGCTTTACTTGGAGCGTCTTTTATTTTTTATTTAAGTTTGTTTTTACTTTTTCAATAAGCTTGGTTGGACCCCAGCATTCTTTTACTGGAGAGTGACACGCTCCGTTTTTTTCATAAGAATACGTTGTATTCTTAGTCTCTGTTTGGCTGCTGCATTTATTAGCTCCTATTTTGCATGCATCTCTTATCGGAGATGTTAGTTTTAGTAGTACTATGTGCGTACTCTCATGTTTTCTTGCTGTATCAAAAGAATATTTTTGTTAAAGCATGTTTTGTATGGTGCTTGTTGGGAGAAGAAAAATGCTGCTTGATGTGGAATTTATAACAGTACTAGTAGAAGCTTGTATAGACTGTGGCTAGAACTTTTTCATGCTATGCTAAATGTTATTTTAGTTTTAAAGCCTTGTGGTTATTGAGTAGCATGAATAGCCTTAAATATCTGAGAGCATTTAATATGTCTTGAAAGATTCATGAGTTGGTCTTGTCATAGTAAAGCATCAATATATGGTATTCTCTTTCGAATGTTTTATTTGGTTGACTTGGCACATGCTCACACCATGTTTATGACTACAAACCAGTCACGAATAGCCTCCACGACCACTTATTTTTTGAAGTTGTGATACTGCTTATGTTTTAATTAATGATGCTTATGTCGCTATGCATGATTATGGCTCTTATGCTCTCTTGATTTGTCGCTCCCAGTATTTTGCTAGCCTCCACCTGTACCGAGTATGAGCTCTACTCGTGCATCCAAACACCCTTAAACCAAAGTTTTCCCATTGTGTACACCATACTTACCTACATGTGGTATTTAACTGCGACTCCAAGTAAATTGCTCATGTGTTACCTTTAAAACCTTCAAAATTATGCCTGTTTTGTGTTCTTGTTTTTGCTCATGAGGACGTCAATAGAGAATCTTTATCTCACTTGCTGATTGGATTTCACACCCTGGACCAGTGGCTTCATCTGCTTATCCAAATGATAGAAGAGCTGGCAGCGGGTTGACCAGCCCCAAATTAATACAAACAAATTCTCTTCACTATTTTTGCCCCTGATTTATCAGTCAAAGCATAGTTGTGTAAACAAAAGAGAAAGAGGGATGACCTTCTATACCAGTTGGGTCCTTCTCTATGGGAGCCGCTCTTGTTAATCCAGTTGGCTTGGGACGTACTGTATTGTCTGTTTACCATTCGTTGACATAAGCATACACCTCTCTTAAAAATATTTTCAATACCTCTGATTATTGAAATAAAAAGCTCTAGCACATGAGTTGATCCCTGCTTCCCTCTGTGAAGGGCATTTATTTTACTTTTATGTTGACTATCCATCTTCTAACTTTAAGCATAGTTGAGAGAGCATTTTTTCCATTGTGATTTCTATGTGCATTTGTCCCATAAACATCAATAATTACTTCATAATGTGATACTATTTTTTCTTAAACTATTTGTTCTAGTCTTGCTCATGAACTTTGAAGGTGTCCTGGCATTTATGTTTTGCCCCACTCTTAAGGACTAGCGAAATATCACTTTGCCATGCTTTCTCTATAACTGAAACAAACATCTACCTTTCTTTGCATTATTATCCGTGATCCTTTATTTAAGATACTCTTCGTGATGCAAAGTAATTGCTATCCTTTATTATTAAAGTTCTATTTATCATGTTTGTGTTTGAAGTTTTATGATCTCAGTGTGCATATGCTTTTACATTAGATTGATCAAGGTTATGACTGTAGCATGTCACCTCAGAAATTATTGTTTTATCATTTACCTACTCGAGGAAGAGGAGGAACAAATCTTGGGGATGCTTGGTACGTAATAAACGTATCCCTAATTTATGATGCTCCATGATGATATTATGCCAATTGCTACATGTTTTCTCCCTTCTTTATGTCATTTTTATCGATTTTTCGGACTAACCTATTCACAAGATGCCATAGAGCCAGTTCCCTGTTTTCTTCTGTTTTTAGTTTCAGAAAATTTGTTCTGGAAATATTCTCGGAATTGGAAAGTTTGAAGCCCGGAAGTCCTATTTTCCCCGGAAGCATCCAAAAGACCAAAGAGGAGACGAAGAGGGGCATCAGGAGGCCCACGCCATGGGGTGGTGCGGCCCCCCTTGGCCACGCCAGGAGTTGGTGTGGGCCCCCCAGAGCTCCACCGCCGCTGCCCTTTCACCTATTTAATCCCCCGGGATGGAAAACCCTAAGTACCTGATCAAAATCCCCGAAAAAGTTCCGCAGTGTCGCACCCGGACTTCTAGAGGATACTCACAGTCCGCTAAATAGTAAAACAAATGGCTTACGGGGCATACCGGCACCCGCATCTCAATATGAGCAGGCCAACACGTAAACGTGTGACAACCATCCTCTACTATTCATCGTCTGTGAAACCATCCAATAGAAATCCGAATACTTCCATTGACGTACTTCATAACATACACACATGGTACGTCAACGGCATTTGAACAAGTGATATCACAACAAATCTCTAAGACACAAAGAAATAGAAATAAGTGGCAAAGGCGCTCACTAGAGCAGAGATAGCAAATACAGTCATGCAGAGGACACATGTCCCAACAAGTCATCATTACATCACAGCGGAAGCATCCAAAGTGTCTGAGTACAGACAAGGTCCAAATAGGCCTAAGAGGCCGGAAACGAAAGAACGGAGCCCATCCACGATGTCTCGGATCCTGCCCGGGTCCGCTATCTACTCGTCAGCAGCCTCGTCATACTCCACGTAGTAGCCACCATGGGGATCCTCGGAAACGTAGTCTGCGGAAACCACAGCCCCAAAGGGGTCAGTACATAAACGTACTGGCAAGCAAGACTCACAAGATACCATAGCGTACCCGGCAACACCAAGTACAGATGCTTTGGGTTCAACGGAAGAATAGATGATACAAAAAAAAGGCGGCAACAGGCTGCTCTAACCAACTACAGAAACATGCTATAACTTTCGGCTAACAGAAAGGAGTTAAGATAGCGTATCGTAACCAACTACCACTAACTCCAAACAAACCCATCCTGGATCTCGCCCCTTATCCAAAGAAGCAATCCAAGGATAACTCACACAGTTGGATTAATGATGGTTCAAGTTATTGTGTCAATAAGCCTATTACTAGTCACGTTATCATTAGTTAGGTGCAAGTTGTTCTGAGTACTTGTTAGCCAGTACTTTCACCAAGTTAACCATAACCGCGGAAAACACGGCTTCTCGAGAAGATTTATCCCTGCAGGGGTGCACCAATTTGGCCGTACACGTAAGAATAACCCGCCAGATGGAATGCCTTCCACCAAGCGGGGCACTCAACACAACTCAACTCTTCTTCGCATCAAGCCCAAAGAACCACGTGCTGTGCGTGCGCGGCTAATCGAGCCCCCACGAAGAAAAGGGGGACCCTCATAGCACTGGAAGACCACGCCGCCCTAAATGCCGACTACAAAAGTTCCACCCTGGCCTCGGGTTCGTACCTGCATATGCGTGCATCAAATGGAAAGCCCGAACTAAGTGTGGCGATTTGGACGAGATGCGAATCGAATCAAATTGAGGGGGGCGCCCATACACGCTTCCCACATGCGGTTAGTGCGCTCATCATGGATCAGTAGACAAGACCCTTTTCCTAATTAGGGTCGACACTAGCAGGCCTCAAAACCACGCCGGGCCTCCTGCCGGTGCCTTATCATCAAATTATTATTAACCATAACATTAACATGATTGTTGTTTAAACATCGAGCCCCAGAACATAATAAAATAAGGTAACAGAAATAACGGACAGCGGACTCGAGCATAAACAACCCTAAGCATGCTAGTAAGACACGAGCAACAAACAACGTGGTTTTAGGTGTGGAGGTGAGGCTATATCAGGGTTAAAGGATAACATGTGATAGGATCGGAAAACAAGCAACGATTCATAAGGATAGCAGAATAGACAACGGAAAGTATCGGTATCCAGCGTGGAAAGGAACACAATGGTTCATGTGAGTGAATACTTGCCTGCAAACTCAGCAGCCTGGTACTGAGCTAACTCCTCAGAAGTAGTGTCGTAAACCTCGTCTGTCTCAACGTCGTCGTCTATTCGAGAAGAAGCAAACAAACAACGCAGAGAGACAAACAATCAATAACATGGCATAATTCACAATCATGGGATGATGCATGACAATTTAATTGATGCATCAATGATAAGCTAGTTGACATGGTAACATAATTAAATGGACCCATATGCAATTTGGGTTGCATATGGAAAGCCCATGAATTATGGTTGGTTTAGATGATCTACAACTAAACAACATGTGAAAGTGGATTAGCATGATGCATGGATGAGGAAAACAGAAAGAAAACAACAATAGCATCAATTTGAAATGAAGTTTACCAAGTTTGGAATTTTATTTATGAAGTTATGAAAATTTGCTTCTTAAAGGAGTTACACAAGCATTTGTTTTTTTCACCAATTTTAATTGTTCAAAATAGATAACAAAATTCATATTTGGAAAGAACACACAATTTTAGGTGGAATACATGTTTCATTTGTTGAAAAAGGATTTAGAATAAATTACTTATGAATTAAACAAGTTTAAACAAGATTTAAATGAATTAAATTCAAGTATGAAATTATTTGAATTTTTATTTTTTTAAAACATTAAATCAAATTCATATTTTAAAAGTTTATACTTTTCTGGTTTGAAAACATATTTTATAAGTTCAAAAATAATTTAATTTGACCAAGTTAGGAATTTAGCAATTTTAAATGATTTAAACAAGGTTTAAATTATTTAACCAATTTTAATTATTCAAAACATGAAATAAAGTTTATATTTGGAAAGGTGGTTTAATTTAGCATGGAAAACATATTTTATTTGTTGAAAATGGATTTAAAATGAGCAAGTTATTAATTTGGCAATTTTAAATGCATTAATCAAGAAACAGTTTTTTCAGCAATTTAATTTATTTAAAACAGAACACAAAGTTGATATTTGCAAAGTACATGAAAAATTGAATGGAAAACATATTTGGTTTGTTGAATTTGGAATTTTTATGCCCAAGTTATGAATTTTGCAAAATTAAGTGAATTAAACAAGGATTCAAATATTTCACCAATTTAAAATATCCAAAATAGTAAACAAAATTTATATTTGGGTAGAGAATTTAATTTGGTATGGAAAACATATTTAAAATGTTGAATTTGGAGTTGCAATGAATTAGTTATGCATTTTTAAAGTTTAGGTATTAATCTGCCATTTATTCAACAGCCAGGGACTTAGAAAATAATTGCAGGGACCTAGAAGAATACTAACAGGGACTGGTCTGTGAATAGAAGTTTGTGCTGGACCTGGAAAATAAAATGGAAAAGATGGGGTTATTGCGCGGGGGTGGGATTCGATCCCAAGCCCTCCTGCTTGCGCGCACGGGGTAGCTACCAGTGCGCTGCTGCTGTGCTTTTGCTATGTACGGGCGCGCGTCCCTTTTGAGGTGGAGTTTCGGCCTCTGCAGAAACTGAACAACAGTTCAGAGAACTGCACGCGCACGGACAGTTCGACGACGGCGACCTGCCGCTGCGGCGGCTGCGGCGAGCGCGGGAGGGGGCGCGTGGCGGCCGCGGACTGCTAGAGGGAAGGAGGGAGGGGAGAGGCAGTAGAGAGGGGAGGTGAGAGGAGAGCTCACCGCGGGGAAAGGGAGGAGGAGGTCGACGGGGCCAATGGTGGCGTTGGCCGGCGACGGAGAGGACGACGGCGACGAATCCGCTGCTCCCGGACGCTGCTGTGGGGACGAGGAGGTAGGTGGCGTTGAGGGGAGTCCGTTCCCGGCCCTAACCTGGCCGGTGGGGCATCGTGGCGGCGGTGATCGACGGAATTGGGGGGCGGTGGTGTTTGGTGGCGGTTCAGAGAGGCAGAGAAATTGCAGGGCAGCGAGGGGACATAGAGGAGAAGATAATAGCGGCGGCGAGAAGAAGGAAGGAGGGAGGACTAGGGCTAGGGGGTGAGGGCTCGGGCATGGATTTAAGGGGGAGGTGGAGCTGCTGCTCGCCGTTCCTCACCTCCGTAGTCGACGTGGATAGCACCGATGTGCTGCCGTACGAAGGTTAGGGACGAGGCGAAGGGGTAGCAGGCCGTGGGCTGGGCCTGCTGCCTCTCCCTCTACGTTTTTTTTTGTTTAACTATTTCTGTTTTTTTTTGCAGAAATAGAATAGGAAGAAAAGAGTGGGTATTTGGGGTTGAAAAAATTAGGAAAAAAATGTATGAGTTATTTATTATAAAAACAGCAATGTGCAACCTTTTGTTTCCCAATTTTTTTAATTTATGTTGCTGTTTGGAAATTAATTGAATTTAATTGAATTTGATATTAATTGAATTATTGAAAGCAATAATTTAAACTAGTTTGAACTTACAACTTTAATGGAAACAATTTAATTGCTTTGATTTGAATATTCATTTGGAAAATGTAACAACACAAGTTTGCAACTTTTGTTTTTCAAATATTTCAAATTAGTTGCTGTTTGTATTTTAATTGAATTTGAGCACTTTTGATATTAATTGAAACATGGAAAAGAGGCAATTTAAAGGGTTTGAACTTCCAAGTTATTGGAAACAAAATAATGTTTTGATTTGAAATTTTCATTTGAAAAAAATGTGACAGCACAAGTATGAAACAAATATTTGAATATTGTTTGAATTTCAAATGGGAAAACAGATGAAAACAAATGGAAAACAAATGCCAAAACAAATGCAATGATGATGTCATGATGCAAAATATAAATAAAACAAGAAAACAAACATTCTAGGGGTTGTTTTCATACTTGGGATGTTACAAAACGCCCCCCCTTGAAGGAATCGCGCCCCGAGATTCCTACTGAGAAGAGGAAAGGTCCGGATACTTCTTGCGAAGATCCTCTTCGGTCTCCCACGTTGCCTCTTTATCGGAATGATGGGACCACTGCACTTTCAAGAACTTGGTGCTCTTGTTGTGAGTCTTACGCTCGGTCTCATCGAGAATTCGAACAGGGTGCTCCTCATAATATAGATCTTCTTGCAGTTCAATGGAATCATGATCAACTGCACGATCTGGATCTTTGAAGCACCTCTTGAGCTGTGACACGTGAAACACATCGTGCACCTTGGATAGTTTTTCTGGAAGTTCAAGACGATAGGCATTTTCTGCACGCCTTGAGAGAATGTTGAAAGGACCAATGTATCTTGGTGCAAGTTTTCCTTTCGCACCAAAACGATGAGTGCCTCTAAGGGGAGTTACACGGAGATATGCTTTGTCACCAGGAGCATAAACCATATCCCTGTGCTTGCTGTCATAGTAGCTTTTCTGCCGAGACTGAGCAATCTTGAGATTGTCACGAATGATACGAACTTTCTCTTCGGCTTCCTTAACAATGTCAGGGCCTAAGAGTGAACGTTCACTAGCTCCAGACCAATTGATTGGACTCCTGCATCTATGGCCATAGAGAGCCTCAAATGGTGCCATGCCTAGGCTTGCCTGGAAGCTGTTTTTGTAGGAGAATTCAGCATATGGAAGACATTCCTCCCATTTCATGCCAAAAGAGATACCACATGCTCTGAGTATATCCTCGAGAATCTGATTGACTCTTTCGACTTGCCCTTGAGACTGAGGGTGATAAGCTGTGCTGAACAGAAGTTTGGTGCCCAATGCTTCGTGAAAGCTTTTCCAAAAATGAAAAGTGAATATGCTTCCACGGTCTGAGCTTATTTCCAATGGAACACCATGAAGAGGAACAATCTTTGCTGTGTAGAGCTCTGCTAACTGACTAGCTGAGATTGTTTCTTTGACAGGAAAGAAGTGAGCTACTTTAGTGAGACGATCAATGACAACGAAGATTGCATCGTTGCCCTTCTTGGACTTTGGAAAACCAGTGACGAAGTCCATTTCAATCATGTCCCACTTCCACTCAGGGATTTTCAGAGGTTGGAGAAGACCGGCTGTTTTCTGATGAACTGCCTTAACACGTTGACAAATGTCGCATTCAGAAACGTATTGAGCAATTTCACGTTTCATGCCAGGCCACCAATACAGTGTCTTGAGATCCTGGTACATCTTTGTACTTCCAGGGTGTATGGAGAGAGGAGTTTCATGAGCCTCCTTTAGAATGACATCTTTGAGACTTTGAACTTGAGGAACTGCAATGCGTCCTTCAAAGAACACAGTTCCCTTGTCATCAATTGAGAAGGACTTAAATTTCTCCTTGCCTTCTTTGATGTGTTCTACCATCTTCTTGATTTCAGCATCACGAAGTTGTTCAGAACGAATCTTGTCCTCGAGAGTTGGACTGGCTGTCAAGTTTGCAAGATAGCCTTGAGGAACAAGACCAAGGTTGAGCTTTTGGAATTCTTCATGAAGTGGAGGTTGGCTTTCCATGATCATGAGATTATTGCAATACGACTTGCGACTGAGAGCATCGGCCATAACATTAGCCTTGCCTGGAGTGTAAGAAATGGTAAGATCAAAGTCTTTAATCTTTTCAATCCATCTCCTTTGCCTGAGGTTTAGATCTGGTTGAGTGAAGATGTATTTCAGACTCTTATGATTGGAAAAGATTTCAGTGTGATTACCCAACAAGTATTGTCTCCATTTCTTGAGGTCAAACACAACTGCTGCAAGTTCAAGGTCATGAGTGGGATAATTGAGGTCATGTGCGTTCAACTGACGTGAAGCATAAGCCACAACTTGACGTTCTTGCATAAGAACTGCACCTAGACCTTGGAGAGAAGCATCACAGAATATTTGGAAAGGTTTGGAAGGATCTGGGCCAACCAGAACTGGTGTAGAAGTGAGTTTAGTCTTCAGGAGATTGAAACTTTCATCACATTGTGGAGACCAAACAAACTTCTTGTCCTTCTTTGTGAGATCAGTGAGAGGTTTAGCAATCTTGGAGAAGTTTTGGACGAAACGACGGCAATAGCTAGCCAAGACAAGAAAACTTCTTACTTGCTTCACCGTCTTTGGAGGTTTCCAATCAACAATTGCTTTAACCTTTTCTGGATCAATGGCTATGCCCTTGGCGGAGATGACATGACCAAGGTAAGCAACTTCTGGAATCTAGAACTCACATTTGGAGAACTTGGCATAGAGACGATGCTCGCGAAGCTTCATGAGAGTGAGACGAAGATGTTCTTCATGCTCTTCCTCGGATTTTGAGTAGACAAGAATGTCATCAAGATATACCACAACAAACTTGTCGAGGTATTCATGGAAGGCAGAATTCATGAGTCGAGAGAATGTCGCCGGTGCATTGGTGAGACCAAAGGACATGACGGTGAATTCATATAGACCGTAGCGAGTGGTGAAGGCTGTCTTTGGAATATCCTCTTTTCTGATCTTTATTTGATGGTAACCCATTCTCAAGTCCAACTTGGAGAATATTGAGGCTCCAGCAAGTTGATCAAAAAGATCATCGATACGAGGAATTGAATACTTGGTTTTGATGGTTTTCTCGTTAAGAGGACGATAGTCAACAACGAGTCTCTTTGTGTGATCCTTCTTCGCAACGAACAGAGTTGGGCAACCCCAAGCCGGGGAACTAGGTTGAATGTAACCTTTCTCCATGTACATATCAATTTGCTCCTTCAACAACTTCAGCTCGGGAGTTCCTATCTTATAGGGATGCTTAGAGATTGGAGCAGTACCTGGCTCAAGTTCGATCACGAACTCAACAGCTCTGTCCGGAGGCATCCCTGGCAACTCTTCTAGAAAGACGTCAGGGAATTCGCAAACCACCGGAACATTTTCAAGCGAAGGTAGAGGTTTTGCATCGAGGTTGCATAGCTGAATGGAACTTGTTTAATTTGGAGAATAGACTATCTGGCCAGAAGGGTGGAACAGAGTATTGACTTCTGAGCACAGTCAATTCTAGCTTGATTGGCCTTCAGCCAATCCATACCAAGAATGACATCAATGTCAGAATTGCCAAGCAGTATGAGAGAAGCAAGGAATATGTGGCCTCCAATTAGGATTTGATTTTTTTGACTGATCTTAGACGTTTGCATAGTTGCTCCAGGGGAGTTTACTACTAGCGGGGAACCCAAACCAACAAAGGGGAGTTTAATTGCTGTCGCAAAGATCTTTGACACGAAAGAATGTGATGCTCCGGTATCAAACAACACTTTAGATGGAATAGAGTTTACGGGAAATGTACTGAGAACGACGTCAGGAGATTCCTCAGCTTTGTCGATATTGACATGATTCACCCTTGCGGTCCTCCCGACAGGCCTGTTGTTGGAGTTGAAGGCCTTAGGCGGGGGAGCGCGCACCATTGCCTGGTTTGTGTTGGGACGAGGTGGTGGTGGAGGTAGCTGCCTCTGCGTGCACTTGTCAGCGTAGTGCCCCGTCTGCTTGCACTTGTAGCAAGTGACGACACGAGGAGGCCCTGGCCTTGGCTGCCCTATCGAAGTCCTCTGATCATGCATCTGAGCAGGGTTGGGTGGGCGGGGAGCGAAGCCTGGAGAAGCTTGGGCGTATGGAGCCCGAGTGACAGCACCATTTGGCACCCAGATGCGGCGCTTCTGCGGAGGGGTGGTCATGTTGGAGGAGGAACCACCCTCACGCGAGTGCTTGCGAGACTCCTCGAACGCCTTGCGCCCATTCTCTTCATTGAGCGCGATGTTATCGAGCTCCTCGAAGTTGTTGGCCTTGATGTTGGTGAGGGCATACTTGAGTTCCGGGTTAAAACCTCTGCGGAACCTTGCCATCTTCTTAGCCTCAGTGGACACCTCATCACCAGCGTAACGAGCGAGGCGATTGAACTCACTCTGATAGCCGATGACGTCCAACTTGCCCTGCTTGAGTGAGCAAAACTCTTCACGCATCCTTTCCATGAGACCATCTGGAATGTGGTGCTTCAGGAAGGCTTCCTTGAAACAATTCCAGTTGATTGGAAATCCAGCTCTCATGGCCTGGTAGTTTTCCCACCAAGTAGCTGCCTGACCCTTCAGCAGATAGGAGGCATACTTGACCTTGTCTTCCTCAGCAACGTGAGCAATCTCCAGAGCCTTAGCTATCTCACGGATCCAGTCATCAGCATCCAGAGGCTCGCGTGTGGCCACGAAAGCTCTCGGACCCAGACTGAGGAACTCCTTGATGCTGACCCGTGGAGCCGTCTGGTTGTTGTGCTGATTAGTCTGAAACTGGGCCATCTGTGCCATGACTTGGGTCATTTGAGTCAACAGCTCCGTGATTGGCGGTGGCTCAGGCGGGTTGTTCCTTGTTGGCGGCATCCTGAATGGAAATGCATTTTAGCACAACAATAGAAAAGGATAGACTTGGAAACCGAAAGAGAGATTATTCCGACGCATGAATAGATAACCAACATGTACATCATCACATGTTCAAATACATCAGAATATCCAACACACCATAAATGGTTCGAATGCCAAAGGATAACTAAACATAGCTAAGAATGGATACATCGGTACTCCCATGCTCATCACGCAGGACGGCGGCTAGGAGTACGGCGAGAGGTACGGTGAGGAGCACGCCCACGAAAGTAGGTAGAACGACGATCCACGTAGATCTGACGTGGTCTGAGAGCGACTCTAGGTGTGGTGAAGTACATAGCGTCGACTCCCTGTGCTCCAAAGCGAGGAATCCCAGTGTAACCAGCACCGAGGTTGAGGAGTGGACCTCTGATCGGCTCGTAACCTCCAGCATCTGGCAGACGACGACCAACTGGCTGATCGAAACGTGCAAAGCGCTCGTCTCCAACAAAGTCTGTGGTGTAAGTCGCCAGATGAGTCAAAGCAAGGTAGAGCTGCTCTCTGACTGGAGCCAACTCCTGAGATAGTGTGCTGGCAACTGCGTCACTGTGCCTCACAAACTGAGCGGTGGTGTGCAGCCTGGAGTTATCATGCTCGTAGACATCCAAGTTGTCGTAGAGAGTGAAGTGAGCTCCCTCCGAAGTGATGTAACCACGGGGGATGTGGCGATAGATAGAATCATCAAATCCCCAGTAGTCAGCACGAAGGACGGTGAGACTCACATAAGCTGCCTGCTGCACAGCCATATCCACTGTGGAACCTACTGCCTCGTAGCGGTGGACTACGCTCATGCCATCATCTGACAGAATGTAGACGATAGCCTGATAGTAGGTCTGGTCAAACTCTCGCTGCTGCTCGTAGACCTGGTACTCTGGTGCCCAACGGAACCCCAGAAAAGTGACCATGTCTCTCAGCATCTCCGGATAACCGACAGTGCTCTCGCAACGAGTCATACGAACCACCTGCGGGTAGAACCTGAGATCCATCTGCAGATGATCGGGGAAGTTTTGATTAGACGCCGGTAGAAGAACTGAAGTGGCAAGCAACAACAATGGTTCAACGGACGAAAAGGATGTTGAGAAGAACAGGATATTGAAGCAACATTGGGGAAACACGAGACCAAACACTCCTGAGGTACTACGGAAAACCCATCCGGGCTTCTAAAGGATAAATATCTACTGCTTAAGGAATAGAGGATCTGCTTCCGGGGCTTACACGCCTCCGTTCTCAATCATGAGTAGGCAACATGATAAATCATGTCACAACCACCTCCATTCCTATGGTCTAGTAGATATAACTATCCTAGAGAAACCAGGATACGTGAAATCCTAACTTGAAAGTTTAGGTGAGGAGAGAAAACAACGTTGCACTTCCTTACCAGAAAAGGGAGGGTGGGTGGGGAAAGAAATAAAAGAACAAAATTCCTACTCTCACGTTTCATTTTTCCTATATAGCTACAAAATAGTTTCTAGACTCAACTGCGACCAGTAAAATGGATCCTACAGGCAGACAGGCTCTGATACCATTTGTCGCACCCGGACTTCTAGAGGATACTCACAGTCCGCTAAATAGTAAAACAAATGGCTTACGGGGCATACCGGCACCCGCATCTCAATATGAGCAGGCCAACACGTAAACGTGTGACAACCATTCTCTACTATCCATCGTCTGCGCAAACCATCCCATAGAAATCAGGACACTTCCGTTGACGTACTTCATAACATACAC
The DNA here is from genome assembly GCA_028641055.1 of Alopecurus myosuroides. Taxonomy (NCBI): domain Eukaryota; kingdom Viridiplantae; phylum Streptophyta; class Magnoliopsida; order Poales; family Poaceae; genus Alopecurus; species Alopecurus myosuroides. Next base: position 76,915,864 of record CM054063.1, read on the forward strand.
ACATGGTACGTCAACGGCATTAGAACAACTGATATCACAACATATCTCTAAGACACAAAAGATTGAAATAAGTTGCAAATAGCTCTCACTAGAGCAGAGATAGCAAATACAATCATCCAGAGGACACAGGTCCCAACAATTCATCATTACAACACAGCGGAAGCATCCAAAGTGTCTGAGTACAGACAAGATCCAAATAGGCCTAAGAGGCCGGAAACGAAAAGACGGAGCCCATCCACGATGTCTCGGATCCTGCCCGGGTCCGCTATCTACTCATCAGCAGCCTCGTCATACTCCACGTAGTAGCCACCATGGGGATCCTCGGAAACGTAGTCTGCGGAAACCACAGCCCCAAAGGGGTCAGTACATAAACGTACTGGCAAGCAAGACTCACAAGATACCATAGCGTACCCGGCAACACCAAGTACAGATGCTTTGGGTTCAACGGAAGAATAGATGATACAAAAAAAAGGCGGCAGCAGGCTGCTCTAACCAACTACAGAAACATGCTATAACTTCCGGCTAACAGAAAGGAGTTAAGATAGCGTATCGTAACCAACTACCACTAACTCCAAACAAACCCATCCTGGATCTCGCCCCTTATCCAAAGAAGCAATCCGAGGATAACTCACACAGTTGGATTAATGATGGTTCAAGTTATTGTGTCAATAAGCCTATTACTAGTCACGTTATCATTAGTTAGGTGCAAGTTGTTCTGAGTACTTGTTAGCCAGTACTTTCACCAAGTTAACCACAACCGCGGAAAACACGGCTTCTCGAGAAGATTTATCCCTGCAGGGGTGCACCAATTTGGCCGTACACGTAAGAATAACCCGCCAGATGGAATGCCTTCCACCAAGCGGGGCACTCAACACAACTCAACTCTTCTTCGCATCAAGCCCAAAGAACCACGTGCTGTGCGTGCGCGGCTAATCGAGACCCCACGAAGAAAAATGGGACCCTCATAGCACTGGAAGACCACGCCGCCCTAAATGCCGACTACAAAAGTTCCACCCTGGCCTCGGGTTCGTACCTGCATATGCGTGCATCAAATGGAAAGCCCGAACTAAGTGTGGCGATTTGGACGAGATGCGAATCGAATCAAATTGAGGGGGGCGCCCATACACGCTTCCCACATGCGGTTAGTGCGCTCATCATGGATCAGTAGACAAGACCCTTTTCCTAATTAGGGTCGACACTAGCAGGCCTCAAAACCACGCCGGGCCTCCTGCCGGTGCCTTATCATCAAATTATTATTAACCATAACATTAACATGATTGTTGTTTAAACATCGAGCCCCAGAACATAATAAAATAAGGTAACAGAAATAACAGACAGCAGACTCGAGCATAAACAACCCTAAGCATGCTAGTAAGACACGGGCAACAAACAACGGGGTTTTAGGTGTGGAGGTGAGGCTATATCAGGGTTAAAGGATAACATGTGATAGGATCGGAAAACAAGCAACGATTCATAAGGATAGCAGAATAGACAACGGAAAGTATCGGTATCCAGCATGGAAAGGAACACAATGGTTCATGTGAGTGAATACTTGCCTGCAAACTCAGCAGCCTGGTACTGAGCTAACTCCTCAGAAGTAGTGTCGTAAACCTCGTCTGTCTCAACGTCGTCGTCTATTCGAGAAGAAGCAAACAAACAACGCAGAGAGACAAACAATCAATAATATGGCATAATGCATCAATGATAAGCTAGTTGACATGGTAACATAATTAAATGGACCCATACGCAATTTGGGTTGCATATGGAAAGCCCATGAATTAAGGTTGGTTTAGATGATCTACAACTAAACAACATGTGAAAGTGGATTAGCATGATGCATGGATGAGGAAAACAGAAAGAAAACAACAATAGCATCAATTTGAAATGAAGTTTACCAAGTTTGGAATTTTATTTATTAAGTTATGAAAATTTGCTTCTTAAAGGAGTTACACAAGCATTTGTTGTTTTCACCAATTTTAATTGTTCAAAATAGATAACAAAATTTATACTTGGAAAGAACACACAATTTTAGGTGGAATACATGTTTCATTTGTTGAAAAAGGATTTAGAATAAATTACTTATGAATTAAACACGTTTAAACAAGATTTAAATGAATTAAATTCAAGTATGAAATTATTTGAATTTTTATTTGTTTAAAACATTAAATCAAATTCATATTTTAAAAGTTTATACTTTTCTGGTTTGAAAACATATTTTATAAGTTCAAAAATAATTTAATTTGACCAAGTTAGGAATTTAGCAATTTTAAATGATTTAAACAAGGTTTAAATTATTTAACCAATTTTAATTATTCAAAACATGAAATAAAGTTTATATTTGGAAAGGTGGTTTAATTTAGCATGGAAAACATATTTTATTTGTTGAAAATGGATTTAAAATGAGCAAGTTATTAATTTGGCAATTTTAAATGCATTAATCAAGAAACAGTTTTTTCAGCAATTTAATTTATTTAAAACAGAACACAAAGTTGATATTTGCAAATTACATGAAAAAATGAATGGAAAACATATTTGGTTTGTTGAATTTGGAATTTTTATGCCCAAGTTATGAATTTTGCAAAATTAAGTGAATTAAACAAGGATTCAAATATTTCACCAATTTAAAATATTCAAAATAGTAAACAAAATTTATATTTGGGTAGAGAATTTAATTTGGTATGGAAAACATATTTAAAATGTTGAATTTGGAGTTGCAATGAATTAGTTATGCATTTTTAAAGTTTAGGTATTAATCTGCCATTTATTCAACAGCCAGGGACTTAGAAAATAATTGTAGGGACCTAGAAGAATACTAACAGGGACTGGTCTGTGAATAGAAGTTTGTGCTGGACCTGGAAAATAAAATGGAAAAGATGGGGTTATTGCGCGGGGGTGGGATTCGATCCCAAGCCCTCCTGCTTGCGCGCACGGGGTAGCTACCAGTGCGCTGCTGCTGTGCTTTTGCTATGTACGGGCACGCGTCCCTTTTGAGGTGGAGTTTCGGCCTCTGCAGAAACTGAACAACAGTTCAGAGAAGTGCACGCGCACGGACAGTTCGACGACGGTGACCTGCCGCTGCGGCGGCTGCGGCGAGCGCGGGAGGGGGCGCGTGGCGGCCGCAGACTGCTAGAGGGAAGGAGTGAGGGGAGAGGCAGTAGAGAGGGGAGGTGAGAGGGGAGCTCACCGCGGGGAATGGGAGGAGGAGGTCGACGGGGCCAATGGTGGCGTTGGCCGGCGACGGAGAGGACGGCGGCGACGAATCCGCTGCTCCCGGACGCTGCTGTGGGGACGAGGAGGTAGGTGGCGTTGAGGGGAGTCCGTTCCCGGCCCTAACCTGGCCGGTGGGGCATCGTGGCGGCGGTGATCGACGGAATTGGGGGGCGGTGGTGTTTGGTGGCGGTTCAGAGAGGCAGAGAAATTGCAGGGCAGCGAGGGCGGCGGCGAGGAGAAGGAACGAGGGAGGACTAGGGCTAGGGGGCGAGGGCTCGGGCATGGATTTAAGGGGGAGGTGGAGCTGCTGCTCGCTGTTCCTCACCTCCGTAGTCGACGTGGATATCACCGATGTGCTGCCGTACGAAGGTTAGGGACGAGGCGAAGGGGTAGCAGGCCGTGGGCTGGGCCTGCTGCCTCTCCCTCTACGTTTTGTTTTTTTTGTTTAACTGTTTCTGTTTTTTTTTTTGCAGAAATAGAATAGGAAGAAAAGAGTGGGTATTTGGGGTTGGAAAAATTAGGAAAACAATGTATGAGTTATTTATTATAAAAACAGCAATGTGCAACCTTTTGTTTCCCAATTTTTTTAATTTATGTTGCTGTTTGGAAATTAATTGAATTTAATTGAATTTGATATTAATTGAATTATTGAAAGCAATAATTTAAACTAGTTTGAACTTACAACTTTAATGGAAACAATTTAATTGCTTTGATTTGAATATTCATTTGGAAAATGTAACAGCACAAGTTTGCAACTTTTGTTTTTCAAATATTTCAAATTAGTTGCTGCTTGTATTTTAATTGAATTTGAGCACTTTTTATATTAATTGAAACATGGAAAAGAGGCAATTTAAAGGGTTTGAACTTCCAAGTTATTGGAAACAAAATAATGTTTTGATTTGAAATTTTCATTTGAAAAAATGTGACAGCACAAGTATGAAACAAATATTTGAATATTGTTTGAATTTCAAATGGGAAAACAAGGGAAAACAGATGAAAACAAATGGAAAACAAATGCCAAAACAAATGCAACGATGATGTCATGATGCAAAACATAAATAAAACAAGAAAACAAACATTCTAGGGGTTGTTTTCATACTTGGGATGTTACACGCAGCCGCTGTCACCGTCAACCCTAGGTCAGGGGGGGTTCTGAAGCTGTTTCCGACACCCTGCCGGAAAGGAAATCATCAGCGGAGGCTTCTACATCACCATGCCTGCCTTCGGAGTGATGCGTGAGTAGTTCATCCCTAGACTGTGCAAATTTTGTGAGCCTGTCAATGACTACCCATATTTAATCATTTCCTCGGTTGGACCTAGGTAGTCCAGTAATAAATTCCATCCCGACTTCATCCCATTTCCACACAGGCACTTTCAGCAGCTGTAACAAACCAGCGGGACGCCGATGTCCAGCTTTCACTTGCTGACAAATATGGCACTTGGCTATAAATGAGGCAATGTATTGTTTCATTCCATGCCACCAAAACTTCTCCTTCAAATCTTGATACATTTTGGTTCCTCTAGGGTGAATAGAGTATAAAGTGTCATGAGCCTCAGTCATGATGGTTTGCTTCAACTCAGATTCAGTCGGAACAAAAATGCTTACTTCATACCATAAGACTCCATCGGAATCAATGGTAAAACTGGTAACTTATTCCTTCTCCATGTGGGTCTTAATTCCCTCAATACTCTTCTGGCCCTTCTGAGCTTCTTTGATTTGATCCACTAGAGTTGGTTTAACTTCCATGGCATCCGACATGCCATAGCTGACCACCTCAATACCAAGCTGGTCAAGTTCTTTACACAACTCCGGTTGTCTGATCTGAATCATAGCATTCAGAGAGGCCAGCTCTCGACTAAGAGCATCTGCAACAACATTTGCTTTTCCAGGGTGATAGTGGATACTAAGATCATAGTCCTTGATGAGATCTATCCAACGGCGTTGCCTCATATTGAATTCACGCTGTGTAAAGATATACTTCAAACTCTTATGATCCGTGTATATTTCACATATTTCCCAATATGAAAATGTCGCCATGCTTTGAGAGCATGCACAACGGCAGCAAGTTCTAAATCATGAGTAGGGTAATTCAACTCATGTGGTCTCAACTGGCATGAGATGAGCGAGATGACTTTCCCCTCTTGCATGAGAACACTTCCAAGACCAACTTTAGAAGCATCACAATACACATCAAAACTCTCGGTGACATCCGGCATAATGAGTACGGGGGCTGACACCAGTCGATTCTTCAATTCCTGATAACTCTCAGCACATTTGTCCGTCCATACGAACTTACTATCCTTCTGTTGGGAATATGCCATAGAGGCAATCATGTATGATATAATTCCCAATGTATTCATAAAGTTATTGAGTCATCCTTGTTTTGAACATCTGATATGTGTCATTGAATATGTGATTCGATTGTGGAACAATGTATTCATGTTGTTCATGCTAAATTGTCCTTGGTCATTAAGGTTGTGCTGGACACACACCCTAGACTAATGTGAGTGTTGGCTGATGACTCGGTTCCACTTGTCATGGGCATGGCGATGCCATTCCAACGTTCACAGACTCAGCTTAAGAGTTTAGCAAGTCGGACTTACCCATATTGAGATGCAACGAGTAATTCCTCATTTGCATGTCTCAATCAATGTAATACTTAGACCTAAGGTTGTCGCACAATACGAGTTGTGGATCACCGACTTAGGTTCTGTCAAATAATGTTCCGTGAACAGGCAGTTATAAAGGCAGAGTTCGGGTCGAATGAGAAGCAAGATGCGTGATGTGGATAATCAAGATGGGATTTTGCCCCTCTGACTGGAGAGATATTCTCTGGGCCCTCTCGAGTGATGTGATTCCAGAAGCATGGCCATGCGTGACTTGGTTAAGTGTTAACTGGGTCTATTGACTAAGAGTTAGTCATATGAATCATATATCACAGGCCGAGAAGAGAGTTGAGCTATTTAAGGGATGACGATAATTGGCCTATAGTTCGACAAGGTTTATCGTGGGGCAAAAGGGACTCAGATGAAAGTCACATTGAAAGGTATGTCGTCATGACTCTATGGTACTTGGGAGTCGGCACGTTCTGCTAGGAGCCGCTACCGATTGATCGATTGGGAGTCGGACTCCAATCGTGTCCAAGTCGCCATGAGTCTGCAAGGTCGCACACTTAAGAGCGGGATAAAATATATTTGTCGGGTTGGATCCGAACCGGAAATGGACTGGATTAGTGAGTTGGACTCACAGAGGGAATGGGCCACAAGCAATGTGAGGCCCACTCCCACTCACTATGTAAAGAGGGTCGCAGGTTGCCCAGTGTGTACAGGTTTTCATTCCCATGCGTTGGGAACTCTAGCCTCACTGAGTCCAGCCGCCGCAACGGACCTAGCAGTCCGCCGTCGGAGCTCCTCCTCGTAGGATACCGGCAGACGTGCTGTACGATCAACACTTCGATGATCGCGGGATTGGATCGGCTGGATCGGATCGTGTGACTACACTGCATCGACGCGCTTCATCGATAATCCGCACATGCGCGTCTAGTGGTAATCCTCGTGGCCTTCTACCTCGGCTAGATCTTGGAAGTACCACGTAGAAAAGTTTTTGTTTATCTCTACGCGTTCCAACAGTGTTATCAGAGCGGTAGCTTATGGTTTTAGGCCTGTGATATGCACATATGTGATATGTAGTTAGCGTTAGATTGGATCTAATTGCTGTTTTGGTGGTCGTTCTATGAGATAGATCGGTTTTGTACAAGGTTGATTGGATCAATCGTACTCGGGGTTAATGGATGATCTGGTTTCCGTGATCTTACTGCTAAGGTCGTGGAACAACTTACCCCTACCAGTCGGTTTCCGCCATCGGGGTATACCGTGACACATAAATCCAGTTGTGGTGATCAAAGATTAAAGAGTTTGATCGAATCGGAATACGGATCAGATTTGGGTAAAATTGTTTTATCCGATGAAGAAATCCATGTTCGGACCGCCGGCTTTGCCCTGTCGTAGCGCCTTAGATTTCGTTACGAGTTTCACAACGCCGGTAGGTATCGTTTCTATGCATAACTTGTTTTGCAGGATGTTGTGAATGGTATGGCTTATGTGCATGTGATGTGTGTAATCCATACGTGATCTGCGTATCATGTTTTTGTCAGCTGGTTGGAGCCTAGGTGCTATCATTTTATTGTATAACGGCATGCGTGTCGGATTCTCTATGTAATTTTTTATTTACTAGCTAGTGTAGCTCTTTGGAGAACCCGGATGACATGCAAGTCGATATACAAGTCGGCTACATGGAGTAAGATGGCGCGTGACAAGAGTTGGCACGAGTCGACTTACAAGCTTTGTGGAGATGGAGAACACCATGAAGAGATCCATACCATTTCACATTATAATTGCTTTATTTTTTGTTATTGTTATGTCTCTTTTTACCTCAAACGAGGTCTAGTCGGTCGCCCTGCCAGTGCTACACCATCACAAGTCGGACATTCTTGGTAGTGGGCTCATAAAATTGAGGTGCTGCCAATTCTTTCCGATTAGGTGGGTTTGAGTCGGACTCTGAAGCATTTGGTAAGATAGACGAGTCCATCATAATGGTTGTGGGGCTCAGGGCGAGGTAGAATGGGAGCCGGGGCATGTGATGCCACCCAACGAACATGAGTCGTATTGGATACGATTGGCAAGGTGTTGCCTACCTAGATCACTTGACGGCTAGCGGTGATGCTAAAGCTCACTAGTCGACTTGCTTATTTATGATCTTGAATCACTTAGCAACCATCAGAGGGATGTTGGTTCTAGTGGGAGCATAAGTATTAAAGCGTTTAATATGCATGCTCTCTTATGAATACATGTCTTAAGTGTTTTGCATATTTCTGTTGTAGATCAATGGCACCTAGCAACCTTCCTCGGTTGTCCACTTCTGCGTTGAGGTCAATCTTAGAGAAAGGTAAGCTTAATGGAACTAATTTCACCAACTGGTATCGTAATATGAGGATAGTCATCAAGCATGACAAGAAAGAACATGTTCTAGAAACTCCACTTCCAGATGAGCCTGATGATGATGCGACAGTCGCTGTCATGAATGCTTACCGTAAGACTAGAGACGAGTCTACGGAAATTAGATGTCTTATGCTTGCACACATGGAACCGGACTTGCAGCAACAGTTCGAGAATGTTGAGGCCTACGATATGATCAAAAGCCTCAAAAGTATGTTCCAGGCTCAGGAAAAGACCGATAGGTATCAAGTCTCTCAAGCTTTGCTGGGCTGTAAGCTCAAAGACGGCGATCCACTGAGCCCGCATGTAATCAAGATGACTGGTTATGTGCAGTCTCTGGATAGGCTGGGCTTCCGAATTAACGAAGAGTTCGCTACTGATATAATTCTGAACTCTCTTCCTAGTGCGTATGGTCCGTTCAATTTGAACTACCATATGCTTGGTATGGCTAAGAACATCACTAAATTACATGGCATGCTCAAAACGGCAGAGGCTGGTCTCAAGAAAGGCACCAGTCAAGTGTTGATGGTGCAGAATAAGGCTAAGTTCAAGAAGAGTTCTTGGACCAAGAAGAAGAAGGATAAGTCAGGAGGCAGCGCCCATGGCCCCGTCCAGAGCGTTTCCTCAAGGACTAATCCATCTCCTACAGCCGGAGCCAATTGATTCTATTGCAAGCAGGATGGCCACTGGAAGAGGAACTGCATCAAGTATTTTGCTGACAGAGCCAAGAGTGGAGGTTTGACTTCCAACTCAGGTGTCACACCCCAGTTTTTGGGTTCTTGGACTGTGCTCAAGAAGACAAAAATTAGGGCCAACAATTTTTTTATAACAACATGATTGTTTGAACTAACATATGTTTATTATCTAAAACATAGTTGCAACACAAGTTCTGTTTCTTGATAAAACCAATACCATATGTTTCTGAAAACATTCCTTCTTATTTTTTTCCAGATGTTTTCCTATTATTACTTGAGTGGATTTTTATTCTAAGACTTGGATCATCCTTGTTTGCATCTTAAAACAAACTTTTAACTTTGTTGGATCCAAGAAAACAAGTTTTCAAAGTGATTTATAAAAGTTTTCTTTTAACTTTCCTATAGAAAACAATCTCTGAAAAACAAGCCAAGTACCGGTTTTCTACTTTTATTTTCACTAAGCTATAAATTGCTATTTTATGATTTCTTGACATTTAATTAATCCTTGATATATACTACAAAACTATAAGCTTACTTTTATTTTTGAACAAATAAAAACTATCTTTTTCTTGTTGTTTTTGTGGTATCAAATTAAGGCAGAAAAAGACATTTTGAGAAACAGATAAAAACAGAAAGTATACCTTTTTCCACATTGTTTTCATAGCCTTAAATTATTTCAAAATTGTTTTCAAAAGCTGTTTATGAAAGTATATAACATGATTAACACATCCATACTTTGAAAACCAATTTTGGACAGCAATGGAGCCTTGAAAACAAACTCAACTTTTTCAACTTTTTATCTGTTTTCAACACTTCGAAATTTTCTAAGTCATAAGACTGAATTTTCTGAATTTTTCAGTGAACAGTTCAAGATACAGTTTTGCACCCTTGTTTTCTTGATGTTTCCTTGATCTTTTGGAAGCATGACATGAACTAACTTGTTGACCAGCCTCTAGACTCGAACCAGAGCCCTTGACCCTGCTTCTAGAAGCCTTAGCCATGAAGATAAGAGAGGAGAGAGAGGGTGACTAGGACAGGTATGGGCACACACATGTGTTGACCCATTTGGCTTGCCCACTTGCCCACTTGCACCCAAAGGGCCACCCCTGGCTTGCATCCCTCGTGGATTTGACCTAGGGCACCAGTGCTCACCTTTGGAATTACCAAAACACCCAGGGCACCTCTATGCCATGGTTGGCATCCCCCCGAGCTCCCCAAAATTCCCTCGAGTTGCATCCCTCAGCTAAAAGAGTCCAAGACCCACATTCGAGCGCCCTGCACCTCCTCTCACTCCCTAGAGCCTCCCCAAACCAAAAACAAGCCAAGCCCTAGCCTTGGGAGCGCGCATGGGACGTGCCCACGCCACCGGTGACCACCACGGGCTCGACAAGGTGCAGCCCTGCCCGAGCTCCCTCTTCCCCTCCCTCTGCCCTAGATAGCTTCCCCTAGTCCCCTGGATCTTCCCTGACATGCCCTCGTGTCCCTTCATGCATAGGAACGCCGCCGCCGACCGGGAGCATCGCCGCGGGCGCCGGTCGCGTTCCGCCGCTTGCAACCACACCGGTCGCCGCCGACACCACCCCTCGGCTCCCCTGCCCTCCTACAGCTCCCCCGCGCCCGCGCCATCCCTTCCCGAGCCCCACAGTGAGCTATCCGGCCGCGCCCCTTTCTTCTCCGTTCGGGCCAGAGAGAGACGGTGAGAGGAGGAAGAAGAGAGCGGGCCGTCGATCTGAAGATCAACGGCCAGGCTCAAACGCCCTTTTCCCGCGCCCCGCTCGTGCGCCTGAAGCGCAGCTGGGCCGCGCAGCCGCTTGCTGGGCCGCGCCGCACTGGATCGAGCCCGTGTGCTGTTTTGCTTTAAACAATTAGATTTTTATCAGAACTACACCTTTTACTTTGGACTTGTTTAAAATATAAAAACTGTAAAATAAAATATGAGAAAATTCCTGAACCTAAACACATGAAATTTACACCATAAAAAATTTGCAGATCTATATTTGGACCCATATTTTGAACACAAGAAATGTTTTGGCAAGGACTATCTCTGAGAATGTTTTGTCCATAACTTTAAAAATATGTAACTAAATGGAACAAACTAAAATGTTCTGGATAGGTATTAAAAATATCTATCCAATGCACCTAACCTCACATCAAGGTGATTTATAGAATGAAAATTCCATCCAGATTACTAAAATACTAGTAGACTTTTCTATGATTTTTATAAGGAGTTTAAAAATGATTTTTGGAGCAAATCCAATTGGATGAGTTTGATATTGACTTGATCTATGTTATCCTAGCTTAGATTAATTTTTGAAGCTCTATATTTACTTTTGTGGACAGATCTAGATAACAACACTTTTCTGTTTCTGTTTCTAATTGTGTTTTTGTTTGAAATAGAATGTGTGGATGTTTAATCTTGCTTCCTAGAAGGTATAAAGTTGTTAGGACTTGTTATTAGGTTGTTTGCTTTCAGAAAATCTACCTTAGAAAGTGTGTGCATGTTTGGAAAACTCAAATAAAAATGGAAATAACATTAGTTGTTTTCTAGTTTTATTATTTGGAATTTTTGTGTGAGCTAGATCCTTGTGTGCTTGCTTTAATAAAGTTTGTGATATTTGTTATGTGAGTCTAGTACAATTTTGGTGCTGTTATTTTGGAGTTTATGTCTCTGTTAGTTTTTCATATCATGTTATTGTAAAGCTTGTGTAAGCTTTGTTATTTTTTTTATGCACTAGTATTGTTTTCACTAGATTAAATAGCCTTATGTTATTTATCCTGTATGCAAAGTTTTTCATGAGTAACCAGAGGCTTAGTACATCTTTTGCCTTGGTATTAGTGGTCCCATAACCCACTGGTCCCATTGCATCTTGGTTGAGGATGAAAGTCCCCAACCATACACATGTAGGAAAATAACATGTTTTATTATGTGATGGATAGGATATTTTCCACCATGGAAAATAAATTTTTTGTTTTCACTTATGCAAGTGAAAAGTGTATTTCATCCCTGTAAACACTAGTATAATTGATGTGATCCATTGTTAGCATAATAATCCTTAGGAGTATCATGTCAAGAAATGATTCCCTATTATGTGCTAAATTAATTGTTCACAAATAAAATGATTCCTTGAGAGTGATAGATTGTTTAGGAATAACATAAAATTGAGTGTTTGGATTTTTGAGAAGGTTTAGATAACTTTTCCTTAAATGCATAGCTACTGGTTGTATAAGTTACACCTTGCTTGCTTGCTAGTAATTGATTTAGGAAAACAGAAATTGCTAGAATTAATTTATGCATGCTTAATAGTTGTTTCATGGAATTATTTTGATTGTTTGTGCTTACTAGCATGAGTAATATTTGTGTACTGTTTTTAGGTATATTTATGATCATGACTTGCTTGTTTAGATCTAAGCATCATGGTAGCATTGTTTGCTTCTCTAGTGATGAACTAGTGTCACCACTGGAAAATGGTGATTTTGCTCTAGTATTGCCATCTTTAATTTCATAAGTGTATGGGTTTATTATAGCATATTTAGGAAGTATTACTTCTGTTATGATGCCATGAATTATTTAGTTGCATGTCCTATGATCATAAAATATAATTATCTCTTATAGCATGCTTGTGTAGATTTTTCATACTAGTATGCTAAAAGGCAGTCTTGTTTTTATGCTTGTTTGATAGGAGTATTAACTTGAGTAATGATGGTGTTTTGGATTATTTTTATGGCTTGATTCATTGGTTTTTAGGTACTGGTTGTTTGCAAAAAAATTCTTGATTGATGGATTCCATAACAAGTAAACAATAACTTAGTAATTAAATAGTCTATTCATCTGTGGTGTTGTTTGCTTGCTTATTGGATTTTTGTTTGAGTGTTCACCTTAGCATGAGTTAGCGTTGTGTTATTTGTTGTGATTAAAGAGTATCTTATGAAACTAAAACCTCCAACTAAATCATGAACACATTAAGTAACATTTGCTTGTGGTGGATAATACCCACTGCCATGGGTATTGTCATGCTTGTTGTTTTACCTTAGTAACCTAACCTTTTGCACCCACAAGCTATATTCTTAGCTTTTATGTATCTTGTTATGAGAGTGTTACACCACTACATATATGGTATGTACGATGTGGGATATGGTTTTCTAAACCATACTTAGTTGTCTCATGATAGTTTTGGACCGTGAGAGTTATGTGAGACAGTTTTCGCGTTATCGTTTCGGGAGAACTCGTGAGTGAACGTTTTTTTCTGTATGTGTTGTTTATCTTAGTTGTTTTCCCTTTAGACCTGAGTGTGTGTTTTTTATTTCCTTTACGACGTTAGAACACGAAGAAGAAGAAGCAATTGTGGAGCTGTGCGTCAAGTTCAAATTACTTCAAGGCCAGGGACATTAAGAGACTTAAGGCAAGCCATCCTGATGCTTGATGATATTTACACTTATCATTATCTATCATGCATGTTTTACTTCTGAAGAGTTTTACAAAACTTTGTTTCCAAAAACTATTTTTGAAGTGAGTATCACTTCTATTAATATTATATATATACTATGCCATTAGTTAATACTTGGTGTTACCAAGCCTATATGCCACCATATGGTATTTATATACCATCACTTATACTAGTCCCTAAGTGGACACCCTAAAATTGGGTTTTTACAAAACAAAGGCTTTATGGAAAACCCGGAGAAAAGGCGGATCCTTATTCTCCGGAGGATTGTGGAAGTGGTCATTTTTGGGAAAAACATGTTTTAAAAAATGACACATAACCTAGTCTTCACCGGACAACCTTTACCGTACTGCCATCCTACCCCAACATGGGCACGGGGCTTAACTGGAAGTTTGTTCTTGTTAGTGTGTGTTCTATCTCAATTGCTATAAGGGACGTTGTACCCTCGAACCGAAATGTCGCCAAAACTCCCAATGTTGAGACATAAAAAGTGTGGGATTAAGTTCTCCTCCGGCCGCAGCAGTTGGGTCCCTTGCCATGGCGCTGGTGGACAGGGTGCCGGGGGAACCAGACCCAACTGAAGAGATATGCATATTCTAGCTTGAACATAGTGGAAGGTTAGGATCAGTTATCTGATGTTTCACATACTGTTGTTACAGTCCGTGATTGTTCACGGCAGGTGTACTGGATCTGGTGGATGTGTACATCTCTGCAGAGTACGACTTTTTCGAAGAAGCCGCGTCCTCGGATATGGAAAGTTGAATGGCCGTGTAGCTAGGATTGTGTCAAGGTTTTCAAAAAGGAGTTTTCAAAAAGGGGTTGAACTTGGGAAGTTCGGAAAGGAAGGAAATTTTGTACCATGGAGATACCAATGATGGAAAGCCAGAAGTTGTTTTACAAACCAAAAAGTTTTGCAAATAATTTTTTTTCTACTCTAAGTAAGAATTCTGGAAACTGATTCCAAGAAGTTTTGCAAAGAGAAAGTATTCTTTTAACAAAGCTTTACAAAACCTCGTGTACATGTGATATCTACAAGAGAAATAAAACTACATTATTTTGTTCTGAAGTATCTTCTTCAACGAAGATACAAATTAATTTGACTGCAACTGTGGTGTCATCCTATATGAACACCATTGATAGTGAACCCTATTTATAGCCTACCTATTCCATCATATAAGCATACTTGAACGGACAACGACGTCGCCTAGAGGGGGGGGGTGAATAGGCGATTAAAACTTTTCCGGTTAAAGCTTGCTAAATGCGGAAATAAACTAGGTGTTTAAATTAACAAGCTTACAACCTAAATATTCTAGGGACAACTAGATGAACCAACAACTTATGCTAAGAAAGACAAGTAACAAGGCTATAGCAAGATATATAACTTAAAGCTCGAAGGCTATCACAATGTAAATTGCATAAGTAAAAAAGCTCGGGTATAGAAATAACCGAGGCACACGGAGACGATGATGTATTCCCGAGTTCCTCCCACAAAGGGGAGTACGTCTCGTTGGAGGGGTGTGAGCTCACCACGAAGGCCTACTCAACGCCACAAAGGCCTCACCCTATTCTCCGATGAACCCCACCACAAAGGCCTAGTTCACCTTCCACTATTGGCAACCTTCAAACCCGAGGCACGCATCCACAACTCAATTGGAGGCTCTCGGTGTCACCACAATCTTGGGGCACGCATCCACAACTCAATTGGAGGATCCCAAGAACACCACAAGTCTTCTAGGGTCCAAGACCCAAGAGTAACAAGCTCACAAACTTTCAACTTCCACGAATCCTCGTGGAGAGAGCAAACCGATGCAACCGATGCAAATGGCAAGAGCACAAGTGCTCAAATCCTTCACTCTCAAATTCCAACAAAGCAACAAATGCTTATGGGGGAATAAGAGAGGAAGAACAATGGAGGAGAAACACCAAGAACTCCAAGATCAAGATCTACTAAGTTTCCCTCACTAAGAAGGAAGATGGATTGGTGGAAATGTAGATCTAGATCTCCTCTACCTTCTCCCTCAAAGATATGCAAGAATCATAGGAGGGATTGGGAGAGGGGCAAGCTTTCCAAGGTCAACAATGGTGGGGGAGAGAGGATATTTCGTGCTTGGAAGACTCGGAGACCAATGGGGAAGAAAGCCCCCTTAAATAGGTCCCCACAAAAACTAGCCGTTTGAGCAGGAATTTGGGACCGGAATATCCGGTCTGAAGATCTGCTCGAAACCTGTTGACTTTAACCGGAATATCCGGTCCCCTTTGAATAATCCGGAACCAATAATCCGGTCAACTCCAGTGTGAAATATGGTCCGAAAACTGCCCAAACCGGAATATCCGGTATGCCCCGAATAATCCGGTTCAAATAATCCGGTTCACTCCAGAAAGTTTTGACACCGGTCCTTAGCCGTTTTCGAGCAAAAACTCCACAACCGGAATATCCGGTTTGAGATGAATATTCCGGTTCCAAATAATCTGGCTCATGCCAGTACCGAAAATGGACCAAAACTACCCTAACCGGAATATCCGGTTGCCCGGAATAATCCGGTTAGAATAATCCGGTTGAGTCCAGAAACAGAGAGGCTGAACTAGAAACCCCATAACTTTTGCAAATGAAGTCCGAACGAGGTAAATCCAATTGCATTGGAAATATAACAGCAAGGAGTATCCAGACAAAAAGAATATTGATACCTCAAAGTATGGAGAAGTTACCACACATGGAAGGTGTGGGAACATTCTCAAAGACAAACGGAATATTTTCACCACCGAAAACGCAACAAGTTTTTCTTACGAAATCCGTTTTCGAGAAACCAAGGCTTGTCATGAAGATCACGACAAGCACTAAAACCCAAAGGATACAAAAGCCAAATAAGAACCAAGAAAGATGATATGCAAAGTATGCAAAGGTTTGAGCTCTCCATAACGATTCGATCGAGTTACTCACTTGAGAGCCCCTCTTGATAGTACGACCATCTATCCTATAACCCGGTCTCCCAAAGACACGAGACCGGTAAAATATAAAACCTATCAAGATTATACCTTTGCCTTGAGAATTCCACTTGAGCTAGATGATGACGATCTTGACTCTCTCAAGTTGGATCTTCTTTCTTGATTGCGCTTGCTAGCACAAACTCCGCTTGATGAAGACTTGCAAGTTGCTCCCCCATACACCATTATGGGAGAGACTAGCTCCCCCATACACCATTATGGGAGAGACCCTTCGGCAAATCTTCACAAGGACACAATCTCCAAAAGGGTGGCAAGCATCAAGCATAGGATATCTTCTAGATGCTTCACTTGAGCTTCCACGTCAAGCTAGATGACAAACACCGCTTGACGACGACATAGACCATGGCATATATGAAATCTTCCTTTTGGTTCAGGCCCATGGAAAGATACCTAACCACACATAGAGATGCGACACACACAAATCATGGGTTAGTTCACAAAGCTATATTGACCAATGCTTACCATACCACGGGATACACAATCCCACTTGGTACAACTTGTAGCTTTGTGTGTTGATCGCTTGCTTGGTCAACCTTGTATCTTTGCTTCTCACTTCTAAAGATGATGTCTTGAAGATGATAATGAAAGATCACCTAATCCTTTTCTTCAAGACATACTAGCAATAAGCTCAACTCAAACCATGACCATTCTTCATATAAATCCATGAATATAACAATGGCCATCAAGGAAGCTAATAGAGTTCAACACATGAACTCCATTATTTCCTATGGACAAGATCTACAAGGATAACTCAATGCAAACATAGTCCATAAGGATTGTCATTAATTACCAAAACCACATATGGGGGAACCATGCGCTTTCAATCTCCCCCATTTTGGTAATTGATGACAATCCCTTTTTACGAGGGTTTATATGATGAATAAAGCAAACATTCTAAACAAGAGCAAGGATGCAATAGCATGGAAAGGCAAATGCTTAAGAACGAAACTAAAGCATAAACCAAATTACCTTAAACCCTCTAAACTTCTCCCCCATTGGCATCCATTGCCGAAATGGGCAAAAAGATTAGAAGGCCAATATAGTAAGAGCTCCCCCATAGTGTATGCATTCCTCATGATATGAGTGAAATCAAGTGCATATCTCCAACTATGAATAGATGGAGGGAGATCAAACTATATTGATGATCCAAAGAATTACAAGAAAAGTCAAATTGAAGGATACTTTCACAAAGAAGCAACCAACCACAAGGATCCGAAAAACCGATTGACCAAAAACAATAATTTGATAAGATCAACCAAGTGTTCTAGAAAATCAAGAGGGAACTCCCCAAGGTACATGCACAATGTTAGGTTTGATTTACTATATAATGTGCACAACATGGAATCATCACTCCCTTCTAGATAATTTTGAACACAAACAAGAGCAAGAGACTAGATTGGAAATGAAGCAAAGAAACTTGCAAACAAACAAAAGTTGAGGAAAGAAGATCAAGAAGAGACAAAATAAAGACTTACTCAACCGAAATACATGCGTGTGACAAGGAAAAACATTTTTTAGGAGACTAATAGGATGATAGAATCATCAACATAGTCTTTCAATATAAGAGGCACATAGTGCATATCATGTTTTTCCCATACACACAAACCATCAAATGATAAAACACATAGGTCCACAAGCTTTATTAATATGCAAAAGGAATACCAAAAGAAAAACAAAGCTTGTGCCTTTTAGGAACCACCAAGGAATATAAAGTAATAAAACATGGTCACTAAAGAAATAGAATATCAATTAAAGATGTAACTATTATCGTGTGTATAAGTTTCTAAGTGGACGACAATCACAAATATATATATCTATAAAGAAACATGCACACACAAAATAGGTACAAAGGTGAAGAACATGATATCCAAGAGAGGTTCATTAATATACCAATAAGATTTTTGCTTGAAAGCAAAGCACTAAGCTTAGTTTAATCTTAAGGGGATATAGATGAACACACAAAACTCATCAAAGCATCACAAATATCACAAGGGAAAAGTGATAGTTGGAATGCTTCGAGAAAGGTAACGCATATCACAAAATATTCAAATGGTTTTTGAGACTTCATCAATATTGCATATGAGAGACTTTGAGTAGAAGTTGCTAGATTAATATACTTGGGATTGGTGAATCATAAAATGATTATAAATATCCCCTAGATATGTAATCATCCCGGCTTACTCATATTTGCAATAAAGATGTTTTTGATAAGACATTTGCAAGAACCAAATGAAATGCAACAAATGGAATTCATGCCAAGATGCAACCTACACAAGGTTGAAAGCTAGAAATGAATGCATGAGATAGATACTTGTTACCAAGATGACATTGGTGATGAAGAGGATGCGAGATTGATAATCATCGAAGCTTGACTCCTATAAGACCATGTTGAGAACACCTTCCTTATGAATGGAGCAAGCAACCAATGTATCTCCATTGTACCTAAAAACAAAATTCAAGTACAAAATGGTACCCAAACTCATTGGGTCCGAAGTAGTTAGAACAACTACAATACATAGGACAAACTCCAAATAAATATGTGCATATTAATATGAATTTGAATTTCATTCACATCTTAGCCATTTAGGATTTGATGGAGTTTATCCTATATATTGGACCAACGAAAGTAAGCATGCCAAAAGATATACATAGTAAATATGCATGCACAAAACTTTCAAGAACCAAAACAAGATACAAATTGGACAAAGAACTAATTAAACCAAGAAGCCACTCACAAGAGTGAAAAGAAAGAGAATTGTCCAAAATATATCGAGACCCAAATCAGCACATGATTGAGGAAACCAACATAGAGAGGATACCAAAAAAACATAAAAGAGTGAAAAAACCCTCTACACTTTTCATGATAGCACACAAAGTACCAAGACGAAAAGTGTTTGTCTTCCAAAGAGACAAGTCATTGGGATAACAAACAAATTTAAAGACAACAAGTGTTCAAACACATATAGGATAGTTCTTCCAATAATAGTGCATTATTTATGATCTTGCATTTGAATACAAAATGCACACAATGGAATCATTACTCTCCATATATATTATCCAAACACTAGTCATGTTTAAATAAAACCAATTAGATGCAATACCAATTTAAAGAATGGTGATCTACTCAATGTAGGATAGCTTCCCCAAGAATAGTGCAACCCAAAGAAGTATGACTTTGAACACAAGTGCACAAGTATGGAATCATTGTTTTCCCTAACTCAAGAAAGCATAAAACAAAATTTTGAGTAGAGCAAGGAAGACACAAAGGAGTTTGAACCAAACAAAATCCTTGGCAATAAACAAGGCAATATTAGAGCAATGGCCAAAGTAAATATGATCAATAAACTTACCACAAATTATTATAACTTGTCAAAGACAAGAGATGTATGGAGATATTTCTCGGTGGTAGATTTGTTCACAATCATATTCCCAAAACATAAGCATGTGGTAAAAGATAGGAATAAGAAAACATGCTTAGATAGAGATTCTTGAAGGTTTCAAATAAAACTCGAAAAAGCAAGGCAACAAGAAACTCTCTTACAAACAAGATACCAAAGAAGAGAGACACAAGATATTTTAAGCAAATATGGAACTTGTTTGAGCAACATGCCACTTAGGAACAAGATAACTAGAATATCAACTCTAGGTGGAAATACCTCACATGTTCGCATTTTCTAGGCTTGTAATATGCACATAGCTTATTACTCCCCCATAATGTGATAATCCATTGAAATCAACAAGAGGCAAAAATAAATCCAACTAGAGAAAGTTAATGGACGTTTTAGAAATGAATTTCTCATGAGAATGACATACCACATAGAGAATAGATAATATTGATATATCAACACTAAGTGGTATTCCTCATGTACACACATTTTAGGATAGTAAAGTGCAAAGCATATTACTCCCCCAAAATGGGATAGTCCGTTAATCTCCCAAAGAGCCAACTAAGATAAGCAATGAAAGCAATGAAGGCTCAACACAAAGAACACAAGTACATGGAGTGCAAACCAACAAACATAACTAGATTACTCAAGATAGGTAAGTAGGAAGCACAACATATACAAACACATGCTAGAAACAAAACTAACATATGCAAGGGAGCAAGCAACTTTCAATGAATATATGATTTAAACACAAGTTACCGCTTGGAGGAACATTGGGAAGGAGATATATATATATATAATCCAAGTGACTTGGCTTGAGGAAATATAATTGATGAAGATCCCTTAATTCTTCATAAAATAGCCAAGTCTCCAATGCCCTCCAACTCCACCTATTGATCAAGTTTGAGCTTGTTGGTCCCCAACCAAGTTGGGTCGTAAGAGGTTAGTCACAATAGGTTTGGCAACCCAAATGGTTCTTTTCTTGACACCACTTCGAGCACCAACATACTTGGCAAACACATTGCCCACATTATCCTTCCGAATGGAATAAGCATTATCAACAAGGATAGGGTTGGATAATGTACCATTAGTGCATTAAGAAGCAAAGTGTCCCTTCTTGCGACAAAATTAGCAACATCGACTATTTTCTTTCTTCTCAATAGGCTTCTCAACAAGAGGAGCATTGGCTTGAGTCTTCTTAGGAGGTGGCCGTTGTTCAACTCGTGGTTGAGCATGAGGTTGAACAAGAGGCCTCTTCCCTAGTTGCTTATCACTAAGAGGCTTCTTCTTCAAAGGGCAAGATCTAACATGGTGCCCTTCAATCTTGCACTTGAAGCAAATAATCTTGGCCGGATCTTTGACTTGTTCTTGGCCCTTATTCTTGTCAATAATGGACTTGTTCTTGAGATTGGAGTTGAATCCAAGTCCACTCTTGTCATTGGGAAGTCTTCGCACTCTCAACATCTTGTCAAGTGTGGAACTCCCTCCATGACACTTTTCCAAGTCTTTCTTCAAAGAAGTGACTTGGGCCTTGAGCTCTTTATTTTACTCTACATGGTTAGAAACAACACAAGATATAGAGGAAGTAGATGCTTCATTGTTAGAGCAACAAGGCAAGGAAAGCAACTCATCACAAGATGTAGAAACATTATGAGAGGATGAGTTACTAATACTAGAACAAGGCAATATAGCATTAATAGAAGAGATTGTTCTAGTTACCACATGAGGCTCACAAGATGTTACCTTTGTAGTGATAGCCTCAAGAGCTAATTTTAGCTTGGTATGGGATGATAGAAGATCCTCATGAGAGCTAGATAGCTTTTCATGACTCTCTTCCAATTTCCCACACTTGCTAGTCATTAACTCAAGTTGAGCCCTTAGCTCAACATTCTCCTTCAAAATAGATGCTTCACAAGATGTGGAGTTAGTAGCACAAGCATCATTAGAAATAGAAGAAGACATCTTGGCAAGCTCATTATTCAACCTAGAGTTTTCCTCAATTAGATTAGCATTGCCAACAACAAATTCAACCTTTTCATTTTTAAGCACTTTATATTTAGCATTGGTATGGTCACGTGCTTTAGTGAGATAGGTTATTTGTTCATTATAGAGCTCCTCGATAGATTCAAGTTTCTCCTCAAGAGTAACTCGGAGCTCATACTCTTCCTCAAGAGACGTAGTGAGGGATGCCTTTTCATCGGCATCACTTCTTTCAATCTCACCTTTAGTTTCAATGATTTTAGCGCTATAAATAGCAAAAGCCAATATTTCACTAAAAGGAGTGATAGCTTTACTACCTTTAGGGAGATCAAGAAGAACCAACTCACCCTTCTCCATTAAGGAGGCCTCATCCTCATACTCTCCATAAGATAAATCCTCATCCTCATCATCACAAGATGTAGTAGGTTCCAAAGGTGGAGATACCTTTGAATCCCTAGCCATAAGGCACAAGTGAGGATAGGAAGGTGATGAAGAGAGAATGCATGAGGCTCCATTGAGGTCCATGTCTTGTTCCAACAAAAGTTGGGATTCCTCTACATTGTTAGTCACACAAGTACTAGAGGAAATGGAAGCATTGTTTTTATGAAAACAAGACATAGGAAGCATATCATCATGAGATTTAGTTAAACAACTATTACATGATATGCAAGGACTATCAACACTAGCATGTATGGAATTTTGAGTGCTAGAAGATACTAAGTCCAAAGATAGATCATTTCAATGGGATAGAGATGAAGTATAGTCAATAGCAAATTCACTATCCACAATGCAATTTCTATCACCACTCACCATATCATTACCTTGTGACAAATCACATGTTGGTGGAGTGGAGAAAGATGTGAACTCATCACGGCCGGAAGTGGATGGAGAACAATCATCCTCAATAATATTGGACACATCATATATATCTTGAAGTTTTGTCCATAGCTCATGAGCGTTCCGAAAAGGCATGATTGATTCAATAACTACATCGCTCAAAAAGCACAAGAGACCATTAGATACAAGAGTATCGTGATAAGAGTTTTCCTTATCCTCTAAAGATAAATCTTGAGAATCCTTTGGAGGAGGAAAATCCATATGTACAATTCTCTTAACATACTTTGGACCCATGTCCGTAAGAAATTTAAGGATGCGAATTTTCCAAACATCAAAGTTTCTACCATAGAATAAAAAAGCGGGATCATGTTCTATTTATCTAAACGACATCATACTATCTAGGATGTAAAGCCTAATAAAGAGAGACGAGGCTCTCATACCAATTGAACGGACAACGACGTCGCCTAGAGGGGGGGGGTGAATAGGCGATTAAAACTTTTCCGGTTAAAGCTTGCTAAATGCGGAAATAAACTAGGTGTTTAAATTAACAAGCTTACAACCTAAATATTCTAGGGACAACTAGATGAACCAACAACCTATGCTAAGCAAGACAAGTAACAAGGTGATAGCAAGATATATAACTTCAAGCTCGGAGGCTATCACAATGTAAATTGCATAAGTAAAAAGCTCGGGTATAGAAATAACCGAGGCACACGGAGACGATGATGTATTCCCGAGTTCCTCCCACAAAGGGGAGTACGTCTCGTTGGAGGGATGTGAGCTCACCACGAAGGCCTACTCAACGCCACAAAGGCCTCACCCTATTCTCCGATGAACCCCGCCACAAAGGCCTAGTTCAACTTCCACTATTGGCAACCTTCAAACCCGAGGCACACATCCACAACTCAATTGGAGGCTCTCGGTGTCACCACAATCTTGGGGCACACATCCACAACTCAATTGGAGGCTCCCAAGAACACCACAAGTCGTCTAGGGTCCAAGACCCAAGAGTAACAAGCTCACAAACTTTCAACTTCCACGAATCCTCGTGGAGAGAGCAAACGATGCAACCGATGCAAATGGCAAGAGCACAAGTGCTCTAATCCTTCACTCTCAAATTCCAACAAAGCAACAAATGCTTATGGGGGAATAAGAGAGGAAGAACAATGGAGGAGAAACACCAAGAACTCCAAGATCAAGATCTACTAAGTTTCCCTCACTAAGAAGGAAGATGGATTGGTGGAAATGTAGATCTAGATCTCCTCTACCTTCTCCCTCAAAGATATGCAAGAATCATAGGAGGGATTGGGAGAGGGGAAAGCTTTCCAAGGTCAACAATGGTGGGGGAGAGAGGATATTTCGTGCTTGGAAGACTTGGAGACCAATGGGGAAGAAAGCCCCCTTAAATAGGTCCCCACAAAAACTAGCCGTTTGAGCAGGAATATGGGACCGGAATATCCGGTCCAAGTTTGGACTGGAATATCCGGTCTGAAGATCTGCTTGAAACCTGTTGACTTTAACCGGAATATCCAGTCCCCTTTGAATAATCCGGAACCAATAATCTGGTCAACTCCAGTGTGAAATATGGTCCGAAAACTGCCCAAACCGGAATATCCGGTATGCCCCGAATAATCCGGTTCAAATAATCCGGTTCACTCCAGAAAGTTTTGACACTGGTCCTTAGCCGTTTTCGAGCAAAAACTCCACAACCGGAATATCCGGTTTGAGATGAATATTCCGGTTCCAAATAATACGGCTCATGCCAGTACCGAAAATGGACCAAAACTACCCTAACCGGAATATCCGGTTGCCCGGAATAATCCGGTTAGAACAATCCGGTTGAGTCCAGAAATAGAGAGGCTGAACTAGAAACCCCATAACTTTTGCAAATGAACTCCGAACGAGGTAAATCCAATTGCATTGGAAAGATAACAGCAAGGAGTATCCAGACAAAAAGAATATTGATACCTCAAAGTATGGAGAAGTTACCACACATGGAAGGTGTGGGAACATTCTCAAAGACAAACGGAATATTTTCACCACCGAAAACGCAACAAGTTTTTCTTACGAAATCCGTTTTCGAGAAACCAAGGCTTGTCATGAAGATCACGACAAGCACTAAAACCCAAAAGATACAAAAGCCAAATAAGAACCAAGAAAGATGATATGCAAAGTATGCAAAGGTTTGAGCTCTCCATAACGATTCGATCGAGTTACTCACTTGAGAGCCCCTCTTGATAGTACGACTATCTATCCTATAACCCGGTCTCCCAAAGACACGAGACCGGTAAAATAGAAAACCTATCAAGATTATACCTTTGCCTTGAGCATTCCACTTGAGCTAGATGATGACGATCTTGACTCTCTCAAGTTGGATCTTCTTTCTTGATTGCGCTTGCTAGCACAAACTCCGCTTGATGAAGACTTGCAAGTTGCTCCCCCATACACCATTATAGGAGAGACTAGCTCCCCCATACACCATTATGGGAGAGACCCTTCGGCAAATCTTCACAAGGCCACAATCTCCAAAAGGGTGGCAAGCATCAAGCATAGGATATCTTCTAGATGCTTCACTTGAGCTTCCACGTCAAGCTAGATGACAAACACCGCTTGACGACGACATAGACCATGGGCTATATGAAATCTTCCTTTTGGTTCATGCCCATGGAAAGATACCTAACCACACATAGAGATGAGACACACACAAATCATGGGTTAGTTCACAAAGCTATATTGACCAATGCTTACCATACCATGGGATACACAATCCCACTTGGTACAACTTGTAGCTTTGTGTGTTGATCGCTTGCTTGATCAACCTTGTATATTTGCTTCTCACTTCTAAAGATGATGTCTTGAAGATGATAATGAAAGATCACCTAATCCTTTTCTTCAAGACATACTAGCAATAAGCTCAACTCAAACCATGACCATTCTTCATATAAATCCATGAATATAACAATGGCCATCAAGGAAGCTAATAGAGTTCAACACATGAACTCCATTATTTCCTATGGACAAGATCTACAAGGATAACTCAATGCAAACATTAGTCCATAAGGATTGTCATTAATTACCAAAACCACATATGGGGGAACCATGCGCTTTCAATACTTGCATATTTGGTAAGTTACATGATGGATGTCTTGCTGAGTACATTCAAATGTAATCATTATGGTTTCGCCCCTGGGATCTACTTGCCAGACTTTGAGAAGGAGTCTCAGAAGAAGATCTACGAAGCTGATGGCTTTGCGAACTAGGATAGTCTCCGGGTCAGCAGCCTGTAGGTGAAGGCGTGACTTGGGCTCTACCGCGTTATGAGTGTGTTTAGTCTTCCGCTGTGTGTGTTGTGTGTTGCCCTGCGTGGCAGCCGTTCAGGCTTGGTCAAGTGACCAAGTCCCTTTTGTAAGTGTTTGTGCAACCGTGTAATGGATATTGTATATGTGTACCAACTTGATATGTTGTTCACGACTGAATTCCTGGGATCGTGAATGTATGCATATCAGGGGTGTCCTTGAACAGTGGTTCAAAGGGCAGGCCCTACAGAGTTGGTATCAGAGCTATCCTGACCTTAGGAGACCTTAGTTAGCATGGACGTTAGCTACTACTCTAATCATAAAAGTTAATAACCCCAGGTCACTAAGATGACTATTTTTGAAAAATGATTCTATACCCCATCCCCTCCGTGTTTCAAAACTCTATTTACACTAGGGTTAAAAAGGAGCATCTTAAAATTTTGCACACTGTTACCTAACATAATCTACTCTAAAATTTGCTTTAGATGGCAGTTGTCTTCACCGAGTCCTTCCGGCTGGGATCGCATGCACCTTGCTACCGCCGTTTTGAGGAGGACTTTGATCCATATGACTAGCATTATCGGTCGCCCTGTACCTGAGTTGAAGGGAGCTCAGATTCACCAAGATGGACGCGAAGGGTCCTGGTTGGTGGTCTGTATCATCCAAGCACCCTTGCTAGCTGTAACATCCCAAGTCTGAAAAATAGCCTTTAGAATGTTTGCTGTCTGTTATTTCATGTTTTGCATCATGGCATCATGTTGATTGCATTTGTTTTGTTTGTTTTCCAATTGTTTTTCTCTGTTTTCAGTTGTTTTCCAACTGTTTTCATTTGTTTTCCTTTGTTTTCCATTTGAATTTCAAACCAAAATTCAAACCCTTTGTTTCATCCTTGTGATGTTACAATTTCCAAAATGTTATTTCAAATAAAAACAACCAAATTGTTCCATTTATTCCATGTTGATCAACTAATAAATTGGTGCTTTTATTTCAATCAATTAATTCCAAATCATTTCAAAATTCAAATCAAATCTTCAAAACATAAAACCACTTGAGTTTATAACAAATCTTTAAACCAACCAACTACTTTTAATCACTTAACAATAGGGGTTACCCTATTAAAATGCCTTGTTTTCATAATGTTGATCAATATCAAAATTCTTTTAATTATGGTTCAAATACAAACAATTTTCAAAATGCCAAATTTTTGTAAACCAATCTTGGAAATGGATTCCTAATTACCAAAATAAACTAACCTAAATTTACTGGAATTTTCCTAAACAAAATCTATCAATTTCTTCCAAAATTTGGTTTTCTACAAAAAAATAATAAAACAAACAGCAAAGAGAGAAGGAGAAGGGCCCAACGTTCCCCCAAGCCCAACTCCCCTCTGGCCCAGTACCCCCCCCCCTGTCGTTGTCGTCTTCCTCGAACAGACGTCGTCTCTGTACGATCACCGAACAGCCACACGATCGCCTCCTTCCCCTCTGGATGTGCAGCCGTACCCTGCCTCCCCCTCCATAAAGCTCCACCTTCCCCTCTACCTGCTAACCCTAGCCCTTCTCCCTCAAGCCGCCACCCTCTCTCTTCCTTCCATCTCCTCCAACTCCCTCTCTCTCTGAACCTATACTGAACCTGAAACCCCCCTTCCATGGCCGGAACTTGTGGAGGTTGGCGTGGTCGATGTAGGCTGTCCCGGGAGCTCCCCATGGCGGGAATGGAAACGCCCAACTACCCTCTTCCTTCCCCACCCCGCGGCGCTGGCCGGGAGCCAGCACAGCGCCGCCGCCGTCGCCGTTTCATCGCCGGCCACCTGCTGCACGTGTGCTGCTCGCCCTGCTGCCCTGCGATCTGCTCCTCCTTCCAGCGCCTCGAGGTGAGGCCCCTTCCCTTCCCCTCTCGCCTCACTCCCTCCTCTCTCCCTAGGGCCGCACCCGCGAGCCCTCCTCCGCGGCGCCCCCTCCGGCGAGGGCAGCAGCCAGCGAGGCCTGGTTTCTGTCGATCTCTGTACGTGCAGTACCTGTTCGTGTTCAGTTCGTTTCAGAAAATATCCCGCAATCAAAGCTTAACCCCACCGAGGCCCCCCTTCCTAACACAACTAGTGCACCAGCCCCACTGGTTATCAGCCCCAACGCACAGCACAGGGGCAGGGGTTCGAGTCCCCCCTTCCCCATTAAACCAAAACTTTTATTTTCCTTTTGTTTGGTCACAATAATTCCACAGAATCACCAACAGGCCCCTGGAAATTAATTCTAGCCCTGCACAAAATATTTCCTAAGTCCCTAGATCATAAAAAAAAATGGCAGATTTGCACTACATTTTGTAAAATGCATAAGTATTTCATTTTAAATCCAAATCCAACATTTTTGATATGTTTTCAATACCAAATTAAATGTTCTATCCAAATATAAAATTTGTTTACTGTTTTGGATATTTAAAATTGGTGCAAAATTTGAAAACTTGTCAAATTCACTTAAATTTGCAAAATTCATAACTTGGGCATAAAAATTCCAAATTTCACAAACCAAATATGTTTTCCAATCAACTTTTCATGTACTTTCCAAATATAAATTTTGTTTGCTGTTTTGAATATGTTAAATTGCTGAAAACAACTGTTTCTTGTTTATTGCATTTAAAATTGTCAAAATAATAACTTGCTCATTTTAAATCCAATTTCCACAAATGAAATATGTTTTCCATGCAAAATTAAACCCTCTTTCCAAATATAAAATTTGTTTCATGATTTGAATAATTAAACTTGGTCAAATAATTTAAATCTTATTTAATTCATTTAATATTGCTAAATTTATAACTTGATCAAAACAAATTCTTTTGGGACATATAAAATATGTTTTCAAACCATAAAAACATAACCTTGTCAAATATGAACTTCACTTCATGTTTTGAACCAATAAAAATTCAAATAAGTTCATGTTTGAATTAAATTCATTTAATTCTTGCTTACACTTGTTTAATTCATCAATAAATCATTTGAAATCCTTTTTCAACAAGTGAAACATGTATTCCAACTAAAATCTTGTTTTCTTTTCAATTATAAACTTTGTTATCTATTTTGAACAAGTTAAATTGGTGAAAACAACAAATGCTGGTGTGACACCTTTAAGGAACCAAAATTTCCTAACTTAATGAATGAATTTCCAAACTTGGTAAACCTTATTTCCATTTGGTTCTATTGTTGTTATTTTGCTGTTTTCCTCATCCATGCATCATGCTAATTCACTTCCACATGATGATTAGTTGTAAAACAATTAATTCAACCATAATTCATGGGCTTTGCATATGCAATCCAATTGCATGTGGGTCCATTTAATCATGTTGTTATCTTGTCAACTAGTTTATTTTGATGCATCAATTAAATGGTCA
The DNA here is from genome assembly GCA_028641055.1 of Alopecurus myosuroides. NCBI lineage: Eukaryota > Viridiplantae > Streptophyta > Magnoliopsida > Poales > Poaceae > Alopecurus > Alopecurus myosuroides. Next base: position 76,945,089 of record CM054063.1, read on the forward strand.
TGCATCATCCCATGTTTGTGCACAATGCCATGATATTGATTGTTTATCTCTCTGCATTGCGTGTTTGCTTCCTCCCGGATAAACGACGACGTTGAGACCGACGATACTTACGACATCCCTTCTAAGGATTTAGCTCAGTACCAGGCTACTGGGTTTTGCAGGCAAGTTATCACTCACATGAACCACTGTGTTCCTTTCAACATTGGTTACCGATACTTTCCGTTGTTCTTTTCTGCTAGCCTTAGTAGTAGTTGTTTCTGTTACGAACCCATCACATGAATCCCTTAACCTTGATATTGCCTCACCTCCCCTCCTATCACCCATTGATTGAGCCAGAGTCTTACTAGCATGCTTAGGTTGTTTTGCTCGAGTCTGTTACCCGTTACTTTCAGTTGTTATATCTTTTTTTACGTTGTGGGGGCTCGATGTTAATCAATCAATCCTGTTAATGCTGCTGTTAATAATAAATTTGATGATAAGGCACCGGCAGGAGGCCCTTTGTGGTTTTGAGGCCTGCTAGTGTCGACCCTAATAGGAAAAGGGTCTTGTCTACTGATCCATGATGAGCGCACTACCCGCATGTGGGAAGCGAGTATGGGCGCCCCCCTCAACTTGACTCGATTCGCATCTCGTCCAAATCACCGTACTAGTTCGGGCTTTCCATTTGCTGCATCATATGCAGGTACGAACCCGAGGCCAGGGTGGAACTTTTGTAGTCGGCATTTAGGGCGGCGTGGTCTTAGAGTGCTATGAGGGTCCCCTTTTCTTCGTGGGGCTCGATTAGCCGCGCACGCACAGCATGCGGTGCTTTGGGCTTGATGCGAAGAACAGTTGGTTGTGTTGAGTGTCCCGCTTGGTGGGAGGCATCCCATCTGGCAGGATATTCATGCGTGTACGGTTACTATGGTGCACCCCTGCAGGGATAATCTTCTCGAGAAGCCGTGTTTTCCGCGGTTATGGATTACTTGGTGAAAGTACTGGCTAACAAGTACTCAGGACAACTTAAACATAATGATCAAACATGTTACACCCCATGATTAATAATTTGACTAGTAATAGACTTATTGACACAATATTTTGAACCATCACTATTACAACTGTGTGAGTTATCCTCGGATTGCTTCTTTGGATAAGGGGCGAGATCCAGGATGGGTTTGCTTGAAGTTATCTTTCAGTTGGTTACAATCCTCGATCTTATCTCCTTTCTGTTAGCCGGAAGTGGTAGAATCTCTGTAGTTGGTTAGCGCATCCAGTTGCAGCATCTTTTATATCCCCTCTCTTCCGTTGAACCCAAGGCATCTGTGCTTGGTGTTGACGGGTTACACTTTGGTGAACTGTGAGTCTTGCTTGCCAGTACGTTTATGTACTGACCCCTTTGGGGCTGTGGTTTACGCAGACGACGTTTCCGAGGATCTACATGGTGGCTACTACGTGGAGTATGACGAGACTGCTGACGAGTAGATAGCGGACCCGGGCAGGATCCGAGACTTCGTGGATGGGCTCCGTCTGTTTGTTCCCGGCCTCTTAGGCCTATTTGGTTCTTGTCTGTACTCAGACATGTTGAATGCTTCCGCTGTATTGTAATGATGTATTGTTGGGGCAGGTGCCCTTTGAATGATTGTATTTGCTATCTCTGCTCTAATGAGAGCCATCTGCAACTTATTTCAATCTTTTGTGTCGTAGAGATCTGTTGTGATATCAGTTGTTCAACGCCGTTGACGTACCATGTGTGTATGGTTTGAAGTACGTCGACGGAAGTGCCTTTGATCTCTAGTGGATAGTTTACATCGACGATGGAATAGCAGGGCTTGTGTTGTCGCGCATAAGCGCAGGCCTACCAGGAAGCTGGGACGTGGGAGCAGTTATGCCCCATAATCCAAGCATCTGTTATCCAGTTCGTACGGTGAGTATCCCCTAGAAGTCAGGGTGCGACAAATGGTATCAGAGCCTGTCTGCCTGTAGGATCCCTTTTTACTGGTCGCAGTTGAGTCTAGAAACTATTTTGTAGCTATATAGGAAAAATGAAACGTGAGAGTAGGAATTCTGTCATTTTTCTTCTTTCCCCACCCACCCACCCTTTTCTGGTAAGGAAGTGCAACGTTGATTTCTCCCTTCTCATCTAAACTTTCAATTTAGGATTTCACGAATTCTGGTTTCTCTAGGATGGTTATATCTACTAGACCATAGGAATGGAGGTGGTTGTGACATGATTTATCATGTTGCCTACTCAGGATTGAGAACGGAGGCGTGTAAGCCCCGGAAGCAGATCCTCTATTCCTTAAGCAGTAGATAATGATCCTTTAGAAGCCCGGATGGGTTTTCCATAGTACCTCAGGAGTTTTTGTTCTCGTTTTCCCGGTGTTGCTTCGTTATCCTATTCTTCTCAACATCCTTTTCGTCCGTTCAAACCTTGTTGTTGTTTTTCACTTCAAATCTTCTACCGGCGTCTAATCAAAACTTCCTCGTAAACTCTTATCCAGTTAAAGTGTTATATGATACCGGAGCATCACATTTCTTTGTGTCAACAATCTTTTCCACAACATACAACCCAGTTCTGGTTCCACTAAGCAATCAAAACTCTGTTCACTCCCCGGGATCTCAAATGTTGACTTCCAACATAAGTAAGAACAATCCAATTCTAATGGGAGGCCACATATTCCTCGTTACTCTCATATTGCTGATTCTGACATTGATCTCATTCTTGGTGTTGGATTGATGTCAATAACTCTGTTCCAACCTTATTACAGATAGTCTATTCTCCAAATGAATCAAATTCTATCCAGCTATACACCTTCCATACAAAAACTCTCCCTTTACTTGAAAATGTTTCGGTGGTTTCCAAATTCCCTGACGTCTATCAAACGTGCACGATGTGTTTCACGTATCACAGCTCAAGAAGATCTCCCCAAGAAGTTTCCGGACCTTTTCTTTTCTCAGTAGGAATCTCGGGGCGCGATTCCTTCAAGGGGGGGCGTTTTGTAACATCCCAAGTCTGAAAAATAGCCTTTAGAATGTTTGCTGTCTGTTATTTCATGTTTTGCATCATGGCATCATGTTGATTGCATTTGTTTTGTTTGTTTTCCAATTGTTTTTCTCTGTTTTCAGTTGTTTTCCAACTGTTTTCATTTGTTTTCCTTTGTTTTCCATTTGAATTTCAAACCAAAATTCAAACCCTTTGTTTCATCCTTGTGATGTTACAATTTCCAAAATGTTATTTCAAATAAAAACAACCAAATTGTTCCATTTATTCCATGTTGATCAACTAATAAATTGGTGCTTTTATTTCAATCAATTAATTCCAAATCATTTCAAAATTCAAATCAAATCTTCAAAACATAAAACCACTTGAGTTTATAACAAATCTTTAAACCAACCAACTACTTTTAATCACTTAACAATAGGGGTTACCCTATTAAAATGCCTTGTTTTCATAATGTTGATCAATATCAAAATTCTTTTAATTATGGTTCAAATACAAACAATTTTCAAAATGCCAAATTTTTGTAAACCAATCTTGGAAATGGATTCCTAATTACCAAAATAACCTAACCTAAATTTACTGGAATTTTCCTAAACAAAATCTATCAATTTCTTCCAAAATTTGGTTTTCTACAAAAAAATAATAAAACAAACAGCAAAGAGAGAAGGAGAAGGGCCCAACGTTCCCCCAAGCCCAACTCCCCTCTGGCCCAGTACCCCCCCCCCCCCTGTCGTTGTCGTCTTCCTCGAACAGACGTCGTCTCTGTACGATCACCGAACAGCCACACGATCGCCTCCTTCCCCTCTGGATGTGCAGCCGTACCCTGCCTCCCCCTCCATAAAGCTCCACCTTCCCCTCTACCTGCTAACCCTAGCCCTTCTCCCTCAAGCCGCCACCCTCTCTCTTCCTTCCATCTCCTCCAACTCCCTCTCTCTCTGAACCTATACTGAACCTGAAACCCCCCTTCCATGGCCGGAACTTGTGGAGGTTGGCGTGGTCGATGTAGGCTGTCCCGGGAGCTCCCCATGGCGGGAATGGAAACGCCCAACTACCCTCTTCCTTCCCCACCCCGCGGCGCTGGCCGGGAGCCAGCACAGCGCCGCCGCCGTCGCCGTTTCATCGCCGGCCACCTGCTGCACGTGTGCTGCTCGCCCTGCTGCCCTGCGATCTGCTCCTCCTTCCAGCGCCTCGAGGTGAGGCCCCTTCCCTTCCCCTCTCGCCTCACTCCCTCCTCTCTCCCTAGGGCCGCACCCGCGAGCCCTCCTCCGCGGCGCCCCCTCCGGCGAGGGCAGCAGCCAGCGAGGCCTGGTTTCTGTCGATCTCTGTACGTGCAGTACCTGTTCGTGTTCAGTTCGTTTCAGAAAATATCCCGCAATCAAAGCTTAACCCCACCGAGGCCCCCCTTCCTAACACAACTAGTGCACCAGCCCCACTGGTTATCAGCCCCAACGCACAGCACAGGGGCAGGGGTTCGAGTCCCCCCTTCCCCATTAAACCAAAACTTTTATTTTCCTTTTGTTTGGTCACAATAATTCCACAGAATCACCAACAGGCCCCTGGAAATTAATTCTAGCCCTGCACAAAATATTTCCTAAGTCCCTAGATCATTAAAAAAAATGGCAGATTTGCACTACATTTTGTAAAATGCATAAGTATTTCATTTTAAATCCAAATCCAACATTTTTGATATGTTTTCAATACCAAATTAAATGTTCTATCCAAATATAAAATTTGTTTACTGTTTTGGATATTTAAAATTGGTGCAAAATTTGAAAACTTGTCAAATTCACTTAAATTTGCAAAATTCATAACTTGGGCATAAAAATTCCAAATTTCACAAACCAAATATGTTTTCCAATCAACTTTTCATGTACTTTCCAAATATAAATTTTGTTTGCTGTTTTGAATATGTTAAATTGCTGAAAACAACTGTTTCTTGTTTATTGCATTTAAAATTGTCAAAATAATAACTTGCTCATTTTAAATCCAATTTCCACAAATGAAATATGTTTTCCATGCAAAATTAAACCCTCTTTCCAAATATAAAATTTGTTTCATGATTTGAATAATTAAACTTGGTCAAATAATTTAAATCTTATTTAATTCATTTAATATTGCTAAATTTATAACTTGATCAAAACAAATTCTTTTGGGACATATAAAATATGTTTTCAAACCATAAAAACATAACCTTGTCAAATATGAACTTCACTTCATGTTTTGAACCAATAAAAATTCAAATAAGTTCATGTTTGAATTAAATTCATTTAATTCTTGCTTACACTTGTTTAATTCATCAATAAATCATTTGAAATCCTTTTTCAACAAGTGAAACATGTATTCCAACTAAAATCTTGTTTTCTTTTCAATTATAAACTTTGTTATCTATTTTGAACAAGTTAAATTGGTGAAAACAACAAATGCTGGTGTGACACCTTTAAGGAACCAAAATTTCCTAACTTAATGAATGAATTTCCAAACTTGGTAAACCTTATTTCCATTTGGTTCTATTGTTGTTATTTTGCTGTTTTCCTCATCCATGCATCATTCTAATTCACTTCCACATGATGATTAGTTGTAAAACAATTAATTCAACCATAATTCATGGGCTTTGCATATGCAATCCAATTGCATGTGGGTCCATTTAATCATGTTGTTATCTTGTCAACTAGTTTATTTTGATGCATCAATTAAATGGTCATGCATCATCCCATGTTTGTGCACAATGCCATGATATTGATTGTTTATCTCTCTGCATTGCGTGTTTGCTTCCTCCCGGATAAACGACGACGTTGAGACCGACGATACTTACGACATCCCTTCTAAGGATTTAGCTCAGTACCAGGCTACTGGGTTTTGCAGGCAAGTTATCACTCACATGAACCACTGTGTTCCTTTCAACATTGGTTACCGATACTTTCCGTTGTTCTTTTCTGCTAGCCTTAGTAGTAGTTGTTTCTGTTACGAACCCATCACATGAATCCCTTAACCTTGATATTGCCTCACCTCCCCTCCTATCACCCATTGATTGAGCCAGAGTCTTACTAGCATGCTTAGGTTGTTTTGCTCGAGTCTGTTACCCGTTACTTTCAGTTGTTATATCTTTTTTTACGTTGTGGGGGCTCGATGTTAATCAATCAATCCTGTTAATGCTGCTGTTAATAATAAATTTGATGATAAGGCACCGGCAGGAGGCCCTTTGTGGTTTTGAGGCCTGCTAGTGTCGACCCTAATAGGAAAAGGGTCTTGTCTACTGATCCATGATGAGCGCACTACCCGCATGTGGGAAGCGAGTATGGGCGCCCCCCTCAACTTGACTCGATTCGCATCTCGTCCAAATCACCGTACTAGTTCGGGCTTTCCATTTGCTGCATCATATGCAGGTACGAACCCGAGGCCAGGGTGGAACTTTTGTAGTCGGCATTTAGGGCGGCGTGGTCTTAGAGTGCTATGAGGGTCCCCTTTTCTTCGTGGGGCTCGATTAGCCGCGCACGCACAGCATGCGGTGCTTTGGGCTTGATGCGAAGAACAGTTGGTTGTGTTGAGTGTCCCGCTTGGTGGGAGGCATCCCATCTGGCAGGATATTCATGCGTGTACGGTTACTATGGTGCACCCCTGCAGGGATAATCTTCTCGAGAAGCCGTGTTTTCCGCGGTTATGGATTACTTGGTGAAAGTACTGGCTAACAAGTACTCAGGACAACTTAAACATAATGATCAAACATGTTACACCCCATGATTAATAATTTGACTAGTAATAGACTTATTGACACAATATTTTGAACCATCACTATTACAACTGTGTGAGTTATCCTCGGATTGCTTCTTTGGATAAGGGGCGAGATCCAGGATGGGTTTGCTTGAAGTTATCTTTCAGTTGGTTACAATCCTCGATCTTATCTCCTTTCTGTTAGCCGGAAGTGGTAGAATCTCTGTAGTTGGTTAGCGCATCCAGTTGCAGCATCTTTTATATCCCCTCTCTTCCGTTGAACCCAAGGCATCTGTGCTTGGTGTTGACGGGTTACACTTTGGTGAACTGTGAGTCTTGCTTGCCAGTACGTTTATGTACTGACCCCTTTGGGGCTGTGGTTTACGCAGACGACGTTTCCGAGGATCTACATGGTGGCTACTACGTGGAGTATGACGAGACTGCTGACGAGTAGATAGCGGACCCGGGCAGGATCCGAGACTTCGTGGATGGGCTCCGTCTGTTTGTTCCCGGCCTCTTAGGCCTATTTGGTTCTTGTCTGTACTCAGACATGTTGAATGCTTCCGCTGTATTGTAATGATGTATTGTTGGGGCAGGTGCCCTTTGAATGATTGTATTTGCTATCTCTGCTCTAATGAGAGCCATCTGCAACTTATTTCAATCTTTTGTGTCGTAGAGATCTGTTGTGATATCAGTTGTTCAACGCCGTTGACGTACCATGTGTGTATGGTTTGAAGTACGTCGACGGAAGTGCCTTTGATCTCTAGTGGATAGTTTACATCGACGATGGAATAGCAGGGCTTGTGTTGTCGCGCATAAGCGCAGGCCTACCAGGAAGCTGGGACGTGGGAGCAGTTATGCCCCATAATCCAAGCATCTGTTATCCAGTTCGTACGGTGAGTATCCCCTAGAAGTCAGGGTGCGACAAATGGTATCAGAGCCTGTCTGCCTGTAGGATCCCTTTTTACTGGTCGCAGTTGAGTCTAGAAACTATTTTGTAGCTATATAGGAAAAATGAAACGTGAGAGTAGGAATTCTGTCATTTTTCTTCTTTCCCCACCCACCCACCCTTTTCTGGTAAGGAAGTGCAACGTTGATTTCTCCCTTCTCATCTAAACTTTCAATTTAGGATTTCACGAATTCTGGTTTCTCTAGGATGGTTATATCTACTAGACCATAGGAATGGAGGTGGTTGTGACATGATTTATCATGTTGCCTACTCAGGATTGAGAACGGAGGCGTGTAAGCCCCGGAAGCAGATCCTCTATTCCTTAAGCAGTAGATAATGATCCTTTAGAAGCCTGGATGGGTTTTCCATAGTACCTCAGGAGTTTTTGTTCTCGTTTTCCCGGTGTTGCTTCGTTATCCTATTCTTCTCAACATCCTTTTCGTCCGTTCAAACCTTGTTGTTGTTTTTCACTTCAAATCTTCTACCGGCGTCTAATCAAAACTTCCTCGTAAACTCTTATCCAGTTAAAGTGTTATATGATACCGGAGCATCACATTTCTTTGTGTCAACAATCTTTTCCACAACATACAACCCAGTTCTGGTTCCACTAAGCAATCAAAACTCTGTTCACTCCCCGGGATCTCAAATGTTGACTTCCAACATAAGTAAGAACAATCCAATTCTAATGGGAGGCCACATATTCCTCGTTACTCTCATATTGCTGATTCTGACATTGATCTCATTCTTGGTGTTGGATTGATGTCAATAACTCTGTTCCAACCTTATTACAGATAGTCTATTCTCCAAATGAATCAAATTCTATCCAGCTATACACCTTCCATACAAAAACTCTCCCTTTACTTGAAAATGTTTCGGTGGTTTCCAAATTCCCTGACGTCTATCAAACGTGCACGATGTGTTTCACGTATCACAGCTCAAGAAGATCTCCCCAAGAAGTTTCCGGACCTTTTCTTTTCTCAGTAGGAATCTCGGGGCGCGATTCCTTCAAGGGGGGGCGTTTTGTAACATCCCAAGTCTGAAAAATAGCCTTTAGAATGTTTGCTGTCTGTTATTTCATGTTTTGCATCATGGCATCATGTTGATTGCATTTGTTTTGTTTGTTTTCCAATTGTTTTTCTCTGTTTTCAGTTGTTTTCCAACTGTTTTCATTTGTTTTCCTTTGTTTTCCATTTGAATTTCAAACCAAAATTCAAACCCTTTGTTTCATCCTTGTGATGTTACAATTTCCAAAATGTTATTTCAAATAAAAACAACCAAATTGTTCCATTTATTCCATGTTGATCAACTAATAAATTGGTGCTTTTATTTCAATCAATTAATTCCAAATCATTTCAAAATTCAAATCAAATCTTCAAAACATAAAACCACTTGAGTTTATAACAAATCTTTAAACCAACCAACTACTTTTAATCACTTAACAATAGGGGTTACCCTATTAAAATGCCTTGTTTTCATAATGTTGATCAATATCAAAATTCTTTTAATTATGGTTCAAATACAAACAATTTTCAAAATGCCAAATTTTTGTAAACCAATCTTGGAAATGGATTCCTAATTACCAAAATAACCTAACCTAAATTTACTGGAATTTTCCTAAACAAAATCTATCAATTTCTTCCAAAATTTGGTTTTCTACAAAAAAATAATAAAACAAACAGCAAAGAGAGAAGGAGAAGGGCCCAACGTTCCCCCAAGCCCAACTCCCCTCTGGCCCAGTACCCCCCCCTGTCGTTGTCGTCTTCCTCGAACAGACGTCGTCTCTGTACGATCACCGAACAGCCACACGATCGCCTCCTTCCCCTCTGGATGTGCAGCCGTACCCTGCCTCCCCCTCCATAAAGCTCCACCTTCCCCTCTACCTGCTAACCCTAGCCCTTCTCCCTCAAGCCGCCACCCTCTCTCTTCCTTCCATCTCCTCCAACTCCCTCTCTCTCTGAACCTATACTGAACCTGAAACCCCCCTTCCATGGCCGGAACTTGTGGAGGTTGGCGTGGTCGATGTAGGCTGTCCCGGGAGCTCCCCATGGCGGGAATGGAAACGCCCAACTACCCTCTTCCTTCCCCACCCCGCGGCGCTGGCCGGGAGCCAGCACAGCGCCGCCGCCGTCGCCGTTTCATCGCCGGCCACCTGCTGCACGTGTGCTGCTCGCCCTGCTGCCCTGCGATCTGCTCCTCCTTCCAGCGCCTCGAGGTGAGGCCCCTTCCCTTCCCCTCTCGCCTCACTCCCTCCTCTCTCCCTAGGGCCGCACCCGCGAGCCCTCCTCCGCGGCGCCCCCTCCGGCGAGGGCAGCAGCCAGCGAGGCCTGGTTTCTGTCGATCTCTGTACGTGCAGTACCTGTTCGTGTTCAGTTCGTTTCAGAAAATATCCCGCAATCAAAGCTTAACCCCACCGAGGCCCCCCTTCCTAACACAACTAGTGCACCAGCCCCACTGGTTATCAGCCCCAACGCACAGCACAGGGGCAGGGGTTCGAGTCCCCCCTTCCCCATTAAACCAAAACTTTTATTTTCCTTTTGTTTGGTCACAATAATTCCACAGAATCACCAACAGGCCCCTGGAAATTAATTCTAGCCCTGCACAAAATATTTCCTAAGTCCCTAGATCATAAAAAAAAATGGCAGATTTGCACTACATTTTGTAAAATGCATAAGTATTTCATTTTAAATCCAAATCCAACATTTTTGATATGTTTTCAATACCAAATTAAATGTTCTATCCAAATATAAAATTTGTTTACTGTTTTGGATATTTAAAATTGGTGCAAAATTTGAAAACTTGTCAAATTCACTTAAATTTGCAAAATTCATAACTTGGGCATAAAAATTCCAAATTTCACAAACCAAATATGTTTTCCAATCAACTTTTCATGTACTTTCCAAATATAAATTTTGTTTGCTGTTTTGAATATGTTAAATTGCTGAAAACAACTGTTTCTTGTTTATTGCATTTAAAATTGTCAAAATAATAACTTGCTCATTTTAAATCCAATTTCCACAAATGAAATATGTTTTCCATGCAAAATTAAACCCTCTTTCCAAATATAAAATTTGTTTCATGATTTGAATAATTAAACTTGGTCAAATAATTTAAATCTTATTTAATTCATTTAATATTGCTAAATTTATAACTTGATCAAAACAAATTCTTTTGGGACATATAAAATATGTTTTCAAACCATAAAAACATAACCTTGTCAAATATGAACTTCACTTCATGTTTTGAACCAATAAAAATTCAAATAAGTTCATGTTTGAATTAAATTCATTTAATTCTTGCTTACACTTGTTTAATTCATCAATAAATCATTTGAAATCCTTTTTCAACAAGTGAAACATGTATTCCAACTAAAATCTTGTTTTCTTTTCAATTATAAACTTTGTTATCTATTTTGAACAAGTTAAATTGGTGAAAACAACAAATGCTGGTGTGACACCTTTAAGGAACCAAAATTTCCTAACTTAATGAATGAATTTCCAAACTTGGTAAACCTTATTTCCATTTGGTTCTATTGTTGTTATTTTGCTGTTTTCCTCATCCATGCATCATGCTAATTCACTTCCACATGATGATTAGTTGTAAAACAATTAATTCAACCATAATTCATGGGCTTTGCATATGCAATCCAATTGCATGTGGGTCCATTTAATCATGTTGTTATCTTGTCAACTAGTTTATTTTGATGCATCAATTAAATGGTCATGCATCATCCCATGTTTGTGCACAATGCCATGATATTGATTGTTTATCTCTCTGCATTGCGTGTTTGCTTCCTCCCGGATAAACGACGACGTTGAGACCGACGATACTTACGACATCCCTTCTAAGGATTTAGCTCAGTACCAGGCTACTGGGTTTTGCAGGCAAGTTATCACTCACATGAACCACTGTGTTCCTTTCAACATTGGTTACCGATACTTTCCGTTGTTCTTTTCTGCTAGCCTTAGTAGTAGTTGTTTCTGTTACGAACCCATCACATGAATCCCTTAACCTTGATATTGCCTCACCTCCCCTCCTATCACCCATTGATTGAGCCAGAGTCTTACTAGCATGCTTAGGTTGTTTTGCTCGAGTCTGTTACCCGTTACTTTCAGTTGTTATATCTTTTTTTACGTTGTGGGGGCTCGATGTTAATCAATCAATCCTGTTAATGCTGCTGTTAATAATAAATTTGATGATAAGGCACCGGCAGGAGGCCCTTTGTGGTTTTGAGGCCTGCTAGTGTCGACCCTAATAGGAAAAGGGTCTTGTCTACTGATCCATGATGAGCGCACTACCCGCATGTGGGAAGCGAGTATGGGCGCCCCCCTCAACTTGACTCGATTCGCATCTCGTCCAAATCACCGTACTAGTTCGGGCTTTCCATTTGCTGCATCATATGCAGGTACGAACCCGAGGCCAGGGTGGAACTTTTGTAGTCGGCATTTAGGGCGGCGTGGTCTTAGAGTGCTATGAGGGTCCCCTTTTATTCGTGGGGCTCGATTAGCCGCGCACGCACAGCATGCGGTGCTTTGGGCTTGATGCGAAGAACAGTTGGTTGTGTTGAGTGTCCCGCTTGGTGGGAGGCATCCCATCTGGCAGGATATTCATGCGTGTACGGTTACTATGGTGCACCCCTGCAGGGATAATCTTCTCGAGAAGCCGTGTTTTCCGCGGTTATGGATTACTTGGTGAAAGTACTGGCTAACAAGTACTCAGGACAACTTAAACATAATGATCAAACATGTTACACCCCATGATTAATAATTTGACTAGTAATAGACTTATTGACACAATATTTTGAACCATCACTATTACAACTGTGTGAGTTATCCTCGGATTGCTTCTTTGGATAAGGGGCGAGATCCAGGATGGGTTTGCTTGAAGTTATCTTTCAGTTGGTTACAATCCTCGATCTTATCTCCTTTCTGTTAGCCGGAAGTGGTAGAATCTCTGTAGTTGGTTAGCGCATCCAGTTGCAGCATTTTTTATATCCCCTCTCTTCCGTTGAACCCAAGGCATCTGTGCTTGGTGTTGACGGGTTACACTTTGGTGAACTGTGAGTCTTGCTTGCCAGTACGTTTATGTACTGACCCCTTTGGGGCTGTGGTTTACGCAGACGACGTTTCCGAGGATCTACATGGTGGCTACTACGTGGAGTATGACGAGACTGCTGACGAGTAGATAGCGGACCCGGGCAGGATCCGAGACTTCGTGGATGGGCTCCGTCTGTTTGTTCCCGGCCTCTTAGGCCTATTTGGTTCTTGTCTGTACTCAGACATGTTGAATGCTTCCGCTGTATTGTAATGATGTATTGTTGGGGCAGGTGCCCTTTGAATGATTGTATTTGCTATCTCTGCTCTAATGAGAGCCATCTGCAACTTATTTCAATCTTTTGTGTCGTAGAGATCTGTTGTGATATCAGTTGTTCAACGCCGTTGACGTACCATGTGTGTATGGTTTGAAGTACGTCGACGGAAGTGCCTTTGATCTCTAGTGGATAGTTTACATCGACGATGGAATAGCAGGGCTTGTGTTGTCGCGCATAAGCGCAGGCCTACCAGGAAGCTGGGACGTGGGAGCAGTTATGCCCCATAATCCAAGCATCTGTTATCCAGTTCGTACGGTGAGTATCCCCTAGAAGTCAGGGTGCGACACTAGCACCATCAACTCATGAGATCACGTATGAAGTGAAGGAGAACAGTTGGGAAGATGGTATCCTTAGAGTGATGCAACTGACCATTGCCAAACTCGCGAACTTCTTTCGCGGCAAGTTTGAAGGCACCCCCTATAAATACTATGGGAGGCGCGATGAGGACGACAAGCCAGTAGATGTCACCGAAGACTTTGTGTTTGCTTGTCATTTCCAGCACTTGGAGGGACAGCTGTACAACACTCAGTTTTCCCTTGATAGGCTTAGAGGAGAGTTCGATACCCAGAGAAGAGAGATCTTCCAGCTGACCAAAGACCTAAGAGTTTCCACTGCTACCGAGCGCCGTCTCGTGGCACAGGGAGAAACCATGAGGTTTGTTGGTTTCCATGTCCGTGCACAAGTGAGAGACCTTCAGTTCCAGCTTGAAGCTAGCAAGACCAGAGTTGAAGAGTTGGAGGAACAGCTACGCGCTTCCTCGAGCACTTAGGATTGCCGCAGGATGTTAGGAGTTATGTTGTCTTTCCACCCAGACGCTTGTTGTGTTTGTGTCCGTGTCGTGTGAGCTCCTCTGTTAGAGTTGCGTGTGCCAGTTGTGTTGTAAGCCTTATGCTGTAGCCTTGTGAACCCTTAAGTTAAGTTACGCTTGATAAGACTCGGTATCTCATGCGTGTTAATCCTTGTTTGAGTTAGCGATTGTTTCTTGGATGCTTGCATGTTTGTCGTGATGTCTATCGTCCTCATCCCCGTTATGAGACGGTATGTGTCACGAGCTTTTAAAACCAAAACCCACCTTTAGTTGCTATCGTCTTATACCATTCTTTGTCTTCAGCATGGCCAGCAAGTTGCCTCCACCACTGGAGCCGACAGTTGCCCAACTTTTGGCTATGATCATGGAAGACCGTGAAGCCGCCCGTGTAGAACGTGAAGCCAACCGTGTTGTCCTTGAGAATCTGACTCAGCTTGCCATTGCAAACGCTAGAAACAATGCTGACATTCTAAGGGAGCAGCGGCGCCAGCTTGCTGAAGAGAGCCGCAAAAGGAAGGTAGTAAGGTCAGGAGAACCTAGTTCAAGTATGATTCGTAGCACTGTGCCTGCGATGCCGCAACCCCCAAAGAAGCGCGGGATTAATGGACCAAAGACTGGAGGATGCTTTACCTATGGACGGGAAGGACACTTTGCTCGTGATTGTCCCGATCGAGAAGAACCGTATTCTAGCTCCTCCTGATGAACCCCAAGGAACCCAAGGTCCATCCCAGAAGAAACGCAAGAATATGATAAGTGGACCTCGAGAGCAAGATGATGTTGCAGGAGCACCTGCGACTCATGCCATAGCCAATGGTACGCTTTCGAACCAAACCTGTGAACCCCCTTGTTTGTTTGTCGTTGTACCCTAAAAAACCAGACGTAGATGGAACACTAGAAGTGTCACGTCGAACTAAATGAAATCTTAGATAATAAACGATACTAACAAAATCTCATCTAATTCTAGTATACCACCCCCACAGAAAACACCCTACCGAGGAAATTAAATTGTTACCACATTAACTTATTGCCACCCTACAGAATTTGTAAAATGGCTTCATCTAATTCTAAGTGGAGACCTTACAAAGTTGGTAATATAACCTCATCTAATTTTAATCTTAAATCCCTACAGCTTTGTCTCATCAATTTTTTTAAAAAAAATACCCTACAGAGTTGATACCTAAAAAATCCTAAAGAGTAACTTACGGAGTTGATATGTTACAGAGTTGGTATCTCCTGTTGAACAGAAGCCGTGTAATCAACTTTTTCCAAAAACAAAGATAAAGGTGCCTTAGGATGTTCTATGACTCTTGAAGGAAGTGAAAGGTTGGAAAAAATATTGGATGGATAAAACTATAAGCGTTGCTAGGCAACAAGATCTCTCATATATATGTGTTGGAGGAACCATATTTTAGAATATGAGATAGTGGAAAAACTCATTTGAGGTTTAGTTTAAGAAGGAAAGATTGAGGACCATATGATTGTTAGTGGAGTTGAATTATGACATAATATCCGGGGATAACCAGTGGTGGACCCCAAAGATTTGGGAGTTATCAGAAACTAAGAATTTAATAGTTTTTGAAGAATGGTTGAGGTTTAGAAGATTGATGGAACTTATTGGATCCTAGGAAAAATCAATATGACTTGGGATTAGTAGATGTTTGTTCTTGATGGTATATTCTTAGAGCTTGTCGCGCTCTATTGAGATTATTGGAGGAAAATGATTTAGTGTTGATCATGAGAAAAGAGTTTGGAGATTTTCAAAAGAACCTTACAGAGTTGGTAGTACACAGAGTTGGTTTAACTATATGATCTTGATAAACTACCTTTGAGGAAAACAAATGATTTGATGTATCTATTATATTGAAGTAAGAGGAAGATAGTGGATATTCCTGGACTTTGGAGATGAGCAACGGAAAGCTCATGCTAAGTATATGTTGGTGGATATCCATTAAATTGATCATATGAGTTTGCGAAAAGTAGGTTTTTGTCTAAGAGATAAATCCTGGTTTGATAGCATGGTTTCTGAGGAACCATACGTTCAAGGTTTAGAACATGGCACCCAAAACCTTTGAAAAGAAAACTAATTTACCGGTGAATCTTGGTAAGATTAATCAAAGGGTGGAAGCCACTGTAAATAATGTTACAATTCACCAACACCGGTTTTGTAAACAAATCATCTAACATTATTGTTTTGACCATACCCTCTTCTCGCTTGCCTGCGAATCTCGGGAAGATATTCTTTTAAGGGGGGAAGGTCTGTCACACCCTAGTTTTTGGGTTCTTGGACTGTGCTCAAGAAGACAAAAATTAGGGCCAACATTTTTTTTATAACAACATGATTGTTTGAACTAACATATGTTTATTATCTAAAACATAGTTGCAACACAAGTTTTGTTTCTTGATAAAACTAATACCATATGTTTCTGAAAACGTTCCTACTTATTTTTTCCCTGATGTTTTCCTATTATTACTTGAATGGATTTTTATTCTAACACTTGGATCATCCTTTTTTGCATCTTAAAACAAACTTTTAACTTTCTTGGATCCAAGAAAACAAGTTTTCAGAATGATTTATAAAAGTTGTCTTTTAACTTTCCTATAGAAAACAATCTCTGAAAAACAAGCCAAGTACCTGTTTTCTACTTTTATTTTCACTAAGCTATAAATTGCTATTTTATGATTTCTTGACATTTAATTAATCCTTGATATATATACTACAAAACTATAAGCTTACTTTTATTTTTGAACAACTAAAAACTATCTTTTGCTTGTTGTTTTTGTGGTGTAAAATTAAGGCAGAAAAAGACATTTTGAGAAACAGATAAAAACAGAAAGTATACCTTTTTCCACATTGTTTTCATAGCCTTAAATTATTTCAAAATTGTTTTCAAAAGCTGTTTATGAAATTATATAACATGATTAACACATCCATACTTTGAAAACCAATTTTGGACAGCAATGGAGCCTTGAAAACAAACTCAACTTTTTCAACTTTTTATCTGTTTTCAACACTTAGAAATTTTCTAAGTCATAAGACTAAATTTTCTGAATTTTTCAGTGAACAGTTCAAGATACAGTTTTGCACCTTTGTTTTCTTGATGTTTCCTTGATCTTTTGGAAGCATGACATGAACTAACTTGTTGACCAGCCTCTAGACTCAAACCAGAGCCCTTGAACCTGCTTCTAGAAGCCTTAGCCATGAAGATAAGAGAGGAGAGAGAGGGTGACTAGGACAGGTATGGGCACACACATGTGTTGACCCATTTGGCTTGCCCACTTGCACCCAAAGGGCCACCCCTGGCTTGCATCCCTCGTGGATTTGACCTAGGGCACCAGTGCTCACCTTTGGAAGTACCAAAACACCCAGGGCACCTCTATGCCATGGTTGGCATCCCCCCGAGCTCCCCAAAATGCCCTCGAGTTGCATCCCTCAGCTATAAGAGTCCGAGCCCCACACCCGAGCGCCCTGCACCTCCTCTCACTCCCTAGAGCCTCCCCAAACCAAAAACAAGCCAAGCCCTAGCCTTGGGAGCGTGCACGGGCCGTGCCCACGCCGCCGGTGACCACCACGGGCACGACAAGGTGCAGCCCTGCCCGAGCTTCCTATTCCCCTTCCTCTTCCCTGGATAGCTTCCCACAGTCCCCTGGATCCTCCCTGACATGCCCTCGTGTCCCCTCGTGCACAGGAACGCCGCCGCCGACCGGGAGCACCGCCGCGGGCGCCGGTCGCGTTTCGCCGCTTGCAACCACGCCGGTCGCCGCCGACACCGCCCCTCGGCTCCCCTGCCCTCCTACAGCTCCCCCGCACCCGCGCCATCCCTTCCTGAGCCCCACGGTGAGCTATCCGGCCGCACCCCTTTCTTCTCCGTTCGGGTCAGAGAGATACGGTGAGAGGAGGAGGAAGAAGAGAGCGGGCCGTCGATCTGAAGATCAACGGCCAGGCTCAAACGCCCTTTTCCCGCGCCCCGCTCGCACGCCCAAAGCGCAGCTGGGCCGCGCCGCACTGGATCCAGCCCGTGTGTTGTTTTGCTTTAAACAATTAGATTTTTATCAGAACTACACCTTTTACTTTGGACTTGTTTAAAATATAAAACTGTAAAATAAAATATGAGAAAATTCCTGAACCTAAACACATGAAATATACACCATACAAAATTTGCAGATTTATATTTGGACCCATATTTTGAACACAAGAAATGTTTTGGCAAGGACTATATCTGAGAATGTTTTGACCATAACTTTCAAAATATGTAACCAAATGGAACAAAATAAAATGTTCTGGATAGGCATTAAAAAGATATATCCAATGCACCTAACCTCACATCAAGATGAGTTATAGAATGAAAATGCCATCCAGATTACTAAAATACCAGTAGACTTTTCTATGATTTTTATAAGGAGTTAAAAAATGATTTTTGGAGCAAATCCAATTGGATGAGTTTGATATTGATTTTATCTATCTTATCCTAGCTTAGATTAATTTTTGAAGCTCTATATTTATTTTTGTGGACAGATCTAGAAAACATCACTTTTCTGTTTCTGTTTCTAATTGTGTTTTTGTTTGAAATAGAATGTGTGCATGTTTAATATTGCTTCCTAGCATGTATAAAGTTGTTAGGACTTGTTATTAGGTTGTTTGCTTTCAGAACATCTACCTTAGAAAGTGTGTGCATGTTTGGAAAACTCAAATAAAAATGGAAATAGCATTAGTTGTTTTCTAGTTTTATTATTTGGAATTTTTGTGTGAGCTAGATCATTGTGTGCTTGCTTTAATAAAGTTTGTGATATTTGTTCTGTGAGTCTAGTACCATTTTGGTACTGTTATTTTGGAGTTTATTTCTCTGTTAGTTTTTCATATCATGTTATAGTAAAGCATGTGTAAGTTTTGTTATTTTTTTTATGCACGAGTATTGTTTTCACTAGATTAAATAGCCTTATGTTAAAGAGTATCTTTTGAAACTAAAACCTCCAACTAAATCATGAACACATTAAGTAACATTTGCTTGTGGTGGATAATACCCACTGCCATGGGTATTGTCATGCTTGTTGTTTTACCTTAGTAACCTAACCTTTTGCACCCACAAGCTATATTCTTAGCTTTTATATATATTGTTATGAGAGTGGTACACCACTCCATATATGGTATGTAAGATGTGGGATATGGTTTTCTAAACCATACTTAGTTGTCTCACGATAGTTTTGGACCGTGAGAGTTATGTGAGACAGTTTTCGCGTTATCGTTTCGGGAGAACTCGTGAGTGAACGTTTGTTGCTGTATGTGTTGTTTATCTTAGTTGTTTGCCCTTTAGACCTGAGTGTGTGTCTTTTATTTCCTTTACGACGTTAGAACACAAAGAAGAAGAAGAAGCAGTTGTGGAGCCGTGCGTCAAGTTCAAGTTACTTCAAGGCCAGGGACATTAAGAGACTTAAGGCAAGCCAACCTGATGCTTGCTGATATTTACACTTATCATTATCTATCATGCATGTTTTACTTCTGAAGAGTTTTATAAAACTTTGTTTTCCAAAAACTATTTTTGAAGTGAGTATCACTTCTATTAATATTATATATATACTATGCCATTAGTTAATACTTGGTGTTACCAAGCCTATAGGACACCATATGGTATTTATATACCATCACTTATACTAGTCCCTAAGTGGACACCCTAAAATTGGGTTTTTACAAAACAAAGTCTTTATGGAAAACCCGGAGAAAAGGCGGATCCTTATTCTCCGGAGGATTGTGGAAGTGGTCATTTTTGGGAAAAACGTGTTTTCAAAAATGACACATAACCTAGTCTTCGCCGGACAACCTTTACCGTACTGCCATCCTACCCCAACATGGGCACGAGGCTTAACTGGAAGTTTGTTCTTGTTAGTGTGTGTTCTATCTCGATTGCTATAAGGGACGTCGTACCCTCGAACCGAAATGTCGCCAAAACTCCCAATGTTGAGACATAAAAAGTGTGGGGTTAAGTTCTCCTCTGGTCGCAACAGTTGGGTCCCTTGCCATGGTGCTGGTGGACAGGGTGCCGGGGGAACCAGGCCCAACTAAAGAGATAGGCATATTCTAGCTTGAACATAGTGGAAGGTTAGGATCAGTTATCTGATTTTTCACATACTGTTGTTACAACCCGTGATTGTTCACGGCAGGTGTACTGGATCTGGTGGATGTGTACACCTCTGCAGAGTACAACTTTTTCGAAGAAGCCGCGTCCTCGGATATGGACACTTGAATGGCCATGTAGCTAGCATTGTGTCACGGTTTTCAAAAAGGAGTTTTCAAAAAGGTGTTGAACTTGGGAAGTTCGGAAAGGAAGGAAATTTTGTACCATGGAGATACCAATGATGGAAAGCCAGAAGTTGTTTTACAAACCAAAAAGTTTTGCAAATAAAAACTTTTCTACTCTAAGTAAGAATTCTGGAAACTGATTCCAAGAAGTTTTGCAAAGAGAAAATATTCTTTTAACAAAGCTTTACAAAACCTCTTGTACATGTGATATCTACAAGAGAAATAAAACTATATTATTTTGTTCTGAAGTATCTTCTTCAACGAAGATACAGATTAATTTGACTGCAACTGTGGTGTCATCCTATATGAACACCATTGATAGTGAACCCTATTTATAGCCTACCTATTCCATCATATAAGCATACTTGCATATTTGGTAAGTTACATGATGGATGTCTTGCTGAGTACATTCAAATGTACTCATTATGGTTTCACCCCTGGTATCTACTTGCCAGACTTTGAGAAGGAGTCTCAGAAGAAGATCTACGAAGAGGAGTACGGAGCTGATGGCTTTGCGAACTAGGATCGTCTCCGGGTCAGCAGCCTGTAGGTGAAGGCGTGACTTGGGCTCTACCGCGTTATGAGTGTGTTTAGTCTTCCGCTGTGTGTGTTGTGTGTTGCCCTGCGTGGCAGCCGTTCAGGCTTGGTCAAGTGACCAAGTCCCTTTTGTAAGTGTTTGTGCAACCATGTAATGGATATTGTATCCGTGTACCAACTTGATATGTTGTTCACGACTGAATTCCTGGGATCGTGAATGTATGCATATCAGGGGTGTCCTTGAACAGTGGTTCGAAGGGCAGGCCCTACATCAGGTACGCTTGTATGTAATGTTATAGACATTTATCTTGCTGATGCACCTAACAGTTCTTGGGTATATGATACCGGATCAGTTATTCACATATGCAACTCGTTGCAGGGACTGGTAAGAACTAGGAGCGTGGCGAGAGGAGAGGTTGATATTCGGGTCGGCCACAAGGCGAGAGTTGCTGCGTTGGAAGTCGTCACGATGCAAATTCATTTACCTTCAGGATTTTTAATGGAGCTGAATAATTGTTATTATGTTCCAGTGCTTAGTCGAAACATTATTTCCGCCTCATGTTTGATGAGACAAGGTTATGAGTCGAATATTAAGAATAATGGTTGTTATTTATATTTGAAAGATATGTTTCATGGCTTTGCACCTGTTCAGGACGGGTTATTTACTTTGAATCTTGATAGTAAATCGGTCTATAACATAAATGTGAAAAGGTTGAAACCAAATGATCTAAATATGACTTACTTTTGGCACTGTCGACTTGGTCAGATAAGCTGGAAGCACATGAAGAAACTCCATGACGATGGACTTCTAACTTCGTTCGACTTAGCGTCATTCGAGACATGCGAATCATGCCTACTCGGCAAAATGACCAAGACACCTTTTGCAAGGAGTTGTGAAAAGGCGTCCGACTTGTTGGAACTAATACATAGTGATGTATGTGGTCCAATGAGCACGACAGCCAGAGGTGGTTATGAGTACTTCATTACATTCACTGATGATTTGGGTAGGTATGTATATATCTGTTTAATGAAACAAAAGTCAGAAGCCTTTGAGAAATTCAAGGAATTCCAGAGTGAGGTACACAATCAACTCGGCAAGAAAATAAAGTTTCTACGGTCGGACTGTGGAGGCGAGTACATGAGCCATGAGTTTGATGACCATCTAAAGAGTTGTGGAATAGTTCCTCGACTCACTCCTCCAGGTACACTACAGAGGAACGGTGTATCGGAACGGAGAAATCAGACCTTGTTGGACATGGTACGATCAATGATGAGTCGGACAGATCTACCTTTATCATTTTGGGGTTATTTTCTAGAAACTACAACGTTCACACTAAACAGAGTACCATCAAAGTCAGTAGAGAAGACACCCATGAGATGTGGACTGGCAAAAGGCCAAGTTTGTATTTTCTTAAGATTTGGGGTTGTGAAGCATTTGTCAAGCGACTACAGTCGGACAAACTCACGCCCAAGTCGGATAAGTGTATTTTTGTGGGGTATCCGAGGGAAACCTTGGGGTACTACTTCTACAACCGAAAAGAGGGAAAAGTGTTTGTCGCTCGGAATGGTGTCTTTCTTGAGAAAGAGTTTCTCGGTCGGCGAGTCAGTGGGAGCATAGTGAAACTCGAAGAAATTTGAGAGGAACCGGCTAGGGGCGAGTTGGCGAGGGCCTTAGAGTCTGAGCTAGTCGTGGTACCTATGCCGGTAACAGCACTTGAACCATGGAGATCTGCCAGATTACAAAATGCTCGTGATGTTTAACTGTTAGGCAGTAATGAGCCAGCAACTTATCTGGAAGCGATGGTGGGATCTGATTCCGAGTCATGGCTTGGAGCCATGAGATCCGAGTTAAAGTCCATGGATGAAAATCAAGTTTGGAATTTGGTTGATCTGCCAAACAATGCAAGACCCGTCAAGTGCAAATGGGTCTTTAAGAAGAAAACTGATATGGATGGAAATATTTCCATCTATAAAGCACGACTTGTCGCGAAGGGGTTCCGACAGGTTCAAGGAGTTGACTACGACGAGACATTCTCGCCTGTAGTGATGCTTAAGTCAGTTCGGATCATGTTAGCCATAGCAGCCTATTTCGACTATGAGATATGGCAGATGGATGTCAAGACGGCTTTCCTTAATGGAAATTTAACCGAGGACGTGTATATGATACATCCCGAAGGTTTTGTCGATCCAGCTAATGCTGACAAGGTATGCAAACTTCAGAAATCCATTTATGGGTTGAAGCAAGCATCTCAGAGTTGGAACATTTGCTTTGATGAGGTAGTCAAATCGTTTGGCTTCATCAAGAGCGATCATGATTCTTGTTTATACAAGAAATTTAGTGGGAGCAAAGTAAATCTTATATGCGAACGACATATTACTGATGGGAAACAATGTCATGATGTTGCAAGAAACCAAATAATCATTGGAAAGGAGTTTTTCAATGAAGGATTTGGGTGACGCGACTTACATACTCAGAATCAGGATCTATAGAGATAGATCAAGGCGGCTCATTGGATTGAGTCAGAGTACATATCTAGAAAAAGTATTGAAGAAATTCAATATGGAAGAGTCTAAGAAGGGTTCTTGTCGATGTCTCATGGTGTAAAACTAAGCAAGACTCAGTGTCCTTCGACGAATGATGATCGAAGTAGGATGAGTGTGATCCCGTATGCTTCGGCAATCGGATCCATCATGTATGCCACTATTTGTACTAGGCCGGATGTTTCCTATGCTCTAAGTGTAACGAGAAGATACCAGGCTGACCCTGGCGAAACCCGCTGTGAGCGGTTAAAACCATCCTTAAGTACTTGATAAGGACTAAGGACACGTTCCTAGTTTATGGAAGTGATGAGGAATTCAGTGTAAAGGGTTACATGGATGCGAGTTATCTCACTGACTCAGATGATTCTCGTTCGCAATCTGGATACGTGTTCGTAATGAACGGAGGGGCTGTGAGCTGGAGAGTTCCAAGCAAGATACCGTGTATGCATCTACGACAGAGGCTGACTATATTGCTGCCTTAGAGGCTGCAAAGGAAGCTGTTTCGATCAGGAACCTCCTGATGGATACTGGTGTGGTTCAGGGCGCGTCCAATCCATTGGACGTGTATTGTGACAACAATGGTGCTATCACACAAGCCAAGGAACCTAGACAACACCAGAAGAACAAACATATACTCATGTGTTACCACCTCATTTGCCAGTTTGTCGAACAAGGTGATATCAAGTTATGCAAAGTACACACAGATGCAAACATTGCAGATCCGTTGACAAAGGCGCTACCACAGCCAAAGCATGAGGCGCACATGAGAGGTATGGGCATTCGATGCCTAGACATATGATGTCGAGATGATTGGCTCTAGTGCAAGTGGGAGACTGTTGGGAATATGCCATAGAGGCAATCATGTATGATATAATTCCCAATGTATTCATAAAGTTATTAAGACGTCCTTGCTTTGAACATCTGATATGTGTCATTGAATATGTAATTTGATTGTGGAACTATGTATTCATGTTGTTCATACTAAATTTTCCTTGGTCATTAAGGTTGTGTTGGACACACACCCTAGACTAATGTGAGTGTTGGCTGATGACTCGGTTCCACTTGTCATGGGCATGGCAATGCCATTCTAACGTTCACAGACCCAGCTAAAGAGTTTAGCAAGTCGGACTGACCCATATTGAGATGCAACGAGTAAGTCGTCATTTGCATGTCTCAATCAATGTAATCCTTAGACCCGAGGTTGTCGCACAATCCGAGTTGTGGATCACCGACTTAGATTCTGTCAAACGTTGTTCCGTGACAAGGCAATTATAAAGGCAGAGTTGGGGTCGAATGAGAAGCAAGCTGTGTGATGTGGATAATCAAGATGGGATTTTGCCCATCCGACTGGAGATATATTCTCCGAGCCCTCTCGAGTGATGTGATTCCAGAAGCATGGCCATACGTGACTTGGTTAAGTGTTAACTGGGTCTATTGACTAAGAGTTAGTCAGATGAATCATATATCACGGACCGAGAAGAGAGTTGAGCTATTTAAGGGATGACGATAATTCGCCTATAGTTTGACAAGGTATATCGTGAGGCAAAAGAGACTCAGATGAAAGTCACATTGAAAGGTATGTCGTCATGACTCTATGGTACTTGGGAGTGGGCACGTTCTGCTAGGTGACGAAGGGATGGACCTTGGACCCTGCGAGTAAGGACACCTCGGTCCTAGGCCCAAGGCTAAAGCCCAAGAAGGGAATCCTTTGGAGTATTCTGGAAGGCCCACTTGAAGCCCACCCGCAATGCCTTGCGGGCTAAGATAGGAAACTTGTAACCAACATAGGGTTAGAGTTCGAGTCCTCCCCGGGTAGGGTTTGAGACCTGGCCATCTATATAAGGCCAGGAGAACCACCGGAAGAGGAACAAGCAATACCGCACCACCAAAGCCTTGAGCTCGATATCGTACTCTCGACTTGAGCAACCACCATTGTAACCGATCTATTCGATAATACAGATCAACAGAGGCAGGAGTAAGGGTTTTACCTCTACGAGGGCCCCGAACCTGGGTAAATCGTGCCTCCTGTCTAGCCGACGATCGTCACCAGCGCTCACGGGTTCTCCTATTCGAAACCCTATGGGTTCACCCGAGGGACTTGTTGAGATGCAGATTCGACAATTGGCGCCGTCTATGGGAACGGCGGGCGCTGGATCTCCGGCATCTTCGGCTTCATCATCCAACTCCGAGCAACCCTATTCGGATCGGATCTGTCGTGGTCACCCCTCACTCGCCGGAATCACGCCCGGTATTCAGCGATCTGGAGAAGAGCGTCACCTTGATGTTTGGAAGCTTGAAGTTCTACACCAATAAAGAAGGAATCCTCCACTTCCCTGAAGAATCAGGATCTGAGTCAGGAGCCGTCGACCCGCGACCTTACCTGGAGAAAAGTGGTGAGTCCATCCGCTTCAACTCCAGCAACTACCATACCCTCTCGACAGAGGAACCCTCTCGGGTCCAGAAATCTTTCCGAGCTACGCCTAGGACTCATGAGCCACGACTGGCTCAGGTCTGCATGGCAGGATCGGAACAACCACTCCCAGAAAGAGGAAAAAGCGCTGCAGAACGCGCCGCGATCGGAGTCTCACGCGACGCTTGGGATCGAGTGAAGGAGGCCATCCGAACGAGCAAGCCACCTACGGCCACTGCCCCACACGAAGACATGGTCGCCTACCACTATCATATAGGGAGAGCGACCACCGTGATTAAAGAAGCTCGGATAGATCTAGACCGACGGAGAAGATTGGCGGATGAATCAAGTCAGCGCCGAGCCGAGCTGTCCCTAACACCTTCCGTCGGAACTCGACCTGCAAGGAAGGGACACGCATCGAGAACGGCATCCATGGACGCCGAGTCTTTAGGCGGGATCAGCAGGTCACTCGGACCTTCCCTTATGCGGGTTGACGAGGAAGGAAACGTCATTCCGCAGACTCCTGCTGCCGTAGTCTTAGCCGCAGCAACCTACATGCAAATGAATCAGCCAGGGGAAAACGACCCTCGAGCAGAGCAATTAAAGCAATTTCGGAAGGGATTAGGCATGGCAGCCGCAAGGCTTGCCTCCTACGATCTCAGGAAGGCTGCCGAACAGCAGGAGAAGGAGAAGGAGAAGGAGAAGGAAAAGGAGAAGGAGGCATCGCGCAAGCATAGGAGCGCTTCGCCCGGAAGATACAAATCACCTCGCCGTTGTCGAGGAAAAGAAGCCCGGCGACGTGATGACAGTCGAAGCAGCAGCGAAGGTAGCCCGAGAAATAAAGGCTCGCGACATCACTGCAACCGCTCGCGGAAATGCAGCAAGGAACCAAGGAAGGAAACTGATTGTGATCAACCAGGATACAACGCGCGGTCAGATATCGCGCAAGATAGGGTGGATAGGGCGAGAGCAACCAGGAACCGCGCGCACTCCTCGTCCGGTTCTTTGGATGACGAGACCTGCGGCGCGTTGTGTTTCACCCGCAGCATCCGCGAAGCGCCTCTACCCAGGAGATTCAAGCTCAGCACAGAAGTAACAAAATACGATGGTTCACTCGAACCTTCGTCGTGGCTAAACGATTACCTCACGGCAGTAAAATGCCAACGTGGGAACAAGAACACGACTATGCAGTACCTCAACCTACACTTGGTTGGAGCGGCACGTAGATGGCTGGAAGCAAGACCGAAATCCTGCTACGCATCATGGGACGATCTGCACTTCGATTTTTGCAAAAATTTCCAAGCCACCTACAAGAGACCAGCAACCATTGAAGAACTGCGAGCCTGCAAACAAAAGAGCGGCGAGTCCACTCGCGAGTACATCCAGCGATGGACCACGCTCAGGAACACTGCAGGAAACATCTCAAAGGAAGTAGCGGTTGAGGCCTTCGCAAAAGGCGCCCGACGAACTGCTTTCAGTGAAGAACTGGGACGAGCCGCACCCAAGACAATTGGAGAGCTGATGACCATGGCCGATAGATGGACTAGCGGAGAAGACTCGGTGCACAACGAGAGGGAATCATCACCCGCACCCGAGGATGAACTCCATGGTCGAAAGAAAAGAAGGAAATACTACGATCACGACGATCGGGAAGAGATGGTAGTGGTGGAATTCACGCGAAACTGCGATAGTGGACGCCGCGGAAGTCGCGAATGGAAACCGAAGGCTGAAGACAAAACTCCCGAGGAGGACCTTGATGCATATTGCTCGCTACATCTATTTACAGATAAGCGAACGGGCAAAACTAAGGCAACACAGCTCCTCAAGTATTGCCGGAAGTTCATCGACATCCACGAGGCCTTCTCGAAGAAAAGTAGATCAGCAGCTAGTCAAAGTTACGCGCCACTTCCAGGAGGAGGACACCAAGGGTTCCAGTCGCCACAACCCCTAACTCCAACAGGAAATCCGAACATGGCGCTAGCTGCACTACCTGCGCCACCCGTACCAAATGCCGGAGCTAATTCTTACCCGAACCCGGCCCGACAGTTAGGGATGATACAAAAAGTCTGCCCATCCCGCAGAGCTCAGAAGAAAAATACACGACAGCTATGCATGGTTGTGCAAACCCCACCAACAAGACCCGAGTACCTGAAGATGGCGGATCAACCGATCACCTTTTCCATGGCAGACCACCCCCCGCGAGTCTATCGACCAGGACACGCTGCCCTAGTAATCCAAGCGCAAATTGGCAATTACGAACTGGCACGTGTATTCATGGACGGAGGTAGCGGCATCAACATCATCTACGCAGATACGCTTCATCAGATGAACAGAAACCTGGAAGGACTCGCGGAATGGAAACATCCTTCCACGGGATAGTTCCAGGAAAGGCGATCCGTCCACTCGGAACAATCAATCTAGAGGTGGTGTTGGGTAATCGACGTAACTACAGAAGAGAGTTCCTCGACTTTGAAGTAGTCGACTGGCCCTCACAGTACCACGCCATTCTTGGTCGAACAGCGTTCGCAAGATTCATGGCAGTACCACATTATGCATATCTGAAGCTCAAACTACCCGGATAATATGGTGTACTCACCATCGACAGAGATTTCCAGAAGTCCAACAAGTACGACATCGAGTTCAACGAGATTGCAAAATCTTTCGGGATGCAAGAAGAACTAGAGGAGACAGCAAAGACCACGGATCACTCCGTGATGCCCCTCACAAAGAAAAACGCACCAGAGTTGGAATTCAGCGCCAACAACGACACCCGCAAACATCAAGTGCACCCGACAGATTCTGCGAAAACGGCGATGGTCTCAACTACCATCTCGCTAGCATAGGAAAGCGCGCTCAACGAACTCCTCCATGAGTACTGGGAAATTTTCGCCTGGCAGCCCTCAGATATGCCAGGAATACCCAGGGAGTTCGCCGAGCACTCACTCGAAGTATACAAAGACGCAAAGCCCATCAAGCAGACCACTCGACGGTTCTCAGAACCCAAGCAGAAAGCGCTTGGAGAAGAAATAAGCAGATTGCTCGCAGCCAAATTCATCAGGGAAATCAAAATATCCACTTGGTTAGCAAACCCAGTGCTGGTCCCAAAGAAGAACACCAACATCCTTCGAGTGTGCATTGTCTACACGTCGCTGAATAAGCACTGCCCCAAGGATAACTTTCCCCTCCCGCGAATCGACCTGATCGTGGAATCCACTGCAGGATGCCAACGCCTCTCCTTACAAGACGCCTACTCGGGATACAATCAGATTCGGATGAAGCAGGAAGACGAGGAGAAGACATCATTCATCACACCTCACGGTGTATACTGCTACACGACAATGCCCTTCGGGCTCAAGAACGCAGGCGCAACATATCAGCCTTGCATGCAAAAATGCCTCGCCAAGCTCATTGGCAAGAACGTACAAGTATACGTTGACGACATCGTCATCAAGACTCGAGTGGAGGATACACTCCTCGAGGACATCAGAGAAACATTTGACGCTCTAAACGCATACAAGATTGAGCTCAACCCGACAAAATGCGTCTTCGGCGTCCCAGCAGGGCAACTTCTCGGGTACCTGGTATCCGCCAGAGGAATCGAAGCCAACCCGGAGAAGATACAAGCAATCTTGACAATGAAGGAGCCCACCAATCTACGCGGAGTCCAACAGCTCGCAGGGCGACTAGCCGCCTTGAGCAGATTTATCGCGCGATTGGGCGAGCAGACGTTACCCTTCTACAAGCTGTTGAAGAAGACGGATAAGTTCGAGTGGACACCAGAAGAAAAACAGGCTTCACAGACCTGAAACGATCCTTACAGAGAAGGCGCATTCTCGCAACACCACAAGAAAGGGAGCCACTTTACCTATACCTAGCCGCAACAAACCAGGTCATCAGCACGGCCATTGTGGTCGAACGACTTGAGGAGGGCAAGGAATATGGAGTCCAAAGACCGATATACTACATCAGCGAGGTGCTCTCGCCGTGCAAACAACGATATCCTCACTACTAGAAGCTCGCATATGGAGTTGTTCTCACGGCTCGAAAGCTCAAGCATTACTTCCAGGAACATACCGTAACAGTGGTTAATGATGCATCACTCGGTACAATCATGAACAACCCAATGGCATCTAGAAGAATAGCAAAATGGAGTATTGAGCTGGGCGCTTGGGACATCATCTATGCAGGGTGCAATTCCGTGAAGTCCCTGGTACTCGTGGAGTTTCTGAGTGAGTGGACAGAACTACAAACACCCGGGCCGCCGGAATACACGAGTAACTGGATCATGTACTTCGACGGATCCAAGAGAAACATAGGAGCAGGAGCTGGGATCGTCCTAATATCACCCAGAGGAGACAAGTTGCAGTACGTCCTATGACTGGACTTCCTACCCGACGATCCAACATCAAACAACGACGCAGAGTACGAGGCCCTGTTGCATGGGATGAAGATGGCAGTCGCGTGCGGAGCCACCCGACTGATGATCTACGACGATTCCAATCTCATCGTGCAACAGACAATGAAGGAGTGCGACGCTATCGCAGAGAACATGGTCTCCTATCGTGACATGTACAACCTACTCGAAGGAAGTTTCAAAGGATGCGAGCTGAAGCACATTGCGAGATCCAGCAACGAAGAAGCAGACAGGCTGGCGAACATGGGATCCACAAACACACCCATACCGCCAGGGATATATTTCGAGCGTATGACGAAACGATCAGTCAAAGTCAAGAAAACTGCAGGAGCACCCGCAGCATTGGAAACAGAGGTCAGCCCGCAAATTGCTATCATCGAGCTCAGCCATAATATTTTGCGACAAGTTTTTCTGGTCGAGCCAGTCTGGACGCAGAAATACCTCGACTACTTGTCCTCCAAACAGCTCCCAGCAGACCCTCGCGAGACTCGACAAATAGTTAGATGCAGCAAATCCTTTCGGGTGCTCAACGACGAGTTATATAAGCAGAGCATCTCAGACATACTGCAATGATGCATAGCACCCGAAGATGGCAAGGAATTGATGCGAGACATCCACCAAGGAGATTGTGGACATCATGCCAGCTGGAAAGCAATCATGGGTAAAACTTTTCGAGCAGGATTCTATTGGCTTACAGAAGCCAGAGACGGAAAGGAACTGGTCAACAGGTGCAACGCTTGCCAGCGATTCGCACCCAAACCACACGCCCCCGCTACAGAATTACATATGATACCCATCGCCTGGCCCTTTGCACAATGTGGGCTGGACATGGTAGGACCATTACGCAAGTCCACACCAGGTGGATACACACACTTGCTGGTCGCAGTCGACAAATTTACAAAGTGGATTGAAGCTATGCCAGTAACCTCGGCTAGCGCCCAATGCGCCGTCAAATTCCTCGACTCCATCGTATGCAGATTTGGAGTACCACACAACATCATTACCGACAATGGTAGCAACTTCACGGCAAAGGAAACACATCAGTTCTGCAAAGAAAAGGGAATCATCTTCAAATTCGCTTCAGTCGCTCATCCGCAAACCAACGGCCAAGTTGAACGGTCCAACGGATTAGTTTCGGCTGGCATCAAGAAACGTCTACTCGATCGCCTACACCCAGCAGCGGGACATTGGGAAGAATAGCTACCCTCCGTGCTATGGAGCCTCCGCACAACTCCAAATCGATTCACAAATTACACACCATTTTTCATGGTATACGGGGATGAAGCAGTCCTTCCTGAGGATGTCAGGTTCAGTGCCCCGCGGGTCGTTGCTTACAGCGAAGAAAACCTCCAACAGGGCACTCGCAGATGATATGGACGCACTCGACAAAATACGCGATATTGCACCCGCAAGATCCGCAGTATACCAGCAGTCGCTGCGAAACT
Source organism: Alopecurus myosuroides (assembly GCA_028641055.1). Taxonomy (NCBI): domain Eukaryota; kingdom Viridiplantae; phylum Streptophyta; class Magnoliopsida; order Poales; family Poaceae; genus Alopecurus; species Alopecurus myosuroides. Next base: position 76,976,541 of record CM054063.1, read on the forward strand.
ATCACAGTCACCGCATACGCCACAGAGCCTTCGCAGTAGGAGATCTGGTGCTACGGCTCAAGCAGAAGGAAGGGCACAAGCTCGAGCCACCATGGGAAGGACCCTTCATAATACACGAAGTTATCCCAGGTGGCGCCTATCGATGAAGAACCCGACGACTGGAGGCATCTACTCCAACCCTTGGAATGTTGCACAACTTCGCAAATTATATCCCTAGATTTACTTTACTCATACAAATAAGGCTATATTAGCCATCTTGTAGCTCGAAAGAAAACACATGACTTCTCAATCATTGCAATAACATACATGGTTTTTCAACCATAGCTACTCGCGTTCTCCATCCTTACATGCTAAAAAGTAACAGGTATACACCCCACAAACACACGGGGGCTACGCCCAACTTAGCATCACAGGAAGAATTTCATATATACAAGGTAGACACCTTACAACAGTTTTAAACAACTGCACAAAGTAACAGGATACACACATCCTATAATTACATATGGCGATGAGTATTTTCAGCCGCCAAAACCCGATCCACCTCTTCCGAGGTCAATCGAATGATTTCCTCTGCTGCAGGTCGAACAAACCTATAATGACGAGCAATGTTGATTGGACCATCAGGGAGCCTAGCTACAGAGTTAAAATTCACCTCAGGATGCCACAACCGGACGAAGGAAAGAGCCACTACCGAGCCGCAGATCATTTGATTGAGGACACACTCGCGAATTTCTCCTTCTCGCCCAAAAATTCTGAGAAGATGTTTCCAATCTTCGGGACCCCTCTCCAACGGATAGAAAGCAGAATTCATAGCAATCAAAATCTCGTGAAATCACGAGCATCTTCGCCTGGATAACTCGATACTTCAAGGTAGCAAGCACAAAACCCCGGCTCCGATCGGACCAAAAGTTATTCGCATGGGGCTTTGAACTGCCAGCTTCCTGAAGGATGTGGTTCTGCACCCATTGTTTCTCACTCCTATCATCCGACTGAACAACTGTAAACAAAGGTACACGATCAAAGGAAGATAGAAGACACGGAAAGCTAGGGTGCTGAACTACTTACAGAGCAAATCCCTGGCGACAACCGCCAACTCATCCATCACAAACTGCTCACATTCAACCGCAAGTTTTTTCTTGGATTTGGCTACATCCGCCACCCCACGAACAACTTTTAGCTTGCTCTCACCATCCGCAACACGGTCATGCAGGCCAGCAAAGGTACCAACAACGGCAACAAGAGGATTCGCTTGGGCAGCAGGTCCACCCGAAGACTCCACAGCAACTCCAGTTACCTGGAAGAATACAAGGAAAGTTAAGGAATAAGGTGCCCCATTCGAGATATACCAACCACCTATTTGACAGGTGCTCGGGGGCTAATCCCATAGGGAGAAAACTCATAAAAAATCAATAAAAGGAAGCATCTCAGATATTAGAAGAACATTTTGATTAAAGATGAAAATACGGGAATACATCCCAAGGTTCATTACAATCGAAAGAACCAACTACGAAGAAAATATACTAAGGAGCTGCAGTTGTGCTGCCACTCGCGGCAGCGCTTCCCCTACGACTAGCACGGGCGATCAACTCAGATAACTTCTGAGCAAGGACTCCAGCTGGATCGCCAAAACGACGAAGTGCTACCTTTTTGCCCGTAGAAGGATCGACGGGAAGGTCCGAGTACGCCTCCTCAAAGCCCGTGACTCCGTGCGCCAGTGCAAATGGATAGCAGTCTTTGCCCTGGACTCTGACTGAGCAATCGCGTATGCGTCAAGGAGATTGCCCTCCAGGAAAACCTTCAGAAGATCACCCAGCGTAGGCAGAGACACAACTTCGACCAGAAGACGACCGTGAAGCTCCGTCAGCACTCGAATGGCATCGCCGATCAGGGTGCAAATCCCCTCAGCGTGATTCTTGAGCTGAGCGCAGGAATCGGTCAAAGCATCCACCCGTTGGACCCCAGGCAGCTCCAGCGGGACGCCCAAAAGACCTGCAGAGAAAAACATTAAAATCTGAGGACCTACGAGACAGTCGGGAGACAACAAAGGATAAAATGCAACTTACCTGAAAAACGCTCGGCCAGAGGGCGAAGGAAGTCGATGAGGTCGGTGTCCTGCTTGGTGCCAGCCTCCTCCAGCTTTTTCAGAGCGTCCTGGGCGCCCACAAGCCTTCCCTCGAGGTCAGTCGACAGCTTGTGAGAGGACTCGAGCTCCTGTCGAGCAACCTCCAACTGAGCCTCCTAAGCGCTTTCCCAAATGGAGGCATCCGCCTTCTCGGCCTTCATAATTTCAACTTGAGCTGCATAACAGTGGGTCTCAGAATCAAAGAATTTGGCATAACCGAATAGATGAGATAAAAGAAGTCGATAGACTTACTTCGAAGGAGCTCATTTTCGGCGGCAAGTCGATCGCGATCCGACCGAAGGGTACCGCATTCTGTCTCGGCCAAGATAACGCGGCGGCCAACGGCCACAAGAGAGTCAAGGAGTGACTGCAAAAACATGAAGATAGAAGAATCAGATAAGAGAAGATTGAGTCTATACACGATTGCAAACATTCGAGTATAGCCTTGGGGGCTACTTCCATCGGGAGCACTGTCGTGCACCCGATAAAGCAAAGAGAAGAGAGAAAGCTTACATCTTTGAGCCTGTAGCCAATCGCACGCGATCAACTACAGCCTCGGGGGCTACTCCCATCGGGAGCACTGCCGTGCACCCGATAAAAAATCCAAATAAACGAAGTACAGTATGAAGAAGAAAACAACAAGATTTACCTGGCCTTGAGCTAGGGAGAGAGGATCTGCTGAGCTACCCGACACTTCCTTCGGAGTCGAGGCCCCAACAACAAAACTAGTAATTCTATATTCCGTAGTCGCCGCTGTGGGGGCTGCACTCGGTGAATTCTGGACGGTGTCAACAGTCGGGGTCCCACCCGCAACAACAACTCTTTTCCTCTTTTCGAGAGGAAGGGAAGAGACGAATCGACCAGGGCTGATAGATTGTAGACTACCATGAAGACAATACGTCAAAAGGCGCAAAAAGGGAATGTTCGACTAAGAACAAGAAAACAAGGACTTACTCGTCGTCGTCTTCATCATCCAACATATCCGCGTTCCAGGCGGTTTGGATATTCGTAAATGAAGGAGAAGGGGCGCGCGTACTTAGCGGAGTCACAATGAGAGGCCCTTTCCCGGGCGATTCCTTATCCAAGGAATTGTCCTTGGAGGTGGCCTCATCGTTCTCCACTCGGCGGCGTTTGCGGTGGAGGAGATTGCTGCCCGATTCCTCTGCGTCATCCGAGGAGTCATGCTCAGAACTCGAATCAGCATTGGCAACACTGGTGTCGGCTGGAGCATCCAGGTTGCTTGCCAACAAGCCCGAGGCTTCCTCACCGGAGATTGGCGGGTAGCAGGTGACCACTGCTAAGCTCTACAAAAAGAAGACAGGAGAAGAAAAGGAAGAAAATATTTTCAGTCGACAAAACTTTCGAGCAAGAAAGAAACAAAGACGAAGAAAAACACAAACTTACTTCGGGTGGTGGAGGCCTTGACGCCTCAAAGGCTGCGACAGTGCAGTCGGGGAAGGCTTCACGCATCTTCAAGATGGTGATGGCCGCGATCTTCTTCTCGAATTCGACATTCGAGAGTTCTTCACGGCTCATGCGACTGGGGTCTTCAGCACCCTGGTATTACCACATCGTGGAAGGCCTGTCCTGCAGGGGCTGAATCCTGCGCTTGAGGAAAATGCTTGCCAGGTGCAGCCCGTTCAGCACAACTCCAGCGGCTTGGTCCCGAAGGGCAGTCACCTTGGCGAGTAGCAGGGTGACAACCTGGTTTTCTTCAGCCGACAGCTTGTGCGCCCAGGACTTTCGCCTCTTCAGGACAGCGAATGGGTGGAACTCGTGAATTCCACCCGTGCTGTTGTCGATGACGTAGAACCACTTCTTTCTCCACCCTTGGGCGGAGTCGATGAAGTGCATCCCGAAGTAGCTGCTGTCCGACTTCGCCTGGATTCCGAAGCCGCCGATGCGCAGCGGCTCGCCAAGCTCAGTCTCTACCCGCGATTTCTTGCGGAAGACATGCACCTTGAAGAGGCCCTTCCAAAGGCCCCAATGTGGGTGGATTCCCAAGAATCACTCGCATAATACAATGAAGCACGAGATGTGCTGCACTGCATTCGGAGGCAAATCGTGGAGCTGTATGCCATAGACATACAACAACGCCACGAGAAAAGGTTGGAGAGGGAAGGAGAGCCCGCGCGACGTGGTCCGTGAAAACCACGCGTTCGTTCGCGCGGAGATTGGGTACCTCCTCTTTTTTGCCGAGGCGCACCCGCTTGTCGGCTTCCGCAGGCAGCAACCCCTCCCTCTGCATCTCCTTGATGCTCTTGTTTGTGGTGTTGGGCGAACGCCAATCGCCTGAGTGCGGTGCGGGTGGCGCGAGAACTTCCTCCGTCGCCCTCGACGAAGAAACATCGGCGCCGCACTTCTTGCCTCTTGCCATGGACGCTGGTGCAAGCTCGCGGAGAAAAAGGGTAGAGAATGAGGAAGACTAAGACTGAGGAAGACGAAGGCTGGGGAAATTTTCACCATTTCACCTAAGTCCCATACTTATACATGGAGCCGCCCGATCCTGACCGTTTGTTGAGCCACGTGGCATCCATCGCAGCTGCCGCGTGCGAAGGCGAAATGAAAGGGTGGCGGATGATGTTTCGTGCCACGATCCTAACAGTGGATCGTGCGCATTTACTGCGCGCAGTTCGCGTAAAAATCGGGAACGACGTCTCGTTTCCGGTCAAAAAGCTGACAAGGTGGGCCAGCACATCTGTTCTCGCTCCGTCACGTCCCATCGGAAGGATAAAGTGCGCCATGACGTCATAGCGTACATCATCAAGCTAGCGAATCTTTTGAATGAAAGCTCCAAACACGAAATAACTTCGTATGGACAAATTGTGACGTGAAAATTCTTTCACAAGAAGACAAGACCCTAAAACACGAAAACTCTTTCGTACGGGCACAAAACTCCAAAAACGAAAACTCTTTCGTATGGACAAAAATAGCCTGGCTTTCCTAGTCGGGAAATCACAGACCTAAAACTCTGCGGGTGTGCAAATCCTGCCACTCCATCACACGATGTCTACACATCACGGAACTGGATTGTTCAGCCGACTAGGCACATCCGGATGCCATATTCTTTCGAATATGAAGGTAAGACCCAAAAGATCTCTCTTGAGGGTCTGGAATCGCACTCAAGCTGCGTCCTCCGGTAAAATTCTGTGTCAACAACACGAAGAAAAATCCTAGCGGACGCGCCGGGTACCCCCATAGGTTAAGTTCGACTCGGTAAGACCTCCACGTCCCAGTCGCAATGATCACCTCATCGGGTTTGAGTCGGAGGTCTCGAATCTGTGTAGGCCAGAACTGTTTTTTCCCTAGTTGCAATTAATTGGCCCTGATCTTTCGGGAGAGCCAAGCTACTGCGCCACATCCTTCTGCGAAAAACAGCCATAAAACACAGACACTTTTCATCACTCGATACTCGGGTATAAAAAAACTCATCACACAGGGTATACACCCTCCGAACGAAAAACGACCATAATGGTTATTCGAAGGAAGGCAAGACGAAAACTCTGAGCGTCTACCCGACTGGAAAAATCCGAATCGAGCAAATACTCGGGGGCTACTGGCGAAGGGATGGACCTTGGACCTGCGAGCAAGGACACCCCGGTCCTAGGCCCAAGGCTAAAGCCCAAGAAGGGAAGCCTTTGGAGTATTCTGGAAAGCCCACTTGAAGCCCACCCGCAATTCCTTGCGGGCTAAGATAGGAAACTTGTAACCGACATAGGGTTAGACTTCGAGTCCTCCTCGGGTAGGGTTTGAGACCTGGCCATCTATATAAGGCCAGGAAAACCACCGGAAGAGGACCAAGAAATACCGCACCACCAAAGCCTTGAGCTCGAGATCGTACTCTCGACTTGAGCAACCACCATTGTAACCGATCTATTTGATAATACAGATCGACAGATGCAGGAGTAAGGGTTTTACCTCTACGAGGGCCCCGAACCTGTGTAAATCGTGCCTCCTGTGTAGCCTACGATCGTCACCTGCGCTCACGGGTTCTCCTATTCGAAACCCTACGGGTTCACCCGAGGGACTTGTTGAGATGCAGATTCGACACTAGGAGCCGCTACCGATTGATCGCTTGGGAGTCGGACTCCAATCATGTCCAAGTCGCCATGAGTCTGCAGGGTCGCACACTTAAGAGCGGGAGAAAATATATTGGTTCGGTTGGACCCGAACCAGAAATGGACTGGATTAGTGAGTTGGACTCACAGAGGGAATGGGCCACAAGCATTGTGAGGCCCACTCCCACTCGCTATATAAAGAGGGGCACAGGTTGCCCAGCGTGTACAGGTTTTCACTCCCACGCGTTGGGAACCCTAGCCCCACTTAGTCCATTCGCCGCACCGGACCTAGCAGTCCACCGTCGGAGCTCCTCCTCGTACGTGTGGATACCGGCAGAGGTGTTGTACGATCATCACTTCGACGATCGCGGGATTTGATCATCCGGATCAGATCGTGGGACTACACTGCATCGACGCGCTTCATCAATAATCCGCACCTGCGCGTCTAGTGGTAATCCTCGTGGCCTTCTACCTCGGCTAGATCTTGGAAGTACCGCGTAGATTTTTTTTTGTTTATCTCTACGCGTTCCAACACCTTCTTGAGCAACTAACTGAGTGGTCTGGCGATGCACAAGAATCCTTGAATAAACTTGCGCTAGTATCTAGCTAATCCCAGAAATGAGCTGACTTCAGTCTGATTAGTCGGGGCAACCCGATTTGCTACAGACTGAACCAGAGCAGGGTCAACAGAGATTCCTGCTCCAGATACTACGTGTCCAAGAAATCCGACTTCTTTCAACCAGAATTGGCACTTACTGAAGTTAGCTTACAGTTGATGCTGACGAAGTGTTCCGAGAACAGTTCTCAGATGTTCTTCGTGTTCTTCCTCACTCTTTCAATAAATAAGAATGTCGTAAATAAACACCATGACAAACTTGCCCAGGTAATCCATGAAAACCTTATTCATAAGATTCATGAAATAGGAGGGGGCATTGGTCAGACCAAAAGACATCACGATGTACTCATACAATCTGTAACGTGTGGTGAATGCGGTCTTTGGGAATATCAGTCTCACGAACCTTCAACTGATGATAACCAGTACGAAGATCGATCTTTGAGAAAATTGTTGCCCCATGTAGCTGGTCAAACATGTCTTCAATTTTGGGCAATGGATATTTGTTCTTTATGGTCATATCATTCAACTTACGGTAATCCATACATAAACGTGAGGAAACGTCTCGTTTCTCCACAAAAATGATAGGTGATCCCCATGGTGATGCACTAGGGAGAATCAAACCTTTCCTAAACATGTCATCAAGCCGCTTCTTCAGCTCATCTAACTCCGTCGGATTCATCCGATAAGGCTTTTGTGCTATTGGTCCAGTGTCGGGTACTAACTCAATGATGAAATCGATATCCCTATCAGGGGGCATACCGGGTAATTCCTCAGGAAACACATCCGGGTATTCACATACTACCGGAACTTCCTCAAGTGTGGGTGTGTCTATACCAGTGTGGCAGTGGGTCTCTGATTTCGACTTGGTTGCGGTGAAAGCAACTTTCTCTCCATCACTAGTGGTCATTGAAATGGACTTCTTGGTGCAATCAATAACACTGTTATACTTGGTCATCCAATTCATACCCATTACTACTTCTATCCCTTGGGATCCCAGTACTATCAGATTGACATGAAAAGTTTTCCCTTGTATATCCGGGTATTTGCACTGACATAGGGTCACACATACGTGTAGACTTCATACCACTCTTTTCAGCAAAATTCATAGTGACAAAAGAATGCGATGCACCCGAATCAAACAATACTTTAGCAGGTACAAAGTTGACAGGAAACGTACCCATCACCACATCAGGCGTGTTCTGAACCTCCTTAGTAGTGACATGATTCAGATACCCCTTTGTCACATTATTCTTCTTGGTCACTGGTCCTTGTGTCATCTTGGTTGCATTATTCTGAGCCGGGGTAGTGTTCTTGCTTGGGCATTCACGGGCAAAGTGTCCTTCCTTCCCACAAACAAAGCATCCTCCAACAGGCTTCGGGTTCTAGTTTGGCTTGGCAGCACGGTTGGCATTGTTTCCATTTCCATTGCCATTACCTCCTGGTTTGGGTGCGTAAGGTGCACGATTTGTTTTGTTGTGGTTGTTTTTGTGGTTGTTGAGGATATGGTGGTGGTTGTGGTTGTTATGGTTGGGTCTTGGCGCATAAGCAGACGCCCTGTGTGGTGGTGGTGGCCTTGCATAAGGAGCAGGGCGGTTTCTTGGTGCACTAGCTCCACCTTGGTACTACATCTCCCTCTTTCTAGATCTTCCTTTATCAGTAAGACTATGCAGCAAGACTTCTTTGTTTTTTGAAAAACAAAACTTGGCAACTAAAAGGGTGTCTAAGAACAACGAAAGACAAGTGATAACTCACCGGTAAAGATATGGTTTGAGAAAAAATTCCAAAGATAGATATCACTCAATCAAGCATCACATTCATAGCATCAAGTCATACATAACACACACACTTACAAAAGCTACTCAACACAACTACGCTCCTCAGAGCTACAAGGGGGATTCGCCTCATAGGGTCGGCGTAAAGCTCACTCGCACAAACTCCAAAAGCTAAGAGATTCTACGACTAGAGATGCTACTACTAGTCCTGCTCGCTATCTCCAACGAAAAGGATTTCCTCGGGATCCTCCTCCTCCTCAGCTAAGTCATCGTCCTCCTGGTCGCTCGGGTCGCTCATATCCATTCCATCAACATCTTATGGAACGTCATCATCGACTAGGAGATCCTCATTCTCCATGCAGAGCTCGGTGACCTCCTCCTCTAGCTCCTCGAGTGGGGAGTCCCGAGTATCTAGGTCCTCTCTTGCAGTCTTCAGCCGCTCACTCAGAATAGCGTTGGCCTCCTGAAGCGCTTCCACCTTGTTGGTGAGACGGGTATGGCCCAAAAGAGTGGTTCGTAGCTGTCCCGCCAAGGCTCTGTTCCTGGCGGTCTCGGTCTCGAGGTCGACTGTCAGCTTACCCAGATGGGTAACGAGAAGACGACACTCCACAACTGTGGTGTTCTGCAGAATGCTCAACTCATCCAGTCAGCACTGGGTGCGGTGCAATAGTATCTCCATGTCCTCAAGGTGAGGTCCCATGCCATCAAGATCCCGTGGCACAATAACTGGTGTGTCAGACTCGTCTCTCTTCTCGAGAAACTCAAAGCGAGTGCCCAGGTACTGGAAAACCCTCAGATGAGCCAGGCGTGCAATGGCTTCCTGGATCATCCTAACTGCGCACTCCTGTCAAGAGCGCTCAACGATCGTGAATACTAAAGTCTCTGCTGAAGGAGTGGTTAGTGGGGGACGAATAGTACACTCCACAAACCAGACTCCCTCAATAGGAGAACCGAAGATCAGTCCTCCACGCAACTCAGGAGCCGGGCGATCGATAAGCTCCGTCATCTCTACGAGCCTCTGCTCGAAAAGAAACGCCACGTCTCTAGCCAGTCCCAACTGGAAAGCCTCGGTGAACACAACTTCCATCTACACAAAATTTTAAGTAAGCTTAAGTTAGACCCAAGTGTGCAAAGTTATAGATTGAACAAGACATAACTTAATGTAGGTAGGGTTTTGTAATCATAGAAGACAAGTGTAAGAATATTTTGAAACTTGGTCGCGTAAGTCACTTAGTTTTACAAGATAGTTTTTCAGAGTACTAGCTAATGTCCATGCTAACTAAGGGCTCCTAAGGCCAGGATAGCTCTGATACCAACTTTGTAGAGGCCCCAAGACGGATGGTCCAGAACCCCTTAGATGCATACATTCACGATCTCAGGCATTCAGTCGTGAACAACATACGAAGTTGATACACAGATACATTATCCATTACACGAATAATAAAGTCTTACAAGCAATGGTCACATGACCAAGTCTTAAGAACTGTCACGCAGGACAGGCAAATGTATCACAAACACACAGCGGAAACTTAGTAAACACCTAACGTCGATAGCCCATGTCACGCCTTCACCAACAGGTTGCTGACCGGGAGCCGGGTCTAATTCGCATAGTAGTCAGCAAAGTACTCCTGCTCGTATGACAGTTCCTCAAAGTCTGCCCAAGTAAATAGCCAGGCATGAAACCAATATGCGTACATTTGAATGTACTCTACAAGGCATTCTTTATAAAATTACAAATGCAAGTATGCTTATATGGTGGATAGGTAGGCTGTAAATACGGTTCACTACCCATGGTGTATGTAAGATAACATCATGGTTGCTTTAAACATCTCTATATCTTTTTTGAAGAAGTTACTTCAAAAGAAAATAATCTAGTTTTGTTTCTCTTGTAGATATCGCATGTACAAGAGGTTTTATAAAACTTGTTTTGTAAAAGAGAGCTTTTCTTTGCAAAACTTGTTGCAATCAACTCCAGCTTTCTTCATCAGTACCTCTCAGGTACAAGTCCTTTTTCATAAAACATTCTTTTTGAAAACTGACACAATGCTAGCTACATGGCCATTCAACTGCCCATATCCGAGGGCTCGGCTATTCAGAATAGTTTTACTCTGCAGAGGTGTACACAATCCACAAGATCCAATCATCTACCATGAACTACCCATGGATCGACACAGCGATATGCAAGCATCAGATAAATGATCCTAAATGTCCACTCTGATCAAGCTAGTATATGCCTATCCCTTCAATTAGGTTTGTTCTCCCCGACACCATGTCACACATCGCCACAGCAGGAGACCAATTGTCGTAGCTGGGGGGTAACTTAATCCCTCACTTTTCCATGTCCCGTTACTCCCTCCTAGCGACACTTCGGTTCAGAGAATCATCTTCTCTATAACATTTTGGGATATAACACACACTAATGAGAACAAGTATCTAGCTAGACCTCGTACCCATGTTGAGGTAGAGTGGCAGTATGTCTTGGTTGTCCAGGGAAGACTAGGTTATGTGTCTTTTGTAAACACTTTTGAAAACAATCCACTTTATCTCCCCTAGTGAATAAGGTCCTGCCTTATCACCGTGGACTTTTCATAAGAACATTTTTTGCAAAAGCACATTTTGAAAGGTCCACTTTGGAACTCAAGATTATTATCTTAGGTGGTAGTTATATACCATATGGTGTCTAAAGGCTTGGTAACACCAAGTTGACTAATGGCAATGTGATATATAAATATATAATATTAATAGTAATAATAGCCACTCAAAAATAGTTTTGGTAATAAAGTTTTTGTAAAACTTCAGAAGTAAAAACATGCATGATAAATAATGATAATTAGTATAACATCAAGCTTTAATATCTCTTGCCTTCGTAATGTCTTGACTCTTGGTCTTGGTAACAACAGGAGTGATAGTAATATCCTCCGGCACCAACTATCTCTTCCACGTTTTCTATCGTCGCAAAATAAAATAAGGACACACAATCAGAACCAAACTAAGAAATCAATGATACAAGGTCAAACATACAACAAGAAATGCATAAAACAGAACCACACTCAAGTTTGCAAAAATAACACTTCACAAGCACACATGAAAATACACTAACTATCACTACTACTACTATAGTTGAGAAATGTTATTTCTCACCAAAGTGAAATGGAACTAGTGGGTGTGCCACTAGTTATTTCAAGTCATTTAAGAGGTCAACATTCCTTTGATCATACTTCTGGAAAACAATTTCTACCAAACAAAACTACACTTATTCATACTAGTGAAATAACAACACTATTAACAATAAATAAGAAATTCTACTCATGCTTCTCTATGGACTTAAGTATAAACTTACAGAGGTGAAACAAATCATAACCAGTACCAAAATGGTACTGGAATCAACAAAACCACACTAAAAACTTAGGTAATAAATACTTTGCTCACAAAATCTATTTAATAAAAGACTAGACAAACAACACTAGACATATTCTATTTCCATTCTTTTTTCAAACATGCACACTTTTATAACATACTAGTACTGTAAGTAAACAACATTTTAACAGCCAGCAAGACTTCTAAACATGCTAGAAAACAATATAACAACTAGCAAGCAATTATTCTAAACTAAATATACACATTTTATTTCTAACACAAAAGTACCAAATCTAGATCTGCTTGCTAAAAATAATCTAGAGCTCTGAAAATCACACAAAATAGGATAACATAGATCTATGCATACACAAACAGATCCAATTCGATTCACACCAAAAAGTATTTTTAAACTCTTTAAAAAAAATCCTAGAATATTCTGCTGGACAAATACCAAAATGGATGGCATTTCCAAATGGTAACTCTACTTGATGTGAGGTCAAGCTCTACTTATAGATCTACTCATTAGATACTCAAAGAATTTCAGTTTTCTCAATTTGAACACACATACAAAAAGTTATGCAAGATTTACTCTAACAGACAGTGTGTAGCACAACAATGACTATAACCAAAATAAGAAAATGTATATATATCTCTAGGAATTTGTGTGGATTTTATTTCTTAGGTTTTCTATTATTCACAGGATTAAAGTAAACATGCACTTTCTGGCATTTTCTAAAGAAAAACAAACACACAGGCGGGCTGGTTCACTCTCTGCGCACGACTCGCCAGGCCAGATGCGGCCCAGATCGCTTGCGCGAGCGCGCAAACGCGAGTACTGGTTCAGCGTTCAAACATGTCCGTTGATCGCTAGATCAACAGCGCATGGCCATCTCCTTCCTCTCTTTCTCTCATTCTCTCTCTCTCTCGCGCGACGGAGAAGGAAACCGGCGGCGAGATTGGCGATTCCACACCTAGGAGGTGTGGGGCGTGTAGGGCAGTGGAGAGGGGTCGGGGATGTCGAACATGGTCGGTGCGGTGCAGGGGAGCGATCACAGGGAGTCGGGGAAGCTCCAAATGGCGGCGCACTGCCGCGGGTCCGCGGCGGCTCCACGAATCCCTTGGGTTCCCTACAAACGAACGACCAAACGGAGGGGTCAGGGATGTTCTACGGAGGAGGGAGAACTCAACGGAGATGAAAACAAGGGGCGGGAGCACATGGTTCGTTCCCCACCTCTTCTTCCTCTCCGCGGTGGCCGACTGCAGATTTGTGCTCGCTGGGCTCACACAGAGCTCAGCGCGTGCGCGGTGTGGGTCAGGGTGGTCGAGTGGAGTGGTGGGAGTGGTGTGGGAAAGTCGAGGGCGTGCCCGTGGATTCATAGCCATGGCGCCGTGGTCGGGTGCACGCAGGCGTCCATGGCACGGCCGTGGTGGACACGGGGGCGTTTTCCTGGGCATCCCCGTCGTGCCAACAGGTGCCTATCGTGTCTAGGCGACATAGGGTGGCGAGCAACTGCTCTGGGAAGTCGAGGTGAGGCGAGTGGAGGTGGGGTATGGCGACAGTGGCCGCGAACAGTGGCTAGCCCGAACTGTCCCCCCCCGGATTTTCTCCTCCTGCCCCCTATGTTCCCTCTTCACTCTCTCCCTCTCTGGTCAACCACAAGGGGATCCAAGGCATGATAATCGTAGAGGGATGCTAGGGCTTCTAGAAGAAACAAATGGCACTGCCTAACTCCCACTTAATCAAAATTTATAAGCATCCAAAGTTGTGTATATACCACTGATTCAGAAAATTCAAAATTTCAGAAAAACAGACTTAGCCATTTGGCTAAGTGTTGAAACAGATGAAACCAACCAAATGTCCTCTCTGTTTTCAAGGCTCTAATCTTTTCCAAAATTTGTTTTCAAAGTATGGGATTGTTAAACATGATTTGTACTTTGATAAACATCCATTGAAACAAGGTGAGAAAATAGCTACTTTCTGCTTTTCTCTGTTTTCTAAAAATACACTTTTTTGTCTTAATTTTCTTCCACAAAATTCATCAAGCATTTGATTGTTTTCTTATTCCAATTTTCAAACCAATCTTATAAATTTGTAGTCTATATATTAGAAAACACATTCATTCCAAGAAAAAAAAAATGTGATTCTCTAGCATATTGAAAACAAGTGCTAAATATAGTTACTTGGCTAGTTTTTCAGAACAAGTTTTTATAGAAAACTCAAAAGAAAACATCTAAATATTGTTTTTCCCTTTTGTCTTCTTGATCCAAAGAAATACAAATAACATTGTTAGGTTGAAAGTAACATTGATTCAACACTTGGAATAACAATTATTCAAATCACCATATAGAAAACATCACAGAAACAATCAGAAACATCAGGAAAAATTGATAATTGTTTTTAATCAAAAGCTTGCTTGCATTTAATAGACACTTATGGTCTCTTACATAATTTTGGATTAAACAAGTGCATAAAAAGTTTTTGGTGGCCCACAAAAATTGCTTCTCTCACTGTATTACATGTTGTCCAAAAAAGTGGCGTGTGACATAACCTATTGACAAGATGCCACGGAGCTAGTTCCCTGTTTTCTTCTGTTCTTAGTTTCATAAAAGTTGTTCTGGAAATGTTCTCGGAATTGGAAAATTCGACGCTCGGAAGTCTTAGAATCCCCGAAGGTTCCACGGAGTCCCGAAGAGACTCGGAGGGGGGCCTTAGGGGGCCCACACCATAGGGAGCGCCCCCCTTGGCCGCTCCAGGGGTGGTGTGGAGCCCACGGGCCTCCACCGCCTCTGCCCTTTTGCATATTTAATCCCCCGACACATAAACCCTAAGAGGATCCCACTTTTACCCGAGAAACACCCGAGGCCGCCGTCACCGTCATCCCGAGATCGGAGGGTTCTGGAGCTCTCCCCGGCACCCTGATGGAGCAGGAAATCATCACCGGAGGGGTCTACACCACCATGCCCTCCTCCGAAGTGATGCGTGGGTAGTTCATCCCTGGACTACATGTCCATAGCAGTATCTAGATGGTTGTTCTCTCCACTTTGTACCTCATGTTTAGATCTTGTGAGCTGCCTATCATGATCAAGATCATCTTTATGTAATGCTACATGTTGTGTTTGCTGGGATCTGATGAATGTTGAATGCTATGTCTTTTGATTACCAATCTATCATGTTATCTTCATTCTTATGTTATTTATGATCTTGCATATGTTATTTATGATCTTGCATATGTTATCTATCATGTTATCTTCATGCTTATGTTATGTATGTTATCTTTATTCTTAGTAGATTATCTGATCAAGTAGATGCTAGTAACTCCAAGAGGGAGTATTTATGCTCGATAGTGGGTTCATGCCTACTTTGCATCTGTGCTCGAGTGACAAAAACGTGACAGATGGAGGACGTGTTGTTGCCATTAGGGATAAAACAACAATGCTTTGTCTAAGGATGATGTTATTGTTTACATTACGCACTTTGCTTACTTCGATTATCTGTTGCTTGCAACTTAATACCCAACGTTTGTTCGTATGATATTCAAAGGGTGGATTTTTAGTCATAGATGCAGTTGGATAACGGTATATGTATCTTTTTGTAATGCCCGCATGAATCACATAGTAATCTTTATGTCTTGCATATGCACTACGGTGTAGACTTCATTTCTGTCAATAGCCCAGCTATAATTTGTTCACCACACATGTTATTTATCTTTCACGGAGAGACACCACTAGTGAACTGTGGACCCTGGTCCTTTTTTCTCATACTGATAAACACCTACTGCTTTCATACTGCTCTCATATTGTTCCTACTATTTTCCACACCATACGTTTAACCTCTTTGTGTTCAGCAAAACCGATGAGATTGACAACCTCGTTGCTTCGTTGGGGCAAAGCGATTTGATTGTGTTGTGCAGGTTCCACGTTGTTTCTGTACCGGTAGTGCGTCCTGCCATTTCAGCTGCTTCACCTTATGAAGTTACTCCTTCCTCCTAGTGGTCTATTCAACCTTGGTTTCTTTCTGAGGGAAACTTGCTACCGTGCTCTTAATACCTTCCTCTTGGTGTTTCCCAACGAACGTGTGTATCACACGCATCAAGCTAATTTCTGGTGCCGTTGCTGGGGAGGAAGAGAACTTATGCAAGGGGAGTCTCTCACTTGCAATCTCTTTACTTTGTTTTTCTTTTGCTTAGTTTATTTTATTTTGTCTTGTTTGCTTCTCTTTATCAAAAACACCCAAAAATTAGTTCTTATTCTAATTGTAGTTTTACTCCTCTTTTTAGTCTGGTTAAAATGACTACTCCTGAGAACACTAAGTTGTGTGACTTTACTAGTACCAACAACAATGATTTCATTAGCACACCTATTGCTCCACCTGCTCCTACTGCTGATTTTTATGAGATAAAACCTACCCGGTTAAACCTTGTTATGAGAGAGCAATTTTCGGGTGTTAGTACTGATGCTGCTGCCTATCTTAATAATTTTGTTGAACTTTGTGAGATAAAAAATATAAAGATGTAGATGGAGATATTATTAAACTGAAATTGTTTCCTTTCTCTTTGAGAGGAAGAGCTAATGAATGGTGGCTATCTTTGCCTAGAAATAGAATTGGTTCTTGGACTAAGTGTAAAGATGCTTTCATTGGAAAATATTATCCTCCTGCTAAGATTATTTCTTTGAGAAGTAGGATTATTAATTTTAAGGAACTTGATAATGAGCATGTTGCTAAAGCCTAGGAAAGAATGAAATCTTTAGTGAAGAATTGTCCCACTCATGGACTGACTACTTGGATGATCATCCAAACTTTTTATGCAGGACTGATTTTTTCTTCAAGAAACCTTCTGGATTCAGCTGCTGGAGGAAATTTATGTCCATAACTTTGGGGGCAGCAACAAAGCTTCTTGATGATATGATGGTAAATTATTCTAAGTGGCACACGGAGAGAGCTACAACTGGTAAGAAGGTAAATTATGTTGAAGAAACCTCCTCTTTGAATGAAAGACTTGATGCTATTATGTCTATGCTTGTGAATGGCCATGCTCTTATTGATCCAAATAATGTTCCTTTAGCCTCTTTGGTTTCTCGAGAAGAGAATTTTGATGTGAACTTCATTAAAAATAATAATTTCAACACCAATGCTTATAGGAATAATTTTTGTAGCAACAATTATAGGCCATATCCTCCTAATAATAGAAATTCTTATGGTAACTACTATAACAGCAACAAAAGTGTACCCTCTGATCTTGAGAACATGCTTAATACTTTTATTAGTACACAAATTGCCTTCAATAAATCTGTTGAGGAAAAATTTGAAAAAATTGATGTTCTTGCTTCTAAAGTTGATAGCCTCGCTCTTGACGTTGATTTTCTGAAACTAAAGGTTATGCCTCATGATGTTATAGAAAGCAAAACTTTGAATGCTATCCAAATTCCAATTGATGACAATGTTAGAATGTTAGCTGAATTGCATGATAGATGGGAAAAAGAAGATGAAATAACTAGAAATAATAATATAGCTAATGTTTGCACCATTACCACCACTAGTAAAACTGAAGCATCTCATGCTAGAAAACCTTATACTATCAATGTTAAAATAATTTATGTTGGAAACAATCCCACTTCTGCTAGTAAAATTGCAAAATTGACTGAAAATGCTAAAAATGCTCCTCATAAAAGTGCTGAAATTTTTAGAAACATGGGAGACAATGGTCCCATTATCTTTGATAAAAATGTTCTTTACTTTGATGATTACAATATAACTGAAGTGATTAAGTTCTTAAAAAATATTGCTAGTTGTCCAAATGCTAGTGCTACGAATATGGCTTTCACAAAACATATTACAAATGCTCTCATGAAAATTAGAGAGGATGAATTAAGATGTGAAGCCTCTATCCCTAGGAAGCTAGATGATGGTTGGGAACCTATTATTAAAATCAAAGTGAATGATTTTTATTGCAATGCTCTATGTGATCTTGGTGCTAGTATCTCTGTTATACCCAAGAAACTTTATGATATTCTTGATTTACCACCATTGAAACCTTGTTATTTGGATATTCGTCTTAATGATAATGTTAAAAAGAAACCTTTGGGGAGAGTAGATGATGTTCTTATCAAGGTTAATAATACTTTTGACCCTGTTGATTTTTTGTCTTGAATATTGAATGCAATGCTTCTTGTCCAATTGTTTTGGGAAGACCTTTTCTTAGATTTGTTGGTTCTGTTATTGATATGAAAGAGGGGAATATTAAATTTTAGTTCGCACTCAAGAAAGGTATGGAACACTTTACTATAAAGAGAATGAAGTTGCCTTTTGATTCCGTTATTCGAAAAAGTTACAATTTGGATGCTTCTTCACTTGAAAATACTAGATTCCACTTTTCTAGGCCTAGATAAAAGTCGTTAAAGAAAAGCACTTCTTGGGAGATAAAACATGGTTTTGTTTTTTCTTTGTTTTTCTCTGTTTTCTTTGAGTTAAGGGGTTGTATACTTCTGTAAAAACTCCTTTGTATCTTTATTTTCATGTTTTAGTAGTGCCAAGTAAGGATTCTGACGAGATTCGGAGTTGGTTTTCGGATTTTTGCGTAGGAAAACAGATGTCTGCTGTCCACCGTAAAACATCGTATAAAATCTTGGAAGATTAGAATGATCTGAAATTTTTTGTTCTTATTCCTCATCCAATTCCGTAACTTTTGTGTTCTTAAGTTTTTCGATCTGAGCAACATAAGCTCCCTGAAAAAAATCGTCTTTACAGACTGTTCTGGTTTTGACAGATTCTGCCATTTTTCTTGCATTTACTCTTTTGCGGTGTCAAGTGGATTTCTTTGCTTCACGAAACATCCGTGATTGTAGGTAATGTTTATAAGTATCAATAGAACTTGTTCCATACATAACCCATGGATTTTTATTTGTTTCACTAACCCTCTAATGTGAATTACTGTTTGAGTATGGTGAGAAGGAAGTTTTCAAGTGTCGAGAGAAGAGGTGATATATGTGAGCAATAAGAGTGCAAGGTCAAAGCTTGGGGATGCCCCCGTGGTTCATCTAAGCATATTTTTAGAAGACTCAAGCATATAAGATTGGGAATTCCCAAGGCATCACCTTTTTCATCAACTATCTATCAGGTCACTTCTCGTGAAACTATACTTTTATTCGGTCACATCATATGAAGATTACTTGGAGCGTCTGTTTGATTTTCTTTTGTTTTCTCTTGTTTTTATTTGTTTTATTTTGTTTTACTTGCTTAAATAATATCATTGGACCTAGAATCTTGTTTGGGAGAGAGACACGCTCCGCTTTTTCATTTGAATACTTGCTATGCTAGTATTCTTAGTTTTTCTTCTAGCTGCTGCAAAAATTCCTGTTTAGCTCTTGTTTTCATTGCATTTCTTATTGAGAGCGGTTATTTTTATAAGTTTTATGTGATTACTCTCGTGTTTTCTTTCTGTATCATGTAGAGAAATTTTGTTAAATCATGTTTTGTATGGTGCTTGTTGGGAAAGGAAACTGTTGCTTGAGGTAGAATTTTTAACAGTGCAAGTTGAAGCTTGTATAGACTGTGGCTAGAACTTTTCCATATCATGCTAGATGCTATTTTAGTTTTAAAGCATTGTGGTTATTGAGTAGCATTATTAGCCTCAAATAGATAAGAGTGTTTAATGTGTCATTGAAAGAATCATGAGTTGTTCTTGTAAAATTGAAGCATAAATTTGTGGTGTTCTCCTTTGGATGTTTTATTTGGTTGACTTGGCGCATGCTCACACCATGTTTATGACTATGAACCAGTCACGAATAGCGTCCATGATCATTTAGTTTTTAACCTGTGGTACCACTTATGCTTTGATTAATGATTTTTATGTTGCTATGCATGATTATGGCTCTTATGCTCTCTTGATTTGTCGCTCCCAGTCTTTTCCTAGCCTCCACCTATACTGAGTATGAGCTCTACTCGTGCGGCCAACTCCCTAAAACCAAAGTTTTCCAAGTGTGTCCACCATACCTACCTACATGTGGTAATTAACCACCACTCCAAAGTAAATTGCTCATGTGCTACATTTAAAACATTAAAAATTACTCATGTTTTGTGCTCCTGTTATAGCTCACGAGGACGTAAATAGAGAATATTTATCTCACTTGTTGATTGGACTTTCACACCCTGGACTAGTGGCTTCATCCGCTTATCCGATGATAGAAGAGATGGCATCAGGGTTTCGAGCCCCAAATTAATAACACAAATTCTCTTCACTATTTTTTCCCCTGGTTTATCAGTCAAAGAATAATTGTGTAAACAAATGAGAAATGGGGATGACCTTCTACCCAAATGTGTTCTTCTATGGGAGCCGCTCTTGTGAAGTCTAGTTGGCTTGTGATGTACTGTATTTTCTGTTTACCATTCGTTGACATAAGCATACACCTCTCTTAAAATATAGACACTCCTCCACAGTATGTGATTGTTGGAAGACACTCGAGGATTTGGTTAGCCATGGTTTGTGAAAGATGGTTGGGAGGAGTGTCAAGTTTTTATACCTCTGTTTAATAAAATAAAATGTGTAGCACATGGGTGATCCATCCATCCCTCTTCGAAGGGCCTTTCTTATACTTTTATGTTGCGTCTCCATCTTCTAACTTTATGCACAGATGAGAGAGCATTTTTGCCATTCTGAGTTTTATGTGCATTTGTCCCATAAACATCATTAATTGATTCATGAAGTGTTATTGCTTGTTCTCCAACTATTTGTTCTAGTCTTCGTCATGACCTTTGAAGGTGTCCTGGCATTTATGTTTTGTCCCACTCTTAAGGACTTGCGAAATACCACCTTGCCATGCTTTCTTTATACTTGAAACAAACGTATATCTTTCGTTGCATTCTTATCCATGATCTTTTCTTTGAGATACTTCTCATGATGCAAAGTGATTGCTATTACATTTTTATTTATCATGTTTATGTTTAACGTTTTATGATCTCAGCTTACATATGCTTTTACATTATAATTATCAAGTTTATGTTAGTAGCATTTCACCTCAGAAATTATTTTGTTTTATGGTTTACCTACTCGAGGACGAGTAGGAACTAAGCTTGGGGATGCTTGATACATCTCCAACGTATCTATAATTTCTGATGCTCCATGATGATCTTATGCCAATTGCTACATGTTTTCTCCCTTATTTATAGCATTTTTACATGTTTTCCGGGACTAACCTATTAACAAGATGCAAAGTGCCAGTTCCCTGTTTTCTACTGTTTTTTATTTCAGAAAAGTTGTTCTGGATATATTCTCGGAATTGGACCCCACAAATCCCGAAGTTCCTATTTTCTCCGGAAGCATCTAGACGACCGAAGAGGAGTCAAAGACGGGCACCAGGGGGCCCACACCATGGGGTGGCCCCCTCTGGGCCGTGCCAGGGGCTGGTGTGGGCCCACAGGGCACCACCGCCTCTGCCCTTTCGCCTATTTATTCCCCCGAGGCGTAAACCATAGATACATCGGCCAAATTCCACGAAACCTTCCACGGCCACCGTCATCGTCAACCCAAGTTTCGGGGGACAGATCTCTGTTCTGGCACCCTTCCGGGACGGGGAAGTGCCCCCGGAATCCATCTCCATCGACTGCACCGCCATCTCTATCGCTGTTGTTTTCTCCTATGATTAGGAGGGAGTAGTTCTCCCCCGAGGCTGAGGCCTCTACCGGTAGCTATGTGGTTCATCTCTCTCTCCCATGGTGTGATCTATATGTGATCGTGAGCTTTGTAATCTAGTTGAATAAGTAGATGTTACTCTAAATCTTGTGCTACTCAAGTGTTTTATTAATATGAACTTTGGAGTCACCTTGTCCCGCGGTGTGAAGGTGACAGTGTCCGCACCGTGTGTGTCTCCTCTATGAATTGTGGTGTTTGTCTAGTACCTTCTAGGGCGCTCATAGTGACTGCGTGGGGTTAACTAGACATGGGAATGCTTACTTTAAGGAATGCTTTTTGCAGCCCTGCGCAATGATTAGTGTTCGTTATCCAACCGGAGAGGGTTAAGAGTAGCATAGTGAAGAGAAGATAGTTGGTTATTCAATCATGTGATCATTGTTGAGAGTATCCACTAGTGAAAGTAGGATCCCTAGGCCTTGTTTCCAAGCATTGAAACACCATTTTCTGCCTGTTCTGCTACATGTTTGCTTGCTGCCATATTTATTTCAAATTTCTATTATTACTTATAACCATCCATATTACTCGCATTTCACTATCTCTTCGCCGAACTAGTGCACCTATATACCTGACAAGTATATTGGGTATGTTGGGGACACAAGAGACTTCTGGTATCTTAATTGCAGCGTTGCTTGAGAGGGATAACTTTGACCTCTACCTCCCCGAGTTCGATAAACCTTGGGTGAACCACTTAAGGGAAACTTGCTGCTTTTCTACAAACCTCTACACTTGGAGGCCCAACACTGTCTACAAGAATAGAAGCGTGCGTAGATATCAAGCTCTTTTCTGGAGCCGTTACCGGGGAGGTAAGGTAAAATGTACTCACATCCTCGGGTGTGAGTGCTTGAAGTTATTTCCGTTAGATTCTGCAATTAAATATTTTTGTTTCTTCTTTTCACTAGTTAGGCTTAATGGAAAACAAAAAAAAATATGAGAGAGCTTTATAATAATTATCTTGAGTTAGGACATGAACTGTTTGAAGAGAAAATTAAAAAGCATATGGAACTTTATTTGCATGCTAGTAGCAATGTTATTAGTACGAATTCTTTGCACACCATTATTTCTAATGATATTGAAAAGTCTAAGCTTGGGGAAGCTAGTTTTGATGAATATGATATTTTTAGTCCCCCAAGTTTTGAGGTGGAAATTTTCTTTGATGATACTATGCCTCCAATATATGATGATTATAATGATTGTGGTATTCTAGTTCCACCTACTATGGATGATAAATTTTATTATGACCATGCTATGTCTTCTATATATGATGAATATTTAATTTTCAGTCCACCTACTATTGAGGAGAAAGTTAATTATGATTACAATATGCCTTCTATATTTGATAATTATGGTGATGATAATGATAGCTATTTTGTTGATTTTTCTCCCACTACTATTAATAAGAATGACTGTTCATGTGGAGAGTAATAATTCTTTTATGCATGTGGCTCGTGATAAGAATGTTTCTTGTGATAGTTATATTGTTAATTTTCTTCACCATGCTACTGAAAGTTATTATGAGAGAGGGAAAAATTATTTTATAAATCTCAACAATATCAAGTTTCCCCTCTTTATGTTGAAATTTTTGAAGTTGCACTTATTTTGTCTTCCTATGCTAGTCACTTTGTGCTTCGTTGACTTGTTTTTCTACAAGATTCTTTTTCATAGGAAGTGGGTTAGACTTAAATGTGTTTTATATTTTCTTATTGATGCTCTCTTATTTTGCTTCAACTCTTATTCTTATGTGAGAATCTTTTAAAAATCATTGTGCCTAGCTGAAAGGCATTAAAAGAAAAGCGCTTCCGGAAGACAACCCGTTTTATTTCTCCATTTCCAACCTGCTTTCTGTCGTTTATTTTTGTTCTATTTGCACCTGGGTGTTGTCTATTCTTTAGAAATCCCTATGTATCTTTTATTTTGTGTCTTTGTTGAGCCAAGTAAAGCCTCTAGTGGAAAGTTGAGACTATATTTCGGATTTCTGCGCAGGAAACTGATTTCTGCTGTCCACAGTTAAAATCGTATAAAATCACAGAAAATTCAAAATGACCTGAGTTTTTTTGTGCCTCATCCTGGGATATATACGCAACTTTTCTTACTTTAGCACTTTTTGATTTGATCAAGATAGGATTTTATAAAAAATATATTCTTTATGTGTTGTTCTGTTTTGACAGATTTCTGCTAATAGTTGCATTTGCCTCTTAATCTCTTTCTTTTGGTGTTCTTTTGAGAAAAGGAGTTTTAAAAGAAGTAGTGACAGTAAATAATGTGTTTATGAGTGTTAGTCTTGTGTTGAAACTGAACCATGTGAATTTATTATTTCGATTGCACTGACGTTGCTAATTAAGATTGTGAGAAGTTTGGTGTGAAGGAAGTTTCCAAGGGTCAAGAGAAGAGGATGATATGATGTGATCAAGAAGAGTGAAAAGCTTAAGCTTGGGGATGCCCCAGTGGTACATCCCAGCAAATTCCAAGAAGACTCAAGCATCTAAGCTTGGGGATGCCCAAGGCATCCCCTTCTTCATCAACAATTTATCAGGTCACTTCTAGTGAAACTATATTTGTATTCGGTCACATCTTAGGTGCTTTACTTGGAGCGTCTTTTATTTTTTACTTTAAGTTTGTTTGGTTTTCTTTGCTGTACTAAATAGTTGGATCCTAGAATATTTGTTTGGGAGAGAGACACGCTCCGCTTTTTCGTTAGAATACTCTTGTGCTTCACTTATATTTGTTGAGTATTCATGCTTAGATATTTTAGTGCTTCCAGCTCTTGTTTTGCATGCATCCTTTGTTCAGAGTTGTTAATTTTAGTATTTTTATGTGAGTACTCTCGTGTTTTCTTGCTGTAGCATGTAGAGATTTTTTGTTAAAACATATCTTGTATTGTGCTTGTTGGGAAAAGAAATTGATGCTTGAAGTAGAATTTTTTTTAACGGTGCAAGTAGAAGCTTGTATAGAATGTGGCTAGAACTTTTTCATATCATGCTAGATGTTATTTTAGGTTTAAATCCTTGTGGTTATTTAGTACCATGAATAGCCTCAAATAGGTGAGAGTGTTTAATGTGCCATTGAAAGATTCATGAGTTGTTCTTGTCATAGTAAAGCATAAATTTATGGTATTGTCTTTCGAATGTTTTATTTGGTTGACTTGGCGCATGCTCACACCATGTTTATGGCTATGAACCAGTCATGAATATCCTCCATGACTAGTTTTTGAACTTGTGATGCCACTTATGCTTTCTTTAATGATTTTTATGTCGCTATGCATGATTATGGCTCTTATGCTCTCTTGATTTGTCGCTCCCAGTCTTTTGCTAGCCTCCACCTGTATTGAGTATGAGCTCTACTCGTGTATCCAACTCCCTAAAACCAAAGTTTTCCCATTGTGTCCACCATACCTACCTACATGTGGTATTTCACTGACACTCTAAGTAAATTGCTCATGTGTTACCTTTAAAATTTTCAAAATTACTCCTGTTTTGTGTTCTTGTTTTTGCTCATGAGGACGTCAATAGAGAATATTTATCTCACTTCTTGATTGGATTTCACACCCTGGACTAGTGGTTTCATCCACATATCCAATTGATAGAAGAGATGACAGCGGGGTGCCCAGCCCCAAATTGATGCAAACAAATTCTCTTCACTTTTTTGCCCCTGAAATCAGTCAAAGCATAATTGTGTAAACAAAAGAGAAAGAGGGATGACCTTCTACCCAGATGCGTCCTTCACATGGGAGCTACTCTTGTGAAATCTAGTTGTCTTGTGACGTATTGTATTTTCCGTTTACCATTCGTTGACACTAGCATACACCTCTCTTAAAATATAGACACTCCTCCATGGTATGTGATTGTTGGAAGGCACCCGATGATTCGATTAGCCATGGTTTGTGTAAGATGGATGGGAGGAGTGTCAAACTTTTAATACATCCGTTTAATAAAATAAAAGCTCTAGCACATGAGTAATCCCTGCTTCCCTCCGCGAAGGGCCTTTCTTTTACTTTTATGTTGAGTCTCCATCTTCTAACTTTATGCACAGTTGAGAGAGAATTTTTGCTATTCTGAGTTTTATGTGCATTTGTCCCATAAACATCATTAGTTGATTCATGAAGTGTTATTGCTTGTTCTCCAACTATTTGTTCTAGTCTTCGTCGTGACCTCTGAAGGTGTCCTGGCATTTATGTTTTGTCCCTCTCTTAAGGACTTGCGAAATACCACCTTGCCATGCTTTCTTTATACTTGAAACAAACGTATATCTTTCTTTGCATTCTTATCCATGATCTTTTGTTTGAGATACTTCTCATGATGCAAAGTGATTGCTATTAAAGTTTTAGTTATCATGTTTGTGTTTAAAGTTCTATGATCTCAGCTTACATATGCTTTTACATTATAATTATCAAGTTTATGTTAGTAGCATGTCACCTCAGAAATGATTTTGTTTTATGGTTTACCTACTCGAGGACGAGTAGGAACTAAGATTGGGGATGCTTGATACATCTCCAACGTATCTATAATTTTTGATGCTCCATGATGATCTTATGCCAATTGCTGCATGTTTTCTCCCTTATTTATAGAATTTTAACACGTTTTCCGGGACTAACCTATTAACAAGATGCCAAGTGCCAGTTCCCTGTTTTCTACTGTTTTTTATTTCAGAAAAGTTGTTCTGGATATATTCTTGGAATTGGACCCCACAAATCCCGAAGTTCCTATTTTCCCCGGAAGCATCTAGACGACCGAAGAGGAGTCGAAGACGGGCACCAGGGGGCCCACACCATGGGGCGGCCCCCTCTGGGCCGCGCCAGGGGGTGCTGTTGGGCCCCCAGGGCTCCACCGCCTCTTCCCTTTCGCCTATTTATTTCTCCCGAGGCGTAAACCATAGATACATCGGAAAAATTCCACAAAACCTTCCACGGCCACCGTCATCATCAACCCAAGTTTCGAGGGACAAATCTCTGTTCTCGCACCCTGCTGGGACGAGGAAGTGCCCCCGGAATCCATCTCCATCGACTCCACCGCCATCTCCATCGCCGTTGTTTTCTCCTATGATTAGGAGGGAGTAGTTCTCCCCCGAGGCGGAGGGCTCTACCGGTAGCTATGTGGTTCATCTCTCTCTCTCCCATGGTGTGATCTATATGTGATTGTGAGCTTTGTAATGTAGTTGAATAAGTAGACGTTACTCTTCATCTTGTGCTACTCAAGTGTCTTATTAATATGAACTTTGGAGTCACCTTGTCCCGCGGTGTGAAGGTGACAGTGTGCGCATCGTGTGTGTCTCCTCTTTGAATTGTGGTGTTTGTCTAGTACCTTCTAGAATGCTCACAGTAACGGCGTGGGGTTAACTAGACATGGGAATGCTTACTTGAAGGAATGCCTTTTGCATCCCTACACAATGATTAGTGTTTGTTATCCAACCGGAGAGGGTTAATAGTAGCATAGTGAAGAGAATATATTTGGTTATCCCATTATGTGATCATTGTTGAGAGTGTCCACTAGTGAAAGTAGGATCCCTAGGCCTTGTTTCCAAGCATTGAAACACCGTTTTCCACCTGTTCTGCTACATGTTTTCTTGCTGCCATATTTATTTCAGATTGCTATTATTACTTATAACCATCCATTTTACTCGCATTTCACTATCTTATCACCGAACTAGTGCACCTATATATCCGGCAAGTATATTGGGTGTGTTGGGGACACAAGAGACTTCTTGTATCTTAATTGCAGGTTGCTTGTGAGGGATATCTTTGACCTCTACCTTCCTGAGTTCGATAAACCTTGGGTGATCCACTTAAGGGAAACTTGCTGCTGTTCTACAAACCTCTGCACTTGGAGGCCCAACACTGTCTACAAGAATAGAAGCGTGCGTAGACATCACTGGTATGGTTGAATCTCTCTTTCCAAAGATCTTGTCGCATTCTTCTCTCGGGGAGGACGAGTCCCAAGGTGAAAGGGCACAACCCCTGCAGAGTTAAAAACTAAGATCTTAGTCGCGTCCCCGGCTATGGGAAGTTTGAGCAAACTAGACAGAGGTTGTGTTGAAGGATCTCCTCATCTTTTTTGAATGAATTAAAACATGGTAGAAACCTTTTCCTAGAGCACATGGTGTGTCTACCCCTCTATGCTACCTTTTCAAACTCATGGTGTGTCTACCCATGATGACTTTTTAAACTCATGGTGTGTCTACCCATGATGACTTTATCAAACTTCATGGTGTGTCTACCCATTATGACCTTTATCAAACTACATGGTGTGTCTACCCATGTTGATTTTCCATAGAATTACAAAGATTTCTTAAATATAGGACAAACTGGCTTTATGCAAATAGTCTAGACTCCACCCGCCACATATCATGTAGTTAGTTTATTCCTCAAAACAGCCACCAAATAAGTGTCAGTTTCCAGTACATTGTTTGTACTGACTTCCCCTTGTGGGATGCATATTCCAACGTGCAGGTCATTCTGATGATGAATAATGGTTTAGGATATCGAGCTTACATCCCAACATGTCTGCCTATGGCACATGAAGACAAGGAGGATCATTGAAGATTTGCTTTCCGTTGTATTTACTTTGATCTTTACTATTTAGGGCTAGTCCATGATGACTTTGCCAGTTGTAAGACTATTTTATTTCTTACCCATTGGATCTACATTGTAGAATGATGTTATTGTCATGAATATTTCATTCTGTCACGTGTATGCTATCAATGATCCCGGGGATAGCAGGTACACAAGTATTCTACCTTTATTAAAAGGTAGGGTGCTACAAAATGGTATCAGAGCGCAGTGTTGCATGTATCGAGACACTAGGATTGGAAACCATAGGAACAAAATTATGTCAAAACATTTATGAAAACTTTTATTCTACATTTGTCTTCTCATTTTATTCTATTCTTGTATCTTCCTAACCTGTGCTAACCATACCCTTTCTTTTCGCAAAATTTAGATGGACGATTCTGGCGAGTATGTTTTTGCTGGAGATGGAGACTACTGGCTGAGCAAGTGTCTCTATGACTTGGCCATGGATGTTGGGATACCAGCCCCTCAGTACCACGACATTTGGGAGTTCAGTGACCCTACTGGTGCACAGAAGTAGCAAATCTCTACGTGCATTCAGGGTCGTACGGTGGACCCAAATGACCACGACATGGAATACACCAAATATTACCCAGACTTCGACGCCTCAATGAGTGCAGCAATGCAAGACGCGATCGCCCATATTTGTAACAAGTATCGGCCTCACATCACACATGGCAGCGTGTTTTGCATCTTTGGAGAAAGGGGTGAGACATGCGAGGCCATTGACTGCGGCCATTAGCAACTGATACGTCTACACCATATCTACAATTTCTGATGCTCCATGATGATATTATGCATATTGCAACATGTTTTCTCCCTTCTTTATAGCATTTTTACACGTTTTCCGTGACTAACCTATTAACAAGATTCCAAGTGCTAGTTCCCTGCTTTCTGCTGTTTTTAGTTTCAGAAAAGTTGTTCTCGAAATATTCTCGGAATTGGAAAATTCGAAATCCAGAAGTATTAGAAGTCCCGGAAGCTTTCAAAAGTCCCGAAGAACCCCTTAGGGGGGCCACAGCGTGGCCACACCATGGGTGGAGCGGGCCCCGTGGCCGCGCCACCTGGTGGTGTGGGCCCCCTGGCCACCCCCGGCATCGCCCTTTCTCCTATATATACTCCCCCGAGGGAAAACCCTAAAAACATCGACTTTTTCCACAAAATACATCCGTAGCTCCGTGACCGCCACCGACAAGTTTCAGGGGACATATCTCTGTTCTGGCACCCTGCCGGGACGGGGAAGTGCCCCCGGAACCATATTCATCGAGTCCACCGTCATGTCCATCGCCGTTGATGTCTCCTATGATGAGGAGGGAGTAGTTCTCCCCCGAGGCTGAGGGCTCTACTGGTAGCTATGTGGTTCATCTCTCTCTCCCATGGTGTGATCTATATGTGATCGTGAGCTTTGTAATATATTTGAATTCGTAGATGTTACTCTTCATCTATTATACTACTCAAGTGCTTTATTAATATGAACTTTGGAGTCACCTTGTTCCGCAGTGTGAAGGTGACATTGTGCACATCGTGTGTGTCTCCTCTATGAATTGTGGTGTTTGTCTAGTACCATCTAGGGCGCTCATAGTGACAGCGTGGGGTTAACTAGACATGGGAATGTTTACTTTAAGGAATGCTTTTTTCAGCCCTACACAATGATTAGTGTTCATTATTTGTTATGAGATCTTCATAAACGCTTTGATCACGGTTTAAAGGTGACAGTGTGTGCACCGTGTGGTTTAGAATTATATTTATATTTTGTGTTGGATAACTCTATGAAATTGTGGTGTTTGCATGGAACCATCTGGGTCCCATGGTGATAGCCTGCGGATTACTTGGTTGGGTAAGTGCTTACTCTGAGGAGTGCTGTTAAAGCCCTACGCATGGATTGGTGTTGTTATTCGACCGGAGAGTGGTTAAGAGTAGCATAGTGAAGAGAAGATATCTAGTTATTCAATTATGTGATCATTGTTGAGAGTGTCCTCTAGTGAAAGTAGGACCCCTAGGACTTATTTCCAAGCATTGAAACACCGTTTTTCTCTTGTTCTGCTACATGTTTGCTTGCTGCCATTTTTATTTCAGATTGATATTATCACATATTATCATCTACATTACTTGCATTTTACTCTCTGTTCGCCGAACTAGTGCACCTATACAACTGACAATTGTATTAGGTGTGTTGGGGACATAAGATACTTCTTGTATCTTAAGTGCAGGGTTGCTTGAGAGGGATATCTTTGACCTCTACCTCCCTGAGTTCGATAAACCTTGTGTGATCCACTTAAGGGAAACTTGCTGCTGTTCTACAAACCTCTGGACTTGGAGGCCCAACACTGTCTACAAGAATAGAAGCGTGCATAGAAAGCAAGCTCTTTTCTGGCGCTGTTGCCGGGGAGGTAAGGTAAAAGGTACTCACATCCTCGGGTGTGAATGCTCGAAGTTATTTCCTTTAGATTCTGCAATTATATCTTTTTTGTTGTTGTTGTTGTTGTTGTTTTTTTACACTAGTTAGGCTTAATGGAAAACAACAAAAATATGAGAGAGCTTTATAATATTTATCTTGAGTTAGGACATGAAGATCACCAGGCTCCAGCTGCAGAAGAAGAGGAAGAAGAGGAGGACCCAGATGAGTTGGTGTTTGAGAACTCTTATGATGAGGATCCTGACTCCGAGGAGAGCTCGACTGGAAACCACTCCCCTCCGAAGAAGCATCTGAGAGCTAAAGAATACCTCAAGCTGTTCAAGACTGAAGAGCCATGATCTTGTGACGCTAGATGTTACCCATAGACCCTTATATCATGTTTATGTTTTCATGTATTGTCCTACTACTTGAAGTATGACAGTACCCATGACTCTATTAGTTTCCTAAAACCTTATTTTATTAAAGTTTGTGTGTTTTTCTTTGTTTGTTGTTTGAATGATGTTTGTGCATGGGTATATTTTTTTTATTTCCCACTAGAACAATCTATCTATCTTAATTCTCATATATTCCAAAAAACCCCAGATGCCTCCCCGACGTGATCCAACTCAAGAAGCATTCTAGCAGATGCTGGCAGCCCAAACCCAGCTGATGGAGATGATGACATAGTTCATGCAGCACAACAACAACAACAACAACAACAATAAAAACAACAACAACAACAACAACAACAACAATAACCCTCCACCACCACCCCTGTTGATAGGCTTACCATGTTCCTTAGGCTCGGGTCCAACAATTTCTCTACTGCTACTGAGCCCATGGTGGCTGCCGACTGGTTACGCTCAGTTAACAAGGACTTGATTGCTTGTGAATGCAATGATGTGGAGAAGGTCATATTCACCGCACATCTACTGGAAGGACCGACCCCCATGTGGTGGGAGACATTCCAGGTCACCCATCCCGTGGAAGGTCTGGACTGGGACACATTCAAGGCAGGCTTTCGTAATTCCCACATCTCATCAGGCATTATGAACTTGAAGAGGGATGGGTTTCGTACTCTGAAACAAGATGGAAGAACCGTGAAGGAATACATGGATGATTTCTGTGCTCTATCCAGGTATGCCCCGTAGGACATTGATACTGATGCCAAGAGGAAAGAGAAATTCCTAAATGGACTCAAGGGGGACCTAAAGAAACCACAATCTGTGGCATATGCTCTCAACTATCAGACACTACTTGATCAAGCCATCACCTTGGACAACAACATCAAGAAGGAGGAGAACCGCAAGAGGAAGTTTGGTAATGGCAAGAACCACATTGAAACATCTCACAAGAAGCATCACTCATTTGAGAGTAGTGGTGTCTACAGTGGCCACAAGCATGGAGGCCATTTCAACAAGAGTAATGGAGACACATTCAATGGTGGGTTCAGAGGGAATCACTCCAATGGACATTACAATGGTAATCACAACGACAATCGTAATGGCCATCACAATGGAAATAATGGACATCATCACTCAAACTCAAATGGAAAAAGGGACTTGTCAGAAGTCACATGCTTCAAGTGCAAGAAGAACGAACACTATGTTGATCAATGCACATAACCAAAGGCCATTGAAGCCACTAACCCCAATCCATTCCAGAAGGGGCAAGTGAATCACCTTGACGTTGAAGAGGTGACAAATGAACCTAATGTTGTGATGGGTATGTTTCCACTCAAATCCTTTACAACATTAGTTTTATTTGATACTGGAGAATCGCATTCATTCATATCAAAGGCATTTGTAGATAAAAATAAAATACCCACCAATTTAATAGGGAAGATATTTCAAGTGAATTCCCCAGGTGGTGAGATGTCTGTCAATACTAAATGCGTGATACTAATTCTACAAATTGGAACCCATAAATTTTCAACCTATTTAGTAATCCTACCATCACAAGGATTAGATGTCATATTGGGAATGGACTGGATGACTACCTATAGAGGAGTCATATACTGTGTCAACAGATCAATCACCCTATCTACCCCAGAAGGTAAGATGATTAGGTACAAACCCCACTTAGAACCTAAGGATATTAGTCTAAGCTATCTTAAGGGGGTTATCCTAAACCATCTTAAGGAGGTTAGCCTAGACCAAGTGTCTGTGGTGAGAGAATATCCAGATGTATTTCCACACGAGTTACCGGGAATGCCACCGGATAGAGATGTGGTAATTTTGATTGATTTGCTTTCGGGAACAGGCCCTATAGCAAAGAGACCTTATCCTATGTCCACTAATGAACTTAAAGGACTAAAAAAGCAACTTGAAGAGCAGTTAGGTAAAGAATTCATAAGAGAATGTTCATCCCCTTGGGGAGCACCGGTTCTGTTTATTGAACGAGGTGACAATCAAGAATAAATACCCACTACCTAGGATCAATGACTTGTTTGACCAGTTGGAAGGAGCAGTGTGTTTTCCAAGATCGACCTACGGTCTTGATATTTTCAACTCAAGATTAGAGAGCATGATATACCCCAAGACTGCTTTTATCACTAGATATGGTTCATATGAGTATACGGTGATGCCTTTTGGCTTAACCAATGCTCCATCCTACTTCAAGAATATGATGAACAAAGTGTTCATGGAATTCCTCGATAAGTTTGTCATAGTCTTCATTGACGACATACTAATCTACTCCAATGTAACACCTGGGGTGTTACCTGTTTGTTTTCTTTTTGCTTGCATCATCTGCATCCCATAAGCATTGCATCATGTTTTCCCAAACCACTCAAAACTTCAAAACAATTTAAACTTCCAATTTCAAAATTTCAACACCAAACCACTCAATTGTTTTTCACTGGTTGAATTTGTTCTAATCAAACTGCTTGGTGATACAAATCTCCCTGTTATTAAAACCCTAATGACTAATTCAAAAATTCAAATCAATCTTATTTCTCATATTCCAATATGGGTTTAAATATTAAAAAAATTTGGCAAACAAATTAAATCAAATAATGTTGGTATGTTTGCTTGATATGTGTTAAATAAAACTTTGTTTATTTCTACAATTCCCAAAATCAAACCTTATTTTAAATCCAACTACTATTTCCAATTTTGAAATAAAAAACCAACCTTGCTTTCCATTATTGTTTTGCAACTTAATAGTAATTGTTTATCAAATTAAAACCCCAAACCTTTTCTTTTCCTCTCTCTCTCTTTTCATTACAAAAAAAAAAGGAGATAAAAGAAAAAGCAAAACCCCAAAGGAGGCAGGCCTTCCCTTTCTTTTCTTTCCAGCCCAACTTCTTTCCCTCAAGCCCAACTTGCTCTGGCCCAGTACCCCCTCCGTTTTGTCTTCTTCCTCGCGATGTCGACATCTTCAGTACGAACAGCACCGGAACCGATCGATCAACTCCATCCCCCTCCAGATGCTTGCCGTACTGGCTCCCATCCGCCTTAAGTACCTACCCTCTACCCTAGCCTCGCAGAAACCCTAGCTAGCCCTCCTTCCACCGCCGCCATCCTCTCTACCTCGATCACCCTCTGCTCTGAAAGCACATCGACAGACAACACCACCACCGAGAACCACCACCTCCACCCTCATCTCCGGTCACCTCGAGGAGCCTCCGAGGAGGAAAATGGAAACGCCGTCGCGCACTGTCCCTCCCCAACCTTCCCGTTGAGCTCGAGGGGGCTGGTAGCGCCGCCGCCGTCCGTGATTTTCCCGCCGCCGTCGACTGTCTCGAACGAGCTCTGCATCGGAGGTGAGCCCTCTGCTCCTTTTCCCTCCTCTCCCCTCCTGGCCTAGGCCCACTCCCCTCTTGCCCTGTGTTGATGGCCGCACCCCCCCTGCACCTCGCTGCCGCACGCCGTGGCCGCCGGAGCGCTGCCGTCGCTCGCTCGCTGCCTGTAGATTGCAGCACAGTTTTCGTCCGTCAGTTTCGTCAGCATCCGGATCCTACACCTCAACCCGTCTGCTTAGCGTTTACTAACAAACATAACGATTCCACCCCAGCGGTAGCGAGCCGCGCAAGCGAGCGGTGGGGCGCGGGTTCGACCCCCCCTTGGTGCATTTCTTTTCCAGGTTTCAGCCCTTCTGCTGGCCCCACCCGTCGGTGGCAGCCGTGGCCACGCCAGCCCACGCGCGCGCCGCGTGGACGCCACGCTGGCCAGTGGCCCACGGGCAGGGGCTGCGGGTAGGTTAACCCGCGGTAGCAAAAACTTTTTCCTGCACGTTTATTTTAATCAAGGTCCTTAAAATTGCAGATTGGGCCCTAGAACCAAAATGCCAATAAAAATTGTTTTATAACTCCAAAAATTAAAAGTAAAATATGTGCACTGATCCAAATTACATTGTCTACCTTTTGGTAACTTTTGTTTCCTGTTTTGAAATTTCAAAATGCCATTTAAATTTGAATCCAAATAATTCAAATGCAAAATTCTAAAATCCATAACTAATTATTTATTAATCCAATAAATGCAAATAAAATATGTTTTCCATACCATTTTAAATAACCTATTCAAATATAAATTTTGTTTTCTGTTTTGAATAATTAAAATTGCTTAAACATTTTGAATCTTGTTTAATTCAATTAAAAAATTGTTTAATATTGTTTAATTCATAATTAAATAATCCAAAGTCCAATTTCAGAATGTGAAACATGTAATCCAACTAAAATTTGATAACCTTTTCAAATATCAACTTTGTTGTTTGGTTTGAACAACTTAACTTGATGATAACAACCACTACTTGTTCAACCTCATTAAGTAACAATAATTTCCAAACTTGATAAATGTTTTCTAAACTTGTTAACCATCCTTCCAAGTGCATTCAATCTTGTTATCTTCTTGGTCTTCATCATGCATACATCATTCTAACTCACTTACACCTGATGCTTAGTGTTAGAACAATTAATTCAACTATAAGGCATGGGTTTGCCATATGCAATCTTTGCATATGGAATCCATTTAAACTTGTGTATCTTATCCACTAGTTTACTTTGGTGCATCTATTAAACATGACATGCATCCTTACCTTGTTCATGCTGGATCTTTTGCCGTAGTAGTAATTGTTGCATCCGGTGTTTCTTTTAGTTCGTTTCTTCTTCCCGGATAGGACGTTGAGATGATGTGAGCAACGACAAGTTCTGCTACCTTGCGGGATCTCAGGCAAGTATACTCACTTGCATGCCACATGGCTGCCTTTCATCACTTGTTACCGATTCTTTCCGTTGATTCTTTTCTGCTAGCCTTAGTGGTAGTTGTTTCTGTTACGAACCCATCACATGAATCCCTTAACCTTGATATTGCCTCACCTCCATACCTACAGCCTTTGTTTGTGCCTGTTCTTATCTAGCATGCTTAGGTTGTTTTGCTCGAGTCTGTTACCCGTTACTTTCTGTTATTACTCTATTATGTTCTGGGGACTCGATGTTTAATCAATCAATCACTCATGCTAATGTTGCTATTAATAATAAATTTGATGATAAGGCACCGGCAGGAGGCCCTTTGTGGTTTTGAGGCCTGCTAGTGTCGACCCTAATAGGAAAAGGGTCTTGTCTACTGATCCATGATGAGCGCACTACCCGCATTTGGGGAGTATGGGCTCCCCCTCAGTTTGACCCGATTCGCATCTCGTCCAAATCGCCTCATTTAGTTCGGGTTTTCCATTTGCTGCATGCATGATCTTGCGAGCCCTTGGATCCCGGGTGGAACTTTCGTAGTCGGCATATAGGGGGACACGGTCTTAGAGTGCTATGAGGGTCCATTTTCTTCTGGGCCCGAGTAGCCGTGCGCCCAAGGTGCTTTGGGCTTGATGCGAAGAAGGGTTGGATTGTGTTGAGTGCCCCGCTTGGTGGAGTGGCCGCTCCATCTGGCGGGTTATTCATGAGTACGGCTAAATTGGTGCAACCCTGCAGGGATAATCTTCTCGAGAAGCCGTGTTTTCCGCGGTTATGGATTACTTGGTGAAAGTACTGGCTAACAAGTACTCAGGACAACTTCAACATAATGATTAACCATGTTACACCCAATGATTAACAACTTGACTAGTAACAGGTTTATCCACACAATAACTTGTTTCATCTTAATACAACTGTGTGAGTTATCCTCGGATTGCTTCTTTGGCTAAAGGGGTGAGGTCCAGGATGGGTTTGTTTGGATTTACTTTCTGTTGGTTACTATTACTCGATCTTATCCCCTTTCTGATAGTTGGAAGTAATATAATCTCTGTAGTTGGTTAGTGCAGCCTGTTGTCGCTTATTTGCAATAACCCCTCCTTTTCCGTTGATCCTAAAGTATTTGTATCTTGTGATGACTGGCTACGCCGGTAACTTGTGAGTATGGGTTTTATCCCCCTTGCCAGTACTTAACCGTACTGACCCACGAATCTCTTTCGTGGCTGCAAATTCCAAATTGCAGTCAACAGGTTTGAAGTCTGACGACGTTAGCTTGGGAATCCCTCCGGCTTGGCCTGGGCAGGGATTGGACGCCTTCGGTTATCTTCAGGACTCTTAGTCCAATTTGGATCTTGTCCGTAGACGGACGTTTGTTTCTTCCGCTGTTATTTGGATCTTTGTATTGTATCAGTTGTAACCCCGGCTCGTTGAGTCATCTTGTATCTATCTGTTTCTGTTGTAATTGTGGAATATTCGTGAACTATTGTAATGTTATCATAAATGGCAACCTGGTATCGGATATTATGTGGATTTGGCGGGAATGCTGAAATCTGCATAGTGCCCGATCTCGGGGCGTCACAAATGGTATCAGAGCCTTGGTTCCGATTCCCGATATTGTTTCGATACGAATGGTTATCGAAGCAACGGGTCCGCAAAGCCTGTAGGTTAACCTCGCTAACGGTCGTTGTTTCTAGAGTGTCAAAAACTATTTCTGCTAAACTATTTTGGAAAACATCTCAATAGGATTCTTGTTTTTCTCCTTATCTCTATTCTATGCCCATCCCATCTTATCTGTTTTGGAGTCTTCCCCTCTTGTTTATCTTTCAAAGTGTTAGGATCCTACGTGGGTGGACGTTTTCTGAGCCCTTAACCTAATAGGTTCGATCATCGGAAGATTCCTGGTGGAAGAACATCGTCGTCACTCCGAGCAAGATTCCCTTGTTAGTGGTGTCGAGGAGATCAACTGGAAGCACGAAGAATCGTTAGTCGAACCTCTTTCCCCTCCCGGGTTAGCAGGTGGATTGCGAGGGCGCAATCCCTTGTTAGTGGTGTCGTCTGTAACACCTGGGGTGTTACCTGTTTGTTTTCTTTTTGCTTGCATCATCTGCATCCCATAAGCATTGCATCATGTTTTCCCAAACCACTCAAAACTTCAAAACAATTTAAACTTCCAATTTCAAAATTTCAACACCAAACCACTCAATTGTTTTTCACTGGTTGAATTTGTTCTAATCAAACTGCTTGGTGATACAAATCTCCCTGTTATTAAAACCCTAATGACTAATTCAAAAATTCAAATCAATCTTATTTCTCATATTCCAATATGGGTTTAAATATTAAAAAAAATTGGCAAACAAATTAAATCAAATAATGTTGGTATGTTTGCTTGATATGTGTTAAATAAAACTTTGTTTATTTCTACAATTCCCAAAATCAAACCTTATTTTAAATCCAACTACTATTTCCAATTTTGAAATAAAAAACCAACCTTGCTTTCCATTATTGTTTTGCAACTTAATAGTAATTGTTTATCAAATTAAAACCCCAAACCTTTTCTTTTCCTCTCTCTCTCTTTTCATTACAAAAAAAAAGGAGATAAAAGAAAAAGCAAAACCCCAAAGGAGGCAGGCCTTCCCTTTCTTTTCTTTCCAGCCCAACTTCTTTCCCTCAAGCCCAACTTGCTCTGGCCCAGTACCCCCTCCGTTTTGTCTTCTTCCTCGCGATGTCGACATCTTCAGTACGAACAGCACCGGAACCGATCGATCAACTCCATCCCCCTGCAGATGCTTGCCGTACTGGCTCCCATCCGCCTTAAGTACCTACCCTCTACCCTAGCCTCGCAGCAACCCTAGCTAGCCCTCCTTCCACCGCCGCCATCCTCTCTACCTCGATCACCCTCTGCTCTGAAAGCACATCGACAGACAACACCACCACCGAGAACCACCACCTCCACCCTCATCTCCGGTCACCTCGAGGAGCCTCCGAGGAGGAAAATGGAAACGCCGTCGCGCACTGTCCCTCCCCAACCTTCCCGTTGAGCTCGAGGGGGCTGGTAGCGCCGCCGCCGTCCGTGATTTTCCCGCCGCCGTCGACTGTCTCGAACGAGCTCTGCATCGGAGGTGAGCCCTCTGCTCCTTTTCCCTCCTCTCCCCTCCTGGCCTAGGCCCACTCCCCTCTTGCCCTGTGTTGATGGCCGCACCCCCCCTGCACCTCGCTGCCGCACGCCGTGGCCGCCGGAGCGCTGCCGTCGCTCGCTCGGTGCCTGTAGATTGCAGCACAGTTTTCGTCCGTCAGTTTCGTCAGCATCCGGATCCTACACCTCAACCCGTCTGCTTAGCGTTTACTAACAAACATAACGATTCCACCCCAGCGGTAGCGAGCCGCGCAAGCGAGCGGTGGGGCGCGGGTTCGACCCCCCCTTGGTGCATTTCTTTTCCAGGTTTCAGCCCTTCTGCTGGCCCCACCCGTCGGTGGCAGCCGTGGCCACGCCAGCCCACGCGCGCGCCGCGTGGACGCCACGCTGGCCAGTGGCCCACGGGCAGGGGCTGCGGGTAGGTTAACCCGCGGTAGCAAAAACTTTTTCCTGCACGTTTATTTTAATCAAGGTCCTTAAAATTGCAGATTGGGCCCTAGAACCAAAATGCCAATAAAAATTGTTTTATAACTCCAAAAATTAAAAGTAAAATATGTGCACTGATCCAAATTACATTGTCTACCTTTTGGTAACTTTTGTTTCCTGTTTTGAAATTTCAAAATGCCATTTAAATTTGAATCCAAATAATTCAAATGCAAAATTCTAAAATCCATAACTAATTATTTATTAATCCAATAAATGCAAATAAAATATGTTTTCCATACCATTTTAAATAACCTATTCAAATATAAATTTTGTTTTCTGTTTTGAATAATTAAAATTGCTTAAACATTTTGAATCTTGTTTAATTCAATTAAAAAATTGTTTAATATTGTTTAATTCATAATTAAATAATCCAAAGTCCAATTTCAGAATGTGAAACATGTAATCCAACTAAAATTTGATAACCTTTTCAAATATCAACTTTGTTGTTTGGTTTGAACAACTTAACTTGATGATAACAACCACTACTTGTTCAACCTCATTAAGTAACAATAATTTCCAAACTTGATAAATGTTTTCTAAACTTGTTAACCATCCTTCCAAGTGCATTCAATCTTGTTATCTTCTTAGTCTTCATCATGCATACATCATTCTAACTCACTTACACCTGATGCTTAGTGTTAGAACAATTAATTCAACTATAAGGCATGGGTTTGCCATATGCAATCTTTGCATATGGAATCCATTTAAACTTGTGTATCTTATCCACTAGTTTACTTTGGTGCATCTATTAAACATGACATGCATCCTTACCTTGTTCATGCTGGATCTTTTGCCGTAGTAGTAATTGTTGCATCCGGTGTTTCTTTTAGTTCGTTTCTTCTTCCCGGATAGGACGTTGAGATGATGTGAGCAACGACAAGTTCTGCTACCTTGCGGGATCTCAGGCAAGTATACTCACTTGCATGCCACATGGCTGCCTTTCATCACTTGTTGCCGATTCTTTCCGTTGATTCTTTTCTGCTAGCCTTAGTGGTAGTTGTTTCTGTTACGAACCCATCACATGAATCCCTTAACCTTGATATTGCCTCACCTCCATACCTACAGCCTTTGTTTGTGCCTGTTCTTATCTAGCATGCTTAGGTTGTTTTGCTCGAGTCTGTTACCCGTTACTTTCTGTTATTACTCTATTATGTTCTGGGGACTCGATGTTTAATCAATCAATCACTCATGCTAATGTTGCTATTAATAATAAATTTGATGATAAGGCACCGGCAGGAGGCCCTTTGTGGTTTTGAGGCCTGCTAGTGTCGACCCTAATAGGAAAAGGGTCTTGTCTACTGATCCATGATGAGCGCACTACCCGCATTTGGGGAGTATGGGCTCCCCCTCAGTTTGACCCGATTCGCATCTCGTCCAAATCGCCTCATTTAGTTCGGGTTTTCCATTTGCTGCATGCATGATCTTGCGAGCCCTTGGATCCCGGGTGGAACTTTCGTAGTCGGCATATAGGGGGACACGGTCTTAGAGTGCTATGAGGGTCCATTTTCTTCTGGGCCCGAGTAGCCGTGCGCCCAAGGTGCTTTGGGCTTGATGCGAAGAAGGGTTGGATTGTGTTGAGTGCCCCGCTTGGTGGAGTGGCCGCTCCATCTGGCGGGTTATTCATGAGTACGGCTAAATTGGTGCAACCCTGCAGGGATAATCTTCTCGAGAAGCCGTGTTTTCCGCGGTTATGGATTACTTGGTGAAAGTACTGGCTAACAAGTACTCAGGACAACTTCAACATAATGATTAACCATGTTACACCCAATGATTAACAACTTGACTAGTAACAGGTTTATCCACACAATAACTTGTTTCATCTTAATACAACTGTGTGAGTTATCCTCGGATTGCTTCTTTGGCTAAAGGGGTGAGGTCCAGGATGGGTTTGTTTGGATTTACTTTCTGTTGGTTACTATTACTCGATCTTATCCCCTTTCTGATAGTTGGAAGTAATATAATCTCTGTAGTTGGTTAGTGCAGCCTGTTGTCGCTTATTTGCAATAACCCCTCCTTTTCCGTTGATCCTAAAGTATTTGTATCTTGTGATGACTGGCTACGCCGGTAACTTGTGAGTATGGGTTTTATCCCCCTTGCCAGTACTTAACCGTACTGACCCACGAATCTCTTTCGTGGCTGCAAATTCCAAATTGCAGTCAACAGGTTTGAAGTCTGACGACGTTAGCTTGGGAATCCCTCCGGCTTGGCCTGGGCAGGGATTGGACGCCTTCGGTTATCTTCAGGACTCTTAGTCCAATTTGGATCTTGTCCGTAGACGGACGTTTGTTTCTTCCGCTGTTATTTGGATCTTTGTATTGTATCAGTTGTAACCCCGGCTCGTTGAGTCATCTTGTATCTATCTGTTTCTGTTGTAATTGTGGAATATTCGTGAACTATTGTAATGTTATCATAAATGGCAACCTGGTATCGGATATTATGTGGATTTGGCGGGAATGCTGAAATCTGCATAGTGCCCGATCTCGGGGCGTCACATCCAAGAGAGTTAAGGAACACGAGAAACACCTTCGTCTGATAATGAAAAAACTTAGGGAACACAAGTCGTATGCCAAGTTTAGAAAGTGTGAATTCTGGCTGGGTGAAGTAGGATTTCTAGCACACATTGTGTCTAACGAAGGAATTGTAGTCGACCCCTCAAAGGTTACTTCTATGACAGAAGGGGAACCACCCAAGAATGTAGGAGAAATATGTAGCTTCTTAGGCTTGGCTTGTTACTATAGAAGATTCATTGAAAATTTCTCCAAGATTGCTAAACCAATGACTGAACTATTGAAGAAAGAGAAGAAGTATGAATGAAATGAAACATGTGAGAACATCTTTCAAGAGTTGAATAAGAGATTAGTGCCTGCACCTGTATTGTGTTTGCCTGATTTGGAGAAGGAATTCCAAGTTTACTGCAACGCTTCACATCAAGGATTAGGAAGTGTGCTGATGCAAGGAGGTAGAGTTGCAGCTTATGCTTCAAGACAACTTATGAAACATAAAGTCGATTACCCCACTCATGATCTTGAATTAGCTTCAGTATTTCATGCCTTGAAGACATGGAGACACTATTTAATGGGGAAACGTTGTGAAGTTTTCACATATCACAAGAGTTTGAAGTATATCTTCACTCAGAAAGATTTGAACATGAGACAAAGGAGATGGTTAGAACTCATCAAGGACTATGATCCGAGTCTGCAATACCATACTGGTAAAGCAAATGTAGTCGTTGATGCTTTGAGTCGTAAAGTTTATGTAAACAGTCTCTCAACCAAAGAAATATCCTAGGATCTATGTAAAGCCCTCCAAGACCTCAGTTTGGAAGTTGTACCTGAAGGATTTGTAGCATCACTAGTAGTTGAACCAACACTGATGGATAGAATCCATGAAAGTCAAAAAGGAGATAAATAAATAGAGCCAATCAAGGAAACCTTGAAGGAGGTACTAAAGGAAGGAAATACCACGGAATTCAACGAGGATGAGCAAGGAACTATTTGGTCGAGAAAAATATTTGTGTACCCATTGATCCTGAGTTGAGGAAACTGATTTTTCAAGAAGCCCATGAGTCACCGTATTCCATTAACCCTGGTAACACC
Organism: Alopecurus myosuroides; assembly: GCA_028641055.1. Lineage (NCBI taxonomy): Eukaryota > Viridiplantae > Streptophyta > Magnoliopsida > Poales > Poaceae > Alopecurus > Alopecurus myosuroides. The sequence goes on from CM054063.1 coordinate 77,019,500, forward strand.
AAGATGTACATGGATTTGAAGGAAATATTTTTGTGGAACAATTTGAAGAGAGATATAGCAGAATACATAGCCAAATGTGATGTTTGTAATAAGGTAATGGTTGTGCATCAGAAACCAGCAGTATTGTTGCAACCATTCAAAGTGCCCAACTGGAAGTGGGACCAAATAGCTATGGACTTCATCACTGGATTACCCCGAACCAAATTAGGGTATGACTCAATTTGGGTAGTAATCGATCGTTTGACAAAAATAGCTCACTTTGTGTCGGTAAAGACCACATACACCAGTGCTAAGTTGGCCGGTATCTATATGAAGAAGATTGTATGTCTTCATGGTGTGCCCAAGAGTATTGTGTCGGATAGAGGTACCCAGTTTACCTCACACTTTTGGAAGCAATTACATGAATCATTAGGAACCATATTAGAGTTAGCACATCATTTGACCTTCAAAGAGATGGCCAAACTAGGAGAGTGAATCAGATTTTGGAATACATGCTAAGAGCATGTGTCTTATACTATGGATCTAGTTGGGATGACAACTTACCATATGCAGAATTCTCTTACAATAATAGTTATCAAGCTAGTATTGAGATGGCACCATTTGAAGCCCTGTATGGAAACAAATGTACCACACCCCTGTTGTGGAGTGTTTAGGAGCAATGAGTTTCTTTGGTCCTCACATAATTCAAGAAGCTGAAGAGAAGGTGAGATTAATCAAAGATAGATTGAAGATAGCACAATCAAGGAAGAAAAAGCTATGCTGACAACAAGCGTAGAGATGTTTCTTACGAAACAAGAGATAGAGTCTATCTGAGAGTATCACCCCTTAGAGGTGTAAAGAGAACTGGAATAAAAGGAAAGTTAGCACCACTATTTATAGAACCATTCAAAGTCTTGTCCCGCAAAGGAGAAGTAGCTTATGAATTGGAGTTACCAATAATAATTTCAGCGGTACAAAATGTGTTCTATGTCAGCCAGCTGAAGAAATGTCATCCTGAGATGTCAGAAACTTCTTTGAGTGATAGTACCCCTAGGAGAAGTACAAATAGAAAGTGACATAACCTATAAGGAGAAACCCATCTAAATCTTAGAAAGAGCCGAGAGGAATAATCGTACCAAGACCATCAAGTTTTGTAAGGTTCAGTGGAATCACCACACCGAGGAAGAAGAAACCTGGGAACGTGAAGAAGATCTTAGAGAAGATCACCCTCACCTAATTTCTAGCATTTCCGAAGCCCGAGGACATGCTTCATCTTAAGGGGGTTAGTCTGTAACATTCTAGAATTTTCAAAATTGTAAAACTAGCATGCATACATCTCATCATGGCATGGTTACACAAAGGTGCATTAAAAAAATTTAAACATCAGCAAACAAAAACCCTAATTGAATTATTACAAAAAATAATACATTTCAGGACCCCATCCTATTTTCCCTATAATAAAAATTATTTTGATTTTACAAAAATACCAAAACACTTTAAATAGTTTACACTTTGTAAATTATACTTTTACTTCTTCTAAATAAGTTTTACTCATTTTTGTATTTTTTTGGGGTTACTTTCTTTAAACAAAAGAAAACAAAAAAGAAAAATAAAACAGAAAAAAGGGAAAAGGAGGAAAACCTCTAGGCCAGCCCAGCCCATTTCCCTCCTCTCCCCCTCTCCCCCTCGCACAGCAGCCCGTTCGGCCAAGCCCTTATCTCTCGCGTGCGCGCAGATAGCAGCCCAGCCGCGCCCCCTCTCTCTCACTGGCCAGTGAGGCCCATGCTGACGTCAGCGGCAACGCCAGCGCGTCCCTAACCTCCCTTCCGTTTCACGCGCGTAGAACGCCCACACGATCCCTCCACGATCGCCACCTCCCTCGTGCACCTCTCTACACCCCGAGCGCTCCACCTTAAAACCCCCAGCCCCCTCTCCCTTTCGCCTCAAACCACTCCCGAAACCCTGCCCCAGGGCTGTCGAATTTGCTCGGCAGAGTTTTCCAAACCGGCGCCCTCCGTCGACGATTCCGACAAGGTGAGCAAGGCCATGTGCCCGAGAACCTCCCCTTTTGGCTCCTCGCGCCACTGCGCTCCTCTCTGACCCCTATGGCACACTTTTTGACGGCCACGCCGTCCACATCGAGGCTCGACGGCGTCCGCGCGCAACTGGCCGCCCCTCCTCGCTGTTCCAGGAAGCGCGTGTATGCGCCGTGAATCCTATCGTCCTCGCCGTGCTGCGTCAAACCTCTGCAACATCCCCATCGAGCTCGAGGACAACGAGAACCCCATTCCGGCGAGTTTTCGAGCAGAGCGCCACCGCGCCGTCATTCTCCGGCCACCTCCTATGGTGAGATTCGAACCCTAGCCGATCTCGGCCGTAGGATCTAGATCCAGTGGCCCCTCTTATATCCCTTAAGCGAACCGGTACACGCCAATAGGGTTCCGCTGCATGGCAGTGATGGTGCAGACCATGCACTCATTGGGAGACCCCAAGAAGAGGGTGTGATGAGCACATCGGTAGGAGTTTTCCCCTTAGTTAAGAACCAAGGTTATCAATCCAGTAGGAGAAAGAGGATCTTCGGAAGGTTGATGCCACTGACGGTGGTGCTGGCACTTCACCCGTGTCAGCAACAACATGGAACCTGCACACAACACAACCAAAATACTTTGCCCCAACGGTATAGTGAGGTTGTCAATCTCACCGGTCTTGCTGAAATAAAAGATTAGACGTATACTGTGGAAAATAGTGTATACTTGCAATAAGTAAAGAAAGCAGGAAATTTTTGTGGTTTGTTTAACAGCGTGGAAAATGGACCGGGTTCATAGGTTTACTAGTGGTGTCTCTCCATAAAAAATAGCATGTTCGGTGAACAAATTACAGCTGGGAAATTGACAAATAGAGGTTGCACCATAGTGCACATTATGACATGATGAGTACTATGATATTTAGTGCGGGCATTACAACAAAATACATAGACCAAAATCCATCTGCATCTATGACTAATAATCCACCCTCAGGTTATCATACGAACCCCCTTAGGTATTAAGTTGCAAGCAACAGATAACTGCATTAAACCATGTGTGTAATGTAAGCAATGCTTGTGCATGCGGGCACTCACATCGCTATTTTCTCCCTAGTGGCAACAACACATCCTCCCCCGTCACGTTTCTGTCACTCGAGCACAGGCGAAAAGGAGGCATGAACCCACTATCTAGCATAAATACTCCCTCTTTGAGTCACTAGCAACTACTTGGCCAGAGCAACCACTAGCAACGGAAAGCATGCAAGATAACAAATGACATATGCAATAAATACTATAATCAACTTGGCATAAGTTCAATATTCATCGGATCCCAGCAAACACAACATATAGAATTACATAAGATCAATCCGGATCATGATAGGCAGCTCACGAGATCTAAACATGGAGGCATAAGAGGAGAAGACAACCATCTAGCTACAGCTATGGACCCGTAGTCCAGGGATGAACTACTCACACATCACTCTGGAGGCAGGCATGGTGATGTAGAAGCCTCTGGTGATGATTTCCTCTCCGGCAGGGTGCCGGAGACAGCTTCAGAACCCCCCTGATTTAGGGATGATGGTAACAGCGGCTGCGGAACTTTTCGGGGATATTTGATCAGGTGTTTAGGGTTTTCCATCCGGGGGGAATAAATAGGCGAAAGGGCAAAGGCGATGGAGATCTGGCGGCCCCACACCTATAGCTGGCGCGGCCAGGGGGAGGCCACACCACCCTATGGTGTGGCTCCCTGGTGCCCGTCTTCGACTCTCCTTCGGTGTTCTGGATGCTTCCAGTGAAAATAGGCACTTCGGGCTTTGTGGGGTCCAATTCCGAGAATGTTTCCAGAACAACTTTTCTGAAACAAAAACAACAGAAAACAGGGAACTGGCACATGGCATCTTGTTAATAGGTTACTCCCGGAAAACGTATAAAAATGCTATAAATAAGGGAGAAAACAAGTAGCAATTGACATAATATGATCATGGAGCATCAGAAATTATAGATACGTTGGAGACGTATCAAGCATTCCAAGCTTAGTTTCTACTCGTCCTCGAGTAGCTAAACGATAAAACACAATAATTTCTGAGGTGACATGCTACTAACATAAACTTGATCAATCTAATGTAAAAGCATATGCACGCTGAGATCATAGAACTTCGAACACAAACACGATAAATAGAACTTTAATAATAAAGCATAGCAATTACTTTGCACCATGAAGAGTATCTTAGATAAATGATCATGGATAATAATGCAAAGAAAGATAAACGTTTGTTTCAGGTATAGAGAAAGCATGGCAAAGTGGTATATCGCTAGTCCTTAAGAGTGGGAAGACTTTTAAAGTTCACGAGGAAGACTAGAACAAATAATTTAAGAACAAATAATAACACATCATTGACGAAGGGATTGACCCTGGACCCGTCGAGTAAGGATACCCGATCCTAGGCCCAGGACAAAAGCCCAAGATGAGATGCCTTATACTATTCTAGAAGGCCCAGTTGAAGCCCACCCGCAAAGCCTTGCGGGTCAAGATAGGAAACTTGTAACCGACTTAGGGTTAGAGTTTGAGTCCTCCTCGGGTGTGATTTGAGACCTGGCCACCTATATAAGGCCAGGAGAACCACCAGGAGGAGGACAAGCAATACCGAACCACCGAGCCTTAAGATCGATATCATACTCTCGACTTGAGCAACCCCCCATTGTAACCGATCTACTCGTGAATACAGATCGACAGAGGCAGGAGTAAGGGTTTTACCTCTACGAGGGCCCCGAACCTGGGTAAATCGTGCCCCCTGTCTAGCCGACGAATGTCACCAGCCCCAACAGGTTCTCCTAATCGAAACCCTATGGGTTCACCCGAGGGACTTGTTGAGATGCAGATTCGACAATTGGCGAAGTCTGTGGGAACGACGGGCGCTGGATCTTCATCGACAACCAACTCACGTTGGAACCCCGCGACTTCGACTCCGACCAATCTGATCTGAATCGGGTCAGTCGTCGTCACCCCTCACTCGCCGGAATCTCGCCCGGTATTCAGAGATCTGGAGAAAAGCATCACCCTGACGTTCGGGAGCTTCAAGTTCTACACCAACAAGGATGGGATCCTTCACTTCCCCGAAGGATCCGGGTCTGAATCGATCTCCAGCCCAGGAGCTGTCGATTCGCGACCCTACCGCGCAGATCGCGACTTGGCGAAAAGCGGCGAATCCATCCGCCTCAACACCAGTAACTTACATACCCTCTCCATGGAGGAATCTTCTCGGATCAGGAAAACCTTCCAAGTTACGCCTCAGACCCGCGAGCCATATCTGGCTCAGGTCTGCATGGCAGGATCAGGAGATCCACCCAAAGAAACTGAACACAGCGCAAGGGAAAGCGCTGAGATCGGTGTCTCGCGAGACGCTTGGGTTTGAGCAAAGGAGGTTATCCGCACGAGAAAACCACCTGCAGTCGGAGCTCCTCACGAAGACATGACCGCCTACCACTATCATCTAGTGAGAGCGGCTACCGCAATCAAGGAAGCTCGCATAGATCTAGACAATCGGAAGAGATTGGCGGACGAGTCGAGCCAACGCCGGGCCGCGCTGTCCTTAACACCTTCTGTCGGGAATCGTCCCGCAAGGAAAGGATACGCCTCAAGAACCGCAACCATGGATGACGAGTCCTTAACCGGAATCAGCAAGTCACTCGGACCTTCCCTTATGCGGGTCGACGAGGACGGAAACATTTATCCGCAAACTCCCGCCGCCACGATCCTGGCCGCATCAACCTACATGCAGATAAATCAACCAGGGGAAAACGACCCCCGAGCGGAGAAATACAAGCAAGTTCGGAAGGGATTGGGCATGGCAGCCTCAAAACTTGCCTTCTATGATCGCAGGAAAGCAGCTGCACTGAAGGAAAAAGAAGCATCCCGCAGGCGTATGAGTGCTTCGCCCAGGAGGGAAAAATCACCTCGCCGTGGTCGAGGAAAAGAAGCCCGGCGACGTGATGATAGCCGGAGTAGCAGCAAAGGTATCCCGAGGAAACGAGACCGTGGCTCGCGACATCATAGCAGCCGCTCGCGAAATCGCAGCAAGGAACTAGGGAAGGAAACCGATCCCGACCAGCCAGGATTCAATGCGCGATGAGATATCGCGCAAAATAAAGTGGACAAGGCGAGAGCAGCAAGGAACCGCGCGCGTTCCTCATCCGGCTCTTCTGATGATGAAACCTGCGGCGCGCTATGCTTCGCTCGCAACATCCGCGAGGCGCCTCTACCCAAAAGATTCTAACTCAGCACGGAAGTAACAAAATACGATGGTTCACTCGAACCGTCGTCATGGCTGTCGGATTACCTCACAGCAGTAAAATCCCAACTTGGGAACAAGAATACGGCTATGCAGTACCTCAACATGCACCTGGTAGGAGCGGCACGCAGTTGGCTTGAAGCGAGACCAAAGTCCTGCTACGGGTCATGGGACGACCTACACTTCGATTTCTGCAAAAACTTCCAAGCGACATACAAAAGACCGGCGACCATCGAGGAACTGCGAGCCTGAAAGCTGAAGAGTGGCGAGTCCACTCGCGAATACATCCAGAGATGAACCACACTTAGGAACACAGCAGGAAACATATCAGAGGAAGTAGCAGTCGAAGCTTTCGCGAAGGGCGCTCGACGAACTGCTTTCAAAGAAGAACTGGGACGGGTTGCACCCAAAACTATTGGAGAGCTAATGATCATAGCCGATAGGTGGGCTAACGGAAAGGACTTGGTGCGCAACGAGAGGGCATCCTCGCCCGCACCCGAAGACGATCGCCACGGTCGAAAGAAAAGAATGAAGTATTACGATCACGACGACCGAGAAGAACTAGTGGCGGCAGAATTCACACGAAATCGCGATAGTGTACGCTGCAGAAATCGCGAATGGAAACCAAAGGCGGAGGATAAGACTCACGAGGAGGACCTCAACGGATACTGCACGCAGCATCTATTTACAGATGCACAGGCAAAACTAAGGCAACACACCTTCTCAAGGATTGCCGAAAGTTCCTCGAAATTCACGAGGCCTTTTCTAAGAAAAACAGAACATCAGTTAGTCAGGGCTACCCGCAGCTTCCAGGAGGAGGACAACAAGGATTCCAACCGCCATAACCCCTGCCTCCACCAGGAAACCAAAACGTGTTGTTAGCCTCTCTACCTGCGCCAACCGTCGCCAACGCGTGAGGTAACGCAAGACTTTTAGGGATGATACAAAAGTTCTGCATGCCCTGCAGGGCCTAGAAGACAAACACACGATAGTTATGCATGGCTGTGCAAGCCCCACCTGCAAGGCCCGAGTACCCGAAGATGGCAGATCAACCAATCACTTTCTCCAAGGAAGACCACCCCCCAAGTCTATCGACCGGGACACGCTGCACTGGTAATCCAAGCGCAAAATGGTAATAACGAACTGGCTCGCGTATTCATGGATGGTGGCAGCGGCATCAACATCATTTACGTGGACACGCTCCGTCGGATGAACAGGAACCTTGACGGACTCGCAGAATAAGAGACATCCTTCCACGGGATCGTTCCAGGAAAGGCGATCCGCCCACTCAGAACAATTAATTTGGAGGTGGTGTTGGGCAACCGACGCAATTACAGGAGAGAATTTCTCGACTTCGAAGTAGTCGACTGGCCTTCACAGTACCACGCCATTCTTGGTCGAACAGCGTTCGCAAGATTCATGGCAGTACCACACTATGCATATCTGAAGCTCAAGCTACTCGGAGAATATGTAACAATCACCATCGACGGCGATTTCCAAAAATCCAACAAGTGCGACATCGAGTTCAACGAGATCGCCAAATCTTTCAGGATGCAGGAGGAACTAGAGGAGATAGCAAAAACCACGGACTACTCCGTGATGCCCCTCACGAAGAAGAACGCCACAGGGTTAGAATTTAGTGCCAACAGCTACACTCGCAAACACCAAGTGCACCCAACAGATTCTGCGAAAACGGTGATGGTTTCCACTACCCTCTCGCCAGCATAGGAAAGCGCGCTCGTCGAACTCCTCCGTGAGTACTGGGAAATTTTCGCCTGGCAGCCCTTAGATATGCCAGGAATACCCAGGGAGTTCGCCGAGCACTCACTCGAGGTCTACAAAGACGCCAAACCCATCAAGCAGACCACCCGACATTTCTCAGAGCCCAAGCAGAAAGCGCTCGGAGAAGAAGTAAACAGAGTGCTCGCAACAAAATTCATCAGGGAGATAAAAATATCCACTTGGTTAGCAAACCCAGTGCTGGTTCCAAAGCAGAACACTAACATCCTTCGCGTGTGCATCGACTACACCTCGCTGAACAAACACTGCCCCAAGGATAACTTTCCCCTCCCGCCGATCGACCAGATCGTGGATTCTACTGCAGGCTGCCAAGGCCTCTCCTTCCTAGATGCCTACTCGGGATATAACCAGATTAGGATGAAGAAGGAATACGAGGAAAAGACAACATTCATTACACCTCATGGTGTATACTGCTACACGACAATGCCTTTCGGGCTAAAAAACGCAGGCGCAACATATCAGCGATGCATGCAAAAATGCCTCGCCAAGCTCATTGGCAAGAACGTGCAAGTGTACGTTGACGACATCTTCATCAAGACTCGAGTAGAGGACACACTCCTCGAAGACATCAGAGAAACATTTGATGCTCTAAACGCATACAGAATCAAGCTCAACCCGACAAAATGTGTCTTCGGCGTCCCTGCAGGACAACTTCTCGGGTACCTGGTGTCCGCCAGAGGAATTGAAGCCAACCCAGAGAAGATACAAGCTATCTTTACAATGAAGGAGCCAACCAATCTATGCGGCGTGCAACAGCTCACAGGGCGATTAGCCGCCTTGAGCCGATTCATTGCACGATTGGGCGAGCAAGCACTAACCTTCTACAAGCTGTTGAAAAAGACAGATTAGTTCGAGTGGACACCCGAAGCAAAAAAGGCATTCGCAGACCTAAAACGAGCATTACAGAGTAGGCGTGTTCTAGCAACGCCACAAGAATGGGAGCCACTGTACCTATACCTAGCCACAACAAATCAAGTCATCAGCACGGCTATTGTAGTCGAGCGACCTGAGGACGGCAAGGCGTATGGTCTTCAACGGCCAACCTATTACATCAGCAAGGTGCTCCACTACCAGAAACTCGCGTACGGGGTCGTTCTCCAAGCTCGAAATCTCAAGCATTACTTCCAGGAAGATACCGTAACGGTGGTAAACAACGCATCACTCGTGAACAATCCCATGGCATCCGTACGAATTGCAAAATAGAGCATCGAGCTAGGCGCCTGGGACATCATATGCCCAGGACGCAATTCCGTGAAGTCACAGGTACTCGTAGAATTCCTGAGCGAGTGGGCAAATTTTCAAACACCTGGACCGCCAGAATACACGAGTAACAGGATCATGTACTTCGATGGGTCCAAAAGGAACGAAGGAGCTGGCGCTAGGATCGTCCTCATATCACCCAGAGGAGACAAGTTGCAGTATGTCCTGATATTGGATTTCCTACCCGACGATCCAGCATCCAAGAACAACGCAGAATACGAGGCTCTGTTACATGGCATGAAGATGGCAATCGCATGTGGAGCCACCCGATTGATGATTTATGGCGACTCCAACCTCATCGTCCAACATACAATGAAGGAATGTGACGCCATCGCAGAGAATATGGTCGCCTATCGGGACATGTATAATCTACTCAAAGGAAGTTTCAAAGGGTGTGAGCTGAAATACATCGCAAGATCCAGCAATGAAGAAGCAGATAGGCTGGCAAACATGGGGTCCACAAATACACCGATACCGCCAGGAATATATTTCGAGAGGATGACCAAACGTTTCGTGAAGGTCAAGAAGACTGCAGAGGCACCCGCAGCACTGGAGACAGATGTCAGCCCGCAAGTTGTTATCATCAAGCTCAGCCACGGTATTTCAAGACAAGTTTTTCTGGTCGAGCCAGTCTGGACGCAGAAATACCTCGACGACTTGTCGACAAAACAGCTCCCAGTAGACGCTCACGAGGCTCGACAAATAGTATGACGCAGCAAATCTTTTTGGGTACTCAACGGAGAGTTATACAATCAAAGCATCTCAGGAATACTGCAGAGATGCATAGCACATGAAGATGGCACAGAGTTGCTGCGAGACATACATCAAGGAGATTGCGGAGACCACGCCAGCTGGAAGGCAATCGTGGGCAAAGCTTTTCGAGCAGGATTCTACTGGCTTACAACAGCCAGAGACGCAGAGGACCTAGTCGACAGGTGCAACGCTTGCCAACAATTTGCACCCAAACCACACGCCTGGCCCTTTGCGCAATGGGGGATAGACATGGTAGGACCATTACGCAAGTCTACACCAGGAGGATATACACACTTGCTTGTCGTAGTCGACAAATTCAAGAAGTGGATTGAAGCGATGCCAGTCACCTCGGCTAGCGCCGATGGAGAAAAGTAGCTTGACGCCGAGCTTGGACATCAACATCTTCCAAAAGTAGGAGGTGAACTTGACGTCGCGGTCCGACACAATGGAAGTGGGTACACCATGAAGACGCACAATTTCCCTGAAAAACAAGGTAGCAACATGTGAAGTATCGTCGGTTCGGTTGCATGGAATGAAATGTGCCATCTTAGAGAAACCATCAACAACAACAAAGATGGAGTCCATATTGGTTTTAGTTCGTGGGAGTCCTAACACAAAGTCCATACTAACATCACTCCAAGGTGCATGTGGGATAGGCAATGGCAAGTAAAGACCATGAGGGTTGGAAGTATACTTAGCTCGTAGACATGTAGAACATCTCTTGACGTGTCTTTCAACTTGGTGCCTCATCTTGGGCCAATAGTAGTGGTTGGAGAGAATGGCATAGGTCTTGTCACGTCCAAAATGTCCCATGAGACCTCCTTCATGTGATTCCTTCAATAACAACAAACGAAGAGAGGACTCGGGAATACAGAATTTGTTAGCCTTAAACAAGAAACCTCTGTGGAGATAGTAGTCATCAAAACCCCGGTTAGGCAAGCATTTCTCAAAAATAGGACCAAAGAAAGCATTGGAAGAGTATAAGTCTTTGATCTGATCCAAACCAATCACATTGATGTCAAGGCGTGTAAGAAGACACTCTTTTCTAGAAAAGGTATCCCCTACAACATTTTCTTTACCTTTCTTGTACTTAATGACATAAGGAAAAGATTCAATGAATTCTACCCATTTAGCATGCCTTTTTTCAAATTAGCTTGGCTTTTCAAATATTTCAATGGTTCATGAGCGGAATGAATGACAAATTCTGTAGGCCAAAGGTAGTGTTGCCAAACTTCTAGCACTCTAACCAAAGCAAATAGTTCCTTATCATAGATTGGGTAATTGAATTTAGCGCCATATAGTTTTTCACTATGATAAGCAACGGGACGTCCATTTTTCATAAGAACACCACCTGTTCCTATACCACTAGCATCACATTCAATCTCAAAAGTTTTCTCAAAATCCGGCAAGACAGGCAAAGGATCTTCGGTCAAACATTTCTTAAGTGTGTCAAAACCTTTTTGTTGCGCATTGCCCCAAACAACAAAGCGGCGATAGAAACCAGCAAGGCCATGAAAGCGCCTTATTTCACCCACAGAGTTAGGGTTAGGACAATTCCTAATTGCCTCGATTTTCTTTTTGTCGACTTCAATTCCATTGGAAGAGATCACAAATCCCAAGAAAACAAGCTTGTTGGTGGAAAAATTGCATTTTGAGAGATTGGCTAAAAGTTTTGCTTTGCGAAGAGCCAACAGTACTTGAGAAACGTTATCAAGATGATTCTCCAAAGATTTTTTATAAATGAGAATGTCGTCAAAGTAAAACGACAAATTTTCCAATGAAAGAAAGTAGGACTTCGTTCGTGAGACGCATAAAAGTTGAAGGGGCATTGGAAAGACCAAAGGGCATGACAAGCCATTCATACAAGCAAGGTTTTGTTTTGAAAGTTGTTTTCCATTCATCTCCTATGCTAATACGAATTTGGTGATAACCACTTTTAAGATCAATTTTGGAAAAGATAGTAGCACCACTCAATTCATCACGCATGTCATCTAGCCTAGGAATGGGATGTCTCTATCTAACGGTGATAGCACTGATAGAGTGACAATACATGCACATGCATGAAGTAGCATATTTCTTTGGAACAAGTGATTCGTAGATAAAACCTTTGTCGAGTAATTATTTAATTTGGCGCTCAATATCCTTAGTGTCCTTGGGGTTTCTGCGGTAGGGAGCGTGGTTTGGAAGTGGCGCACCCGAAATTAGGTCAATGCGGTGCTCGATTCTTCGTAGGGGAGGTAGACCCAGAGGGAGTTCATCGGGAAACACGTCTTCAAATTTCTGCAACAATTTCAAGTGCTTCCCCTTTGCACACGAGGACAAAGTGGAGAATGGATGGGTCATCTCGTAACTCTTGCATCTTCCTTTTGGTGCCAAGTATGGAAAGGCCTTTGGGAACACTCGAACTTTTTCCACTCATATTTGGCTTGTGGCTCTCACTCTCTTTTAGGTGGATCACTCTCTCACCACTCATATCACGAGACTTGAGCTCTTCTTGTTTACGTGCAAAGGTCTTGGCGTAGTCGGCGATCACTTGGCTACGAGGCATGGGGCGAAGAACAAATGTCTTGTTATTCCACTTGAAGCTATAGTGATTGGTACGCCTGTCATGAATAGCATTGTTGTCATATTGCCAAGGTCTTCCAAGAAGAAGATGACACACGGTCATAGGCACAACGTCACACTCCATCGTGTCTTCATAGGGGCCAATCTTGAATTGCACGGACACTGTATGTTGAATCTTGAAGGTTCCGGAGTCAATAAGCCATTGGACATGGTATGGATGCAGGTGTTGCTTGAAGGGCAATTGGAGTTTGTCGCAAAGCTCTTTGCTAGCCAAGTTGTGTCAACTAACCACTGGCTATGGATTCTTGTCCTCATCGCAATAGACACTTTCTTCATCTTCATTTGGCACATCCAAGGAATTAAGAGCAACTTGATGCATAGCATAGTATTCTCCTTCACTCATGGAGTCATGTTCACCATCTTGGTTGACAATCATGATCATCTTGTTGGAACACTCAAAGGATTTGTGTCCACTACCACCACATTTTACGCAAGTGATAGTGCTCGACTTGACTTGAGGAGTATGCGAAGAGGTGGTGGAAGGCACTTGTTTCTTGAACGGTTGCGAAGACTTGTTGGTAGCATTGGGAGCTCTAGAGGTGCTCTTGTTGTTGGTTGGAGACTTTGAGTAGTCACTTGTGTCATTGGAGACGAAGAGGAGGGTCTTAAGTTAAAGAAAGACGAAGCATTCGGTCTTGAGAGCTTGATGGACAAGGGAAACTATGTTGTCATATGGTTGATACTAGACAATCTTCCTTATAGGATAGTTGAGGCCATTGAGGAAGCGAGCCATTGTTTGTTCTTGAGATTCCATCACATGAGCTTGTATCAAAGAGGTTTCCATTTCCTAGTAGTACTCATCAACGGACTTCAAACCTTGACGAAGTTCTTGAAGTTTCTTGAAGAGGTCACGCTTGTAATGTGGAGGAACAAAACGAGCATGTATGAATTGCTTCATCTCATTCCAAGTTGCAATATGAGCAATGCAGTTTTGAACTCTTTCGGCTTGGAGACGGTCCCACCATAAGAGTACATAGCCTTCAAATTCCAATGATGCTAAAGCAACCAAATTTTTGTCGGTGAAGTTGTCGATGCCGAAGATCTTGTCCACCTTGAGATCCCAAGCAAGATATTCTTCGGGATCATTTTCAGCATTGAATTTTGGGACATTGAAACAAAGGGCAGTCATGTTGTTGTCTTCTTGTTGACGATGGGGTCGCTCCTAGGGGTCTTCATCATAGACGTGCGGTGAATCATCATATGGGTCATCCTCATTCTCTTGGTGTTGGCAATCATGACGGGGAGGATGACGTCGGTGGTCATTAGGAGGTGGTTGTTGGCGGTGACGGAGTCTTACTTCACGACATTCACTATCATCATTGTCATGGTGTTGATGTCGAGGACGTTCTTGTTCACGGTGAGGGTGTTGCGGAAGCACTTGTTCATCTCGAGGGTGTGGAGGAATTCCTTGGTCTTGGCAAGGTTGTTGAGGACGATCATGTTCTTGGCGGTCATTGTTGTTGGGACGCGCATTACGCCTTGGTGGCCTTCGATGTTGACGAGCACCTTCCACGAAGTCATTGTGGCCATAGTCTTGAGCGTGGCCTTGTGGAGGTGGGTGATGATGCTGTTGAAGGTCCGGGCGTTGCGGTTGTTGAAGAGGGTCACCACGGCCTTGGCGATGTCGAGGTGGTGGTGATGGCGAGCGCTCGTCGTACCAATGTTGTCAAGGAGGTTGTTGTTGAGGAGGTGGTTGTTGTGGTTGTTGAGGAGGTGGTTGTGGTTGTTGAGGTTCTCCACCATCCTCCATGTTGGTGTTGCAATCATGGCGGTCATGGCGACGAGCTTGGTGACGATCTTGAGTGTGGTGGCTTGAGAGGCGAGACCTCGAGGACGATGATGATTGACGGCGGTTGGAAAGATTAGCCAAGTTGATGTTGAAGCTAGTCATTTGATCATTAAATCGAGCCTCTTGCTCTTGTATTCGATGCTCATAGCATTGCAATCCATCCTTGACGAATTCGCGGAGTTGGAAATGATCATTGTGGGTGACGAAGTTGTGGTAAGCATTGTCATTGTAGAATGGGTTTTCTTCATACTCCAAGCTCGGACTTGTGAATACTCCTTCCCTAGCCATCTCAAATACACACAAGGATGATATGAAGAAATGGATGTCTCACTTACCCAACGTTACCTTTCTTGCTCGTATTGAGGCTAGTGGACGAGCCTAGGTGTAGGGCAGTATGTCAAGAGCGAGTCCAAAAAGATCAAAAGAAAACCACAAACGACAACACACACGCTATATGTGCAAGGCAAATGGGTTAGGAAAGTGGCGAGGAAAATCGACAAAGCCGAAGAAAAGTTTGTTGTCAAACATGGAGAAAAACCGAAAAGAAATGTTAAGACAAAAACCAAACCTAGTGGAGGAAATTATGGGTGGAACACACACACACAAGGGATAAATGGGGTTAGTACGGACAATGGACGAGCGGAGACGAAATGTACCTAACGAAGACTAAGCTCAATGCCACACCAACACAAGGAGGACGCTAGCTCAAACCGCAAACTATAAAAGGCAACAAGATTCGCACCGTGGCAACCAGTCACTCTTTTCTCTTTTGCAACGCGAAGCTACACGTTCCTACAATGGATAGCAATTGGCATCGATCTTTTGCTTCTTTTGCTCTTTTTTTATTTTTCGCTTTTTGATGATGATTCCAAAATGCCAATGCCTACTCGTAGCTAGTCTCTCACAAGCGCCAAACTCGCACTCTCGGTGCCACTAATGCCATGCCAAGCGGTGTAAAAGAACTAGTCCGAATAGGTAAGGTACACAATGGTTGGGTTGGGTCAAGCGGAAGCAAGTTATACATCTCTTATTGATGATCACAAACTTGCGGTCGGTGGATTTCGATGTCCTGGCAATCCTTTGATGTGGTTGCGTAGATGGTGTTGTGAGTGTCGCGTGACAACTTGTTGCACTCAATTCGGATCAACGACGACAAAGAGAAACAAGTTTCAAAATCTGTCCAAAATCGAAGAGCAGAGATTTTCTGTGATTTTTGCTCAAATTCGAAATTCCTTCAAAATCAAGAAATAATTTGGACAAATTCTAAGAAAGTGGCTGAATAGAAAGGTGGGGAATGGTGTTTGGCAACAAATCCACGAAAAACTCAACAAATCAACAGATCGGTCGAAATCCCTTTTGGCTATTTTTGGTGAGATTTTCGAAATTTATGGCGGTAGATGAAAAAATTTGTGGAAAAGGAGGGGGCGGGGCTCGGATTCATGTAAATCTAGCTCTGGATACCATATGATACGGAGGTGTTAGCTCCTAGTTTTCCTGGTCTTCACGAATCGACAAAGAACACGAAGAACGAACGAAGAACGCGATGGACACTATGAACACGAGAGGGGGAAACGAGGGGGGTCGTGGGGGAATCGCGGGAAAACACAAGGGAGATAAATAGCGAGAACCGAAGAACCCCAAATCTCCCGTCAACTAAACCCCGAGGGCCGCCTACGGGATGATCGATCCAGCTGAACTCACCTTGATTGAAACCGCTTCACACCCATAGTAGGTCCACTACGCCAATAGAACCTCAAGGATTTATGAGAGGAAGATTGGAAAACTCCTAACTGAATCCCAAGGGGAAAGGATAGGTAGTTGGATGAATCTTGATACGATCCTAGACGAATGTCGTAGGAGTAGCCTTGATATGGTCCTAGGTACACACCATAGGAGTAGCCTCACAAGAGGGATACAAGAGCAATTCTCAAAGTTCTAATTTCATCTCTAAACCCTAGATCTATTCAACGGGGTCCTTATATAGCCGGGGGGTTAGAGTAGGTGAAAACAGGGGCGAAATCCGTCAATTTGCGTGTCTTCAGGGGGGCTGGCCCTTGAGGCCGGGGTGGGGGCTCGGGTGCCTCTTCCCACGCCTGCCTGAGGCTGGGTGGAGAAGGGGGGCGTCCGGCCTAGGGCCGAGGTGGAGAAGGAGGAGGGGCCGGCCTGGGGGCCAAGCCCTTCCAAAGGGTGGCCGGCCTGGCGCTGGGGGGAGCCGGCCTGGGGTTGGGGTGGAGGACGGCTCCGACTGTTAAGGGTCCGGCCTGGAGGGAGAGGGGAGCCGGCCTGGCCGAGGGTTGAGGCCGGCCTCCCTGTTTTCCTCCCTTCTTCTCCGTCGCAACTCCTTTCTCTATGTCGTCTTATCCTCCCTCCTTGCTAGCTCCTTGTGCATCGTCTTGAACATGTTCTTGGGCATCCGTGGTGGGGTCACACTTGAGCACACAAAGGGTTGTTCCATGAGGTAGCGCACCATCCGCGAAGTCACCGAAAGCATCAAGTGAGAGGAGTGAGTTCACCTTGTCCTGTATGGCCTTAGCTTGTGATCTTGTCATTGGTGTACTTACCCTTTGCTGGTAGGGGCTGTCTTCTTGCGGAAAGCGACGGTCTTGGTAGCGCCCTTCTTCTTGGCTCTCTTGGAGGGAGGTTCCTGGGCACCAGTGCCCACCCTCTTCCGAGTATTGGGAGCGGCCAAGGATAGAGGGTCAACCTCCAGGGGTTCCTCCTCGTCGTCCAACTCAGGCTCCTCTGCAGAGTAGAAGAAGAAAGGAATTCAGAAAAAGAAAAGGGAATCAAAAGTTTGCTACTAGTGAGCAGAGAGGTGAACTCAATCACCTTCTTCATCTTCGGACCAATCCCGAATAGAGGGACATGCTCGAGACTTACCAGGTTGAACGGCGTTGAGGATACACAAGGTATCCTGGGTGTTGTAGGCAGTCTTGTCATCTTCGTCTCGGTCCTTGATCCAGTTGGCAGTGAAGATTTCGTTATCCTCTTCTCGCTGGCGCTGGATGTGCTGTTGGTGCAAGCAGAAAGCACAGTGAGTTGAATTCTCAGCTAAGTGTTTTTACTCGGAATATAATGCAAACACAAAGCATATTAAGCTAAGGAATTCTACTCGGAATAGCATGCAAACACAAAGCATATTAAGCTAAGGAATTCTACTCGGGATAGCATGCAAACACAAAGCATACTAAGCTAAGTGATTCTACTCGGATTAGCATGCAAAGACAAAGCATATTAGGCTAAGTAATTCTACCCGGCACGGCATGCAAATACAAAGCATATGGAGCTGAGAAACTACCTATTCGGTATCAAAGTGCAAACACAAAGCATAGAACGCTAACCTGTTCGATGGGCTTGGCGCGGCTATACGGCACGAAGCCGTACGCCCAATTCTCAGTGAGCGAGGTCTGCATGATGGACCTGGCCTAGATGGCCACATCCGCCTTGCTGAGCTCGAAGGTCGTCGTCCGGGTACAGTCCCGTGCACCTACCATGTAGCACATCTTGTGCACTCGGTGCTGCAGCGGGAGTACTCGGCGCGAGATCCAGCAGGCGATGGGGTCATCTTGGATCATTCCGGCCTTCAGCAACTCAGTCAGGCGCTTCTCGACCTGTACGACATATGGCACGGCCTTCTTTGGGTCGTAGCCCCAATTCTGCCCGGTGGGCAGCGCGTTGACGAACGGAGGGAGCCCTATCTGATCTTCTACGGGCTTCCCCTTCTCGGCGGGTACGTTCTTGAGTAGAGGAACCCGCGTTACCATTTGCGCACGGTCTCCAGCCCGAGAACTCTCGGGTGGTTCCCGGTGCGGCGCTGAAGCATCATAGCGCTACCCGTCTGGGTCATCACGCGAGCGGAGGATGTGTTGCCGGGATTTGGAACCTTCTGTCTATGGAGGAAGAAATATCTTTCCCAGGTGTGGATGGTTGGGTAGACACCCAGAAAGGCCTCACACACGGTGGCGTGTGTGGAGAGCATCACGATTGCGTTTGGTGGGAGATGGTGTGGTTGGACGTAAAAATGGCCGAGAAAATCAGAGAAGAATTGGGAAATAGGAAGGCCGAAGCCGCGTTTGAAATGGGATAAGAAGACTACGTACTCACCCTCCTCTGGTTCCGGGATGAGTTCCTTGCCAGGAGGACGGCAGACGACGTCGGGAGGGATGCGGCGCGTGTTGACTAGCCACTGTCAGTCTTCCGCGGTCACGTCCGAGCCCTCCCAGCCGGCTCGGGCGGGAACCGCATCGTCTCCTGGTGCCATGGATGCGGAAGTGCTTGTGGGAGAGGAAGAAATCGACATAGTTGTGTGGAGGCGCTTCTCTCTCTCTCTCTCTCTCTCTCTCTCTCTCTCTCTCTCTCTCTCTCTCGCAGCGAGTGCTTGCGGCGGCGCAGCGAGTGCTCGCGGTGGCGGAGTGCTCGACGGTGGTGGAAGAGGTGAGGGAGGCGTGAGATTGGAGAAGAAGGAAAAAGGAGAAGTGGGCGGCGCGGGGGTATTTATCTCTCCCCCACGAACTTCCGTTACCGGTGGATTAATCGTGGCATTGATCGTGCGGCGTGGGTTAACCGACCGTTAGAAACGCACACAGCGCGAAACGCGCGCGTAACGGGCGAAGTTAATCCCACGTCCAGATAGTGAGCTATTGAGTACAGTTAGACGTGACCTAACGGGCCGTGGGCCCTATGCGCAGAGGCTGGCGTGTGTCCTATGGTTGCACCGAGGCTGCTGCGTGCCACGTGCCCCACAGTGACACGGAGAGATGGATTTGATCTGATCTAGCGAGATCGTCTGCAGGATTTCGCTAAGTCATTTTACTCGGAAGCACAATAGAGAAAGGGCTCTACTCGGAGCTAAAGAGATTCAAGTAAGAGATACATGTCCGAGTGGAGGTGCTACTCGGCCTCTTTCCCTTCATGAAGACAAGATTTGTTTTAAGCTGGCAGGGCCCAACGAACAAGTTCACTGGACTCTACTAGCTTCGGGGACTAATGTCGGGGGATTACCCCCGAGTAGGGGTAAGGCAAGTGCTAAAGTGAAGGTCAAGGTGCTGCTGACCGGGTAGACGGCTACCCGGGTACTTGCTACCCGGTAGGTTCTATCCGGACATGTTCACTGAAGACCAGAAGAAGATATTAAGGAAGTTATATTCGTCCGAGTAAAGAAGCTGTGGTCCGTGTAGACGGACAGTAATCCTACTCGGGCCAGAAGTCAATGGAGCCGTTCTGACAAAGGATCCCGCGTATCCTGCGTCCGTACCGGCGTGCGGTTCAACTTACTAGGTTTGTGATCATCCGTGACGCAGCGGGGTGACAGCGAGGTGGGCACATGTCTTGTCTTGTCACTGACAGGGGGGACAGGACAGAATGGGGGCCTACGCTGTGAGGCTGAGAGAGTAGGCATGACCTGTCAGCCGTACGGCGCGGCGGCTTCTCAGCGCGAGATCCCGGAAGCGTGCCCACGTCACAGTGCTTAATTCACATCAATGTACTTTCTATTCGTTGTTTATTCGGCTGGGCACCAGTATATAAGGTGCCCTGCCCCCTCCTGCGCGAGGGAGGTTGCTTCACTTCGCATTTATTGCTAGAGACAACACTAGAGCTAGAGAGAACTGCCGAGTAGCTACTCGGCTGAGAGGAAAACTTGTACTATGGCTACTCGGAGATCATACATACAGAGAGATAGGCAGGAGTAGGGGTGTTACCTCCACACGAGGGCCCCGAACCTGGGTAGATTGTGTTGTTTGCAGTGTTTCTTGAGCGCGGCTACTCGCTGTGTGATCCCTCCCCGGATACCCCCAGCGTCCATCGGCCCCAACTTTAGCCATCCCATGGCATCTGTCTTCTCCACCCCACGACAGTTGGCGCCCACCGTGGGGCCAGCAGCGGCGCTGGCTGGGGTTCACATTCGGACGGGACCGATTTCAGCTTCAGGGGAGCGCGTGGTCTGTGGCCTTGTCCAAAAATTTGGCTCCTTCGACTTCGTCACCGACAACGCCGGAGATTTTGGCGGCAGGCCCATGCCTCTAGGTGGCTTCGTGCTCTCCTTCGACACGCACCTGGTCTACGTCGCCACCACCGTCATCCGCGAGTTCTCGGAGGTGGTGCTCGTAGCAGAAGATCCTCCTGCTGTGCTCGCTGCCCACGGGAAGCCAACAACCTGCTCTACGGACAGCGTGGAGGTGATGATGACGGGCCCGGCTATCGCTGCCGGGAAAGGCGCGGCCGCTACCGCTGGCGTCATTGAGGAACCTGTTGGTGCAAGGGTTCACAAGCCCTACGACATGCCCCAGAACATTCCGGGTTACGTGCCTCCTTCCACGTCCGCGGCTACACCGGCTGCTCGCGGAGGCGCCACCGAGCAGCTGGGCATGCCACGAGCCAACGAGGCGGAACTTGCCGCCTTGAGGGCGCAACTCGAGCAGTAGCGTCAGGCGCTACTCGTTGAGTCAGAGGCACTGGAAAAGGTTAGGCTTGAGCTTAACCTAGATCAGATAGAGTACAACCGCGCGCATGGTTTTACTCCGGTTTCTAGGCTGCCTAGCAAGATAGGCGTTACTCGTCGCAACTTAGGCGAGGATCTGGCTAGAGATGGTAGGGTTGTTAGCCGCTCCGCTAGTTTGACCACTGCAAATAGGCCCAGATACAGCACCCCCGCAAAAACTCTTAGGGCCGCAGAGGCAGTTGGTGCAGAGTTGCCGCATCTCACTGGCGACACGCGCGTTAGGCAGCAGGATAGACTCAATGAGCTAGTGCTAGAGGGTGGCTGGCAGAACGAGGAGTTCCGGAAAGCCAATCCGGGTGCTGGCACTTCCCATGTTGTTCATTCGCATGGGATGAGATCTTTGGATCAGGCGTCATCCCCGCTTCCCGGTGGGATAGAGCCCAGAGTGTGACCTCTGGGAGAAACAAACAAATGCAGGTGTACGACCCGGCTGTCGCTGCAAAACAGCACGCTGTGGAGCGGCAGCCCGGCCATAAACACAACTCTGCAGGAGCAGGCTATCAAGCCACTAAATCTGACAGCAAGAGGCAAGGAGAAAACCAAGCAGGCACTTCTCGGCGTCATGCTGCTCAGCCTACCCAGCAGAGGGTGCAGCCGCATGCAGCGGTGGTAGCAGCCAATCGGGTTGTGCAACCCGCAGCTGTGCATCAAGACCGCTACGACGACGGCTACTCGGCGATGGGGCTAGCCAGGTATGCAGATCCAAGAGATGTCACTGAGCGCCTCGGTGACCGGATGCTGGAGCCCACTGATGCAAGGTACAAGCTGGACCGGATCAATCGGTTTGCGCAGCTCGAGATGAGGGGGCCACCCGGCCCAGAATGCTTTGGCCGCCGCATCATGGAGGAGCCGTCCGTGAACCATTTTCAGCTAGCTAGAGGGACCAAGTGCTATGATGGCAGCACCAAGCCGGAAGACTGGCTAAGTGACTATGTTACCGCTGTGCACATTGCAGGCGGCAACCGAAGATGTGTTGTGCGGTATGTTCCGCAGATGCTAGAGGGCCCTGCTCGGACTTGGCTCAATAACCTGCCCAAGGAAAGTATCAACTGCTGGTTGAACTTCTCGGAAGCCTTCGTCAGCAACTTCACCAGCACTTACAAGAGGCCGAATAGGCCACAGCAGCTGTCCGCTTGCAAGCAGCGAGAAGAGGAGACTGACCGCGAGTATCTTGCTCGGTGGAGCACTTTGAGGAACACCTGTGAAGGTGTGAATGAGGCCCAGTCCATTACCTGGTTTGCTCAGGGCTGCAGGCATGGCAGCATGTTGTGGTAGAGAATGCAGCGAGAGATGCCGAGTACGCTCGCCGAGACAATCAAGATTGCAGATATGTATGCACTCGGTGACCCTACTCAGCCTCTGCTCGATTCTCCTGAGCCGAGAAGGAAGCACCATGATGGCAGCAGACGCAATGAGTTCCGCAACAAGCGTAGAGGTGACCACATAGATACTCGGTATGATCCCGAGGAGGTGAATGCTGTGACCACGGCTGCTGGGAGTAGCCAAAGGCAAAAAACTGCTGGAGCCCAATACGGGCAAAACCAGAATTAGGGCCAAGGCATCAAGAACCCATACAATGCTCCCCAGCAGGGTAGCGGCAACCCGGAGCCGATTTTCATCTTTGAGAACATGAAGGTTGGGCCGTGCAGCTTCCATACTCGGCATCCGAGTAGCCCAGCCAACCACACTACCCGGCAGTGCAGCTGGTGGGACCGCATCAAGAATGACGAGCTGCCCCCTCCTCCTCCTCTGCCGGCTGCGAATGCCAATGTGCAGCCTATCCGGGCAGCTGCTCCTAGGCCAGCAGTCAATCCGAGAAGGGAGAATGTGAACCAAGTGGCTCAGGGAGCCAACCGCAATTACAACAACAACAACCGCAAGCGCAACTACAACAACAACAACCGCAACAACAACAACAACAACAACAACAACAACAACAACAGGAACAACAACAACGGCAACAATGATGGCGGAGACCGCAACCAGTACCAGGAGCACCATGAGAGTTACATGATCTTCACCACCGAGCCAGACGACAAGCAGTCACAGCGCAGGTGCGCGATGGAGGTAAATGCAGTGATCCCGGCTGTGCCTCACTATCTGTGCTGGTGCGACGAGGAGGTTACTTGGTCCAAGGCTGATCACCCCAAGGTGATGCCTAATCCGGGTACCTATGCATTGGTGGTGGATCCCACTTTCTTGGGAACTCATAAGAATGTCAGGTTCAGCAAAGTGCTGATTGATAACAACAGCAGCATCAACATCATGTACCGGGATACACTGGAGAAGCTTGGCCTTGCCGAGAACATGCTGCTACCCAGCAGGACCACATTCCACGGAATTGTGCCGGGAGTAACTTGTTCTCCAATCGGCCGCATCTAGATAGATGTTCTATTCGGCAACAGGGAGAACTGCCGCACCGAGTGTGTCCAGTTCGAGGTTGTTGATCTTCAGAGCCCCTACGATGCTCTCCTCGGTAGGCCTGCTCTCAACAAGTTCATGGCTTCAACCCATGCTGCTTACCTGAAGATGAAGCTACCTGGTCCCAATGGTGTCATCACCATTGCTGTAGATTACAAGCGTTCCTTGGAGTGAGCCTCTGCTAGTTCTCAGCTGGCGGAATCCATGGTCATTGCTGCCGAGAAGAAGAAGATAGAAGAGGTGGTGGCTATGGTGCAAGCAGCGCAAGGTGGTGCGCCTGGCATGCCGAGTTCCCAGTATGGAACTGCTTTCCAGGCGTCCCAGGAGACAAAGAAGGTCCAGGTCGATCCTGAGTTCGTAGACCGTGTTGCCATCATTGGCGCCGGGTTGGGAGATAAATAGGAAAGCGAGCTCATCCACTTCCTCCGTGAGAATCGGGACGTCTTTGCATGGTCCAATGAGGATCTGCCGGGTGTCCCGAGGGAGTTGGTTGAGCACTCGTTGCATGTGCGTCCTGACGCCAAGCCAGTCAAGCAGGCTATGCGCCATTTTGGTGATAAGAGGAGGAAAGCTATCGGTGATCAGATCACCAAGTTGCTGATAAGCCACTTTATCATGGAGGTATTGCATCCGGATTGGTTAGCCAACCCAGTTATGGTCAAGAAAAAGAAGGAGGACCCCAAGGCCGATACTGCATGGCGTATGTGCGTGGACTACACCGACCTGAACAAGGCCTGCCCCAAGGATGCATTCCCGCTACCCCGCATAGATCAGGTGATCGATTCCGCTGCTGGTTGTGAGATTTTGTCTTTCATAGATGCCTACTCTGGTTTTCATCAGATAGCTCTCAACCCGGATGATCAAATAAAGACTGCCTTTATTACCTCGTACGGGGCTTATTGCTATCGTGGCATGTGCTTTGGGTTGCGGAATGCTGGGGCTACCTATCAGAGATGCATGCAGAAATGCTTGCATGACCAAATTGGCAAGAATGTGCAGGTGTATGTAGATGACATTGTCATCAAAACGAATAAACCACATACTCAGCTTTGTGATATTGAGGAAACTTTTGCCAACTTGCGCAAGTATAGGATGAAGTTGAATCCGACTAAATGCACCTTTGGCGTCCCGGCTGGCAAGTTACTCGGTTTCTTGGTTTCTAGCCAGGGCATTGAGGCCAATCCTTCAAAGATAAAAGCTATAGAGAGCATGTCTTTGCCGAGATCCCTGAAGGATGTGCAGAAGTTCACCGGATGCCTGGTTTCTCTGAGCCGCTTCCTGGGCAGAATGGGCGAGAAGGCTTTGCCTCTCTATCAATTGATGAAAAAGTGTGACAAGTTCGTCTAGACACCACAAGCTGATGTGGCATTCAAGGAGCTGAAGGCCATGCTGGGTAGCGCTCCCATCCTGGCAAGTCCGCTACCCAAAGAGCCTATGCTGCTCTATATTGCGGCTACCAACCGAGTAGTCAGTGTCGTGATTGTGGTGGAAAGAGAAGAGGAAGTCAAGACTGTGCAGCGGCCAGTGTACTATCTCAGTGAAGTGCTATCCAACTCCAAGAAGAACTACCCGCACTACCAAAAAATGATATATGGTGTGTACCTGGGTGCCAAGAAGCTCAAGCATTATTTCCAAGAGCATCCCATCACAGTGGTGAGTTCCGCTCCCATCTCGGACATCATGGGAAACAAGGATGCAAGTGGCAGAGTAGAAAAGTGGGCAATCGAGCTAGCCGCGTACACTCCTTTGTACGCGAGAAGAGAAGCCATCAAGTCACAAATTCTGGCGGATTTCTTGGTGGATTGGGCCGAAGTGCAGTATGAGCCTCCCTTGCCGGAAACCAATTTCTGGAAGATGCATTTTGATGGCTCCAAAGTGAAGGAAGGCCTTGGTGCTGGCGTAGTGCTTACGTCACCCAAGAGAGATCAACTCAAGTACGTGCTGCAAATTCATTTCAAGGCATCCAACAATTTGGCAGAGTATGACACAGCGGTGCATGGCTTGAGAGTAGCCAAGGAGATTGGGGTGCAGCGTATCGTCTGCTATGGCGACTCAGACCGAGTGGTGCAGCAAGTATCCGGCACTTGGGATGCCCTAGATGCTAATATGGCGTCTTATCGGTTTCTGGTGCAAACCATGACTGGCTTCTTTGAAGGGTGTGAATTTCATCATATACATCGAGCTGAGAACAATGCAGCGGATACTCTATCCAAGTCGGGGTCTTCCTGACAGTTTATCCCGCCTGCGATTGCCTTGGAGCTTTTGAGAAAGCCATCTTTCAAGCCATCCCCCAACTCAGAGTCTATCTTCGTTCCTTCACTGCCAGGAGAGGAAGCTGTTCCCATGGAGATTGATTGGGATGCTGCAAAAGAGAACCCGAGGACTGCCGTCTCCAACCCGGGGACTGGCGCCTACAACCCGGGGACTGCTCCATCCAACTCGGGGACTGTCGCATTCATCGAGGGGGTCATTTCCGAGTACTCGGGGACTCGGGGCCTTGCCCTCGTCTCAGAAGAAATCTTCGTGGCTGATCCAATGGAAATGAACGAACAAGTGTTTCCCATCCAGGAGACACCGAGTTGGGCTCTGCCCATATTATCGTTTCTAACGGTTGGCACATTGCCGAGTGATGAGGTTACAGCCAGGCAGATACAAAGAAGATCTAAGGGCTATACCATATTCAACAAGGTACTGCATAGAAGGAGTCCTACTGGTGTGCTGCAACGCTGCGTTGAGCCAGAAGAAGGAGAAGAAATTCTGATAGAGATACATCAGGGAGAATGCAGGCATCACGCCTCTTCTCGGGCTCTAGTAAACAAGGCGTTTCGGCATGGTTTCGTTTGGCTCACTGCATTGAAACAAGCTGAAGATATCGTGAGGAAGTGCAACGGGTGCCAGATATTTGCAAGTAAGATCCATATGCCTGCTTCCGAGTTAAAGACCATTCCCATTACTTGGCCATTTGCAGTTTGGTGCTTGGACATGGTAGGCCCTTTCAAGCCAGCTAGAGGCAACATGACTCACATCTTGGTCATGGTTGACAAGTTCACCAAGTGGATCGAGGTCAAGCCGATTCAGAAGTGTGATGGAGCCAAAACTGTGAGTTTCCTGAAGGATGTGATCCTGAGATATGGCTACCCGCACAGCATCATCACTGATAATGGCACTGTAACATCCCAAGTATGAAAATCATCCCCTTAGAATGTTTGTTGCATGTTTATTAAAGTATTGCATCATGTCATCATATTGTTTCTATGTTGTTTGCATTTGTTTCTTAATTGTTACAATTGTTTTTCCACTGTTTTCACAACTCAAATTCAAACCTTATTCAAACTATGGTTTCATACTTGCTCTGTTACAACATTATGAATAAAAATCACAAATAATAACAATCAATTGGGTTCATGTTTTTCCATAATGAACACTTGTGAAAATGATGGTTTTAAATCAATTATTCATGTTCCAAACACATTTGAAATTCAAATCCAAGCACCCAAAACAGAACCATTTTGAAATTATGTTGATACCAAAAACAAATTAATTCAAATTGCCTATTTACCATAGGGGTTACCCTATTTAAATGATTGATTTTATTAATGATCTTTAATATTAAAAATTTCACCCAAATTTGGTTTAAATTTAAACAGCAAGCAAATGTTTAAATTTTTGAAAATAAAAGCTACCAAGTGTTTGCTTTTGGCCTAAGGAATTTACCCTAATTTTTCTAAATTTTTCTCTAACCTAAAACCTATGTTTTTCTTCCAAAAGCAAAGCCTACAAAAAAAAACAGAAAAGGAAAAAAGAAAAGAAAAGGAAAAAACGCAGCGCGCGCGGCAGCTAAGCTAGCCCAGCCCGTTTCCTTCCCCGCGCGCGCCAGCCCAGCCCACCTATCCCCACTTAACGCTTTGAAAAGCGTGCTGATCGTCTTTTTGGCGTACGGCAGCGCATCCGTGCCGCCACCGCGACAGCGCGGCGACTCCGGCGGCCACCCCCTGCTTCCGCGCCTATAAGAAGTACCTAGGGCACCCCGTACCTAACCCTAGACCCCCTAGGCTCCTGTTCCCCTCTCCGCCGCCGTGAATCGCCACCTCCCCGTCGAGTTTCCTCCTCTGCTCCACCTCGCCGGAATCCGCTCATCTGAACCTCCCGATGGCGCCGCCACCTCCCACTCCTACCTAGCCACCCACCACCTGGAATCGGTAGGCCTCTGCTTCCTCTACGTCTTGGACACGGGAGCGTCACCGGAGCACGTCTACACCCGCGCCGCCGTCCTCGTCTTCGCCGCGGCTGCCCTCGTCATCCAACGTCACCGAGCCTCTGCTACCTCTACTCTGGTGGTGAGCCACCGTCCTTCTTCCCCTCTCCCCTTCCTGTGCATCCGCCTCGTTACCGTGCACCTGTCCGCATCCACGCCCCACCCCAGTCGAGCAGCGCGCCGTGGATCAACGCCGGCGAACCTTGTTCTGTCAGTCGAGGAAACGTTTGGTCGACAGTTAAAACTTCAGTTAACCTGGCGTGGAACAATAACTTGGCTGCGTATGCTTCTGTGACGAACCTGAAGAAACAGCGCAGTGGCACTGCCCTTGTGCGCGCAAGAATTTGGTCGCGGGTTCGAGCCGCAGCACCCCACCTTTTTTGTGGAATTTTACTTCCACAGCGCGCAGGCCCACCAGTCATTGACTGCCACTGCCACGCGTGCGTGCGCAGCGCCACGCTGGCCTCTGGCCCACGCGGTAGAGGCAGTGTGTAGATAGCTGTGCGGTGAGAAAAGTTTCTGCGCGAATTTCTGTAATTCCAAAATCATTTTAAATAACAGATTTAAAACAAAAACTTCAAACTTTAATAACTTCCATTCTATAATTCCAATAAATGCAAGTTTTATATGTTTTCTGTTCCAAATTTCATAACCTTTCCAAATAATCTATTTGTGTACTGTTTTGAACTTTCAAATTTAAATTCAAATCAATCAATTGTATTTTGCCAAAATTCATAAGTAATTCATAATAATTCCAAACCATGCAAATAAAATATGTTTTCAATGCTATTTCAAATAACCTATCCAAATATAATTTTTGTTTTCTGGTTTCAATAATTTAAATTGCCTAAATATTTTAATACTTGTTTAATTCATTTAAATTTGATAAAATCATAACTTGCTCAATATAAAATATTTTTGAACATGCAAAATATGTTTTCAAACCATCAAAGTATGAACTTTTCAAATGTGAGTTTGAATTCATGTTTTGAACAAATAAAAATTCAATTAAATTCAAATTTGTTTTAAAGTCATTTAAAACTTGTTTAATATTGTTTAATTCATAATTAAATAATCCAAAGTCCAATTTCAATATTTGAAACATGTAATTCAACTAAAATTTGATGTTTATCAACTTTGTTATTTGTTTTGAACAATTTAAATGGTTGAAAACAACAAATACTTGTGTGTCACCTATAAGGCACCCAAAAATTCCCTAAATTAACAATAAAATTCTAAATTGCTACACCCTATTGTAAATTGTTTCTAATGTTGTTATTTTGCTGTTTTCCTTTTGCATGCATCATCCTAAACCACTAGCACCTGTTGATTAATTGGAAAACAAATAATCTAACCAAAATCCATGGACTTTTCATATGCAACTCAAAATTGCATATGTGTCCATTTAAATGGTGTTATCATATCAATTAGTTTATTTTGATGCATCTATTAACTTGTCATGCATCATATTTGATTGTGCACTATGCCATGATGATGATTGTTTATATTTCTGCCTTGTTTGTTTGCTTCTTCTCGGATAGACGACGACGTTGATACCGACGACCTTTACGACACCCATTCTGAGGATCTAGCTCAGTACCCGGCTACTGGGTTTGCAGGCAAGTTATCACTCACATGAACCATTGTGTTCCTTTCAACATTGGTTACCGATACTTTCCGTTGTCTATATTTGCTAGCCCTATGTATCGTAGCTTCTGTTACGAACCTATCACATGATACCCTAAACCCTGATATTGCCATCACCTCCAGTCCTAAAACCCCGTTGCTTGGGCCCGTGTCTTACTAGCATGCTTAGGGTTGTTTTGCTCGAGTCTGTTATCAGTTACTTTCTGTTATTATATCTGTTATATTCTGGGGCTCGATGTTTAAACAAAAATTTGTTAATTTGAGGTAATAATAATTTGCTGATAAGGCACCGGCAGGAGGCCCGGCGTGGTTTTGAGGCCTGCTAGTGTCGACCCTAATAGGAAAAGGGTCTTGTCTACTGATCCATGATGAGCGCACTATCCGCATGTGGGAAGCGTGTATGGGCGCCCCCCTCAATTTGACTCGATCTGCATCTCGTCCAAATCACCACACTTAGTTCGGGCTTTCCATTTGATGCACGCATATGCAGGTACGAACCCGAGGCCAGGGTGGAAATTTTTGTAGTCGGCATTTAGGGCGGCGTGGTCTTCCAGTGCTATGAGGGTCCTCCTTTTCTTCGGGGGGCTCGATTAGCCGCGCACGCATAGCACGTGGTGTTTTGGGCTTGATGCGAAGAAGAGTTGAGTTGTGTTGAGTGCCCCGCTTGGTGGGAAAGGCCTTCCCATCTGGCGGGTTATTCTTACGTGTACGGCCAAATTGGTGCACCCCTGCAGGGATAAATCTTCTCGAGAAGCCGTGTTTTCCGCGGTTATGGTTGACTTGGTGAAAGTACTGGCTAACAAGTACTCAGAACAACTTACACCTAACTAATGATAACTTGACTAGTAATAGGCTTATTGACACAACAACTTGATCCATCATTAATCCAACTGTGTGAGTTATCCTCGGATTGCTTCTTTGGATAAGGGGCGAGATCCAGGATGGGTTTGTTTGGTGGTTAACTATAGTTGGTTACGATACGCTATCTTATCTCTTTCTGTTACACCGGAAGTTGTAGTATGTTCTGTAGATGGTTAGTGCAGCCAGTTGCAGCATCTTTCATACCCCTTTTCTTCCGTTGATCCCAAGGCATCTGTACTTGGTGTTGACGGGCTACACTTTGGTGAACTGTGAGTCTTGCTCGCCAGTACGTTGTTGTACTGACCCCTTTGGGGCTGTGGTTTACGCAGACTATGACTACGGCTACGATGACCACCAGGATGGCTACTTCGTGGAGTTTGACGAGACTGCAGACGAGTAGATAGCTGGACCAGGGCTGGATCCAGGACCTACGTGGATGGGCTTCGTCTTCTTTGTTTTCTCCGGCTTCTTAAGCCTGTTGGATTTGTCTGTACCCAGACACCTTTGATTGCTTCCGCTGATGTAATGAATGTTATGTTGGGACATGTGTCCTCTGGATGATTGTATTTGCTATTTCTGCGTTAGTGAAGGCCATTTGCAACCTGATTTCAATCTTTTGTGTCTTAGAGGCATGTTGTGTTATCCTTTTGTTCAAAACCGTTGACGTACCATGTGTGTATGGTATGAAGTACGTCAATGGTAGTATCCTGATTTCTACAGGATAGTTTACATCGACGATGAACAGTAACGGTTGGTTGTCGCACATAAGTGCTGGCCTACCCGTAAGGGGACGCGGGAGCCGTTAAGCCCCGTAATCCAACCAAAATACTGTTCAGTTCGTACGGTGAGTATCCTCTAGAAGTCCGGGTGTGACAAATGGTATCAGAGCCTGTCTGCATGTAGGATCCCTTTTACTGGTCGCAGTTGAGTCTAGAAACTATTTTGTAGCTATATAGGAAAAAATGAAACGTGAGAGTAGGAATTCTGCCATTTTTCTTCTTTCCCCACCCACCCACCCTTTTCTGGTAAGGAAGTGCAACGTTGTTTTCTGTTCTCACCTAAACTTTCAAGTTAGGATTTCACGTGTTTTGGGTTCTCCTTAGTACCTCAGGACTTTTGGTCTCGTTTTCCCGATGTTGCTTCGATATCCTGTTCTTCTAAAGAACCTTTCGTCCGTTGAAACCTTGTTGTTGTTTTCCACTTCATTTCTTCTACCGGAGTCTAATCAAAACCTCCCAAATCATCTGCAGATGGATCTCAGGTTCTTCCCGCAGGTGGTTCGGATGACTCGCTGTGAGAGCACCGCCGGTTATCCGGAGATGCTGAGAGACATGGTGACTTATCTGGGGTTCCATTGGGCACCAGAGTACCAGGTCTACGAGCAGCAGCGAGAGTTTGACCAGACCTACTACCGGGCTATCGTCTACATTCTGTCGGATGATGGCAGGAGCGTTGTCCACCGCTACGAGGCAGTAGGTTCCACAGTGGATATGGCCGTGCAGCAGGCAGCTTACGTGAGTCTCACCGTCCTCCGTGCTGACTACTGGGGGTTTGACGATTCTATCTATCGTCACATCCCCCGTGGTTACATCACGTCGGCGGGAGTTCACTTCACTCTCCACGGCAACCTGGATACCTACGAGTCTGATAGCTCCAGGCTGCACACCACTGCCCAGTTCGTGAGGCACAGTGACGCAGTTGCTTCCACACTTTCTCAGGAGTTAGCCTCAGTCAGGGAGCAGCTCCACCTTGCTCTCACTCGTCTGGCGACGTACACCACAGATTTTGTTGGAGATGAGCGCTTTGCACGTTGCGTTCAGACAGCTGGGTTACCGCTGCCAGATGCTGGAGGTTACGAGCCGATCAGAGGTCCACTTCTCGACCTCGGAGCTGGTTACACAGGGATTCCCCGCTATGGAGCACAGGGAGACGACGCTTTCTACTTCACCACACCGAGAGTTGCTCTCAGAGCACTCGCGATCTACGTGGATCGTCGTCATACCTACTTCCGGGGGATTCCTCCTCACCGTATCTCTCGTCGTACTACTCACCGCCGTCCTGCGTGATGAGCATGGGAGTACCGATGTATCCGTTCCTAGCTATGTTTAGTTATCCTTGGCTTTCGAACCATGTATTGGTGTGTTGGATATTCTGATGTATTTGAACATGTGATGATGTACCTGTTGGTTATCTATTCATGCGTCGGAATAATCTCTCTTTCGGTTACCAAGTCTATCCTTTGCTGTTATTGTGCTAAAATGCATTTCTGTTCAGGATGCCTCCAACCAGGAACTCCCCGCCTGAACCACCTCCGCTCACGGAGCTGTTGACTCAGATGACTCAGGTCGTGGCTCAGATGGCCCAGATCCAGGCTAACCAGCACAACAACCAGAATGCTCCGCGAGTCAGCATCAAGGAGTTTCTGAGCATGGGGCCAAGAGCTTTCGTGGCAACACGTGAGCCTCTGGATGCTGATGACTGGATCAGGGAGATGAACAGGGCTCTGGAGATTGCTCATGTTGCTGAGGAAGATAAGGTCAAGTACGCCACCTACCTACTGAAGGGTCAGGCAGCTACCTGGTTGGAGAACTACCAGACCATGAGAGCTGGCTATCCTATCACCTGGGGTTGTTTCAAGGATGCCTTCCTGAAGCACCACATCCCAGATGGTCTCATGGAAAGGATGCGTGAGGAATTCTGCTCTCTCAAACAGGGCAAGCTGGACGTCCTCGGCTACCAGAACGAGTTCAATCGTCTCGCTCGATACGCCGGTGACGAGGTGTCCACTGAAGCCAAGAAGATGGCAAGGTTCCGCCGAGGTTTTAACCCGGAACTAAAGTACGCTCTCACCAACATCAAGTGCAAGGACTTCGTGGAGCTCGTGAACACCGCGCTCAATGAGGAGAATGGGCGCAAGGCGTTCGAGGAGTCGCGTAAGCACTCGCGTGAGGGTGGTTCCTCCTCCAACATGACCACCCCTCCGCAGAAGCGCCGCATCTGGGTGCCAAACAGTGCTGTCACTCGGGCTCCAAATGCCCAAGCTTCTCCAGGCTTTGGTCCCCGCCCACCCAACCCATCTCAGATGCAGGGTCAGAGGTTTCCAATGGGGCAGCCAAGGCCAGGTCCTCCTCGTGTCGTCACTTGCTTCAAGTGCAAGGAGACTGGGCACTACGCTTATAAGTGCACTCAGAGGCAGCTACCTCCACCACCTCCTCGCCCCAACACCAACCAGGCAATGGTTCGTGCTCCCCCGGCTAAAGCCTTCAACTCCAACAACAGGCCTGTTGGGAGGACCGCGAGGGTGAATCATATCAAGGCCGACAAAGCTGAGGAAGCTGCTGACGTCGTTCTCGGTACATTCCCCGTAAACTCTAACCCAGCTAAAGTGTTGTTTGATACCGGAGCATCGCATTCGTTCGTGTCAAAGATCTTTGCTACAGCAGTTAAGCTACCTTTTGTTGGTTTGGGTTCACCGCTAGTAGTAAACTCCCCTGGAGCAACTATGCAAACTTCCAAGATCAGTCATGAGAATCAGATCTTGATTGGAGGTCACATATTCCTTGCTTCCCTCATTCTGCTTGGCAATTCTGACATTGATGTCATCCTTGGCATGGATTGGTTGAAGGCCAATAAAGCTACGATTGATTGTGCTAAGAAGTCAATAACTCTGTTCCACCCTTCCGGCCAGATAGTCTATTCTCCAAGTGAATCAAGTTATGTTCAACTGTACACCCTGGATGCTAAACCTCTTCCTGCAATTGAAAATGTTCCGGTGGTTTGTGAATTCCCTGACGTCTTTCCAGAAGAGTTGCCAGGGATGCCTCCGGACAGAGCAGTTGAGTTCGTGATCGAGCTTGAACCAGGTACTGCTCCAATCTCTAAGCATCCATACAAGATAGCTCCTCCTGAACTGAAATTGTTGAAGGAGAAAATCGATATGTACATGGAGAAAGGTTACATTCAGCCTAGTTCCTCCGCTTGGGGTTGCCCAACTCTGTTTGTTGCCAAGAAGGATTAAACAAAAAGACTCGTGGTTGACTATCGTCCTCTCAACGAGAAAACTATCAAGAACAAGTATCCAATTCCTCGTATCGATGATCTTTTTGATCAACTTGCTGGAGCCGCAATATTCTCAAAGTTGGACTTGAGGATGGGTTACCATCAAATAAAGATCAGAAAGGAAGATATTCCAAAAACAGCTTTCACCACTCATTACGGTCTATATGAATACACCGTCATGTCCTTTGGTCTCACCAATGCACCGGCAACCTTCTCAAGACTCATGAATTCTGTCTTCCATGAATACCTCGACAAGTTCGTTGTGGTATATCTCGATGATATTCTAGTCTACTCAAAATCCGAGGAAGAACATGGAGAACATCTTTGTCTCACTCTCATGAAACTTCGCGAGCATCGTCTGTATGCCAAGTTCTCCAAATGTGAATTCTGGATTCCAGAAGTTGCTTACCTTGGTCATGTCATCTCTGCCAAAGGCATAGCCATTGACCCGGAAAAGGTTAAGGCAATTGTTGATTGGAAACCCCCTAAGACGGTGAAGCAAGTCAGAAGTTTTCTTGGCTTGGCTAGCTATTGCCGTCGTTTCGTCCAAAACTTTTCCAAGATTGCCAAACCTCTCACTGATCTCACAAAGAAGGACAAAAAGTTCGTTTGGACTCCACAGTGTGATGAGAGTTTCAATCTCTTGAAGACTAAACTCACTTCCACCCCAGTTTTGGTTGGCCCAGATACTACCAAACCTTTCCAGATATTCTGTGATGCATCTCTCCAAGGCCTAGAAGCAGTTCTTATGCAAGAACGTCAAGTTGTGGCTTATGCTTCACGTCAGTTGAACCCACATGAGCAAAACTATCCCACACATGATCTTGAACTTGCAGCAGTTGTGTTTGCCCTCAAGAAATGGAGACAATACTTGTTGGGTAACAAAACTGAAATCTTTTCCGATCACAAGAGTCTGAAATACATCTTCACTCAACCAGATCTAAACCTCAGGCAAAGGAGATGGATTGAAAAGATTAAGGACTTTGATCTCACAATTTCTTACACTCCAGGCAAGTCTAATGTTATGGCCGATGCTCTCAGTCGCAAGTCCTATTGCAATAATCTCATGATCATGGAAAGCCAACCTACACTTCATGAAGAATTCCAGAAACTGAACCTTGGTCTTGTTCCTCAAGGCTACCTGGCTAGCTTGACAGCCAGTCCAACTCTCGAGGACAAGATTCGTTCTGAACAACTTCGTGATACTGAAATCAAGAAGATGGTTGAGCACATCAAGGAAGGCAAGGAGAAATTCAAGTCCTTCACAATTGATGACAAGGGAGCTGTGTTCTTTGAAGGACGCATTGCAGTTCCTCAAGTTCAAAGTCTAAAGGATATCATTCTCAAGGAGGCTCATGAAACTCCTCTCTCCATCCACCCTGGAAGTACAAAGATGTACCAGGATCTCAAGACTCTGTATTGGTGGCCTGGCATGAAACGTGAAATTGCTCAATACGTTTCAGAATGCGACGTTTGTCAACGTGTTAAGGCAGTCCATCAGAAAACAGCAGGTCTACTCCAACCTCTGAAAAGTCCTGAGTGGAAGTGGGACATGATTGAAATGGACTTCGTTACTGGGTTTCCAAAGTCCAAAAAGGGCAACGATGCAATCTTCGTTGTTATTGATCGTCTCACTAAGGTAGCTCACTTCTTTGCTGTCAAGGAAACTATCTCAGCTAGCCAGTTAGCAGAGCTCTACACAGCAAAGATTGTTCCTCTTCACGGTGTTCCATTGGAAATAAGCTCAGACCGTGGAAGTATTTTCACTTCTCATTTCTGGAAGAGTTTTCAAGAAGCATTGGGCACTAAACTTCTGTTCAGCACAGCTTATCACCCTCAGTCTCAAGGGCAAGTCGAAAGAGTCAATCAGATTCTCGAGGATATGCTCAGAGCATGTGGTCTCTCCTTTGGCATGAAATGGGAGGATTGCCTTCCATATGCTGAATTCTCCTACAACAACAGCTACCAGGCAAGCCTAGGCATGGCACCATTTGAGGCACTGTATGGTCGCAGATGCAGGAGTCCAATCAATTGGTCTGGAGCTGGTGAACGTTCACTCTTAGGCCCTGACATTGTTAAGGAAGCCGAGGAGAAAGTTCGTATCATTCATGACAATCTCAGGATTGCTCAGTCTCGTCAGAAGAGCTATTATGATAGCAAGCACAGGGATATGATCTATGCACCTGGTGATAAGGCATATCTCCGTGTAACTCCCCTCAGAGGCACTCATCGTTTTGGTGTGAAAGGAAAGCTTGCACCAAGATACATTGGTCCTTTCAACATTCTCTCGAGGCGTGCAGAAAATGCTTATCGTCTTGAACTTCCAGAAAAGCTATCCAAGGTGCACGATGTGTTCCACGTGTCACAGCTCAAGAAGTGTTTCAAAGATCCAGATCGTGCAGTTGATCATGATTCCATCGAACTGCAAGATGATCTCTCTTATGAGGAGCACCCTATTCGTATTCTCGATGAGACCGAGCGTAAGACTCGCAACAAGAGCACCAAGTTCTTGAAAGTGCAGTGGTCGCATCATTCCGATAAAGAGGCAACGTGGGAGACCGAAGAGGATCTTCGCAAGAAGTATCCGGACCTTTTCCTTTCTCAGTAGGAATCTCGGGGCGCGATTCCTTCAAGGTGGGGCGTTTTGTAACATCCCAAGTATGAAAATCATCCCCTTAGAATGTTTGTTGCATGTTTATTAAAGTATTGCATCATGTCATCATATTGTTTCTATGTTGTTTGCATTTGTTTCTTAATTGTTACAATTGTTTTTCCACTGTTTTCACAACTCAAATTCAAACCTTATTCAAACTATGGTTTCATACTTGCTCTGTTACAACATTTTGAATAAAAATCAAAAATAATAACAATCAATTGGGTTCATGTTTTTCCATAATGAACACTTGTGAAAATGATGGTTTTAAATCAATTATTCATGTTCCAAACACATTTGAAATTCAAATCCAAGCACCCAAAACAGAACCATTTTGAAATTATGTTGATACCAAAAACAAATTAATTCAAATTGCCTATTTACCATAGGGGTTACCCTATTTAAATGATTGATTTTATTAATAATCTTTAATATTAAAAATTTCACCCAAATTTGGTTTAAATTTAAACAGCAAGCAAATGTTTAAATTTTTGAAAATAAAAGCTACCAAGTGTTTGCTTTTGGCCTAAGGAATTTACCCTAATTTTTCTAAATTTTTCTCTAACCTAAAACCTATGTTTTTCTTCCAAAAGCAAAGCCTACAAAAAAAAAACAGAAAAGGAAAAAAGAAAAGAAAAGGAAAAAACGCAGCGCGCGCGGCAGCTAAGCTAGCCCAGCCCGTTTCCTTCCCCGCGCGTGCCAGCCCAGCCCACCTATCCCCACTTAACGCTTTGAAAAGCGTGCTGATCGTCTTTTTGGCGTACGGCAGCGCATCCGTGCCGCCACCGCGACAGCGCGGCGACTCCGGCGGCTACCCCCTACTTCCGCGCCTATAAGAAGTACCTAGGGCACCCCGTACCTAACCCTAGACCCCCTAGGCTCCTGTTCCCCTCTCCGCCGCCGTCAATCGCCACCTCCCCGTCGAGTTTCCTCCTCTGCTCCACCTCGCCGGAATCCGCTCATCTCAACCTCCCGATGGCGCCGCCACCTCCCACTCCTACCTAGCCACCCACCACCTGGAATCGGTAGGCCTCTGCTTCCTCTTGTTAGTGTTAGTATAGTTGTGTTAGTACTCTCTTATTTATTTTCTTCATCTCTTGGAGAGTTTTTGTTTATTATGAAATGCTTGGTGTTGGAAAGCAGTAGTACAGTTTTCGTGCTCATAACAGTGCCAATAGAAGCTTGTATGGACCGTGGCTAGACTTTTTCATGTCATGATAGATGTTATTTTAATTCTAAAGCCGAGTGGTTATTTTTGTAGCATTATTTGTCTCAAATAGCTGAGAGTGTTTAATGTGCCTTAGTATGAATCATGAGTTTTTCTTGTCATTTTGAAGCATAAATTTGTGGTGTTCTCATTTGAATGTTTTATTTGGTTGACTTGGTGCATGGTCACACTATGTTTATGAATATGAACCGGTCACTTATATCCTCTATGATCATTTATTTTTTGAAGTTGTAGTACCACTTATGGTTTTTTTAATGTTGTTTTTGTCGCTATGCATGATTATGGCCATTATTGCTCTCTTGATTTGTCGCTCCCAGTCTTTTGCTATCCTCCACCTATACTGAGTTTGAGCTCTACTCGTGCATCCAACTCCCAAAAACCAAATTTTGCCAAATGTGTCCACTATACCTACCTACATGTGGTATTTAACTGCCACTCCAAAGTAAATTGCTCATGTGTTACCTTTAAAACCTTCAAAATTACTCCTGTTTTGTGTTCCTGTTTTAGATCATGAGGATGTAAATAGAGAATATTTATCTCAATTGTTGATTGGACTTTCACACCCTGGACTAGTGGCTTCATCCGCTTATCTAATTGATAGAAGAGCTGGCAGCGGGGTGCCCAGACCCAAAGTAATACAACAAATTATCTTCACTATTTTTGCCCCTGATTTATCAGTCAAAGCATAATTGTGTAAAAAAATAGAAAGAGGGATGACCTTCTACCCATATACGTCCTTTTATGGGAGCCTCTCTTGTGAAGTCTAGTTGGCTTGTGACGTAATGTAATTTCTTTTTACTATTCGTTGAGATAAGCATACACCTCTCTTAAAAATGTTTTTAATCCCTCTATTTAACAAAATAAAAACTCTAACACATGAATGATCCCTGCTTCCCTCTGCGAAGGGCTTTTCTTTTACTTTTATGTTGAGTCTCCATATTCTATATTTATGCACAGTTGAGAGAGCATGGTTTTCATTCTGAGTTTAATGTGCATTTGTCCCAGAAACATTATTAATTGATTCATGATGTGTTATTGTTTGTTCTCTAGTTATTTGTTCTAGTCTTCCTCATGAACTTTGAAGGTGTCCTTGCATTTATTTTTTGCCCCACTCTTACGGACAAGCAAAATATCACTTTGCCAAGTTATATCTATGCTTGAAACAAACGTTTAGCTTTCAAGTGCATTATTATTAATGATCTCTTATTTGTGTTACTTTTCATGATGCTTGTGTTTATAATGCTTGTGTTTAAGTTCTATGATCTCAGCTATGCTTATGCTTTTACAATTTAGATGATCAAGTTCACACTGGTAGCATGTCACCTCAGAAATTATGTGTTTTTATCGTTTACCTACTCGAGGACGAGTAGGAACTAAGCTTGGGCATGTCGATAAGTCATATACGTATCTATAATCACTGATGTTCCATGTTGTTTTCATGCCATATGCTACATATTTTCCTTACACTTTATTTCATTTTTATTGATTCCCCGGACTAACCTATTGACAAGATGCCACAGAGCCAGTTCCCTGTTTTCTACTGTTTTTAATTTCAGAAAAGTTGTTCTGGTAATATTCTCGGAATTCGAAAATTCGAAGCGCGGAAGTCTTAGAATTCCTGAAGGTTCCACGGAGTCCCGAAGAGTCTCGGAGGGGGGCCACACCATAGGGCAGCACGCCCCCCTGGCCGCGTCCGAGGGTGGTGTGGGCCCCTCGAGCATCCACCGTTATCGCCCTTTCTTATATTTATTACCGCCGATACGTCAACCCTAAAATTATACCACTTCGTCCCGAGAAATATCCGAGGCCGCCGTCATCGTCAACCTGAGATCGGGAGGGTTCTCGAGCTCTCCCTGGCACCCTGCCGGGAGGGGAATTCATCACCGGAGGGGTCTACACCACCATGCCCGCCTCCGGAGTGATGCGTGAGTAGTTCATCCTTGGACTACGGGTCCATAACAGCAACTAGATTGTTGTACTCTCCACTTTATGCCTCATGTTTAGATCTCTTGAGCTGCTTCACATGATCGAGATCATCTATTTGTAATGCTACATGTTGTGTTTGCTGAGATCCGATGATTATTGAATGCTATGTCTGTTGATTATCAATCTATCATGTTATCTTCATGTGTATGTTATTTATGATCTTTTATGCTCTCCGTTGTTAGTAGATGCTCTGGCCAAGTAGATGCTAGTGACTCCAAGAGGGAGTATTTATGCTCAATAGTGGGTTCATGCCTCCTTTGCATCTGTGCTCGAGTGACATAAAGGTGACCGATGGAGGATGTATTTTTACCATTAGGGAGCAAACAACGATGTTTACTTCGTTTACATTGTTTACATTACACACTTTGCTTATTGCGATTATCCGTTTCTTGCCAATTAATACCCTACGTTTGTTCGGATGATATTCGAAGGGTGAATTATTAGTCATAGATGCAGTTGGATGACGGTCTATGTATTTTGTTGTAATGCCCGCATGAATCTCATAGCAATATTTATGTCATGCATGTTCTTTATCTGTCAATTGCCCAACTGTAATTTTTTCACCACGCATGTTAGCTATCTTTTATGGAGAGACACCTCTAGTGAACTGTGGACCCCGGTCCATTTTCTCATACTGATAATACACACATTGTTTCCACTACTTTCACACTACTTCCAGTGCTTTCACACTGCTGCTACTGTTTTCATGTTGTTCTCATATTGTTTTCCACACCATACATTTAACATCTTTGTTATCAGCAAAACCGGTGAGATTGACAACCTCACTGCTTCGTTGGGGCAAAGTGAATTGTTTGTGTTGTGTAGGTTCCATGTTGGTGCTGAACCGGTACTGCGCCCTACCATCTCAGCTGCATCAACCTTCTGAAGTTACTCCTTCCTCCTACTTGTCGATTCAACCCTGGTTTCTTTCTTAGGGAAACTTGCTGCTACACTCTTCATACCTTCCTCTTGGGGTCTCCCAATAAACGTGTGTTCACACGCATCAGTGGCGCGTGGGTACACGCGCGGGTCTTCTTCTACATCTCCTTCAGTTCCATTGTCGATCTCCTCCTCCAGCTTTGGGTCTTGGAGATCATCTTCCATAGGATCCGTCCCCTTGTTGTTGTTGGCGGAGACCATGGTGCTTCTAAAACTGAAAACGATCCTGGCAGAAACAGCTCGAAACGAAAACACAAGGAGAAAATGATATACAGACCTCGTGGGATCCGGGGAGTTATATAGCAGAAAGTGTCATAACAAAAGGAAATCGCGGGTCGAAAACGGGTCGGAGACGAGCTCCGAGGCACCCACACCATAGGGTGGCGCGGGCAGGAGTGGGCCCGCGCCGCCAGGTGGTGTGGTGCCCTCGGGTACCAATTCATACCCTTCTTCGGCTCAATATTTTTCATATTTCCTAAAAATAACAAAGTATAAGTTGGACAGTAATACGCGAACTTTTGTTAACAGAACTATTACCTATTCAAAAACAAACTTTGCAGTTTCTGTAATTTTCACTTTGATGGACTCTTCTGGAGTCAGCATTTGAATAGTATCAACATCTTCATTATAAGAATCTCCAGAAATATAATGTTTGAGTCTTTTCCCATTCACCACTTGTGGTCTATCACCATCAAGTGAATTTATTTTTGTCGCACCTGAGCGATAAACTTCTTCAATAATAAAAGGTCCCAACCATCTCGAGAGTAATTTTCCTACAAAAAATCTAAGACAGTATCTATACAATAGAACTTTCTCACCCACATGAAACTCTCTCTTAACTATAATCCTATCATGCCATTTTTTAAGTTTCTCTTTAAATAGTCTAGCATTTTCATAAGCTTCACTTCTCCATTCATCTAAAGAACTCAACTCAAGCATCCTTTTCTTACCGGCAAGTTTAAAATCTTTATCAAGTTCTTTCACTACCCAATAAGCTTTGTGTTCTAATTCTAAAGGCAAGTGACAAGATTTTCCATAAACCATTTTATAAGGAGATATACCCATAGGATTTTTTTTAAGCCGTTCTATAAGCCCATAAAGCATCATTCAACATAATAGCCCAATTTTTCTTAGATTTATTAACAGTCTTTTGCATGATAGATTTAATTTCTCTATTTGATAGTTCTACTTGCCCACTGTTTTGGGATGATAAGATGAAGAAATTCTATGATTAACATCATATTTAGCAAGGGTTTTTTCTAAAACCACCATGAATAAAGTGAGAACCTCCATTAGTCATAAGATATCTAGGCACACCAAACCTAGGAAAAATAATAGCTTTAAGCATTTTTAATGAGGTTTCACCATCAGCACTCTTTGTAGGTATAGCTTCTACCCATTTAGTAACATAATCAACAACAACAAGTCTATGAGTATAACCATTAAAAGGAGGAAACCGACCCATAAAGTCAAATCCCCAACAATCAAATGGTTCAATAACAAGAGAATAACTCATAGGCATTTCATTACGTCTAGAAATATTAACAACTCTTTGGCATTCATGACAAGACAAAACAATTTTTTTGCATCTTTAAACAGAGCAGGTCAATAGAAACCTGAGTGTAGAACCTTTTGTGCGGTTCTAGCTCCAGTGTGATATCCTTCATAAGCACTACCATGACATTTTGTTAATATCTCTCGTTGTTCATCTTCTAGAACACATCTTCGCATAATACCATCTACTCCTTGTTTATATAAGAGTGGATTTTCCCAAAAATAATGCCTCAAGACATAAAAGAATTTCCTTCTTTGCTGAGCTGTAAAGGTTGGAGGCAAGTACTTGGAAACAATAAAGTTAGCATAATCTGCATACCAAGGACTATCTCGCTAGCTTACTTTTATTGCAGCTAGCTGTTCATTTGGAAAACTATCATTAACAGGAATAGGGTCATAAGCAACATTTTCCAATCTAGACAAATTATCAGCAACATGATTTTCAGCACCCTTCCTATCTACAGTATGAAAATAAAACTCTTGTAAAATTAGCACCCATCTAATGAGCCTAGGCTTATGTGCCGCCCCTAGATCGGGTACTATGGGGATTTGGGCGTTCCTGCCGAAATCCACATAATATCGATCATGAGTTGTCATTCTGATATCATTACAACAGTTCACGAATAATCCACAACAACAACAGAAGAGAAATATACAAAATGACTCCAATGAGTCAAGAATACAACATATAAAATTCAAAGATCCAATAACAGCGGAAAACAAAATAGTATCCGACTACGGACAAGATACAAATTGGACTAAGAGTCCTGAAGATAACCGATGGTGTCCAATCCCTGCCCAGGCCAAGCCGGAGGGATTCCCAAGCTAACATTATCAGACTTCAAACCTGTTGAATGCACTTTGAATACAACCCCGAATCATGGGGTCAGTACTTTGAATGTACCAACAAGCGGCG
Organism: Alopecurus myosuroides; assembly: GCA_028641055.1. Taxonomy (NCBI): domain Eukaryota; kingdom Viridiplantae; phylum Streptophyta; class Magnoliopsida; order Poales; family Poaceae; genus Alopecurus; species Alopecurus myosuroides. The sequence goes on from CM054063.1 coordinate 77,063,036, forward strand.
AGCAATACTCACAAGATACCAATGAAACTAGACATCACAAGATACAAATACTTTAGGTACAAAGGAGGAAGTTGTTGTAATGAAGAGGCAGTGGGCAGCACTAAGCAATCTACATAGCTATGCTAAAACTCTTGTCTATTAGAAAGGGATACGAGAGCACGACGAAACCAACTATAACTACTCACCAGAAACAATACACATCCAGGGTTACCCCCCCCCCCCCCTCACAAAGTGTCAGGAAGTAATCCGAGGAAAACTCACACGGTTGATTAAGATGACATTTATAATATGGTGGAAGTATATCTATCTTACTATTCAAGTTATCGTCATTAGGTGTAAGTTGTCTGAATACTTGTTAGCCAGCACTTTCACCAAGTTGCCACATAACCACGGACAACACGGCTCCTCGAGAAGATTTATCCCTGCAGGGTGCGCTACAGTACCCGTACACGTTCGATCAATCCACAACCACAAAGTCAGGATATCTCAACTCGACCTTTCCTATCACCACTACACATCCAAGGTACCACGGGAAAATTTGAGCGCACGGTTATTCCACCCTGAAACAGGATCTTCATAACACTCTAAGAACGTGTCTCCCTAACCGCAACGACCACAACAGGTCAACATAGAGCCATGGCCTCGTACCTGCAAGTTATCGTGCCAAATGGAAAGCCCGGACTAAGTGTGGCACCTGGATGAACAACAACTCTAGTACTAAATCAAGGGGAGTGCCCATACTCACCACCCACATGCGGTTAGCGCGCTAATCATGGATCAGAGGACAAGACCCTTTTCCTAAGTTCGACACTAGCAGGCTCCAAAACCACGCCGGGCCTCCTGCCGGTGCCTTATAATCAAATTATTATTACCCCAAACGATAACATGATGTTGATTAAATTGAACCCAACTACCATACTAAACAGGTCATAAGACTGACAACAAGACGCGAGCACGAACAACACTAAGAAAGCAACTACGAAACAAGGGCCAACAAGGTAAACAAACAAGAGTTAATAGGAAGTGGAGGGAAGGCTATAACATGGCTGCAAGGTAAACATATGATAGGATCGAGACATAAGCATCGAATCATAAGGTTAGAATAAAGACAACGGAAAGAATCGGTAAGAAGTGAGGAACGGCAACCATAGGTAGCAAGTGAGTAAAGCTTGCTTGGAATCCAACTGTAGAGGAAGCATAACTTGTCATTGCTCACACCATCTCAATGTCCTATCCGCGAAGACGCAAAGCACTAAAAGAAACAACGAATGCAACATTTACCTCTACGACAAAAGATCCAGCACGATCAAATATGGATGCATGACATGCGAGAATGAAACTTAATGAATTTAAGGGGAACAGAGCCCCAACTATTAATTTAGAATGTTCAAGTTATTTATCTAACCATCCAATTAAACGTTGATTAACATGGAAGACAAGTTATAGGCGAGCTAGACAAGATTAAATGGAATAGGGCACAATTTAAATTAAGTACCCAAACATATTCCATGCTTAATTATTTAGGTGACATGCATAAAACTACTAAAAATGCAAGATAAGAGATGCAAACATGAACATGGATGGCAGATTAAGATTTTGTGCATTTTTCTAATAAGAATAGAAATAAAGTTTGTATGTAGTTATAAAAGAAAAGTTATCGCATTAACAAGTTTGACATAACATTAGGCAAAAAAAATAAAGAGTAAAATGCACGCACAGTACTTGAAATTGTCACGAAAGCTCATTACGGTCACTAGACTTAGGAAGACACTCATTACGGTCATCATGTACGATGTGACGTGAAAATACGGTCATTGTGCACCGTATCCGTGGCGTAGCTCCACGTGTTTACTGGTCAGACGGGAGGAATCGCTATCGTTTTTGTGAAAACCCCCTTGTCTGGTAAAGATGGGAGCCCTCACCTGGTCGTCTTTGTTGCCCCCCACCTGGTCCGAACCGTTTCGTGGAACCCGAGGCGGCGGAGAGGTGGATGAACGCACGCAGGACAGGGACGACGTCGAGGTGATCATCGTCGTCGCGCCGTCGCAGAGAGGAGGAGGCGGAGCGGGTGCCACCGCCATGTCGCCTGTTCGGCGGCCTAAAGGAGCCCCTTCCCCTGTGTACAGTAAGCCCCTTCCCCCGCCATGATTTCCGTTCTTCAATCCCGAGCTGTCTCTGTTTTGTCTACCCTAGGGAATTCGCATAAGGCTAGTTTCGGTATGTGGTTGTATATGCCTGATTTTTGAACTTGTGTACTCGTTGATTTCGGTATGGTTTAACTGCCTAAATCTAGGGGGTTTCAGTAGGGTTTTACGTGAGTAAAGTAAAGGTGATAAATTTGGGGCCTTTCTGAGTGATGTATCCATTATTTGCTCGCGGGACCCCGAGAGAGAAAGTTTTCTGTCAAATTTCACCATGGTGGTTATTTCGTAGGGGAAGGCATCAATAGATCATATGTGGATGGGCATGTTGTCTGGTTTGATCAAGTAGAGAAGCTGATATGGTCTCCTATCATGGTTGAGCATCTAGTTGAAGAAATTGGATGGGAAATGGCTGGCAGAGTGAAGGTTTACTAATGTATCCCAATACTTGACATAACCATGAATGGTCTGAGGGAGATAACAACTGATGAGGACACCGACTTCATGCTTTAATTCCATGGCATTGGTCATCATTTCTTCAACATGTATGTTGATCATGATAACAGTTTGATGGCTAACCAGGATGATGATGATGTCCTTTATAGTCTAAGATCTAGGCTACCTCATGTTTTCAGTCCTACAAAGGGAGTGTAGAGTGGATTGAATGTTGAAGAAAGCAGAGCATCAGAGGTTGAGGAAGAAGAGGAAGAACCAGAACAGAGTAGAGAAGAACAGAGTAAGCAACAACACATGGAAGTAACAATTTGCATATTCCACTGCAGGTTGTATATGCACAATAAGAGGAGCAGTCAACTGAAGATGCAACAGGGAATGTAGATTCAGACAGTGATTCTAAGGATTCAGACTTTGATCCTGATTCAATAGTCGACAGTGAATATGACATTTCAGATGATGATGATGACCTGTATGCTGACAATGTAGATGATGATGAACCTGTGGTGATCAAGAAAAAAGGGGAACCTGTTCTTATCAAGAATCAAGTGAAGGCTAATGGAGAAGGTGATGCAAGGGGAATTGAAGTAAATGAAGCTAAGGAGGAATATTGTTCTGAAGAGAATGACTTATGGGGACCTGATTCTGATGATGAAGTATCCAAAAAGTTCACAATGTTAAGAAGAGAGGACCTGCACTGCCCTAAATTCCATGTTGGGCAAATATTTGACAATGTGACAATGTTAAGGGAAGCAATTAAAGAGTATAGCTATAGAAACAGAGTAAATATCAAGCTTCCCATAAATTACAAACAGAGAGTCAGAGCTATATGTTCTGAATAATGCACATGGTGCCTATGGGCTTCACATGACAGTAGAAGCAATTGTTTCATGGTGAAGAAGTATGTGCATGAACACACATGTATCAAGTTGTGGAATGTGTGTGCTTTCACTGCCCCATTTCTGGCAAGGAAATACTTGGAGAGTTTTAGGGCAGACCAGGATATGAACTTGAGAATTTTTTCAAGGAAAGTGCAAAAGAAATGGCACGTGACACTTGGCAGGAACAAGTTACAGAGGGCAAGGAGGTTAGCCATGAGGATCATATATGGGGATGAAGCAGGGCAATATAAATTATTATGGGATTTTGCAAATGAATTAAGGAGGAGCAATCCAGGTAGCTCCTTTTTTGTTGCTCTTGATGATAATGATAGGTTCAACATGGCATACATGTGTATTCATGCATGCAAGAGGGGGTTCCTACAGGGGTGCAGACCAATAATTTTTATTGAAGGTTGTCACATTAATACTAGGTTTAGAGGCCAGTTGCTAGCTGCTGTGGGCATAGATCCAAACAATTGTATTTTTCCTATTGAAATTGATGTTGTGGAAGTTGAAGACAAACCAAATTGGTGTTGGTTTCTTGAAATACTCAAGAATGATCTAGGCATTGTCAATACTGCACCCTAGACAATTATGTCTGACAAACAAAAGGTAACTACTGATGTGAATGCTTTGGTTCCTTCATGTTGGTTAGTATTTGATAATGTTGTTGTACTTGTTGTTTTTGTACTGATGTACTTTTATTTTGTCAATGCTTGATAGGGATTCATAAATGCTGTCAGTGAGTTGTTCCCTGATTCAGAACATAGGTTCTGTGTCAGACACATGTGGAAGAATTTCCAGCAAAATTTCAAAGGTGATGCACTAACAAATCAACTTTGGAAGATAGCAAGAAGCACCACAGTTGTGAACTATGAACTATACATGAATGAGATGAAGGAGTTGAATTTGGATGCATACAATTGGTTGCATGATCTTGAGCCACACACATGGGTCGGAGCCTTTCAATGTGACCTACCCAAATGTGATATATTGATCAACAATGATTGTGAGGTCTTTAATAAGTAAGCATTGTGATATCTTCCATGTCATTTCCTATGTATTCCATGTTAACCATTGAGTAGTACTGATATATTCTATCCATGGTAGGTTCATTCTTGATGCTAGGGAACTGCCAATCCTATCCATGTTGACATGATCAAAGAGCAATGGATGACTAGAAACTACACCAAGCAACTTAAGGAAGAAGATTGAGGAGCTTAAGGAACTTCCAAACACTGTTTATGTGATGGTTCAGGGGATAAATTATTCCAAGTTGGTGACAGAGGGGTGGAATACATAGTTGACCTGAAGACCAGGAGTTGCACTTGCTGTAGATGGCAGAAAAGTGGAATTCCTTGTCTACATGTACTAGCAATATGCAGACATGAGAGACTGGATGCTCATGCACTGGTGGATCAATGCTACTCAGTGCATAGCTTCAAGATGGCTTATAAGAACATAGTGTATCCATGCAAGGATAGGACATAATGGGAAAAGATGGATGCCCCCCCCATTGAGCCTCCAAATTATCAGAAGCATGTTTGCAGGCCATGCAAGAGCAGAAGAAAATCACCTGAGGAAATTATATGTGGAACTGGTGGGAAAAGAATGTCAAGACATGGTGTAATAATGCACTACAGCTATTGTGGTGAACCAGATCATAATAAGAAAGGTTGTAAATACTTCAAAGCTGGAATGCCACCTCCAGGTGCCAATGTGGAAGTTCCAGAAGCACAAGTGGAACCTGAAGAACCTCCTATAATTAACCAGGTATGTTTATAACTTAATTTCTCCTGTAAGATTATCCATTTACTTGTTCTTATGCTCATCATTGCAATGACAGGATCATAACCCAACACAGAACAGTTCAACATAGGCCATAGTAATTGAAGATCTTATGTTAGACAACATGATTCAACAGGTACTTATGCTCAAGACCTTATGTTAGTAGTTGAAGATCTTATGTTAGCTAAAAACCTTCTATTTTGTTACATTTACAGAGGCCACCTAACACAGTTGTTGAAAGAACACCAGTACCACATTCAACATTTCTCACTGTTGCTCAAGACCTCCTAAACCAAACTAAAGGAAGCACAAGCACAGTGAAACAATCTGAGCTTACAAAGCACCTACTTCTGTTGAAGAGACAAAGAGAGAAAGAGCTGGAGGACAGAAAACATGCTATTTTACTACAGACAAGGCAAGCAGATGAGAGAAAGGCTGAAGATGCAGCAAGGAACAAAACATGAGCAGGCAAACAAGGAAGCTGAAGATGCAGAAAGGAGGAGGCTTGCTACATCACAGGAAAGAGAGAAGAAGAAACATCACAAGGAAATAATGAAGCAGGCAAGAGCCCAGACAAGAGAATTTGTGCAACAGACTCAAAGGGAACTTGCTGCCAAAAATAAAGCACTTCTGGATGCCCAGAAGAAGGTTCAAAAGGAGACAACTGCTGCAAAGAAACAAGAAGAAAAACGGTTGGCTCCAGCTCAGAGGGAGGCACAAAGAGTTGCAGCTGCAGGAGAGAGAGAGGCACAGAGATTGGAAGCTGCAGCGGAAAGAGAGGCACAAAAATTAGCAATTGCTGCTCACAAGGAAGCACAGAGAATTCAAAAGGAGAAAGAGATCAATGAAATGCAGGGGGCTACCAGGCAGGCAAAGAAAGCAAGATACATTCAGGATGAAGATGCCACTCCTGCCACTGCTCCAAAACATGTGTCCATGTTTGCCATCTTTAGGTGATCAGGACATCTTTATGCTTTTGAGACCTGTCAGGATTGTTGATCATCATGTAATAATGCACTAGACTACCTTATTCTACTTTTGTATAAAAATCCTGATGCTTTTTTGACCTGTGCTGCTATGATCAGGAAGTTTGATCATCATGTAATAATGCCCTAGACTACATTATTCTCCTTTTGTATAAAAATCCTGCCTGGTTTTGTTAGTCCTCATATTTTCTGCTTACTACTGATCACATGTTACTGACAATAACATTCAGATAACACTGATAAAAGTGCTAACACAACCACACAAATACTGAAACATAACTTGCTTATTACCAGCACCAACACATTCATTACTAACAGTAGATATTACATAGAGTACTCTATTACATATCTTGGAGCACACAAGTACTAACACAACCACACAAGTACTGAAACTAAGTTGCTTACTAACAACATTCAGATAACATGAAACAGTCAGATAACATTGACATCATTCAGACAACAGTACCACAGAACTACTGACATCACAGTCTACAATTTCTTCATTGCTACAGCACACTGATCACAGTCACCACACAAAGAACAACCAAGCTTGCCATCATCATCTTCATGACTAACATCAGTTCCCTGCCTACCACCAGCCGTGCCCTTGCTTTCTGCCTGGTCATGAACTCTCTGCTTGCTCCACTCCTTGCAATCCCTGACTGCTCCATTCCTAGCCCCAGTGCAACTCGATCTGCTTGCCTCCCCATTGCAGCTCTCTCTGCTTGCCTCCTCACAGCAAACTTCTTGCTCTTTATCTCTTCTAGTTCCTGTCTCCTCTCAGTAGTTGCTCCCAATGCTTCAATCGAATCATCCCCAACAATAATGTCACGATCCATAAGGTAGCCAACATATTCGAGTTCCCAATGCCAAAAATCACATTTGGTCTAGCAATCAAACAAGAGTACAAAAAACACCTTCTCTGAATCAACAAATATCGAAATGGGCAACAAATGGGAGGACGAACAAAGAAGCAACAGAAGACATTGGGTTACCTCCCCATTGATGCAACGGTAGAACACCCACCCCTCGTGTTCAGATGTCTTCGAGGTGAACATCTTCACCTTCATGTTGCAATCCGGGCAGTGGATTCGCGGCACTTGTACAACACGAGCACGGACTCCAGAACGGGCGGAGGAACTTGCAGACATTGAAGGAGCAGCGACGACTAGCGACGTGCGGCAGTGCCAATCGGCGGCGAGGAATTTGGGGCTAGGGATTTGGGCGACAATACAGCTAGGTATTTGGGCGAGCAAATAATAGGGGAATTTGGGGGGCGGTGACACTTTAGCAAATAACCCCTCGGATAACAATCTCGTTGCCTACAAATCCATCCACCGCAGCGCCCACTCGCGACTCCTCCTGTCTGACCGGTCAACACGTGGGGCTACGCCACGGATACGGTGCACAGTGACCGTATTTTCACATCACATCGTACATGATGACCGTAATGAGTGTCTTCCTAAGTCTAGTGACCGTAGTGAGATTTCTTGACAAGTACTGCGCATGCATTTTACTCAAAAATAAAACGAAGCAGGGAAGCAAACTGGCCGGAACTAGGATTCGAAATTGGGACTCTGGAGCTGAGGACAGAGGCCCAAACCACTAGGATCGATCGGTGCTAGGGCTAAGGTCATCTCTAGCGGGGCTGCTCATTTGCGGACCAAATTGGTCCGCAATTTGACTGTTTGAGTAGCCGTCCGCGGTCCACGGACACGGCCCGGACCAGGTGCCCCCAGCGGGGCTGCTCATACCAAAAGAGGACAATTTATAGGTTTAGTAGGGCCCATAGGGGCCCATAGATTTACAACTTAAAAAAATAAAAAAAACATAAAAAAACTTCTAGCCCTAGCTAGACGGCCACTGGCCAGTGGCCTCGCGTCGGCCGGAGTTGCCCCGGAGCATCCTAGTCGTCGAGGATGATGTACTCCGGGGTGTCGGGAGCGAGGTGGGGGGGAGCGCGGCGGCCCTCGCCCTCTGCGGAGTGGGCGGCTGGGTTGCGGGCTGGGGCGCCGGCAGGTCCGGCGGGGGCGCCGTCCACTCCCATTGCATCCCCACCATGTGCTCGAACCACGCCGGCAACGGCGCGTTCTCGTCCCGCCCGTCGTCGTCTACCTCCTCGTCGCAGGGGTAGATATCGACCTCCTGGGCGCGGATGGCCGCCACGGCCTCATCCACAGCCCTGGCTCCGGCTGCGCGCGCCTCCGTCTGCTCCGCGGCCTGCTGGGCGGCCACCGCTGCGAGCGCGTCCGCCAGCGCGCGGTCAGCGGGGGGGGGGGGGGGTGGTGGAAGAGGGGGACTCGGCGAGGGCGCGCGGCGGCGGGAGCTGCCGGCCTCGTGGTCGTTCTTCCCTCCCTTGCCCCAGTTCAGCCACTTGCGGCCCATGGCGCGGCGGCTAGGGTTCACGGCCGGCGGCGAGGGAGTCGAGGAGGGAGTGGCAGACTGCGAGGGGTGCAGTGACTGCGAGGGGACGGCTCGGGGACTGAGGAGGCGGTGCGCGTGGGGATGGACGCGTGGCCGCGGGTCCCATTTAAATAGGACCGGTGGGGGAGGCGAGCCGTCGCCACGGTCACTCGCCGGCAGGCCATCCCCTTTGACAGAAAAGTGGCGCGGCCGCGCGCGCGTCCATTTCGCGTCCGCGGGCTGCTCAAATATGACCCAAATTTGGTCTGGGTTTGAGCATCCGCGGACGCAAGACGGACCCAGCCGTGGGTTGAGCAGCCCCACTGGGGTCTCGTTTTGTCCGGGCCTGCTCAAATCCGGCCTGTCCGGGCCAAATGAGCATCCCCGCTAGAGATGACCTAACAGAAGAGAACTGAACCTATAACAAGTGTGTCCTCGTGGCGTTTGTCTGACGAAACTAAACTCAAGATTCAGATGTCAGGTTCATGATTGAACAGAAACAAAAAAGGCGGCGCCTGCGATGGGATTTCATACAGGGTGCCTGCGCGGCGTGCGATGCAGATGGCTAGCCACTCGGTGTGTACTTGTTTGTGTAGATATTCAGATCTGGGCCTCAAAGAAGTGTGCCTGCGCGGTGTTCTTCTGATGAACTTAATTTTCATCATCGCACGGGACAGGCAACTGGCAAGTAGGGATGTAAGTGGGGCAATAAATGGCACCGCATAGTCCGTTTAATTAGCTCATTTAGTTCATTTTGTGGGAAGGAAGGAAAAATGTTTGTTCTGTTGACGAACATTAGTGGGATTAAATGGGATTAAACGGGACCCACTTTTCATCCCTACTGGCAAGGAACGACGGCGCCCAAGAACATCAGTGCGTGCGGCGAGCTTCGTGTGTGCCCTGATGCGCGTAGGGTGCGTGTTAGAAGGTGTGTGTGTGCGCCTTGGTGGGAATTCACGGAAGGGAAAGCCCCTTAAGGCAGGAGCTCGAAGCTCGGCCTTAGCGTCCATGGCGGACACAGACCACCCACGGGAAACGCTCGCTCGACGGCGAGGTCACAAAGCAAAAGGAAGACAGGGAGGATGTCCGTGGGGATGGGTGCTCACCCGGGGTAACTCGGTGTCGTCGAACGGACGCGGAGACAATGGCGACATGCTGTAGAGGAGGAGGACAGTGGACGTGCACGCAGACAGCCGTATACAATGATCACGTACCCACGGACAGAGGAGAAAGACGAGCTCGGTGGCGACGTCTCGGGTAGCTTCGGCTTCCGATCTTTATCAGGGAAGACGAAGACAGCATGGCGGTTCCATTCCCTACGTCCCCTTGGATCGACGGAGAACTTGGCGAGGCGACGGTGCCACTCCCGCGCGGGCTCTGATGCTCTCAACCCTGGTTCAGAAAGTTCAGAGACGAAAAGAAAACAGAGGAGGGAGAGAGGTGGCGGTGGCGGAAGAAGGAAGATGGAGGAAGGCTAGGGTTTGGGTCAGGAGGGGGCGGCTTTTATTGGGGAGGAAGGGAAAGCATGTGGTGGTGTGACATCGACCATGGGGGAGGGTCACACACATGACACATCCAGTGCATCCTCCACGAAGACGACAAGAAACATCGAGGGAGGTGGTTTTGGGCTGGAACGGTAGGTGGTTGGGTGGGCTTTGTCTTGGGCTTGGCCGGCCTCCCACCTCCTCCAAACGTTTTTTTTCTTTAGATAATTTATTATTTATTTTGCAAAGCCTTTTCACAAAACAATTTCAGAATAAGTTAAAATAGTTTGTTGGTGAATGTGAAACATCAAAAGAGAGAAAATGGGAGGAAAAACGATTTGAAACAATTTTGGTAAAAAGGCATATAGAGTTTATTAAATAATTTTGGCTATGAAAATTAATATGATGGATGCATGATGCTATGACAATGCACAAAAGAAAAAAAGAAAAACTAATTGGGGGAAATCCCCGGAGGTTACAGACAACACCACTAACAAGGGATTGCGCCCTCGCAATCCGCTCACAAACACGAGAGGGGGAAGAAGTCTGAGCTATCGAATCTTCAGTGACATGTTGATCTTCTCGACACCACTAACAAGAGATTCTTGCTCATGTTGATGATGATGCTCTTCCACTGAGAACCTTCCGAAGTTCGAACCTATTAGGTTAAAAGGCTAAGAGAACATCCAACCGACGTATGATCCTAATCTTTGAAAGATGAATAAGAGAGGAGACTCCAAAACAAATAAAATAAAAGGAGAAGTAGAATAGAGGAAAAGAATATACAAGAATCCTATCGAAGAGGTTTCCAAAATAGGTTTCGCACAAATAGTTTTTGACACTCTAGAAAAACGACCATTATCGAGGTTATCCTACAGGCTTTGCGGACCCGTTGTTTCGATAACCATTCGTATCGAAACAACATTGGGAATACGACCCATGCTCTGATACAAACTGTGACGCCCCTAGATCGGGTACTATGGGGATTTGGGCGTTCCCGCCAAAATCCACATAATATCGATCCTGAGTTGTCATTTCTGATACCATTACAACAGTTCATGAATAATCCACAACAACAACAGAAGAGAAATATACAACACGACTCCAATGATTAAAGAATACAACTTATACAATACAAAGATCCAAATAACAACGGAAAACAAAATAGTATCCGACTACGAACAAGATACAAATTGGACTAAGAGTCTTGAAGATAACCGATGGTATCCAATCCCTGCCCAGGCCAACCCGGAGGGATTCCCAAGCTAACATCGTCAGACTTTAAACCTGTTGACTGCATTGTGAATACAGCCCCGAATCATGGGGTCAGTACTTTGCATGTACCAACAAGCGGCGAGAAATACTCACAAGATACCAGTGCAACCAGACATCACAAGATACAAATACTTTGGATACAAGGTAGGAAGTTGTTGTAATGAAGCGGCAGCGGCTAGCACTAAGAAATCTACAGACACACGCTACAACTCTTGTCTATTAGAAAGGGATGTGAGCGCGACGAAACCAACTACAACTATTCACCAGAAACAATACACATACAGGGTTAACCCCCCTCACAATGTGTCAAGAAGTAACCATAGGAAAACTCACACGGATGATTAAGATGACATTTACAATATGGTGGAAGTATATCTATCTTACTGTTCAAGTTATCGTCATTAGGTGTAAGTTGTCTGAGTAATTTGTTAGCCAACACTTTCACCAAGTTGCCACATATCCACAGAGAACATGGCTGCTCGAGATAATTTATCCCTGCAGGGTGCGCTACAGCACCCGTACACGTTCGATCAATCCACAACCACAAAGGCAAGATATCTCAACTCGACCTTTCCTATCACCACTGCACATCCAAGGCACCACGTGAAAGTTTGAGCGCATGGTTATTCCACACCGAAACAAGTCCTTCATAACACTCTAAGAACGTGTCTCCCTAACCGCAACGACTACATCAGGTCACCATAGCACCATGGCATCGTTCCTGCAAGTTATCGTGCCAAATAGAAAGCCCGAACTAAGTGTAGCACCTGGATGAACAACAGCTCTAGTACTAAATCAAGTGGAGTGCCCATACTCACCACCCACGTGCGGTTAGCGCACTCGTCATGGATCAGAGGACAAGACCCTTTTTCTAAGTTCGACACTAGCAGGCTCCAAAACCACGCCGGGCCTCCTGGTGGTGCCTTATCATCAAATTATTATCACCCCAAACATTAACATGATGTTGATTAAATTGAACCCAACTATCATACTAAATAGGTCATAAGACGGACAACAAGACGCGAGCACGAACAACACTAAGCAAGCAACTACGACACGAGGGCCAACAAGGTAAACAAACAAGAGTTAATAGGAAGTGGAGGGAATGCTATAACATGGCTGCAAGGTAAACATATGATAGGATCAAGACATAAGCATTGAATCATAAGGCTAGAATAAAGATAACGGAAAGAATCGGTAACAAGTGAGGAACAACAGCCATAAGCAAGTGAGTAAAGCTTGCCTGGAATCCAGCTGTAGAGGAAACAGAACTTGTCGTTGCTCACACCATCTCAACGTCCTATCGGCGAAGAAGCAAATCACTAAAAGAAACAACGGATGCAACACTTACACTACGGCAAAAGATCTAGCATGATCAAATATGGATGCATGACATGCGAGAATGCAACTTAACCAATTTAAGGGGAACCGGAGCCCAGACAATTAATTTAGTATGTTCAAGTTATTTATCTAACCATACTAAATCAAGTGGACTGCCCATACTCACCAGAAACATGCGGTTAGCGCGCTCATCATGGATCAGAGGACAAGACCTTTTTCCTAAGTTTGACACTAGCAGTCTCCAAAACCACGCCGGGCCTACTGCTGGTGCCTTATTATCAAATTATTATTACCCCAAACATTAACATGATGTTGATTAAATTGAACTTAACTATCATACTAAATAGGTCATAAGACGGACAACAAGACGCGAGCACGAACAACACTAAGCAAGCAACTACGACACGAGAGCCAACAAGGTAAACAAACAAGAGTTAATAGGAAATGGCGGGAAGGCTATAACATGGCTGCAAGGTAAACATATGATAGGATCAAGACATAAGAATTGAATCATAAGGCTAGAATAAAGATAACGGAAAGAATCGGTAACAAGTGAGGAACAACAGCCATAAGCAAGTGAGTAAAGCTTGCCTGGAATCCAACTATAGAGGAAACAGAACTTGTCGTTGCTCACACCATCTCAACGTCCTATCCCGAATAAGAAAAGCACTAAAAGAAACAACGGATGCAACATTTACCACTACGGCAAAAGATCCAGCATGATCAAATATGGATGCATGACATGCGAGAATGCAACTTAACCAATTTAAGGGGAACCGACAATTAATTTAGTATGTTCAAGTTATTTATCTAACCATCCAATTAAATGTTGATTAACATGGAAGAAAAATTATAGGTGAGCTACACAAGATTAAATGGAATAGGGCATAATTTAAATTATATACCCAAACATATTCCATGCTTAATTATTTAGGTGACAGGCATAACACTACTAAATATGCACGATAAAAGATGCAAACATGAACATGGATGACAGATTAAGATTTTATGCATTTTTGTAATAAGAATAGACATAAATTTTGTATGGAGTTATAAAAGAAAAGTTATCGCATTAACAAGTTTGACATAACATTAGGCAAAAAAATAAAACGAAGCAGGGAAGCAAATTGGCCGGAACTAGGATTCGAACTTGGGTCTCTGGAGCTGAGGACAGAGGCCCAAACCAGCAGGCTGGATCGGTGCTAGGGCTAACCGAAGAGAACTGGACCTATAACAAGCATGTCCTGTTGGCGTTTGTCTGACGAAACTGAACTCAAGATTCAGATTTCAGGTTCGTGATTGAACAGAAACAAAAAGGCGGCGCCTGCGATGGGATTTGATACAGGACCTGAGCGTGCGATGCAGATAATTAGCCACTGGGTTGTGTATGTGTTTGTGTAGATATTCAGATCTGGGCCTGAAAGAAGTGTGCCTGTGCGGTGTTCTTCTGACGAACTGAATTTTCATCATCGCATGGAACATGCAACTGGCAAGGAACGATGGTGCCCAAGAGCATCAGCGCGTGCGGCGAGCTTCGTGTGTGCGCTGATGCGCGTAGGGTGCGTTTTAGAAGGTGTGTGTGTGCGCCTTGGGGGAATTCACGGAAGGACAAGCCCCTTAAGTGTCACGACACCACCGGTTCAGGCCGGGCATATTTCCCGATTCCGGAACCCGAAATCCGAATTACCCGTTCCCAAACCCGACTGTCCCGATCATCTGTTCGGGAAGCAGTTTTGGAAACCCGAAAAAATAATGGGTAATTCGGGAATAGACTTGTGAAAACCGATTATCCCGTATATCCCGAAAATATGCAAGGAGAGGGCGAGAGACACGAGTCGCGAGACGCCATGTCCTCTTTCCCCAGCCCAAAAGCCCAACAAACTTCCCCACCCGCCTCGAAAACCCTAGGTCCGAGACCTCCACCTCCACTCGTGACTCGCCAACCGCCCACTCGTGACTCGCCCACCCGGCTCCCCTGACCAGGTGAGCACAGCCGCCATCGGCCGCCGCAGCTCACGCCCGCCATCGGCCGCCGCCATCCACACCTCACGCCCGCCACCGGCCGCCGCAAGCCACACCTCACGCCCGCCACCGGCCGCCGCAGGCCACACCTCACGCCCGCCACCGCCGCCCAGTTGCCCACACCGCCTGACCTCCGCAGGCCGCAGCCCCCACTTCATCTTCGTCGCCCGTCAACGACCACGAGGAGGCGACAGGCGAGGAGTTGCATCTTCTCCGGCGCTTGCCCGTCAAGGCGTCAACGACGAAGAGGAGCTGTCACCACCAGCCGGCCGCGCCTCTATCTTATCTTGTTTCTACGTATTGAAATGCAGCGGAAATGTTGTCTACATGCTGTCGATATTTTGCTATAATGTTCTTGGTGTAACATATTCACTTGCTAATGCTCAAATAGTGCAGAAATGGTGCCGAAATGCTGCTGAAAATTTAGATTTCTTCTGTCAGTTTAGGTGTGTTTTCTGAACATCGGGTAATTCGGGATTTCCCGAACCCAAACCCGAATTTTCGGGTAGCAGTTTTTTCCACCAAAAATCAGGAATCATTTTCTCACACCCGAATTATTTTTTTCCCGAAATTCCCGACCCGAAAAATTCCGGAAACCCGAATGCCCAGCGTGACCACCGGTGCAGGACAAGGAGTGGTGTCATTTCGCGTGTGTGCGTCGCTGGTTGCAGCTGGGTGTGGGACCAAGGTGGGTCCACTGTAAAAGGGTCCGATATAAACCCCATCGCGTGTGGACTCAGTCATGAATTGAATGAAACAGATTATTCCTCCTCTATGTATCTCGTCCCTTCCTCCTTGCTCTGACGTCTGGATCTCGCCCTCATCTGTTCTCCTTTCCCAAGCAAACTCGAAAAGAGAGAAGAGCTCACGCCTTCGTGCAATGTCAGCCAAGGGTAGTTACAATGGTATCAGAGGTCACAGTTCGTTGGATCACGCTTTCGTTCGACCTTCAGCTGTGAAATCCCTGGTGGAAGGTCTCGGATCGGAGCAGAATTACGATTTCGATTGGATTCCGCTCGGAATCGTGTAAATCCGGATACTCGTTGGCTGGGTTTGACGAGTGATTCACGACGGCACCTCCCAAGCCCTCTCCACAGAATCAGTTCATGTTAGTAGCCATGGAGGCGACGACGGTGACGACCGACGAATCACTCACGGCGATCCGCGCGAGTCTGGAGCTCGTGCAGACGCAGATGGGCTCGCTTGGCGCTAGGCTCGGCCTGCTCGATACTTCCTACCAGCAGGCCGGTGGCGAGCCAACTCGATTTCAATTCGCGCGCGGTCGGCGACCACACCCGCATCATGGATAGAATCGAGCATCGCCAGGAATCCTTGTCCCGGCGGATGGCAGCCACGGCGGTGGCGGTGGCGAAATTGGGAAACCATACACCCACCGTCACGGTGAATTTGGAGGATAAGAGCGGCGAAGGGGACAATTCACGCAGCAAATGCATCCTGGGTTCTCCCACGGCGAGTACCTACAATGGGGGTCCGACGCTGGGGCTAAATCGCCCCGGCGCGGCATCCACAAGTGGTCCCCCAGACCCCGGCATAGGGACGGCGGTGGATTTTGGACGCGGGCGCACAAGGACATCTGACGAACAACTTGGAAGCGCCAGGCAAGCCACGTCGAAACTCTCATTTCCCAAGTTTTTGATGGGTCGTTCTCGCAGCTCTGGAGGGACAATTGCATGGATTATTTTCAGGTCATGAACACAACACCAACCATGTGGCTCACCACTGCTCGATTGCATCTCGAGGGCAACGCGGCGCACTGGTTTTAGGCGTACAAGCTATGGAATGAGCTGAGTACTTGGGATAGTTTTATCGGAGCGATTGAGGCAAAGTTTGGAGTGGATGACCACAGGAAATTCATGTCTGCTGTGATCGATCTGAAGCAGAGAGGTTCTATGGATGAATACTGCATGGCATTCCAGGAACTCATGTTTAAACTTTGTGGGCATAATCCATACTATGATGAGACCATGTTTGTGGGGGGATTTCCTTCGAGGTCTGAAGCTCGAAATCCGTGGTCCTGTGTCCTCTCATTTACCGAAAACGGTCGATAGAGCAATGTTGTTGGCTCATGTGCAGGAGGATTTGGCCAGTCAGAGTTAGTCGTGGGCTAGCAAATTCAGTTCAATACCAAGACCGATCACACACGACCACTGAGGAAGACAGGGCAAGGGGAACTATGGAAGAAAGAAAACTAAAGGAGTATCGAAGAACAAATTGGTTATGTTTCAGATGTGGCGAGAAGTATGATCCTACCAATAGGCAAAATGCAGTACTACAAGCCTTGACTGTCGAAGATCACGGCCTAGAGATTTCACCTACGGTTTTGGATATGTTGGAACTACAGGACATGGCAGAAGCACAACAAGTTTCCTTGTACCTGAATGCATTGTCGGGAGCTGCTGGGGGCGACACGGTTCGAATTCGAGCATTGGTAAACAATCAGGTCATGTTACTGCTGGTGGATTCTGACAGCAGCCCCAGTTTTCTGAATGAGGCTTTCGTGGATCGTCTACAGTGCTCCACTACGACAATACCAATAGTAACAGTTCGCGTAGCTAATAGCGAGCTCATGCACTGTGATAAGATGGTGGAGCAGTTCAACTGGTGGACTCACGGGGAGACATTTACTCATGATATGCGCATTCTACCTCTGGGAGCATATGATGCCATTTTAGGAATGGATTGGCTTCGATTACAAGGAGACATGACCTGCAATTGGGAACAGAAAACACTCCAATTCAGACACAATGGGTAGGAAGTGAATCTACAGGGAGTACAGTCCAGTCCCATCCTGCCACTAATGGAGGTTCCAACAGACCAAGTTCAAAATGGGGCAAAGGAAATGATATCTGGGCCATGGCTGTAGTTAGCGTCGTTAGAGAGGATACATCTCAGGTGATTCCACCAGAAATTCAGACAGTCTTGGCAGAATTTGAGGAAGTGTTTACTGAATCCAAGACGTTGCCACCACAGAGAATATATGATCATACGATCCCTCTCAAACCGGGAGCAACACCAGTGAATGCTAGACCCTACCGGTACTCCCCATTGCACAAAGACGAGATTGAGAGACAGGTGGCAGATATGCTGGCATCAGGTGTCATTGTTCACTCAATGAGTCCATTCTCATCGCCAATACTACTTGTGCAAAAGAAAGATTGGTCGTGGAGGTTCTGCGTCGATTACAGGAGACTCAACGAATTGACAATTCGTAATACTTTTCTCATGCCGGTGATAGATGAGTTGCTGGACGAGTTAGCAGGGGAAAGATTCTTTTCTAAGCTAGACCTCCAAGATGGATATCACCAAATCCGTATGCATTCAGAAGACGGAGCGAAAAAAGCCTTAAAAACACATCACGGACACTATCAGTTCCGGGTGATGCCATTTGGGCTCTCCAACGCACCAGCAACCTTTCAATGCGTCACGAACGAGGTTCTGCTTCCATGTCTAAGGAAATTTGCACTGGTTTTCATGGAAGATATACTTGTTTACAACAGTTCATTGACAGAGCACGTGCAACACCTGATAACACTGCTGAAACTGCTGAAAGGAAGTGAGTTGTTTGTCAAATTGAAGAAATTATCGTTTGCACAGTCAGAGCTGGAGTATCTGGGGCACATTGTGTCCAGCAAAGGAGTGGCCACGGATCCCAAGAAGACACAAGCGATGCAAGCGTGGCCACGACCAACCACTATCACTAAACTGCGTGGATTCCTCGGCCTCACTGGATATTATCAAAAGTTTGTGAAATCTTATGGAATCTTTGAAAACCCTTGACCAATTTGCTAGAAAAAAGGAGTTTGTTTGGACTGCAGAATCAGGGGAAGCATTTGAATTGCTGAAAATAGTTATGACTAGTACACCAGTGTTACAATTACCTGATTTTAACAAGCAATTTGTCATTGAGACAAACTCTTGTGATTCAGGGGTGGGAGCTGTACTGATGCAGGAAGGGAAGCCAATAGCATTTCTGAGCAAAGCCTTGGGGGTTTAGCCTCGCACACTCTCCATTTATGAGAAAGAATTCCTAGCATTGATCATGGCGGTGGAAAGATGGCGACCATATCTATTGCGTCAGGAGTTTATCATCAGGACAGATCACCAAAGACTCACATTCTTGGATGACCAGGTGTTACACTCTGCGATGCAAAGGAAGGCCATGGTACGATTAATGGGTATTCAATACAAAATCATATAAAAAAGGATGTGACAATGTGGCAGCAGATTCCTTGTCCCGAGTAGCCCAAGCAAAGAATATGACTGCTATATCCACATTTACACCCGTTTGGTTACAGGAAGTGGTCAATTCTTATGCCACGGACCTAGAGGCCCAGCAGAAATTACTAGCTCTGGCACCTACTAGCCCGGATGAACATGGCTTTGAAATTTTCCAATGACTCATTCAATACAAAGGCAGGGTGTGGATTGGCAACAATTCGGTTATCCAAACCAAACTCATCACAATTTTCCACTCAAGTGCGCTGGGGGGACACTCTAGAATTTTACCAACTTATCTGAGATTAAAGAAACTATTTGCCTGGACTGGAATGAAGACAGCAGTGGAGAACTTTGTGAAAGAGTGCATGGTCTGCCAACAGGCTAAGCATGAACTGACGCATCCAGCTGGGTTTGCTGCAGCCTTTTCCCACTCCAAAAGGCACATGGCAAGATTTTTCTATGGATTTCATTGAGGGCCTACCCATGTCCCATGGTGCAAATGTGATTATGGTAATTGTTGATCGACTTTCCAAGTATGCACATTTCATACCCCTCAAACACCCCTTCTCGGCTGCCACTGTTGCTCAAGCACTACTGGATTCCGTGGTGAAGCTCCATAGTGTTCCAATCTCCATTGTCTCAGATCGAGACAAAAAATTTACCAGCCAGTTATGGAAGGAGTTGTTCAAAGCATCGGGGACAAAATTGCAGTTCTCCACGGCATATCACCCTCAAACAGACGGCCAGACCGAAAGGGTAAATCAGTGCCTAGGGTTGTTCCTCAGATGTGCGGTCCATGATGATCCCAAACAATGGAAAAAGTGGCTTCCCCTGGCAGAAATGTGGTACAATTCCACTCATCATTCAGCAATTGGATGCTCCCTATTTCAGGCAGTGTATGGAACAGAACCTAATGTGGTGGCAATTCCCCATCTCGACACTGTGACAGCACCTGATGCAATGGCCATGTTACAAGAACGCCAGCAGCAACTCACAAGGATTAAAGAGCATTTGACAATAGCAAGAAACCACATGAAGTTACAAGCAGATCAGAATAGAATCGAGAGGGTGTTCCAAGTGGGGGATCATCTCTTACTCAAACTGCAGCCATACGCACAGACGTCTTTGGTCAACAGGCCTTGCCCCAAACTGGCACTGAAGTTCTTCGGACCTTTCTGAGTGGTGGAGAAAATTGGAAATGTTGCTTACAAGCTCGATCTTCCAGTTCACAGCGCCATACATCCAGTTTTGCATGTGTCACAACTGAAAGATTACACACCTGATTTCATTGCAGTTTATTCATACTTGCCTGCTACTCCGACTCTGGATACCATGAACACTGAGCCTGAAGAAATTTTGGACCGGCGTCTCGTCAAGAAGGGAAATGCTGCGATCTCGCAAGTCTTGATCAAGTGAAGAGCCATACCATCATCATCGGCAACCTGGGATGACCTCCACGTTCTAAAGGCTCGCTACCCGAGTGCTATTGCTTGGGAACAAGAAAGCTCTCTAGGAGGGGAAGATGTCACGACACCACCGGTGCAGGACAAGGAGTGATGTCATTCCACGTGTGTGCGTCGCTGGTTGCAGCTGGATGTGGGACCAAGGAGGGTCCCCTGTAAAAGGGTTCGATATAAACCCCGTCGCGTTTGGACTTAGTCATGAATTGAATGATACAGATTATTCCACCTCTCTTTATCTCGTCCCTCCCTCCTTTATCTAACGTCTAGATCTCGCCCTACTCTGTTCTTGTTTCCCAAGCAAACTCGAAAAGAGAGAAGAGATCACGCCTTTGTGCAACGTCGGCCAAGGGTAGTTACATTAAGGCAGAAGCTCGAAGATCGGCCTTAGCGTCCATGGCGGACACAGAACACCCACGGGAAACGCTCGCTCGACGGCGAGGTCACAGAGCAAATGGAAGACAGGGAGGATATCCGTGGGGACGGGTGCTCACCCGGGGTTACTCGGTGTCGTCGAACTGACGCAGAGACAACAGCGACATGTTGTAGAGGAGGAGGACAGTGGATGTGCACGCATACAGCCATATACAATGATCATGTAACCACGGACAGAGGAGGAAGACGAGCTCGGCGGTGACGTCTCGGGCAGCTCCGGCTTCCGATCTTTAGCGGCGACGACGATGACAACATGGCGGTTCCATTCCCTACGTCCCCTTGGCTCGGCGAAGAACTTGGCGAGGCAACGACGCCGCTCCCACGTGGGCTCTGATGCTCTCAACCCCGGTTCATAAAGTTCAGAGACGAAAAGAAAACAAAGGAGGGAGAGAGGTGGCGGCGGCGGATGAAGGAATATGGAGGAAGGCTAGGGTTCGGGTCAGGGGGCGGCTTTTATTTGGGAGGAAGGGAAAGCATGTGGTGGTGTGACTTCAACCATGGGGGAGGGTCACGCACATCCAGTGCATCCTCTAGGAAGAGGATAAGAAACATCGAGGGAGGTGGCTTTGGGCTGGAATGGTAGGTGGTTGGGTGGGCTTTGTCTTGGGCTTTGCCGTCCTGCCACCTCCTTTAAACGTTTTTTTTTCTTTAGATAATTTTTTATTTATTTGCAAAGCCTTTTCACACAAAAAATTCAGAATAACTTAAAATAGTTTGTTGGTTGATGTGAAACATCAAAAGAGAGAAAATGGGAGGAAAAACCATTTGAAATTATTTTGGTAAAAAGCCATATCGAGTTTAGTAAATAACTTTGGCTATGAAAATTAATATGATGGATGCATGATTCTATGACAATGCACAAAAGAAAAAAAGAAAAACTAACTGGGGGAAAATCCCGAGACGTTACAGCTTAGAATCTTTGTTTTCCATAAGGTATCTAATAACAACATGATCAGTATGAATAGTGACTTTCGAATCAACAATACAAGGTCTAAATTTATCACAAGCAAAAACCAAAGCTAGGAACTCTTTTTCAGTGGTAGCATAATTCTTTTGAGCAGAATCAAGAGTCTTACTAGCATAATGAATACCATTCAATTTCTTATCTATACGCTGTCCAAGAACAATACCTACAGCAAAATCACTAGGATCACACATAATTTCAAAAGGTAAATACCAATCAGGTGGTTGAACAATAGAATAGGTAATTAAAGCCTAGTTTGGAGTTTCGAAAGCTTCTTTGCAATCATCATCAAAAACAAAAGGTACGTATTTTTGGAGAAGATTAGTAAGAGGCTTTGATATTTTACAAACTTATTTAATAAACCTCCTATAAAAACTAGCATGACCAAGAACACTACGAATACCTTTCACATCCGTGGGATACGGCATTTTCTCAATTGCTTCAACCTTAGCTCTATCAACTTCAATACCTCTTTCAGAAATTTTATGTCCAAGAACAATTCCTTCATTAACCATAAATTGGCATTTCTCCCAATAAAGAACAAGATTAGTTCCTCACATATCTGCAAAACTTTATCAAGATTGTGCAAGCAATTATGAAAAGAAGTTCCATAGACGGAGAAATCATCCATGAATACTTCCACAATTTCTTCACAAAAGCCATGAAAAATAGCAGACATGCATCTTTGAAATGTAGCAGGAGCATCACACAAACCAAAAGGCATGCATATATAAGCATAAGTTCCATAAGGACAAGTAAAAGTTGTTTTCTCCTGATCTTGCTTTCTAACAGCAATTTGAGAAACCCAAGAATAACCATCAAGATAGCAAAATTGAGTTTTCTTAGACAACCTTTCTAGAATTTGATCAATAAAAGGTAAAGGATAATGATCTTTCTTAGTAACCTCGTTAACTTTCCTAAATTTAATGCATATTCTATAACCAACTACTACTCTTTGAGGAATAAGCTCATCATTTTCATTGGGCACAATAGTCATTCCTCCTTTCTTAGGGACACAATGCACATGACTCTCCCATCTACTATCAGCAATTGGATAAATAATACCAGCATCAAGAAGTTTTAATACCTCATTTCTTACCACTTCCTTCATCTTAGGAATTAAACGGCGTTGATGTTCAACAACTGGCTTTGCATTAGGTTTAATATTAATAGCATGCTAACATATAGCAGGGGAAATCCCTTTCAGACCATCAAGAGTATATCCAATAGCTCCATGGTGTTTCTTCAATATATCCAATAATCTTTCCTCTTTTTCACCTGAAAGTTTAGAACTTATAATATAAGGATATGTTCTCTAATCATCAGTGTAAAGGAAATGGAACGGGGTCCATAGTTCACTAGTAATGTCTCTCCAGAACAGATAAATAGCATGTTAGGTAAACAAATTACAGATGGGAAATTGACAGATATAAAGGATGCACTGTAGTGCATAAGCATGACCTGATGATTACTATGTGATTCATGCTGCATTACAACAGGATACATAGACTGTTATCCAACTGCGTATATGACTAATAATCCACCCTCAGAATGTCGTCCAAGCAAACCTTGGGTATTAAGTTACAAGCAACGTCCAAGATATAAAGGTTGCACCGTAGTGCATATGCATTGTAAGGACCCCAGACCGGCAGTCTGAAACGCTCCGTATGCATACATTCACGATCCTAGAAAGATCAGTCGTGAACAACATACACAGTTGGCACACAGAAATACATCATCCATTACACGAATACATAAAGGTATTACAAAAAGATCACATGATCAAGTTTAACGCAACTGCCACATGGGGCAGGCAACTTATCAAACACAGCGGAAGACAAATAAAACACAACGTAGTTGAGCCCAAGTCACGCCTTAACCTACAGGCTGCTGACCCGGAGACGATCCTAGTTCGCAAAGCCGTCAACTCCGTACTTCTCTTCATAGATATCCTTCGGAGGCTCCTTCTCAAAGTCTGGCAAGTAGATACCAGGGGCGAAACCATAATGAGTACATTTGAATGTACTCAGCAAGACATCCATCATGTCACTTACTAAACATGCAAATATGCTTATATGGTGGAATAGGTAGGCTATAAATATGGTTCACTACCAATGGTGTTCATATATGATGACACCATAGTTGCAGTCAGGTTAATCTGTATCTTCGTTGAAGAAGATACTTCAGAAGAAAATAAAATAATATAGTTTTATTTCTCTTGCCGATATCTCATGTACAAGAGGTTTTGTAAAGTTTTGTTAAAGAATATTTTCTCTTTGCAAAACTTCTTGGAATCAGCTTCCAGAATTCTTGCTTAGAGTAGAAAAGGTTTTGTTTGCAAAACATTTTGTTTTGTATAACATCATCTGGCTTTTCATCATTGACGATACCTCCACGGTATAAGTTTACATTCCTTTCCGAACTTCCCAAGTTCAAACACTTCCTGTCCAAAACTCCTTTTCAAAAACTTCCTTTTTGAAAAACATTGACACAATGCTAGCTACATGGCCATTCAACTGTCCATATCCGAGGACGCGGCTTCTTCAAAAAAGTTGTACTCTGCAGAGGTGTACACATCCACCAGATCCAGTACACCTCCCGTGAAACAACCACGGACTGTAACAACAGTATGTAAACATCAGGTATCTGATCATAACCATCCACTATGTTCAAGCTAGTATATGCCTATCTCTCGATTGAGGTTGTTCTCCCCGGCATCAAGTCCCACCCTGCCTAGCCAGGAGCCTCACTGAATGCATCCGGAGGGAAAATTAATCCCACACTTTATATGCCTCAACATTGGGAGTTTTGACGACATTCGGTTCGAGGGTACGACGCCCCTTATAGCAAGTGAGATGGCACACACTAATAAGAACA
This sequence comes from Alopecurus myosuroides, assembly GCA_028641055.1. Taxonomy (NCBI): domain Eukaryota; kingdom Viridiplantae; phylum Streptophyta; class Magnoliopsida; order Poales; family Poaceae; genus Alopecurus; species Alopecurus myosuroides. Next base: position 77,087,785 of record CM054063.1, read on the forward strand.
AACTTCAAGTTAAGCCCCGTGCCCATGTTGGGGTAGGGTGGCAGTACGGTAAAGGTTGTCCGGCGAAGACTAGGTTATGTGTCATTTTTGAAAACACCACTTTCTCAAAAATGACCACTTCCACATTCCTCCGGAGAACAAGGATCCGCCTTTTCTCCGGGTTTTTCCGTAAAGCCTTTGTTTTGTAGAATCACAATTTTAGGGTGTCCACTTAGGGACTAGTATATTTGATGGTAATAAATACCATATGGTGGCTTATGGGCTTGGTATTACCAAGTTTAACTACTGGCATGATAGTAACCTATATACTAGTATAGTAGTAATAGCCACATCAAAAATAGTTTTGATAATCAAGTTTTGGTAAAACTTCAGAGGTAAAACATGCATGATATATAATGGTAAGTATTGTATCAGCAAGCAATCAGGATGCTTGCCTGGTATCTCTTTGTGTCCCTGGTTTTTGGAGTGACTGGAACTTGAACCACAGCTTCCCGACACTTCCTTCCTCTTCGTTTTCTAACGTTGTAAAAATAATAAAGGACACACATTCAGAACCAATCAAGGCAAGCAACCATATGTAACAATACATACAGCAAGGAAATCCAATAATAACCAATCACACAATTATTAATTGAGACAAACAATCAAACAAAACTACTTGGCAAAAATGCCATTTACTAAGACAGCTTAGGGTTGGAGGAACATGTCTCACAACCTCAATATCATGGATTCAGTGGGTGTGCCACTCTCATACCAAGATATTAATAAACCCAAAATACACTTAGGTTCACAAGGGTGAGCCTACTAAAAGTATATAAAACATGCACAAAAATAAGCATGGCAATGGGTCTGTCAACCACACCACAAAAAGAATAAGGTAGCTACTCTGCTAAGCCTAAATTCACAACAAGAATAATTAATACACATGATTTGCAAAAGTTTCTTTTACAAATCAGTGAGCCTACTCAAGTGTAACAAGAAAATAGACTCATCACCAAACACACAATTTCTCATAGTGAGAACAATAGAAACAATGACTAAAAAGGAGGAATCCTTATAGACATGTTTCTACTAAAAATTTGCTATGCAAGCAGGTATAATAAGTAAAGTACTAAAATGCAAACAAGGAACCATGTTATCATAATGGGAATGAAAACATGTCCTCATGCAAGGATACACACATATTTACCAAACACTAGTTGGCAGGAAAAATAATTCAACACAAAAACTGCTAAGGAAACTAGTATTACTTAAACATGAAGAATCAATGGATGAACTTCAATCAAGTAATTGAAATGCAACCAGAGGGTCCATGTCATAAAAAAAGTAGTGAAAAACATCTATTCTTGCTATAACAAAAACATTCCATTTAACAAAACAATGCATCAATTTGCAGGGCAACTCCTACATACTAGTAGTAATAAAAAGGGCATTACTAGAGGAATCAAATAACACTCCAAGAATGTATTTTTCCTAGCAAGCCACACATGATTACAACCTCTTACAAACAGAAGCATACCCATTTTTGTTTAGCACAAAAATTCCCAAAGCAAAAATACTAGGCACTCATTAGTTATGAAACTATATAAAAGAAACACATCTAGTGTGGGGGAAATAATGTTTCCACCAAAAATGCAATGAAATCAGTGGGTGTTCCACTATCATATCAAAGCATTAAGAGGTCACAATGCCTCTGGTCCATTTGCAAAAAATTAACAAAAAACTAAACTAGCATCTAGTGCATTAACAATACTAGCAGAAAATAATAGGGTGCTTAAATAAGCAAGGCAATGCTACTCATGTTATTGTTTTCACACAAGTGAAAACTTTAGGGGTCAAGTACTCATAATAACATCATCAAAATGCTACTGGTCCTATGAACACAATACAAAAATATGTGGCTACACAACCACAAAAACTTATGTCAAAAATTCCACACATGAGGGAAATTTTCCATAACAATTTCATAGCCATCACAAAGCTATTCATGCTTTTCTACCAACTCAAATGCACTATAGCAGAGGTGATAACAACACAAAATAAGTACCAACATGGTACTGGATTCAATAAAAAATCCAAGTGCTTTGCACCTAAATTTATCACTCAAAAAAATGATATGCAAATATTAACTAGAGAATAATCATATGTTAATAACAAAATCCTATTTCTTCTCAACTAAAGTCCACACATTCTAACATGCTAAAATAGCTAAGTAACACTTGGAAAACAAGTTCACACAACTTTTACATGCTAGAAAGCAATATTGCAACACAAAAATAACTCATACAAATTAATTACCTAAAAATGCCAAAATGGCAGAAATAGGTGAAACAAAGATCTGTCCACCAAATATTCTATGAGGCTCTAAAAATTAAACCATTCTAGGTTTGGATATTCCTAAACATATACAAGACCATCCAATTTGGTTTGCATCAAAATTCATCTTTAATTAATTTATAAAAATCACCAAAGTGCTCTCTGGTGTTTTACCAAATTGCATGCCATTTCAAAAATACTAGGAATTTGGAAACTAGGTTAAATGCTACTGTTAGGAAATTTCAAGGGCTTTCCAATGAAATTTTCCTCACTTCATTCTGAGTTGTGGATTTAAAATGGTGCTCATTTTGGTGTTTCTGGTACCTGTTGCCAAATCATTTTTCATTTCAAAAATATCCTTCCAAATGTAGATCTACAAGTTGGAGGTGGTTTAGATTTAGTTGCTTTACATCTGTGAATTTTGGTTTGGTCAAATTCATTGTTTTGGTTGCCTTTTAAGCCCAAAAGTAAACCTACAAGTTTCTGTAAAAATAAAATAGGAAAAACAAGGTTGTTGGGCCTGATCCAAATCTGGGCCGGCCAGATCTACGCTTACCGCGGCGGATCTAGCCACAAGTCGCTGACTTGTGGGCCAGGCGCCACGGGGTAGCCACGCGAGCAGAGACTCGGCCCCACGGGCCAGTTTGACCAGCAAGCGCGCGGTCAAGGGGCGGATGACACGAGCGTGACGCCATGGTGACCTCACTCGCCGGCGGGGCGTCTCCAGCGAGCTCGAAAATCCACGTTTTAGTCCACCGTTTCTCGAATCGAAAACTTCTATGAGTTTCTCTCGTTGCGGGGAACCTAACGCTCACAACCTCGCTTCCCGGGAGCTACCGTAGGGCGGCGGCGGCCGGACAGCCACCACGGCGCGGCCACGCTCCAGAAAGAGAGGGAGGGGGAAAAATGGTCCGGGAGGACCGCGTTCTCACCATGGACTCGATGGAAGGCTCGAGGAGGTCAGAGAAGGGGCGATGCCACGGCGATTCGCCGCCGGAGTTCGTCGGGGGCCGAAGAGGAACTTGATGGCGCGGGCACCTCGCGTCCTTTCGCCCTGATTCCTCTGGCACACGTGCTCAACACGTCGAGGCGGAGCTAATAGGCCACACGGCAGCCGGCGGCGAGCTCGGAATCGGCCGATTGCCGGCGAGCCTCATTTCGGGCTAGGGTTTGGTAGCATAAAAAATTAGAGAGAGAGAGAGGATGAACTCAAGGAGGTGAGAGAGGGAGCAGGTAGTAGCACATGGGGGGCTTTAAAACACCTAGATGTCTTCTATTCGAAGCAATGGAGCATGGGCTTCCATGCCTCAACTTGCAGCTACAGGAAGAAGAAGAAGAAGAGGAGTGACTCAGCTCACAACTAGGTCCCTGACTATTTTCATATAGGTCCTTTTCCTCTCTGAAAATTGATGTTTTCACTAAGCAAACAAAGTTTAAATTTAAATTCCTTTTGCCCAAAATTCTTATTAGTTAAGATACACAACATATATGAAAATTGGATCAATTTGAGAAACTTTATAATTCAAAGTTGTTCAAATTTGAATTCTTACATAAATGGACATTGAATTTATTAACCTACTTAGGAGCTTCCAAAAATGATAAATTTTGGCACACATTCCTATTTTGATGTGTTCCTTATGTGGTAGAAAATTCAAGTCATTTTGAGTTACTTCATAGAACTAACTTGTTCAAATTTCAAAAAGGTGCTGTCAAGAAAACAGGGGTTTTGGCAACTTAAATTATTCAAAAACTTGTGCCCTTTTGGTTTTCATCCTTATTTATGCTATAGAGCATGTGTTATTTATTTCATGGCATTTGGAAAAAGTTTGTAGAACAAACTTGTTCAAAATTCCAAATGTTGCTGTGGAGAAAAACCATGTTTTCAGGACTTTAATGGATTCAAATTTTGGTCTCCTCTTGTGTGTGTTCCTTATTTGATATAAGGAAACAATGGTATGAATTTCAAATCATTTTAAGAAAGTTTCCAATAGTAACTTGTTTGAGTTTTCTGTTTCTAGAAATATTGGAATTTCTATTTAATAAAGCACTTGGCTTTTCTTTAAAAATGCTTTGCCAAAATATTTATGTGACTAGAGATAGCAAGTCAATGCTCTCCAATACCTTTGTTTTTAATCTTGCAAGGTTGGAAAAACATTTGATAATATTTTGGTGAAGCATTTAAGAATGCCTCTTTTTCTGATAATCTTTTAGGGAAATTTTATTAAGTGTTTCCTCTTTCTTAATTTAGGTCTTGGAATAATATTCAACAAGTATGAGATTCATAAGATGTTTTTGGAAAACTCTTTGATCAATATTTACTTTAGAAAATATTGCCAAGGTCATTGGAACAATATGTTGAATATTTTTATCCCTGGAACAATATGTTGAATATTTTTAGTTCACTGCTTTGCTATCCTTTTAAGTTTGCAAGTTTATATAATTAGTTTGTTTAGTTGCACTTAAACAACCACAAACAAACACAACCAAGGTTTATTATTAAAGCAATTAGCAAAACAACTGTGTTAACAGGTATTCCAAAATTGGGATGTGACATGCATGACATGATCATTACTATGTGATTCATGACGCATTACAACAAGATACATAGACCGTTATCCAACTGCCTATATGACTAATAATCCACCCTCAAAATTTCGTCCAAGCAAACCTTGGGTATTAAGTTACAAGCAACAGATAATCGCATTCAGCAAAGTGCATAATGTAAACGTCGTTTTTTCTCCCTAATGGCAACAACACATCCCCAACCCGTTTACGTTTCTGTCACTCGAGCGTGAGTGAAAGGGAGGCATGAACCCACTATCGAGCATAAATACTCCCTCTTGGAGTTACAAGCATCTACTAGCAACGGAGAGAATGCAAGATCATAAATAACATACACATGAAAATAACATGATAGATTGATAATCGTTGGACATAACATTCAATATTCATCGGATCCCACCATACACAACATGTAGCATTACAATAAGATGATCTTGATCATGTTAGGAAGCTCACAAGATCTAAACATGAGGCATAAAGAGGAGAGAACAACCATCTAGCTACTTCTATGAACCCGTAGTCCAAGGATGAACTACTCACGCATCATTCCGGAGGCGAGCATGGTGGTGTAGAGCCCTCCGGTGATGATTCCCCCTGCCGGGGAGAGCTCTAGAACCCTCCCGAACTAGGGTTGACGATGACGGCGGCTCCGGATGTTTTTGGTGGAAAAGGCTCATGTATTTAGGGTTAACCTCCCGAGAGGTATAAATAGGCGGAAGGGCAACGTTGGTGGGCGGCCAGGGGGCCCACACCACCCCTGGGAGCAACCAGAGGGGGGGCGACGCCCTATGGTGTGGGGCCCCTATGCCCCCCTCCAGGTCCCCTCCAGACTCCGTGTACGCGACAGATTTCTAAGGCTTCCGGGCTTCGAATCGTCTAATTCCGCGAATATTTCCAGAACAAGTTTTCTGAAATAAAAAACAGCAGAAAACAGGAATTGGCTCTGTGGCATCTTGTCAATAGGTTAGTACCAGAAAATCGATAAAAAGCGCATAAAGTGTAAAGGAAACATGTAAAATATAGTATAAAAACAACATGGAACATCAGAAATTATGGATACGTTTATGACATATTAACATCCCCAAGCTTAATTCCTACTCGTCCTCGAGTAGGTAAACGATAAAAACAAATAATTTTGTAGGTGACATGCTACCAACATTAGCTTGATCATCATAAAGTAAAAGCATATGTATGCTAAAATCATAGTGCTTTAAACACATGCACGACAGATATAATTTTAACAATGAAACTTAGCAATCACTTTGCATCACGAAAAGTAACACAAGTAAAAGATCATAAATAATAATGCACATGAAAGTTATACGTTTGTTTTGACTATGAAGAAAACATATCAAAGTGATATTTCACTTTTCCTTAAGAGAGGGGCACAACATAAATTCCAGGACACCTTCAAAGTTCAAGTGGATCACTGGAACAAATAATTTGAGAGGAACTAAGAACAGATCATGAATCAATCAATAATAATCTTTGGGACCAATGGACATTAAACTCAGAATGGAAACTACGCTCTCTCAACTGTGCATAAAGTTAGAAGATGGAGACTCAACATAAAAGTAAAAGAAAGGCCCTTCGCGGAGGGAATCATGGATTAATTCATGTGCTAGAGCCTTTTATTTTATTAAATAGAGGTATTGAAAATATTTTTTAGAGATGTGTATGCTTATGTCAACGAATGATAAATGGAAAATACAGTACATCACAAGCCAACTAGACTTCACAAGAGAGGATCCCATTGAAGGACGCAACTGGGGTCAGAAGGTCATCCCTCTTTCTCCATTGTTTACACAATTATGTTTTGACTGATAAATCAGGGGCAAAAATAGTGAAGAGAATTTTATAGTAACCAATTATAGGGATGGGAACCCCGTTTCCAGCTCTTCTATCATTTAGATAAGCAGATGAAGCCACTAGTCCAGGTGTGTAAAGTCTGATCAACAAGCGAGATAAAGATTCTCTATTTACGTCCCCATGAGCTAAAACATGGCACAAAACAAGAATAATTTTGAAAATTTTTAAAGGTAGCACATGAGAAATTTACTTGGAGTGGCGGTTAAATACCACATGTAGGTAGATATTGTGGACACATTTGGCAAACTTTGGTTTTTGGGAGTTGGATGCACGAGTAGAGCTCATACTCAGTATAGGTGGAGGCTAGCAAAAGACTTGGAGCGATAAATCAAGAGAACAATAATGTCCATAAGCATGCATAGCGACAAAAACATTATTGATCAAAGCATAAAGGGTATTACAAATGAAAACCTAAATTATCATAGAGGCTATAAGTCATAAGCATGGTGTAAGCATGCGCCAAGTCAACCAAATAAATTATTCGAATGAGAACACCAAAAATTCATGCTTCAATATGATAAAAAACAACTCATGATTCTTTCAATGACACATTAAGCAATCTCACGTATTTGAGACAAGTCATGCTACAATAACAACCAATAAGCCTAGAATTAAAATAACATCTTGCATGACATGAAGAATTCTAGCCACAGTCTATACAAGCTTCTATTTGCACCGTTATGAGCATGAAAATTGTACTACTGCTTTCCAACACCAATCATTTTATAGAAATGAAACAAGATAAAACTAACATAACTCGACTAGAACTAACAACTCTGAATAAGAGATGCACGAAAAACAAAAGCTAAAAGGATTTTCCGCAGCTAGAACAAAAACTAAGAATACGAGAATGGAAGAAAACGAGTATTCATGTCGTGGGGTGGAGAAGACAGATGCCATGGGATGGCTAAAGTTGGGGCCGATGGACGCTGGGGGTATCCGGGGAGGGATCGCACGGCGAGTAGCCGCTCTCAAGAAACACTGCAAATAACACAATCTACCCAGGTTCGGGGCCATCGTGTGGAGGTAACACCCCTACTCCTTCCTATCTCTCTGTATGTATGATCTCCGAGTAGCCACAGTACAAGTTTGCCTCTCAGTCGAGTACCCACTCGACAGTTCTCTCTAGCTCTTGTGATGTCTCTAGCAATAAATGCGAAGTGAGGCAACCTCCCTCGTGCAGGAGGGGGCAGGGCACCTTATATACTGGTGCCCAGCCGAATAAACAACGAATAGAAAGTACAGTGATGTGACTTAACTCTGTCAGCCTCACAGCGTAGGGCCCCATCATGTCCTATCCCCCCTGTCAGTGACAAGACAAGACAGGTGCCCACCCCGCTGTCACCCCGCTGCGTCACGGATGATCACAAACCTAGTAAGTTGAACCGCACGCCGGTACGGACGCAAGTTACGCGGGATCCTTTGTCAGAACGGCTCCATTGACTTCTGGTCCGAGTAGGATTGATGTCCGTCTACTCGGACCACACCTTCTTTACTTGGACGAATATAACTTCCTTAATATCTTCTTCTGGTCTTCAGTGAATATGTCTGGATAGAACCTACCGGGTAGCAAGTACCCGGGTAGCCGTCTACCCGGTCAGCAGCACCTTGACCTTCACTTTAGCACTTGCCTTACCCCTACTCGGGGGTAACCCCCCGACATTAGTCCCCGAAGCTGGTAGAGTCAAGTGAACTTGTTCGTTGGGCCCTGCCAGCTTAAAACAAATCTTGTCTTCATGAAGGGAAAGAGGCCGAGTAGCACCTCCACTCGGACCTGTATCTCTTACTTGAATCTCTTCAGCTCCGAGTAGAGCCCTTTCTCTACTGTGCTGCCGAGTAAAATGATTTAGCGAAATCCTGCAGACGATCTCGCTAGATCAGATCAAATCCATCTCTCCGTGTCACTGTGGGGCACGTGGCATGCAGCAGAGACCGCGACGCCTCGGTGCAACCGCAGGCCACGCGCCAGCCTCTGCGCGTAGGGCCCATGGCCCGTTAGGTCACGTCTAACTATACTCGATAGCCCACGATCTGGACGTGGGATTAACTGCGCCGGTTACGCGCGCGTTTCGCGCTGTGTGCGTTTCCAACGGTCGGTTAACCCACGCCGCACGATCAATGCCACGATTAATCCACCGGTAACGGCAGTTCGCGGGGGAGAGATAAATACCCCCGCGCCGCACACTTCTCCTTTTTCCTTCTTCTCCAATCTCACGCCTCCCTCGCCTCTTCCGCCGCCGTCGAGCACTCAGCCACCGCGAGCACTCGCTGCGAGAGAGAGAGAGAGAGAGAAGCGCCTCCACACAACTCTGTCGATTTCTTCCTCTCCCACAAGCACTTCCGCATCCATGGCGCCAGGAGACGGCGCGGTTCCCGCCCGAGCCGGCTGGAAGGGCTCGGACGTGACCGCGGAAGACTGCTAGTGGCTAGTCAACACGCGCTGCATCCCTCCCGGCGTCGTCTGCCGTCCTCCTAGCAAGGAACTCATCCCGGAACCAGAGGAGGGTGAGTACGTAGTCTTCTTATCCCATTTCAAACGTGCGTCGGCCTTCCTATTTCCCAATTCTTCTCTGATTTTCTCCGCCATTTTGGCGTCCAACCACACCATCTCCCACCAAACGCAATCGTGATGCTCTCCACACACGCCACCGTGTGTGAGGCCTTTCTGGGTGTATACCCAACCATCCACACCTGGGCAAGATATTTCTTCCTCCGTAGACAGAAGGTTCCAAATCCCGGCAACACTTCCTCCGCTCGCGTGATGACCCAGACGGGTAGCGCTATGATGCTTCAGCGCCGCACCGGGCACCACCCGAGAGTTCTCGGGCTAGAGTCCGTGCGCAAATGGAAACACGGGTTCCTCTACGTCAAGAACGTACCCGCCGAGAAGGGGAAGCCCGTAGAATATCGGATAGGGCTCCGCCCGTTCGCCAACACGCTTCCCACCGGGCAGAATTGGGGCTACGACCCGAAGAAGGCCGTGCCAGATGTCGTCCAGGTCGATAAGCGCCTGACTGAGTTGCTGAAGGCCGGAATGATCAAAGATGACCCCATCGCCTGCTGGATCTCGCGCCGAGTACTCCCGCTCCAGCACCGAGTGCACAAGATGTGCTACATGGGAGGTGCACGGGACCGTACCCGGACGACGACCTTCGAGCTCAGCAAGGCGGATGTGGCCATCTGGGCCAGGTCCATCATGCAGACCTCGCTCACCGAGAATTTGGCGTACGGCTTCGTGCCGTATAGCCGCACCAAGCCCATCAGCGTTCTATGCTTTGTGTTTGCACTTTGATACTGAATAGGTAGTTTCTCAGCTTCATATGCTTTGTACTTGCAAGTTGTACCGACTAGGTCCTCATACTTAATCTCTTTGGCTCCATATTCTTTGTGTTTGCATGCCGTGCCGGGTAGAATTACTTAGCCTAATATGCTTTGTGTTTGCATGCTAATCCGAGTAGAATCACTTAGCTTAGTATGCTTTGTGTTTGCATGCTATCCCGAGTAGAATTCCTTAGCTTAATATGCTTTGTGTTTGCATGCTATTCCGAGTAGAATTCCTTAGCTTAATATGCTTTGTGTTTGCATGCTATTCCGAGTAAAAACACTTAGCTGGGAATTCAACTCACTGTGCTTTCTGCTTGCACCAATAGCACATCCAGCGCTAGCGAGAAGAGGATAACGAAATCTTCACTGCCAACTGGACCAAGGACCGAGACGAAGATGACAAGACTGCCTACGACACCCAGGATACCTTGTGTATCCCCAACGCCGTTCAACCTGGTAAGTCTCGAGCAGGTGGTCCCTCTATTCGGGATTGGTCCGAAGATGAAGAAGGTGATTGAGTTCACCTCTCTGCTCACTAGTAGCTAACTTTTGATTCCCGAATTCCTTTCTCCCTCTACTCTAAAGAGGAGCCTGAGTTGGACGACGAGGAGGAACCCCTGGAGGTTGACTCTCTATCCATGGCCGCTTCCAATACTCGGAAGAGGGTGGGCAGTGTGCCCAGGAACCTCCCTCCAAGAGAGACAAGAAGAAGGGCGCTACCAAGACCGTCGCTTCCCGCAAGAGGACAGCCCCTACCAGCAAAGGGTAAGTATTTCTCCGAGTAAAACCTTGATTTGTTGCCGCTTCCCTTTGTGCTTTTCCCCTCTTCCTCTTTCTGCTTCCTTTCTGAACTTGTTTCTTTTTCCAGCGCCCCTCTTGACGCGGATGCTGCTGCGGCCGCTCCTCGCCCCAAGAGGAAAACAGTCGTGCCCCGAGAGCAACTCGTAGAGCTCTCAAACGAAGACGAAGACCAAGGCCAGCAGGATAGGACGCGTGCGTCCTCCCCTGCTGATGAAGAAGAAGATCTCGGCGCTGAGAACGCTGGCGCAGGGAATGACACCGATCCCCTCTCCGAGCAGCAGCAACCTGACGCGCAGCAAGCTACCCAGGACGCTGCCCATGACGAGATACCGCCATCTCCCCCAGCTGCATCAGCTGGGGAAAGCACTGAAGACGCTGCCGAGCAGCAAGGCGATGCCGCCTTGGAGCGGCCAGACGCCACCCCTGAGCAGCGGCAAGACACCAACACTGTTGAGCAAGATAACCCCGCGGCCGGGCCGCGGGTAGAAGACACTGTTGACACAACGCCCGATCCCGCTACAGAGCAACGGGTAGAAAATGACGTGGTGGAGCCAACCCGCCAGGACCAAGTGCAGCCAGACGCTACACCGGGTAGCCGGCCTCCTGTGCGCCAACCCCGCATGTGACTCCACCCAGCGCACATGTTCCTCCACCAACTCAATCAGCACCAACACCTCCTCAGCCAACTCTCCAAGTGCCACCAACTGGTTCTCGGTCAGACCCTACTCCAAGCACCAGGAAGATCATCAAGTCTGGAACCGAGCCCACCCGGCATCAGCCAAAGCGTGGAGCTTCACAGGCTGGGCAGCAGATGCCGCCCCCCAAGCCACGGGGCGGGCAATACGGGAAGCAGGTGAAGAATACTCAACTGACGCTTGTCGCGCCCACCTCCAGCACCAACCTGGCTACCTCTGGGGTCACTGGCCTCGTCGAGAAGCAGAGTGCTGGCGCCAGCGGCAGCGCGCCACACACCTACCCCGAATACATGATGACCCTGTCGCAGCGCCACCAAATCTCACTATCCAAGGAGAGAAGCGACTAGCCGCACTAAAAGAGGGCCAAGCCGTGGGATGCTCCAAGTCCAAGGGGAAAAAGGCAACTCCCGAGCTCTTTTCTCGTGGCGAAGAAGATGAAGAGATTGAAGAAGAAGGCCTTACTGCCATCTTGGACCGAGTAGGCTATGTTGATAAAGCTTGGAACAACAAGGCGCACGGTAACCCCACCTGGAATGGTACCGAGTTGGGACAACTTGATCAAGGCTGATGTTGCCTCTGTCGCCATGACGGTTGCCAGCCCTACCTGCACCTTGGCCGGAAAGCTATTCGTCATCCGCAAGAACATCGAGCACATCGAGGAGAGCTACGTGGTAAGTATTTCTTCTCCTTCTTGCATTTTCTGAGTTGCTGGTTTCTTCTTTCTCTTCTCTTCTCTTTTTCTCTTAGTCATTCCCCCAGTCCCCGAGATTCGGGCCGAGTAGGTGAAGACTCAACCTAGTTGACATCTACTCGGGCCAAATCTTCCAAAAAACTTATACTTTTTCCCTTCTTCTATGCAGGATAGCGTCCAGAAGAGGACCAGAGTTTTCCGTCGGCTACTCTGGAACCACCGCATCGCCAAAGACCGTATCCAAGCTCTGGAAGCCTACAAGAAGGATAGCGAGGCGATGGAGCAGATGGCCCTGGACCGCACCCTCCAGATTTCTGAGGTCGAAGGTAAGCTTTTAGCATTTCGGTTTGTGCGTTTTGTGTTTACGCCCGTGTTTGCTTTTTGCTCCATTGCTGTTTTCTCTGCAAGCAAGCTCAAGGACTTGGTGGAAAGGCACCGAGACTGCGAAGTCTTTGCTTCCTCTGCCCAAAGCAAGATCTCTACTATGGAAGGTGAGCCTCCTTCCTCCTTCTCTGCACTTGTGTGTTTTCTCATCTGGTTACTCTGCTGACAATACCGTTCTCCTCGCAGAAGAATATAAGAACTTCCAGGAGCAACACCTGAACTGCCTCACGCCTGCTGAGGTGCAGCAGCAGTTGCAAACCCGAGAAGCAGAGATCGAGCAAGAGCGCACCGCCGAGAGGGCAGAGTTTGAAAAGCTCCAGATTGACTTGAAGGATGCCCTCCAGACTGCCATCAACCAAGTCAACGAGAAGCAGGAGTTTGAGAAGACCTCCAAGGCCGAGAAGCGGGCGCTAGAGATGGAGATCCAGATGCTGAAGGAGCACAACTCGGCTCTTGTTGCCCAGATCTTGGAGTCAAGCCGCATCCATGACAAGCACATCTCAGACGAGACCGACTGGAAGATCAAGCTGGGAGCCCTGCTGGTGGACCTAGAATGTGACTTTCCTTTACCCTGCACTTGTCTTGGTTTTCTCTTCTCTGCCTTCTTCTACCCGGTTTTACCTCTTCTCGGTCTCCGTTTCTGATTCACACTAGTTCCTTATTTAGACATCTTCCCGGAACTCCGCTCTGCTGGTGTGCCAGCTCTGGACAAAGCAAGACAACTCAGAGCCGCAGCTGGTCTGGATATTGACAACACTTCTACCATTAATGACCATCTCCTCAACATCAAGGAGCAGATCCGCTCCCTCAAGGGCCTGGGCACCTCCGTCGTGTCCACTGGATTCAAACTCTATAGGCTCTTCTGGCCGGAAAAGGAAGTGCCAAAAACCTTCAGCGAAATCGCCGAGCACCTGGAGGGAGTCAAGGCTGAGCTCAAGAAGTTGCGTGCCTCTGCAGCTCAGGCAGGAGCTGACAAGTTGTTGCACTTCATCATCAGCTGGTACGAGTATCTGGATCTCGACAGGATCCGCACGATCCGTGAAGACTCCAAGTGGACCAAGGAACCCGATTGCATCGCTCGCCGGAAGGAGGTGGCCTATGATATCACCTCCTACGCCGACACAGGCGTCTACATCGATGGCCTCACCGAGCCGGACACGTACGTTGGAGAGGACGATGACGAGGACGATGATGATGAAGACAACGACGACGTCGAAGAAAGTGTCATAAAGGGAGCATCCGAGAAGGGGAAGGCCAAGGTGATTGAGGGGACCGAGCAGCTGGGCAACACGGAAGAATCCGAGTTGGCCACCACCAGCGAGGCTGAGCAGTTGCAGCCCACCGCTCAGGAGACCACCATCACCACCGAGATGGTGATCGAGCAGCCAGCTCCCGAGCTGGGCGCGACTGGTGCTGCGCCAACAGGTGTCTACCCGATGCCCAGCACCCAGTCCACTCCTTCCACCTCTGCAACGGATCCCATCTCTGTGGCCACAGCAACCTCCGAGCCAACTGCCTCCGCCAACACCGACGCGGACAACACCGCTGCTACTCTCGAGTAATTCCTGCAAGTCTTATCTCAAACATTTATCAGATCCCCAGGATGCCGGGTGCATATGTAACCGAAACAATTATGTCCTTGTTGCTACTCAGTTTTTATTTCAGTTGATGTTTTAGCAACTCTGGCTCGATGCCGGGTTGCGTTTCTATGCAAGTCCCTGAGTTGCATTTTTTATCCACTCTCTCTTCGTCTCAGCTCTTACCTGCCACTTGTGGCTTTTTTGGTAGTCGAGTCACAAGATTTCAAAGTTGGAGTTTCAAATACTTAGCCACTTAGAAAAAAGCATGGTAACGCTGCCCACCACTTAGCCGAAAAGAAAAAACAGTAAAGAACACTCTACTCGGTTGCCACACGTTTCCTTTCCTTAGTAATTTTTCGTGTGTTCATTGACCCTTTGGCTTGTTCTCTGGCTTGCCATGAAGCCGGGTTGCGGACAGCAGCAGAGTCGCAGAGTTGGCCCGTGGGTTTAAACACACAACTACATATGCTTTTGAAATTCTAAGTGGTTCAACCGAATAGACAAAGTAAAATAGAGTAGAAACGCATGGAGCAAATTGGACAAGGGCAGCCCCCGAGTTTGAATTCGGAGTGCCGACTAGAATTTAACTCGGGCGAGAAAGTACATACACAGTTTGCTCATGAATGAAAACGTCGGAGTAGAGCTACATTCCAGGGGCGCTTAGATTCCTCACCGGCTTTATCCGGCCTGTTCTTCTGGGGTGCCTGTACGTCAACTAGATAGTAGGCATCATTTTGCAGAGCCTTGCTCACAATGAAAGGCCCTTCCCACGGAGGGGAAAGCTTGTGCATCCCGGCCGTGCGTTGCACGAGCCTAAGGACCATGTCTCCTTCTCGGAAAACCCTTGGGTTTACTTTTCGGCTGTGATAACGCCTCAAGTTTTGCTGATAAACAGCTGAACGTGACAGAGTTAACTCTCTTGCTTCTTTTTGCAGGTCAATGTCATTCTCTCGAGCTTCTCTAGCCTCTGCCTCAGTGTAGAGGGTTACTCGGGGCGAGTCATGCTCTAGGTCAGTGGGCAACACGGCCTCAGCTCCATATACCAGGAAGAATGGTGTGTATCCGGTTGATTAGTTAGGGGTAGTCCTTAGACTCCACAACACCACCGGCAACTCGTCCAGCCAACAACCAGGGGTTCGCTGTAGTGGCTCAATCAGCCTTGGCTTTATTCCTGATAGCACCATGTCATTTTCTCTCTCAACTTGCCCATTGGAGGCCGGATCCGCAACAGATGCAACATCTAGCCGGATCCTCTTCTCTCTGCAAAATCTTGCGAAAGCACCCTCAGCAAAGTTTGTGCCTGTCGCACCCGGACTTCTAGAGGATACTCACCGTACGAACTGAACAGTATTTTGGTTGGATTACGGGGCTTAACGGCTCCCGCGTCCCCTTACGGGTAGGCCAGCACTTATGTGCGACAACCAACCGTTACTGTTCATCGTCGATGTAAACTATCCTGTAGAAATCAGGATACTACCATTGACGTACTTCATACCATACACACATGGTACGTCAACGGTTTTGAACAAAAGGATAACACAACATGCCTCTAAGACACAAAAGATTGAAATCAGGTTGCAAATGGCCTTCACTAAGGCAGAAATAGCAAATACAATCATCCAGAGGACACATGTCCCAACATAACATTCATTACATCAGCGGAAGCAATCAAAGGTGTCTGGGTACAGACAAATCCAACAGGCTTAAGAAGCCGGAGAAAACAAAGAAGACGAAGCCCATCCACGTAGGTCCTGGATCCAGCCCTAGTCCAGCTATCTACTCGTCTGCAGTCTCGTCAAACTCCACGAAGTAGCCATCCTGGTGGTCATCGTAGCCGTAGTCATAGTCTGCGTAAACCCCAGCCCCAAAGGGGTCAGTACAACAACGTACTGGCGAGCAAGACTCACAGTTCACCAAAGTGTAGCCCGTCAACACCAAGTACAGATGCCTTGGGATCAACGGAAGAAAAGGGGTATGAAAGATGCTGCAACTGGCTGCACTAACCATCTACAGAACATACTACAACTTCCGGTGTAACAGAAAGAGATAAGATAGCGTATCGTAACCAACTATAGTTAACCACCAAACAAACCCATCCTGGATCTCGCCCCTTATCCAAAGAAGCAATCCGAGGATAACTCACACAGTTGGATTAATGATGGATCAAGTTGTTGTGTCAATAAGCCTATTACTAGTCAAGTTATCATTAGTTAGGTGTAAGTTGTTCTGAGTACTTGTTAGCCAGTACTTTCACCAAGTCAACCATAACCGCGGAAAACACGGCTTCTCGAGAAGATTTATCCCTGCAGGGGTGCACCAATTTGGCCGTACACGTAAGAATAACCCGCCAGATGGGAAGGCCTTTCCCACCAAGCGGGGCACTCAACACAACTCAACTCTTCTTGCATCAAGCCCAAAACACCACGTGCTGTGCGTGCGCGGCTAATCGAGCCCCCCGAAGAAAAGGAGGACCCTCATAGCACTGGAAGACCACGCCGCCCTAAATGCCGACTACAAAAATTTCCACCCTGGCCTCGGGTTCGTACCTGCATATGCGTGCATCAAATGGAAAGCCCGAACTAAGTGTGGTGATTTGGACGAGATGCAGATCGAGTCAAATTGAGGGGGGCGCCCATACACGCTTCCCACATGCGGATAGTGCGCTCATCATGGATCAGTAGACAAGACCCTTTTCCTATTAGGGTCGACACTAGCAGGCCTCAAAACCACGCCGGGCCTCCTGCCGGTGCCTTATCAGCAAATTATTATTACCTCAAATTAACAAATTGTTGTTTAAACATCGAGCCCCAGAATATAACAGATATAATAACAGAAAGTAACTGATAACAGACTCGAGCAAAACAACCCTAAGCATGCTAGTAAGACACGGGCCCAAGCAACGGGGTTTTAGGACTGGAGGTGATGGCAATATCAGGGTTTAAGGTATCATGTGATAGGTTCGTAACAGAAGCTACGATACATAGGGCTAGCAAATATAGACAACGGAAAGTATCGGTAACCAATGTTGAAAGCAACACAATGGTTCATGTGAGTGATAACTTTCCTGCAAACCCAGTAGCCGGGTACTGAGCTAGATCCTCAGAAGGGGTGTCGTAAAGGTCGTCGGTATCAACGTCGTCGTCTATCCGAGAAGAAGCAAACAAACAAGGCAGAAATATAAACAATCATCATCATGGCATAGTGCACAATCAAATATAATGCATGACAAGTTAATAGATGCATCAAAATAAACTAATTGATATGATAACACCATTTAAATGGACACATATGCAATTTTGAGTTGCATATGAAAAGTCCATGGATTTTGGTTAGATTATTTGTTTTCCAATTAATCAACAGGTGCTAGTGGTTTAGGATGATGCATGCAAAAGGAAAACAGCAAAATAACAACATTAGAAACAATTTACAATAGGGTGTAGCAATTTAGAATTTTATTGTTAATTTAGGGAATTTTTGGGTGCCTTATAGGTGACACACAAGTATTTGTTGTTTTCAACCATTTAAATTGTTCAAAACAAATAACAAAGTTTATATTTGAAAAGAACATCAAATTTTAGTTGGATTACATGTTTCAAATATTGAAATTGGACTTTGGATTATTTAATTATGAATTAAACAATATTAAACAAGTTTTAAATGAATTTAAAACAAATTTGAATTTAATTGAATTTTTATTTGTTCAAAACATGAATTCAAACTCACATTTGAAAAGTTCATACTTTGATGGTTTGAAAACATATTTTGCATGTTCAAAAATATTTTATATTGAGCAAGTTATGATTTTATCAAATTTAAATGAATTAAACAAGTATTAAAATATTTAGGCAGTTTAAATTATTCAAACCAGAAAACAAAAATTATATTTGGATAGGTTATTTGAAATAGCATTGAAAACATATTTTATTTGCATGGTTTGGAATTATTATGAATTACTTATGAATTTTGGCAAAATACAATTGATTGATTTGAATTTAAATTTGAATTGCAATTTGAAAGTTCAAAACAGTACACAAATAGATTATTTGGAAAGGTTATGAAATTTGGAACAGAAAACATATAAAACTTGCATTTATTGGAATTATAGAATGGAAGTTATTAAAGTTTGAAGTTTTTGTTTTAAATCTGTTATTTAAAATGATTTTGGAATTACAGAAATTCGCGCAGAAACTTTTCTCACCGCACAGCTATCTACACACTGCCTCTGCCGCGTGGGCCAGAGGCCAGCGTGGCGCTGCGCACGCACGCGTGGCAGTGGCAGTCAATGACTGGTGGGCCTGCGCGCTGTGGAAGTAAAATTCCACAAAAAAGGTGGGGTGCTGCGGCTCGAACCCGCGACCAAATGCTTGCGCGCACAAGGGCAGTGCCACTGCGCTATTTCTTCAGGTTCGTCAGAGAAGCATACGCAGCCAAGTTATTGTTCCACGCCAGGTTAACTGAAGTTTTAACTGTCGACCAAACGTTTCCTCGACTGACAGAACAAGGTTCGCCGGCGTTGATCCACGGCGCGCTGCTCGACTGGGGTGGGGCGTGGATGCGGACAGGTGCACGGTAACGAGGTGGATGCACAGGAAGGGGAGAGGGGAAGAAGGACGGCGGCTCACCACCGGAGTAGAGGTAGCAGAGGCTCGGTGACGTTGGATGACGAGGGCAGCCGCGGCGAAGACGAGGACGGCGGCGCGGGTGTAGACGTGCTCCGGTGACGCTCCCGTGTCCAAGACATCTCTAAATAAGAGATGCAAGAAAAACAGGAGCTAAACATGAATTTTGCAGCAACTAGAAGAAAAACTAAGAATACGAGCATAGCAAGTATTCAAACAAAAAAGCAGAGCGTGTCTCTCTCCAATACAATGAATGCTAGGACCCAACTACATTATTTCAGGAAGTAAAACAAAATAAAACAAAGGAAAACAGAATAAAAACAAGGAGACGCTCCAAATAAACTTCATATGATGTGACCGAATAAAAATATAGTTTCACTAGAAGTGACGTGATAAATTGTTGATGAAGATGGGGATGCCTTGGGAATATGAAATCTTAGATGCTTGAGTATTCTTAGAATTTTATGGGATGAACCATGGGGGCATCCCCAAGCGTTTCCTTTGCACTCTTCTTGAGAACATTATATCACCCTCTTCTCTTGACCCTTGAAAACTTCCTTCATGCCACACTAAAAGAGTAATTCGCATTAGAGGGTTAGTGCAACAAACAAAAACTCATGGGTTTTTCATGGGACCAAGTTCTATTGATACTTTTAAACATTATATACAGCCACTGATGTTTCGTTAAGCAAAGAAATCCACTTCACATCGTAAAATAGCAAATGGAACAAAAATGGCAGAATCTGCCAAAACCTGAACAGTCTGTAAAGACGAATTTTTTCGGGGCACTTACGTTGCTCAGATCAAAAAACTTTAAGAACTAAAAAGTTGCAAAATTAGCTGAGGAATAAGCGCAAACAAATTCAGATCATTCTGATCTTTCTGGATTTTATACGATGTTTTACGGTGCACAACAGAAATCTATTTCCTACGCAGAAATCCAAAACAAACTCCAACTCTCGTCAGATACTTTACTTGGGACAACTAAAACATGAAAATAAAGATACAAAGGAGTTTCTACATAATTATACACCCCCTTTACTTAAAAAAGAAAGAAAACCAAAGTAACAATAAAACCATGGGTTATCTCCCAAGAAGTGCTTTTCTTTAACGCCTTTTAGCTAGGCCCGGAAAAGTGGATTCACGTGTTTTCAAGTGAAGAAGCATACAAATTGTAATCTTATCAAATAATAGAATAAAAAGGCAACTTCATTCTCTTTCTAGGAAATTGTTCCATACCTTTCTTGAGTGGGAATTGAAATTTAATATTCCCCTCTTTCATATATATAACAACACCAACATTTCTAAGAAAAGGTCTTCCCAAAACAATTGGACAAAAAGCATTGCATTCAATATTCATAACAAAAAAATAAACGGGGACAAGATTATTATTAATAATGATAAGAACATCATCAACTCTCCCCAAAGGTTTCTTTCTAACATTATCAATAAGACGAATATCCAAATAACAGTGCTCCAAAGGTGGCAAATCAAGAATATCATAAAGTTTCTTGGGCATAACAGAGATACTAGCACCAAGATCACATAGAGCATTGCAATAAAAATCATTCAATTCTATTTTAATAATGGGTTCCCAACCATCGTCTTGCTTCCTAGGGATAGATGCTTCACATCTTAATTCATCCTCTCTAATTTGCATTAGAGCATTTGTAATATGTTTTGTGAAAGAAATATTCATAGCACTAGCATTAGGACAACTAGCAAGATTTTGTAGGAAATTAATCAATTCAGTTATGTTTCAATCATCAAAGTCAAGATCATTTTTATCAAAGGAACTGGGACCATTATCTCCCATGTTTCTAAAAATTTCAGCACTTTTATCAGGAACATTTTTAGCAGTTTCAGGCAGTTTTGCATTTTTAATAGCAGAAGTGTGAGTATTTACAACACCAATTACTTTAGTATTGATAGTAGAAGGTTTAATAGCATGAGAATCTTAAGTTCTACTAGTGGTGGTAATGGTGCAAACATTAGCTTTCTTATTCTTTCTAGCTATTTCATCTTCTCTTTCCCATCTAGCATGCAATTCATCTAACATCCTAACATTATCATCAATTCGAATATGGATGACATTTGTTGCAGCAAAAGGATTTTCATCTATGGTTTCAGTTTTAGCGGTCATTCTATTGATCAAATAAAATTGAGCTTCAGACATGTTTGAAATGGAAGTTTCAGTATGAGCAATTTTAACTTGCAAACCAGATATTTCTCTATTTAAACTCTCTGGTTTATAGCTGATATTTCTTAGCATAATAGATTGTTCCCCCATGGTTTTAGTAAATAGTTTATTTTGCTCATATTTATTTTGTATAAAGTCTTAACTGGCTCTTTCAACTTCTCAAATTCTTTCGTTACACATTCCTGTTCTATCATTATTACCACTATTAAAAGGATATGGCCTATAATTGTTGCTACCAAAATTATTCCTATAAGCATTGGTGTTTAATTATTATTTTTAATGAAGTTCACATCAGCATGCTCTTCTTGAGAAACCAAAGAGGCTAAAGGAACATTATTTGGATCAATAGGAGCATGGAAATTCACAAGAATAGACATGATAGCATCAAGTCTATCACTCAAAGAGGAGGTTTTTTCCACAGAATTTACCTTCTTACCAGTTGTAGCCCTCTCAGTGTGCCATTCAGAATAATATACCATCATATCATTAAGAAGCTTTGTTGCTGACCCCAAGGTAATGGACATAAAGGTTCCTCCAGCAACTGAATCTAGAAGGTTTCTTGAAGAAAATTCGTACCTGCATAAAAGGTTTGGAGGATCATCCAAGTAGTCAATCCATGAGTGGGACAATTCTTTATTACAGATTTCATTCTTTCCCAAGCTTTAGCAACATGCTCATTATCAAGTTGCTTAAAATTCGTAATGCTACTTCTTAAAGATATAATCTTAGCACAAGGATAATATTTTCCAATGAAAGCATCTTTACACTTAGTCCAAGAATCAATACTATTTCTAGGAAAAGATAGCAACCATTGTTTACATCTTCCTCTAAAAGAGAAAGGAAACAATTTCAGTTTAATAATATCCCATCTACATATTTAAATTTTTGCATCTCACATAGTTCAACAAAATTATTAAAATGGGCAGCAGCATCATCAGTACTAACACCAGAAAATTGCTCTCTCATAACAAGGTTCAATAGTGAAGGCTTTATCTCATAAAAATCAGCAGTAGGAGCAGGTGGAGTAATAGGTGTGCTAATGAAATCATGGTTGTTGGTGCTAGTGAAGTCACACAACTTACTGTTCTCAGGAGTAGTCATTTTAACAAGACTAAAAACAGGATAAAATCTACAACTAGAATATGAATTTTTTTTGTGTTTTTGATAAACAGAAGAAAACATGACAAAATAAAATAAACTAAGAAAAACAAAAATAAAGTAAAGAGATTGGAAGTGAGAGACTCCCCTTGCAGAAATTATCTTCCTCCCCGGCAACGACGCCAGAAAATATGCTTGATGCGTGTGAACACACGTTCGTTGGGAGACCCCAAGAGGAAGGTATGAAGAGTGCAGCAACAAGTTTCACTCAGAAAGAAAACAAAGTTAAATCAACCAGTAGGAGGACGGAGTAACTTCAGAAGGTTGATACAGCTAAGATGGCAGGGCGCACTACCGGTTCAGCAGAAACGTAGAACCTACATAACAGAAACAATTCACTTTTCCCCAACGAAGAAGTGATGTTGTCAATCTCACCGGTTTTGCTGATAACAAAGAGGTTAGCTGTATGGTGTGGAAAACAATATGAGAATAGTTTGAAAACAGTGGCAGTAGTGTGAAAACAGTGGAAGCAGTGTGAAAGCAGTGGAAATAGTGTGTGTATTATCAGTATGAGAATATGGACCGGGGTCCATAGTTCACTAGAGGTGTCTCTCCATAAAAGATAGCTAACATGCGTGGTGAACAAATTACAGCTGGGCAATTGAAAGATAAATAACATGAATGATATAAATATTACTATGATATTCATGCAGGCATTACCACAAAATACATAGATCGTCATCCAACTGCATCTATGACTAATAATCCACCCTTCTAATATCATCCGAACAAACGTTGGGTATTAAGTTGCAAGCAATGGATAATCGCAGCAATAAAAGTGTGTAATGTAAACAATGTAAAGGAATTAAACATCGTTGTTTTCTCCCTATTGGAAACAACACATCCTCCATCCGTCACATTTTTGCCACTCGAGCACAGATGCAAAAGAGGCATGAACCAACTATCAAGCATAAATACTCCCTCTTGGAGTCACTAGAATCTACTTGGCAGAGCATCTACTAAGAAAGGAGAGCATGCAAGATCATAAATAACATACACATGAAGATAACATGATTGATAATCAACAGACATACCATTCAATAATCATCGGATCCTAGCAAACACAACATATAACATTACAAATAGATTATATCGATCATGTGAGGCAGCTCACGAGAACTAAACATGAGGCATAAAGTGGAGAGTACAACCATCTACATACTTATGTGGACCCGTAGTCCAAGGATGAACTACTCATGCATCACTCCGGAGGCGGGCATGATGCTGTAGACCCCTTCGGCGATGAATTCCCCTCCCGGCAGGGTGCCGGGAAGAGCTCCAGAACCCTCCCAATTTCGTGTTGACGATGACGGCGGCCTCAGTTGTTTCTTGGGATGAAGTGGTATATTTTTAGGGTTGACGTATCAGGTAATAAATAGGAGAAAGGGTGATGGAGGTGGATGCCTGAGGGGCCGATACCATCCTCCGGCGCGGCCAGGGGGCGCGCCTCCCTATGGTTGGCCCCCTTCGGACCTCTTCGGGCCTCCGTGGAACCTTCGAGAATTCTAAGACTTTCGGGCTTCGAATTTTCCAATTCCGAGAATATTTCCAAAACAACTTTTCTGAAACTAAAAACAGCAGAAAATAGGGAACTGGCTCTGTGGCATCTTGTCAATAGGTTAGTCCGGGAAATCGATAAAAATGACATAAAGTGTTAGGAAAACATGTAGCATATGGCATGAAAACAACACGGAACATCAGAAATTATAGATATTTTTGTGACGTATCATCCACCATCGCAAGCATTGGAGTGGTAGAAAACCCCTTCAAGTTCAAGGAAGGGGAACAAATGAGCACTGGAGGGAAAGCCCCACATCATTGTTTATCTTCAAGGACACCACCTTCAGGAATCGAAAATCCCTTCCATACTCTAATCCATCAGCATAAATTTTAGAGGGTGCCTGAGGCAGAGTTGCCTTCTGGCTGGAATACCGATTGTACTAACAATGCAGGGATTGGAAGTCATCGTTTTAGAGAAGTGTGGTGGAATGAGTCCAAGATTTGGGAGTCACAGCCTGCAAAGTTCATGAACCATATCGAGCACAACACGGAGTTGATTCTCATTCTCACCTACAAGATTGATGAAGGAGTTGATTGAGAAGCTTAATGGAGATTCACCATCACCACTGAAGATTTAATTCGCCATTGGAATTGGCCTCCCCTTGGCTTGTTCCAAGCTTGGGGGAGTTGTGGGGACCCCAGACTAGCTGTCCGAGACAACATACTCGAGTTGGCATTTCAGATTACAACATCCACTACACGAATGCACGGCTTACACAACTGGTCACCCGACTCAGTTGGAAACAACTGCCACGCAGGGTAGGAAAACATACTAAACATCGGAAGTCTTCAAAAACACACTCGTGGTAAACCCAAGTCATGCCTTGACTACCTACAGGCTACTGACTCGGAGACGTTCCTCGTTCCCATAGTCTTCAGCAACACCATCTTCTTCAGGTTCTCCGGGTTTCTGCTCAAAGTCTGGCTAAGACAATAGCCATGGACGAAACCATTGTGATTACATTGGAATGTACTCGCAAGACACCCCAAATGAAAGCTAAACATGCAAGTATGCATAGATAGGTGGTAGGAAGGCTTTAATTATGGTTCAACTAGCCATGATGAATTTAATACTCATCATAGTTGCACAAGTTTTATTTTTCTTTGTTGAAGAAGTTACTTCAAAAGATATATCATTTCTCTTGTAGATATAGCATGTACACAAGGTTTTGATAAGGCATTCTAAATAAAGAAAGCATTTCTCTTTACAAAACTTCTTGGAAGATCAAAAAATCAAAAGCATCATTTTTCCAGTACTGGCCTCAAAGGTACATCCATTCCTTTTCCACGTACCTCTCAGGTACAATATCAAAATACCTTTCAAGCTTTCCGAAAACATTGACACAATGCTAGCTACATGGCCATTAAACTGTCCATATACGAGGACTCGGCTATTCTGAATAGTTTTACTCTGTAGAGGTGTACACAATCCATAAGATCCAGTACATCCGCCGTGAACAACCATGGACGGTCCAAGATAGTATGCAAACATGAGATAACTTGTCCTAACTATCCACTATGCAAGCGCTTGTAAATGGCTACCTCTTCAACTGGGTTTGTTCTCCCCAGCACCGAGTGAGTCAGCCGTATCGATCTGGTTTCCCCTGACAACACACCGCCATGACAGGAGACCCAACTGTTGCAACCGGTGGCTAACTTAATCCCCACACTCTAAATGTCCCATTATTCCTTTCTGGCGACAATTCGGTTTGGGGGACTCTAACCCCTATAGCACTTTGAGGTAGACACGGACTAACACCGCCAAACTTTTAGCTAGACCCCTTTCCCATATTGGGGTAATTTGGCAGCACGGCTTGGTTTTCCGGCGAAGACTAGGTTATGTGTCATTTTTGGAAAACAAGCCGAAAACACTTCCTTCTTCACATACCTCCCTTGGACAAGGTCCCACCTTTCCTCGTGGTTTTCCAAAGCTTTTGTTTTTCCAAAAAACATCAAGTAAAAATGTCCAATAAGTCACTTAAGTTGATTAAGTGATTATACTAAAATATCTAAAGGGCTTGGTAACACCAAGATTATATAGTGGATATAGCATATTAGATACATAGATAGTGGTATACTCCACTTGAGGAAATAGTTTATGAATAAACCTTTGTAAAACTTCAGAAGTAAAGCATGCATGATAGATAATAATAATTAAAACAACAACAAGCATTTAGAGTGGCTTGCCTTGGCACAGTTCTTGGTCTTGCTCTTGAAATAAACAAGAGTTGCAATAAAAACCTCTCCGGGAAATAATATCGTCTTCGTTATCTAACTTCGTAAACTCAAAAAGGAAAACACCCAATCAGAACCAAACAAAGAAAAGCACTTGATAAAAAAGTAAACATACAGCAAGCATTTCATCAAACAAGTACACTCACAAACAATATTACTAGGGTGCACACCAACGAGCAAAACATGTACATCAAACACACATGAATAACACTAGAATTGATGCTATGGATCCTCAACCAAATTGGCATGGGTCCAGTGGGTGTGCCACTCTCATAACATGCCAAAATAAGGTTAAATGACTCTCTGGTCGTTCATGAGAATGAACAAAATAACAAGAAAACAACCTAGGAACACATACACATGCATAGGAAAATATTAACAAGCAATACTACAAGCCCATAGTAACACATGATTTTATAAGCATGGAGAAATAATATAACCAGTAGCTAAGAAACCTAATAATAGAGACAAATCAATACCAAACATATCATGGCATCGCTCAATGCATGAAAATAATCATGGAGCAAAACAACTATTAAAACTAGACATGAAAAAGGGCTATTTAGACAAGTAGACATGCATAACCATAAGAGAATCATTAAACAAGATTTATTATAACATGATAGATCTATAAGATAGCATCCATACAACAGAGAGGACAACACTTAGACATGCTAGTAATATCATAATAACAACCTAAACAATTTATCAAAAACTAAGCATGCAAATAACTACTATGGCAGAAATAACGTAAAACTAATATAGCATGTCAAATTGATCTAGAGCTCACTCAAGCATTCAAGAAAGTATAATATGCTAGAATAACAGTATCTATCCTATGGAAAACAATACTAAAGCATTTATTCAAGTCATCATACCAATATGAAGAATAACATAATTTAACCTATTATCACTAGGAAAACAACCCTATGAGAAACAAACTATATCAAACAAGGCTTCCACACACAAACCTTATCATGCTAGTGAAACACTCAAGACACATATTAAACATGAATTAATACCCTACACATGCTAGGAATCAATTTTATAACAAAAAACAATATAACACACAATTTAATAAAGGCATAGAAATAATAGGTAGAAAAGGGCTAAACACTAAATAATGCACCAAGCCTATTCTGTAACTCCTAAATCATGAAAATCTCGTATAAGGTGCTCCTAGTAACTAGCAAACCAACACAATTGGATTCACCTAAAAAATCATCATGAATAAAATTAAACAATTCACATAAGTGCTCTCTGGCCTAAAACTACCATGCATGTCATTTTCACTCAACAACTCAAGTCAACACAAGGCCAACTGCCACAGATAGATATAATCAAGGGCTACTAGGAATTGTTTAGTTTGCGTATTTTGGATACATAAATCTCAAGTTATTAATTAAATGGTGAAACAGAGTGCTTCTGTCATTTATTTTATTTCTCCTAAACTACAACACAAAATCTAGATCTACAAGTTGGTTAAGAATTTGTAGAGCTATAGCCATGATTTTTAGTTTGGCATGATTCACAGATTATGATTTTCATTTTGGTTAAAATAAAAACACGAGAACCTAATCTGTAGGAAATAAATACAACAACCTGCAGAAGAATGGTTAACGGGCCAGATTTGCGAAGGATTTGGGCCACACAGAGGCAGGCCGGCCCGCGGGCGAGCCCGCGCTGCCGAAACGGTGTGCGGCCGTCAGATCTTAAATCGGCGGTTACGATTAGAAGGTCTCACTTTCAAACGGAACCGTCTGATGCGGATCTGACGGCATGCGTCGGGCCACGCCTTCACCCGCCAGCGATGACCAAGGAACGCGGAGGAGTCCGCTCTGTTCACCGTTGGGATAGCGAGGTCTCGCCACCGGTGGCTGCGGATGTCCATGGGATGCGTATCCAGGTCGAGGAGACTCAGAGGGAGACGACGAGTTGAAAGCCCTCACTCCCGCTTGCAGGGGATGGACGAGGGGGAGTCCTTGACGAGGTGCGGCAGCCGACGACCAAGGTCGTCGTCGGGAGCACACCTGTAGAGGGTAAATTTCAAAATTAAAAAGGGCAAGAGCCTAGAGAGGCCAAGGGAGAGGGGATGAAGCATACATCATAGTCGGGGATGACCTGTAACGGTGGCTCGACGAGGAGGCCGTCCGCGGTGGCTCCGGGTCGATTCCGGTGCGGGGATGATAAACGGAGAGGAATTTTCCACCCTGAGTTTGATTGGAGGGATGTTGAGTTGGGAACGTAGGGTGGGAAGCTTGGAGGAGGCTCGGAGGGGGATTGCTCGTCGGAGGTTCGTGGTGCGTCCATGGCAGCCACGGTCTTGCTCGTCCTGTGCGCAATGAGGCGCGCAGAGCTCAATGGGGAGGCTATAAGAGGATATGCGGTCCTCCCGGAGCTGGTAGAGGAAGAGATGGGGATTGAAGGTGGGTGGAGCCGAGATATCACCGCTCGCACCCGCAGGTGTTCGACAGCGATTAGAGGAGGAGGGAGGGCGAGAGGATACAAGTGAGGAGCACATGTAGGTTCCTGGAGAGCTTGTGGAGCTGAATCATGAGGCCACGAGCTCGGGCATGCCTTCCAGGTGTTAGAACGCGAGGGACGTGGCGATCGCATACTGGGCGCCATGGAAAGCGCAAGGGTAAGAGGAATAGGACAAGTAGAGAGGGAGGGCTCTCGCCAGGGAGTCACGGGAGGATATAGAAGGCTGCTGGCGCAAGGTTTGTCCCTGTGGTGCACTGTGGTTGTGGATCAGAAAATAGGGTGGTGATCACTCCCTTGTCCATTTGTGGGTGGCTGTGATAGGGAGATAAAGGAGTAGGTATACCATGTCTAGGATCTTGAGGGACAAAAAGCCACTGTCCAGGTGCAGGAGAGAGGAAGGGAAAGAGAGAGGGATGACCAGAACAAGCATGATCTCAACAGTGTCCAGGAATAACAGAAGTAGTTTTTGCTTGTTTTCACCAGAATATTGAATGGAACATAGGTTAAAAATCATGTCCATTGGATAGAGGATCAAAAATGGAGTCTAGGGATGGTGGCCTCAAGAGTTTTGAAAAATATTTCTTTCACAAAATTTTGGAAATTCAATAAGTGATGAATCTGTTTTTAAATGTTTTCTCCAAAATTTTCAACACAAATTGCAAATAAGTCCCACATGACCATAGGCATGTTGTATAATTTTTCCATGCTTTTAGGAAATACTTTTCTTCACAAAATATTTTAAAATCCATTTCTGGCCTTTTAGAAAATGGAAAATAATAAATAGTAATTTTTTTTAAAACAAATATTTTTGAGTTGCGATGATAGAGTACATAATATATCTCTCAAAAGTGATATTTAATAAACAACTCTTTTGAAAATATTTGAGGCACCAAGTGGAAAGAGTGAAAACATGGGTTTATTTAATAGGTCTAAAACCATGAGAGGTAAGTAATTAAATGGCCATTGAAAAAGAAATGGACCACATGGATATGATTTATAGGTCATGGATATGATAATGGTAGGTTCATTGGGCCTGAAAATAATAAGGAGTGATTTGGAGTAACATGGACAAAGGGCTTCATGATAAAGGTGATATGATCATTAATTTCGGGATGCCTTCTATAGGACTTTGATAGATGATACCAAAGGGTTTCAATATCCAGAATAACAACTTTGATGGATGGTATAGATATTAAAAATGATATCCATGAAGTTACATATATGAATAGAACAAAATTTGATATAAGGCATGTCTCCAAAGTTGGAGGTTTTTAAGAAAACAGAAGATGATATGGAAATGTGATGGAATATGATATTGATGCTTGATATTATTAATACTAGTTCTTATTTACTTAAAACAACATACACTTATCAACAAACATTAATAAACACTTCAAAGAAAACACAAGATAAGATCACACAACAAGCAGATGAAATAACAAGGCACACAAGATCACTCAAGCAACTGAGTTCTTCAATTTTATTTCTAGGTGTTTTTATCAACTGTTAACTTTAGGTAGTGATCAAGACATACCATGACAAGAGGATTTTGGAAAGAGGATCAGCTCAAAAGTTGTTATTTCCAAAAGAATATAATTGAGGTAAAACACAGGGGTAACATAATCCCCTCTTATTGTTTTTGCAAAAGGAGGAAGTGAGAAGGAGTTTTTGAAATACTTGCAAAAACATCTTGGTTGAAAACAGGTTGGAGATGATTATCTCCAAAATACTTTTCATATAGTTTTGGAAATTATCTTTTGTTTCTCAAAACTTGGCCTTTGGATTTCTTTTAAAAATAAAACATTTGCAAAAAGGTTTTTGCCAAAAGAGTGTGATGGATGAAGATGATATTATTTCTTGTCATGACTTGATCACAAGGGTTGTGTTTTAAGAAAGTTATGATCATTGGTTTTAATGTTAGTTGTTAACAAACTCAAACAAAAACACAGTCAACAAGCAAATAGAAAAGAAACACAAGCATTAGTCAAATATATTAAAAAGTTTTTATTGGCCCTGATTTTTGGGTATTGAAAACAAGTTTTTCTTGTCTTCCAAGAATTGGGATGTTAGAGCTCTTCCCCCCTTAAAAATGAATCTCGTCCCCGAGATTCGTAAGTGGGTACTTAAGAGTGTAACTAAAAACAAGAGTCTCGGGCTTCTTCAATTTTTTTGTAAATGAAGATCCTTTGACGGGGTGGTCTTCTGAGGACTCGAGGTGTTGATGTTGTCAGAATGTTGCTTGTCGAGGAGATGGATATGTTCACCTGACACTTCATGTCCTTGTTGTTGATGTTGGTGGAACGACACAAGCTAACGAGGGGTCTTAATTTTGCTGCTTCGTAGACCTTCTGTCGTTGTCTGGACCTGGTCTTCTTTTAGGGGTATCACAGATAGTTACCCACGTTAGGTCCGTAGACTTGAATCTCTCTGATTTTCTTAGGGAACTCCTATATGCTTCTTTTCTTCTTGAGTGGTTGACCGAGTGGAAGTGCAGATGATTTCCCCCTTTGATTAGTCTTGGTAGGTTATCGGGGATTATCTTCATATTCGTCTCAATTATTCTTGGTGGAGATGGCAGGTTGTGGAAGAATTCATTGTGTCTTGATCTTCATGGAGCTTTGCGGGCATCTTCGTAGGTGATTTAAGGTACAGCCATTCCATTTCCACGTACCTCCCAGGTACAATATCAAAATACCTTTGAAGCTTTTTGAAAACATTGACACAATGCTAGCTACATGGCTATTCAACTGTCCATATCCGAGGACGCGGCTATTCTGAATAGGTTTACTCTGTAGAGGTGTACACAATCCACAAGATCCAGTACATCCGTCGTGAACAACCACGGACTGTCCAAGACAGTATGCAAACATCAGATAACTGGTCCTAACTATCCACTATGAAAGCGCTAGTAAATGGCTACCTCTTCAACTGGGTTTGTTCTCCCAGGGATCGAGTGAGTCAGCCGTATCGATCCGGTTTCCCCTGACAACACACCGCCCTGATCCGGTTTCCCCTGACAACCCACACTCTGAATGTCCCATTGTTCCTTTCTGGCGACAATTCGGTTCGGGGGACTCTAACCCCTATAGCACTCTCAGGTAGACACGGACTAACACTGACAAGCTTTTAGCTAGACCCCTTTCCCATATTGGGGTAATGTGGCAGGACGTCTTGGTTGTCCGGCGAAGACTAGGTTATGTGCCATTTTTGGAAAATAAGTCGAAAACACTTCTTCACATACCTCCATCGGACAAGGTCCCACCTTTCCTCGGGTTTTTCCAAAGCTTTTGTTTTTCCAAAAACATCAAGTTAAAATGTCCAATAAGGTACTTAAGTTGATTAAGTGATGATACTAAAATATCTAAAGGGCTTGGTAACACCAAGATTATATAGTGGATATAGAATATTAGATACATAAAATAGATAGTGGTATAGTCCACTTGAGGAAATAGTTTCTGAATCAACCTTTGTAAAAGTTCAGAAGTAAAGCATGCATGATAGATAATGATAATTAAAACAACAACAAGCATTTAGAGTGGCTTGCCTTGGCACTGGTCTTGGTCTTTCTCTTGAAATAAACAAGAGTTTCAATAATAACCTCTCCGGGAAATAATACCGTCTTCGTTATCTAACGTCGTAAACTCAAAAAGGAAAACACCCAATCAGAACCAAACAAAGGAAAGCACTCGATAACAAAGTAAACATACAGCAAGCATTTCATCAAACAAGTACACTCACAAACAATATTACTAGGGTGCACACCAACGAGCAAAACATGTACATCAAACACACATGAATAACACTAGAATTGATGCTGTGGATCCTCAAACAAATTGGCATGGGTCCAGTGGGTGTGCCACTCTCATAACATGCCAAAATTAGGTTAAATGACTCTCTGGCCGTTCATGAGGATGAACAAAATAACAAGAAAACAACCTAGGAACACATACACATGCATAGGAAAATATTAACAAGCAATACTGCAAGCCCCTAGTAACACATGCTTTTCTAAACATGGAGAAATAATATAACCAGTAGCTAAGCAACCTAATAACAGAGACAAATCAATACCAAACATATCATGGCATCACTCAATGCATGAAAATAATCATGGAGCAAAACAACTAATCGGAAAGCGGATCCAGGTCGAGGAGACTCAGAGGGCGACAACGAGTTGAAAGCCCCCACTCCCGCTTGCAGGGGATGGCCGAGGGGGAGTCCTTGACGAGGTGCGGCTGCCGGCGACCAAGGTCGTCATCGGGAGCACACCTGCAGAGGGGATGAAGCATACGGCATGGTCGTGGATGACCTGTAATGGTGGCTCGACGAGGAGGCCGTCCGCGGTGGCTCCGGGTCGATTCCGGTGCGGGGATGATAAACGGAGAGGGATTTTCCACGCCGAGTTCGATTGGAGGGATGTTGAGCTGGGAACGCATGGTGGGAAGCCCTGAGGAGGCTCGGAGGGGGATTTCTCGTCGGAGGTCCGTGGTGCGTCCATGGCGGCCACGGTCTTGCTCGTCCCGTGCGCATTGAGGCGCACGGAGCTCAATGGGGAGGCTAGAGGAGGTTATGCGGTCCTCCCGGAGCTGGTAGTGGAAGAGATGGGGATTGGAGGTGGGCGGAGCCGAGATTTCACCGCTCGCACCCACAGGTGTTCGACAGCGATTAGAGGAGGAGGGAGGGCGAGAGGAGACAAGTGAGGAGCACGGGTAGGTTCCTGGAGAGCTTGTGGAGCTGAATCACGAGGCCACGAGCTCGTGCATGCCTTCGAGGTGTTAGAACACGAGGGACGTGGCGAGTGTGTCGTGGGATATTCACGGCAGACGTTACCAGGGGTAACTTAGTATGGGGAAAATCGACTCTGGTGTTTGGGAGAGGGTTTATCTCAGGGGAAATCATATCAACTGGTGATCTAATGGCTCGGGCTGCAATGTCGCCGAGACTCCGATCTAGGGTTCCAAGGACTAGCTCCCGAATACCTAGAATACTCGAAACCTTCTATCTCTCTCAATATTGGTCTCTATGCCCTACAAGCCGGTTTATATAATACCCGGCTTCCTGGCTTTCCTTACAAGATACATCCGGAATCCTACTCGGGATCCTTTCATAGCCCTAAATTACCTACCGTCACCCTCAAGTTACGGATCACAGGGTTTGCACCGCCTCGTAGGCCTTCTAGATCTTGTCTTCCCTTGGGTCGGGTCTCCAACACAGTCGCTAGCCCATTAATAACATTTGGCCTAGCATCACAACGCAGGGTTTCGTACAGTTTCCTTTTGGCCGGGTGTCGTCTCAGGTGTGGGCCTGCCGGGTTATCAGCCCCCCAACAGTAGTCCCCAGAATATCTTGGGCATCTTGGTTGGCGCACTTTTCTTGTAGCTTTAAATCTTGGAACCAACCATGAAGCGAACACTATTCCCTGCAAAACAATAAACATTTACATTCATAACCTGATGGGTCAGATTGCTTTAGCTATAGCCCAGGCCTGCTCTTTTGGCGGTCCATATAATAACCCGGTTACCACTCGAGCCGAGTATCGTTCCTTGGACCAAATTTCCAGAGGCATGTTCTATAACCCAGCTTTCATCTTCTCCGCAAGCTGGTCCGAGTGACAGTTTTGACGTCCGGCTCTTTTGGCGGGCTTGAGTAACTCGGCCACTTCGCAATAACTCCCAAGATCTTTATCCCATAATTAACGGGCTGGTTCATATCCTCCCGCAAATCACTCTACCTTACCGTTTGGCCTCCTAGGGTTTCTCTGTGCCTATAAATAGGCCTGGGGGGAAAACCCCTAATCCTAAACGCCACCAATTTCTCCTCTTCTTCTTCCTCCAGCTCTTCCTCTGCGCCCAAGGTCCCGAGCCCAACGCGAGCCACCGGATCCCTGCGCGCCCGCCGTTGACCCCTGACAACCGGTCGCCGCCTCGCGCCGCCGCACCACGCCGTCGCGCTCGCCGGCCTTCTCCCTCAAGATCCAGTCCGCGCCATTGGAGGTCGAGCTCCAAGATCAAGGTCCAAGCGCCTACCACTACGCACACCGGCCGCCGTCCTCAAGAACCCGGCCACCGCGTCACGCCGCGCCCGCCGGACTTCACCCCGCCGATGTTCTCCGGTGAGTGTTAGTAGATCTAGGTTTTCCCTTTTGAATCTTGGGTTGGCATTCATTGCGCCTTTAGCGTCCATTTTTTCCTTGCTTTATTCTTAGTTTTTTGGTCCCTTATAGATCCATTCCCATGGCGCCTAAAGCTGCTACCAAGTCCAAGGGCAAAACCCCGGCCCTGAAGCAGAAGCCGGGTCAGCCGATCTCAGCCAACTGGGCTAGGTTGACTGTCACGAAGGAAAAGTTAGAGGAGCTGGTCGAGTCTGGGGTCCTCCCAGCAGAGTTGGAGATCTCCTAGAGAGCACCAGAAGAAGCGACCCGGCCTTCTCCAGGCTCAGGTGAAGTTGTTGTCTTTCTGGAGCATGTGACCCGTGTTTTCCGTCCCCCGGGTCACCCTTTCTTTCACGAAATCCTCCATCATTACAAACTCCGGGTTTTCGACATAAGCCCCAACTCTATCTTGAATATTTGTCATTTTATCATTCTCTGCGAGTCCTATCTCTGCATCGCCCCCAACCTCGCCCTGTTTTTAGAACTTCTCCAATCTAAGCCTTGCCGTGAGAGCACGGATGGACCCGTCCTCGTCTGTGGGGGTGTGTCCATCCAGAGGCGCAAGAAATCACTAATGCCGACTCTCAGCCTTCACACCCACGTGAAGCACTGGCAGAAGACGTTCTTTTATTGTAAGGACACATCTACAACCGGCGAAAAGCCTTTGCCGGGTTTCTCCGTTGAGACCCTCTCTCTCAGCGATAACTTAAGTTCTTTTGCTCCAGAAACCGACAGACAATCTAGTCAACCTCTCCTCCACAAATTAGCCGTCCTAACAGCCCATGGTCTTTGTGGGCTAAATTTGACCAAAACCTGGATTAGCTGTAGGATCCAGCCAAACAGCATCCGCCCCAAACTCCTCTGTGAGTATTCGGGCCATCTGACCGACTCTCTCGGATACTCGGAGAATTCGTACCCGGACGCGGATGTCAACAAGGCCATGAAGAACTTCCTAGCCAAGAAAGTGGATGTTATCAAGAGCATCTCCGGACTCGGACCTTTCACTCGCTCAAACCCGGCTCCTCCAGTAAGAACCAGCTAACACTTTCTATACTGGTTATTCCTTTGAGATGTATACCTGCTAACTTTTAACTTTGCTACTCTTTACCTAGGAAACTGACGAGTTTTGGAAGATTGTCACTCCTCCCCCTTCTGAAAACTCGGAGGATGAAGAACCGAGTGATAGTGAGGAAGGTAATTCCGGGTTACCGAGCAAATGCTTTGTTAATCTATTAGACCGAAATTTCTTCTTACTGATAACACCCCATAATTTACCAGCGTCGGCTGACAAGGACGTCTCTCAGTCGGCGGAGAGCGAGGCAGAGCCACATGCCGAGTTAGGCAAGAAGAGGAAACCCAGGGGGGTCACGTTCAAGGTGCCATACTCCTCCATGACCATAGAACCGTACTCATACGCCGGTCTGTGCAAGCTTAACGAATATCTAACCACTGTATTGTCTCTGAAGGACGCATCTCCTCCACCCAATCGACGGGTAACCCGGACTTCTCCGGGTGACGAGCCCCTCAACCCTGGGATCCGTCAGTCACCTGTTCGCAGAGCCGGTACTCATTCCACTTATTCTAACAGTACTCCTCAAAAATTCCCATCTCCGAGTCACCCTTTAGCCGGAAAACTCCGAGTCTCACTTTCCAACTCTCTATCAGTGTCTTCCGGGTCTAGCAACGATCTCCCTAGCGACTTCATCGTGAATATCGAGTAAATTTCATAACTTGACCACATCCATATACTTTGCATGTTTTTCCCCTATAGCACACTAACTCCTTGTTTTTCTTCCCTCAGGGCCCATGTCACGCTTAGCGATCCGGTGGGAACCCCCGCTAATGACCCAATGGTGGAAGACCCGCTAAGCGCTGCCAACCCTCCACTTGCTGAAGAACAAGGGCCGAGTAACGCCACCAGCCCAAGAACCGAGTCTCCTCCTCACATGGCCCAGCCGGATGATCCTGAGGTCGAATACATTGGGACCCAGAAGAGTGTTGCCGCTCCAAAAACCGCTACTGCCAGGTATGACCCGGAGGAGACAAAGGCAGCAACCCAACCCACTGGCTATGGCGCTAGCTCTTCCAGGCCGGCTCTCAGCGGTCAAAAGTTTGAAAAACTTCTGGAGGAGTATCAGTCCTTGAAGACCACCGAGGAGGAGATAATCGAGTCTTTGGCGGCTGAGCACCAGGTTAACCTTACTAACACTACTCATACACTAATCCTAGTCCCCAATTTCTGAGTGTTCTGTACACAGTCACTCGGTACTCACTAATATGTTGACTAATACTTATCTGTCGATTTCAGGCTTATGTTGCTCGTACTGATGAACTTTTGGCCAAGACCAATGAACTGCTGCAAGTGGAGGTTAAACTCCGTGAAGAACTAGAAGCTAGACTCAAGGATCTCACCAAAAGGCATAAATCATAAAAGAAGAAACTCCGGACCGCTGATGAGCTTATCAAGGAATACTCGACCTTCATCGGCAATACTTTTAACTCCCTCATTGGTGAGTCTAGGTTCTGTCTGTCAATTTGTGTTACCCGGATTTCCCTATCCGGCAGTGTTTTTTACTCGGTATCCGGGTGTCTTATTTCTCTTTTTGTACCGCAGGTCCGAAGATGTTGGTGAGGTGAAAGATGACCACCATAGGCTAAGGATACTGAAGACTGTCATCCAGCAATTCTCGGCAGGGACAAAGTGGGATTTAGAATCTTTGAAGCTACCGGGTGATTTCCCAGGTGTTACCAAGATTCTAGAGGCATACTCGACTGTCCCTTCCTGGATTGAGACCTGGAAGCGCTCAGCCTGCCGGGTTGGAGTGGTTCGTGCTCTTGCACTGTCCAAAGCCTATTATCCAAAGATCGAGCCAGCAATGCTTGTGAATGGGTTTCCCGAGTTGAAAGCTGACGGCTCTAAGTTCTCGGGGAAAGCCCTCAAGACCATCAACGTGCAGATCCGTCACTCGCCCTCGACGTGAACAAGCTCACTCCCGCCTATGATACTGAGGACAAACCTGTGCCTGTCGAAGACCCGGAGCCCTTTGATATCTTGACTCGTTTCAAGGCGGAGCTTGCGAAGAAAAGGGCTGCGGCAGACCCTAGCTCTATGCCATCTTCCTCAACTCCGATTGTTCCTCCTCCATCACGTGCTGCCTCCGAGGGTGACCCGGACACTGAGAAGGAGAAGGCAGCGGAGGAGAACACCGAAGACCCGGCTGCCAAGACCACTCCCGATGACTCGGCTGAAGAAGCCGAGTAAATAAATTACCCTTTTACCTGCAAACAATTATTCAGCCAATAGGCATTGTAATATTCCTCTCATACTATTTTATTTGATAGTGCGCCTGTGCACTTTTGGTACTACTCTTAAAGTTTGTAACGTATTTGAACTCCCATGGTTTCGATGACCCCTCTGGTTATCGGTTTGATATGCACTTTTCATTCTTATGTTGGCACAACTTTGCTTTTCTATGTGCTTTTCGTTAAAGGTGCCGAGTCTTGGTTTTTGGGCTTGGGGTCTTTGGCTTGGGGAACTTTGTTTCTCAAGTTCCCAAGTCCCCAAGACCCGGCTTTTGGGTCTAAAGTTATAGGGCTTGGGAAATATTGTTTTGCAAGTCCCCAAGTCCCCAACACCCGGATTCACGTTTTGAAGTTGCGCGCAATATGAAATAAGCTTCCGCCTGTTGCCTTTTGCTCTGCACAACTTATGATTTAGATGACCCTTTTGACCCTTCTAGTTGTAAGCCGTTTTTCGCATGGATTTTCAATGTTTCAATAACTCTAGTAAAAATAGGGCCAGGCAAGTTCCTATGGGCATCATGACTGATTGGATTTATGGGTTAGCAAACACGCCATTTAGTTGCGAGTCACATCAAGCTTAAACAAAAAAGGTCAAGAAAAAAATCGGCTCTATTGTCCGGGTTATGAGATTGTGACTGTACTTATAACAAGTAATCAGTCCCCATAACCGAATGGCATCCTGGCCGAGTCTAGGTGTGTTACTTTGCTATTCAAGCAATTAGCCCCCAAGACCTAGATACATATACTATGCAACAGTAGGCTTTCTGCCCTACCGTCTTACAAATAACTTAGTTATTGAAAAAAGATAACAACATGAAAATACACAAAAATTTGGCGAAAACTTAAAGACAAAACAACCATCAAGATTTAACCATTTCTTTATTGATATGAAAAGGTTAGTTCAGCAAGCTGCCTGATTAAAAAAACCTCCAGTCCCCTTAGGTACCCTATATAGGAAAAGAGTGTGTCTGAAACCTGCTGCCCATTACACCGTGTAGTACAATCTGTAGACATGGGTCTATACTAAGTATAGTAGGGACGCAGCTGAGCCACGTTCCATGGTCGTTCACGCTCTTGCATGGGTGCGGTAGAATGAGCAGTGTCGTTCACATAATCCGACTCTTCCCTTGCATCCACCAGGTAATATGATCCGTTGTGCATATTCTGGCTTATAATGAACGGACCCTCCCATGGGGGAGATAACTTATGCTTTCCCTCCTTGGATTGCACCAGGCGCGGCACCAGGTCTCCTTCCTGGAAAACACGGGTTTTGACCCGGCGACTGTGGTATCGCCGTAAATCCTGTTGATATATGGCAGATCGCTCCAATGCTTGCTCCCTGTGCTCTTCTAACATGTCCATAGCATCTTGTCGGGTCTTCTCGTTTTCCACCTCAACATAAGCCGCCACTTGTGGCGAGTCGTGTATGATATCACTCGGAAGGACCACCTCTGCACCATAAACCATAAAAAATGGGGTCATTTGAGTAAATCTGTTAGGTGTAGTATTAATTCCCCAAACCACAGATGGTAACTCCTCAACCCATGCTCCAGCAGCTCGGAGACATGGGACTCGTAATCGTGGTTTCAACCCATGAAGTAGCTCCTGGTTTGCCCTCTCCACATGTCCATTAGCTTGTGGATGGGCCATTGAGGCTACATAAAGCCGAATGCCATTGTTTCCACATAACTTCTCCATCTCTCCTAAGGACATATTGGTTCCATTTTCCGTGATTATGCTGTGGGGGAATCCAAATCGATATATAATCCTCTTCAAGAATTTCACAGTTGTGGCCGCTTCACAGTTTGTAGCAGGCATGACCTCAACCCACTTTGTAAACTTGTCGATAGCCACTACTAGGTGAGTCTTTTTGCATGGAGACGTGTGGAAAGGGCCTACCATATCCATACCCCAAACAGCAAACGGCCAAGTCAATGGGATTGTCCGAAGCTCTATAGCCAGCACATGGATTTGTCGGGCGTACCTTTGACATCCATCACACCTTGCTACCAAGCGCTCCGCGTCGGCTAACGCCGTAAGCCAGAAGAAACCGTGACGGTAAGCCTTAGCCACAAGGGATCTTGTGGAGGCGTGGTGTCCACAATCACCTTCATGAATTTCCTTCAGTATTTGACGACCTTCTTTTGGGGCTACGCAACGTAGAAAGACACCTGCAGCACTTTTTTTATAAAGCTCACCATTAACGATAGAATACCCCTTTGTCCGTCTCTGGATTTGCCGAGCTAGAACTTCCTGCTGTGGTAACTCACCCCACAATAAGAATGCCAGGAACGACTCAGTCCACTCCGGGATAGCGCGCACCGCGGCCACAAACTCCAAATCCGGGTTTTGGTGAGCTAATTCCTCTTCTGACTCTGTTTTGACGGAAGGCCGCCATAACTCGCCCAAAAAGATATTAGGCAGAACCGGCTCTCGACGAGAACTGAGTCTCGAAAGCGCGTCCGTGGCCTCGTTCTTTCGCCGATCAATGTGCTCCACATGTTACCCGGAAAAAGACCCGGCTAGCTTGTCCACCTCTCTGCGGCATGCTGCCATTGTTGCATCCTTTTTTCCCACGTTCCTGAGACCTGCTGTACCACGAGATCCGAGTCTCCATAGCACCTGATATGCGTAATGTTCATCTCCTTTGCAATTCGTAGTCTATTCAACATGGCCTCATACTCGGCTACGTTGTTGGAGCAATCAAAGTGAATTTGCAATACATAACTCAACTCATCTCCTTTTGACGATGTGAGCACGACACCAGCTCCTGAACCTTCATACTGCTTGGAACCCTCAAAATGCATTACCCAGGATTCTGAACTTGTCACCACTGAGGGCATACTTGTTTTAGTCCAATCGTTAACGAAATGAACCAAAGCTTGAGACTTGATCGCAGACCGAGGCTCGTAGTTGATGTGATAATCTCCCATCTCAATGGCCCACTTGGCCACCCTGCCTGTTGCATCCGAATTTCTTATGATATCTGCCATGGGTATTGAACTTACCACCGTGATGGGATGTTCTTGAAAGTACGGCTTCAATTTCCGACTGGCCATGAATACCCCAAAAACTAGCTTTTGCCAATGAGCGTACTGTCGGGGGGTTACCCCCGAGTAGGGTAAAGGCAAGTGCCAAGGACAAGATCAGAAAAGGATGTTTGGCCGAGTAGCCGGCTACCCGGTACTTGCTACCTGGTCGACTGCTACTCGGTCCTACACATAGATCGCCAGAAGGGCGAATCAAGAAAGTTATGCTCCTCCGAGTAGAAGAGTTGGCCCGAGTAGAAATGGCGGGATCCTACTCGGGCCAGAAGTCAAAGGAGCCGTTCTGACACAGGATCCCGTGTATCCCGGGTCCGTACTTTGGCACTGTTCACGGCACTGTTCATCTGAGGACGGCGTGCCTGACAGCGACAGTGTGTCAGCAGGGCGTCACAGGATAGGGGGGACCTACTCTGTGTTCGCAGCAGTGATAACATATCGATTACTTGGTTTTGCCCAACGACTTTCCGCACCGGACAAACTTAGAAGCCAAAGCTGTCAGCGGGAGCTCGGAAGAAGGACGGTGTGCACACTATGTCGACATCTGTTTGTATTTGGCTGTATCCGGCTGGGCACCGAGTATATAAGGTGCCCTGCCCCCTCCTGCGCGAGGGATGCTGACCTAGATCCTAGACTTGGTTCAGATTCTTGACCTAGTTCCTCACGTAGAGAGAAGGGTGGCTACTCGGTAGCAAGAACAATTGTACTGTGGCTACTCGGAGAGACACTAATATACAGAGAGAAAGGCAGGAGTAGGGGTTTTATCTCCTCACGAGGGCCCTGAACCTGGGTAGATCGTGTTGTTTGCAGTGCTTGTTTCATACTTCACGCGGCTACTCGTCGCGTGATCCCTCCCCGAGCGCCTCCAGCGTCCATCGTCCCCACAACTTTAGCCATCCTATGGCATCTGCCGTGACACCACCACGACAGGTATCGTTGCTTTTCTTCTGATAAGACCTCGCTCACATAGTAAACCGGGCATTGCACCGGGTGATCCTTTCCATCCTCCTTGCGCTCAACCACAACCACTGCGCTAACTGCCTGAGGCCCAGCCGCAACATACAGCAACGTAGTCTCCTTGGGACCTGGCGCAGCCAGAACCGGCGCCTCAGATAACTGCTTCTTCAGAGCCTCAAATGCCTCGTCCGCCTCTTGATCCCATACGAACTTGTCTGTTTTCTTCAAGAGTCGGTATAAGGGTATCGTTTTTTCTCCGAGCCTAGATATGAACCGGCTTAACGCTGCAACGCATCCTGTAAGTTTCTGAACATGTTTCAGCTCTTCTGGCTTTTTTAAACTCTGGATGGCTTTGATATTTTCCGGGTTAGCCTCGATCCCCCGCTCAGAAACGATGAAACCGAGTAACTTCCCTACAGGAACCCCAAACACACACTTTGTTGGGTTGAGCTTCATATGGTACCTCCTCAGGTTCTTTAATGTCTCTTTTAGATCGTCAATGAACGTTTCTGCCTTCTTGTTTTGATCACTACATCATCAACATAAGCGTGGACGTTGCGTCCAATCTGATCCTCAAAGCACTTCTGAATGCACCGTTGGTATGTCGCGCTAGCATTCTTCAATCCAAAGGTCATTGTTTTGTAACAAAAGGCTCCAAAGGGGGTTATGAACGATGTTTTCTCCCAATCCTCTTTTTTGAGCTTTATTTGGTGATACCCGGAATAGGCGTCCAGGAAGCATAACAGGTCACTTCCCGCCACTGCATCTATGATCTATTGTATCCTTGGAAGGGCAAACGGATCCTTTGGGCAGTGCTTGTTGAAAATCGTATAATCTATGCACATTCTCCACTCATTGTTCTTTTTCAATACTAGAACTGGGTTTCCCAGCCACTCGGGTTGAAAAACCTCCATGATAAAGACGGCCGCTAGTAGCCGAGCTACCTCCGCTCCTCTAGCCTTTCTCCTTTCTTCGTTCATTTTCCTCAGAGCCTGCTTCACTGGCCGGGACTTGGGAACGACATGCAAACTATGCTCAGCGAGCTCAGTCGGGATACCCGGCATGTCACTGGGTGTCCAAGCGAAAACATCCTGATTCTCGCGAATGAACTCTATGAGTGCCTCTTCCTCCTTGTTATCTAGGTTAGAACCTATAGAAAACTGTTTGGACGAGTC
The DNA here is from genome assembly GCA_028641055.1 of Alopecurus myosuroides. Classification (NCBI taxonomy): domain Eukaryota; kingdom Viridiplantae; phylum Streptophyta; class Magnoliopsida; order Poales; family Poaceae; genus Alopecurus; species Alopecurus myosuroides. Next base: position 77,130,893 of record CM054063.1, read on the forward strand.
ACCCTCAATGAAAGCAACCATCTTTGTGTCTTGGGCTGCTTTAAACTTTTCTCTTTCGTCATCCGTGTTCGGTTTCTTCAAGGCTGTTCGATCTTCCGGGTCTACCTGAGACCGGTAATACCTGAGTTCTTCCTTTGCGCAAGCTTGTTCTGCAAGTGCCGCATCTCCCTCATCACACTCTGCTGCCACAACCCTGTTCCCATGTATAGTGATGGTTTTCTTAGGACCCGGGATTTTTACCTGTAGGTAAACATAACACGGCCTTGCCATGAATTTAGCGTAAGCCGGCCTTCCAAACAATGCATGATAAGGACTACGTAACTTCACCACCTCGAATGTGAGCCACTCTACTCTGTAATTATCCTTGGATTCTCCAAAAGCGACCTCCAGTGTTTTCTTTCCCTCAGGGCAGGCCGAGTGTCCTGGTACAATTCCGTGGAAAACCGTGGAGCTTTTATGCAGCTGAGACTCCTTGAGCCCCATACGTAAAAAGGTCTCCCAGTATAAGATGTTGTTGCTACTTCCGCCATCCATCAGAACCTTCTTCAGCTCATAGCCATTGACCTGCGGCGCTACCACTAAAGCTAACACACCCGGATGTTCTATTGCTTCCAGGTGATCCCTCCTACTCCATGTTACTTCTTGATCTGACCATCTCAGGTATCTTGGAACACCCGAGGAAACCGAGTTTACCGCCCTCTTAAGTACCTTTCTCTACCTTTTGGAAGTTCCAGTGGTGTGGACATGATATTGTCCTAACTGCTTTGGGTTAGCCTGAAAACCACCTGCACCACCCTGGTTATTACCCGGATTGCCACCTCCTGCGTTGCCTGCGGGGAGTGGTCCGCTGCCCGGGTTTCCACCCAGACCCGATCCTCCTCCCCGACATGCGCCTCGCAGGGCATTCTGTATTTCCTCGTTCTTCCATCTCTGTAAATCCACACATTTCTCCAACGAATGATTAGCCGGCTTGCCGTTCCTACTATGACGCGGGAAAGGCATCCTGAAGGCTTCTATATATTTAGCCGGCCGCGGTGGTCCTTGGTAATTGCATCCTCCGTTGAAGTTTCCTCCGTTAAAGTTTCCATCTGCTCTAGGCCTTGGAAACCCGGCCTCGGTATTGGCGACTAACTCGGAGCTCCCTCCGTACGGACGTTTATGCTGGTTGTTTCCATTACTGCCGCCATTATTACCCGGTGCAGCCCCGTTGCCGGGTCTTCCGTTATTGTTTGCATTAGCTTTTCCTTTCTTGTCCTCGATATCCTCTTCAGTGGTGTCAGTGGAGGCATGTTTGTTGCACGCATCCATCAACTCTCCCATAGTAATTTCTGAAACATGCCTACTGGATTTCATGCGCGTCAGTTTTTGCACCAAAGGCGTGTATCTGCATGTTTTCGCCATAGCCTGTATCGCGTCCTTTGGCTGGATATCAGTGGAAGAGTCGAGTATCTCCATGACTCGGCGCACCCAGCTGCGTGCCGACTCTCCCTTTATCTGAACACATTGATCTAAGTCATCAATCGTGAATAGTTTACGGCATGTTCCATGAAAATGTTTGACGAAAGCCGTCTTTAACTCACTCCACGAATTGATGGACCTCTCAGGCAGGTTATTGAACCATAGCTTTGCTGCTCCTTCAGAAATCATAAGATAAATAAACTTGGATTGAAGTCTTTCTGAAGCATTACGAATAGACATAGCCATCTCATAACTGCTCAACCAGGTCTCTAGATCCATGGTTGGCTCATAGTTAACCACTTTACCCGTCTCCTTGAATTTATCCGGGTAAGGTTTAGCCCTGATGGCATCCGACAAACACTTAGGTCCGGCTAAGTTTGCCGGGTACTAGCCTTACTCTTGAAGCATGTGAGGCCTCAGCGGGCGCAGCAGGGGGCGCGACTGCTACCGGTCCTCGTACCGCAGACCCGGCCGTTGCGCGCATTGCCCGGGAACTATCCACGATTGCCTGTGCCGCCGAGGTTGCAGGAGTTGCCGGTCTACGAGGAGGAGGCGGCATTTTTCTGCTGCTCTGCCCTCCGTCGTGCCGAGTTTGACTGGACGTTGCATGTATTCCCATGCTGCCGGCTAACATACGATGTCCCGTGCATGCCACTCCTGTTGTCCGGGTAATTGTCCTGTTGAGCAACCGCGGTGCGTAACACGTCTATAGCCCGCCGGGTCTCTGTCGCTTGAGGTGATTCTCCCAAAGGAATACGTTCGAGCGCTAAAGTTGCGGCGTACACGTTATCCATGGGGTTATTGAAGTGACCCTGTGGGGTATGAAATCGCGATGGTGGTGGTACGGTATTGCCTCCAGCGGCCCCAGCGGGTAACACGGGTGACCCGGCTGGCATGTTTGCCGGCTGTCCTCCTAGCGTCGCACCTTGATACCCGGTTCCTTGATTCATAGCCGGGATTGGTTGGTCCTGAGGCGTGATGAACAACGTGGCCGGATGTAGATTTCCGCCTGGCGCAGGTAGTCTCGTCTAATGCCTCTGTTTATATATCCTAGTTGTTTGAGCCTGAATACGATCCTCCAATTCTTCCAACTGGCGCTGGCGCGCGGCCATCCCTTGCCTCTCAGCTTCTACATCTCTCCTTTGCTGCTCCAACGCACGGAGAGCTACATCCAGATCCCTGGCACGTGCTGCTGCGTTTTCTGGAGTTATCACCGTCGCCAACACTGTGGGATCCAAGATCAGGTTATTGCTGAACATAGCCGGGTTTTGTGGGTGTGATGTTCCTGCCCTAGCTGTTCTGTTCGTCCTGAATCCGAACATGTTTCTGAGAAGAGTACTTTCCCCTGTTTCGCTGGTAACAGATGCCGGTTCACCATCGACCCGGACTATGACCGGGTTTCCATTAACCGGTGCTTGTTGTTGGGCGAGCGCTTGCGCCGCACCAGTCGCGGCTGCCGACACATCGCCCATATTAAGATTTATTGCAGGGGCTGTGTAGACCGCGACTCGACACGCAATGCCTGGTGAAGATTCGTACTCTTCCTCTTCGTAGCTATCTTCTTCATACCGATCTTCGAGCAGCTGCAGGATAGATTCGGTATCGTCCTCTCCAATAACCCGGCCACGCGTGGTCCATACCGGCTCCTCCGGCTGTTCCCTCTTCGTGGTGGGCTCCTTCTCCGGCTCTGTTGTCCCAACCGACTCTTTCCCGTCCGATTGAACACAGGTGGCGTCCCCTGACACAGAACCATACTCATTATTGTCATAAATAAAACCAGACACACGTACCATACCGACGAAGACGGTGACTCGGTCGATCGTGACGACAGATCCAGTTTCCAGCTGATCCGACTCTGGCCCCCAGCCAAAATCGTCTACGATCGTCTCTCCTTCGGGGTTGGTGATGATCTCGCCGATGACGAGGTTCTTCATGCTTTCTAGATCTTCTCCCGTGATGTAAACATCTTTGGACGTAGGCCCCACGGTGGGCGCCAACTGTCGTGGGATATTCACGGCAGACGTTACCAGGGGTAACTTAGTATGGGGCAAATCGACTCTGGTGTTTGGGAGAGGGTTTAGCTCAGGGGAAATCATATCAACTGGTGATCTAAAGGCTCGGGCTACAATGTCGCCGAGACTCTGATCTAGGGTTACAAGGACTAGCTCTCGAATAGCTAGAATACTCGAAACCTTCTATCTCTCTCAATCTTGGTCTCTATGCCCTAGAAGCCGGTTTATATAATACCCGGCTTCCTGGCTTTCCTTACAAGATACATCTGGAATCCTACTCGGGATCCTTTCATAACCCTAAATTACCGACCGTGACCCTCAAGTTACGGATCACAGGGTTTGCACCGCCTCGTAGGCCTTCTAGATCTTCTCTTCCCTTGGGTCGGGTCTCCAACACAGTCGCTGGCCCATTAATAACATCTGGCCTAGCATCACAACGCAGGGTCTCGTACAGTTTCCCTTTGGCCAGGTCTCGTCCCAGGTGTGGGCCTGCCTGGTTATCATCCCCCCAACAGAGTGCACCCTGGGCGCCATGGCCAGCGCACTGATAGGAGGAATAGGACAAGTAGAGAGGGAGGGCTCTCGCCAGGGAGTCACAGGAGGCTATAGAAGGTTGTTGGCGTAAGGTTTCTCCCTGTGGTGCACTTTGGTGGTGGATGAGAAAGTGGGGTGGTGATCGCTCCCTTGTCCATTTGTGGGTGGCTATGATATGAAGAAAAAGGAGTAGATAGACCATGTCTAGGATATTGAGGGACTAAAATCCACTGTCCAGGTACAGGAGAGAGGAAGGGAGAGAGAGAGGGATGACCAGAACAAGCATGATCTCAATAGTGTCCAGGAATAACAGAAGTGGTTTTTGCTTGTTTTCACTAGAATTTTTAATGGAACATAGGTGAAAAATCATGTCCATTGTATAGAGGATCAAAAATGGAGTCTAGGGAAGATGGCCTCAAGAGTTTTGAAAAATATTCCTTTCACAAAATTTTGGAAATTCAAAAAGTGCTGAATCTGTTTTTAAATGTTTTCTCCAAACTTTTCAAGACAACTTGCAAATGTTTTAGTACAAATTAGTCCCACATGACCATAGGCATTTTGGGTAATTTTTCCAAGCTTTTAGGAAATACTTTTCTTCACAAAATATTTAAAATCCATTTGTGGCCTTTTGGAAAATGGAAAAGAATAAATAGTAAAATGTTTTTAAAACAAATATTTTTTTAGTTGGGATGATAGAGTATATAATATATGTCTCAAAAGTTATTTTTAATAAACAACTATTTTGAAAACATTTGAGGCACCAAGTGGAAAAGGGTGAAAACAGGTGTTTATTTATTATATTAAAAACCATGAGAGATAAGTAATTAAATGGCCATTGCAAAATAAATGGACCACATGGATATGATGTATAGGTCATGGAGATGACAAGGGTAGTTTCATTGGGCCTTAAAACAATAAGGAGTTATTTGGAGTAACATGGACAAAGTGCTTCATGATAAAGGTGATATGATCATTAATTTGGTGATGCCTTCTATAGGACTTTGATAGATGATACCAAAGGGTTTCAATATCCAGAATAACAACTTGGATGGATGGCATAGATATTAAACATGATATCCATGAAGTTACATTGATGAATAGAACAACATTTGACATAAGGCATGTCTCCAAAGTTGGAGGTTTTTAACAAAACAGAAGATGATATAGACATGTGATGGAACATGTTATTGATGCTTGATTTTTTTTATTACTAGGTCTTATTTAATTACAACTACACACACTTATAACCAAACAGAAATAAATACTTCAAAGCAAACACAAGATAAGATCACACAACAAGCAGATAAAATAACAAGGCACACAAGATCACTCAAGCAATTGATTTCTTCAATTTTTTTCCAGGTGTTTTTCTTAAGAGTTAATTTTAGGTAGTGATCAAGATATATGATGAAAAGAGGATTTTGGAAATAGGTTCAGCTCAAAAGTTTTTATTTCCAAAATAATATAATTGAGGTATAACACATGGGTAACATAGTCCCCTCTTATTGTTTTTCCAAAAGGAGGAAGTGAGAAGGAGTTCTTGAAATACTTGCAAAAACATCTTGGTTGAAAACAGGTTGGAGATGATTAGCTCCAAAATACTTTTCATATGGTTTTGGAAATTATCTTTTGTTTTCTCAAAACTTGGCCTTTATGTTTCTTCTAAAATCAAAACATTTCCAAAAAGGGTTTTTGCCAAAAGAGTGTGATGGATGAAGATGATAAGCTTTTTTGTCCTGACTTGATCACAAGGGTTGTGTTTTAAGAAAGTTATGATCATTGGTTTTAATGTTAGTTGTTAGCAAACTCAAACAAAAACACAGTCAACCAGCAAATAGAAAAGAAACACAAGCATTAGTCAAATATATTAAAAAGTTTTTGTTGGCCCTTATTTTTGGGTTATTGAAAACAAGTTTTTCCTGTCTTCCACGAATTGGGATGTTACAGGAGTACCGCGGTATCACACCTTTATCTTTTACCCTTTTACCTTTTAGTAGGGTCATATAATGAGTAGAGAAGTTATTGATGGCGGGTAAACACACCCTCGTTGGGAGACCCCAAGGGAAGGTACGAAGACTACAACAACAAGTTTTCCCGCAGAAAGAAACCAAGGTTAAATCGACCAGTAGGAGAAAGAAATCACTTCTAGAGGTTGATGACAGCTGATGTTGGCTGGCGCACTACCGGTTCAGAGGCAATGTGGAATCTACACAACACAACCAAGTTACTTTGCCCCAACGAAACAGTGAGGTTGTCAATCTCACCGGTTTGGCTGAAAAACAAAGGATTAGATGTCTAGTGTGGAAAACACTACTTGTTTGACGTAAATGAAATGTCAACAATGATGTCAGTGAATGAAAGGAAAACAATGATTGCAGTAAGAAACCAGTGTTTGCAGTGCTTGTATTATCAGTGTAAAAGAATGGACCGGGGTCCACAATTCACTAGTGGTGTCTCTCTCCATAAAAGATAGATAACATGCTGGGTAAGCAAATTACATCTGGGCAATTGACAGGTATAAAGGTTGCACCGTAGTGCATATGCATGACATGGTGATTACTATGTGATTCATGTAGGCATTACAACATAATTTATAGACCGTTATCCAACTGCATCTATGACTAATAATCCACCCTCAGAGCGTAATGCAATCAAACCTCGGGTATTAAGTTGCAAGCAACAAATAATTGCATTAAACAAAGTGTGTAATGTAAACAATGTAATACATCGTTGTTTTCTATCTAATGGCAACATCACATCCCCCATTCTTTCACTCGAGCATGCATAAAAGGGAGGCATGAACCCACTATCTAGCATAAATACCCCCTCTTGGAGTTACAAGCATCAACTTGGCCAAAGCATCTACTAGTAACGGAGAGCGTGCAAGATCATAAATAACATAAACATGAAAGAACATGATAGATTCATAATCACTGGGCATAGCATTCAATATTCATCAGATCCTAGCAAACACAACATGTAGCATTACAATAAGATGATCTTGATCATGTAAGTCGGCTCACAAGATCTAAACATGAGGCATAAAGAGGAGAAGACAACCATTGAGCTACTGCTATGGACCCGTAGTCCAAGGATGAACTACTCACGCATCACTCCGGAGGCAGGCATGGTGGTGTAGAGCCCTCCGGTGATGAATTCCCCTCCCGGCAGGGTGCCGGGGAGAGCTTCAGAACCCTCCCGAATTAGGGTTGACAATGAATACGGCTACATACTTTTGGTGGAAAATACTCGGGACTTTAGGGTTTTCCCTAGGAGGAGATTATATGGGCGAAAGGGCAACGTCGGTGGGTGGCCAGGGGTGTGGGCTCTCTAAGGCCCCCCTCAAGGTCTCCTCCGTACAATGTGTACGTGACAGAATTCTAAGGTTCTGGGTTTTTGTTTCGTCCAATTCCAAGAATATTTCTAGAAGACCTTTTCTGAAACAAAAAACAACAGAAAACTGGAACCGGTGTTATGGCCTCTTGTTAATAGCCTAGTCCAAATAAATCCATAAAAATGATGTAAAGTTTATAGAAAACATGTAGCAATTGGCATGAAAACAAGATGGAACATCAGAAATTATAGATACGTTTATGACGTATCAACATCCCCAAGCTTAGTTCTACTCGTCCTCGAGTAAGCAAAAAGATAAAAAAAAATTGTGAGGTGACATGCTACTAACATAATTTTGATCATCATTATTGTAAAATCATTTCTAAATCTGAGATCATAGTACTCTAAACACATGCAAGACAGACATAATTCAAACAATTAAACTTCGCAATCATGTTGCAACATTAAAAGTAATACAAACAAAAAATCATGAATAATAATGCATTTCAAAGTTATATGTTTGTTATAAACAATCAGAAAGCATAACAAAGTATTATTCAGCTTGTCCTTAAGAGTGTAGCAAAACATAAATGCCAGGACACCTTCAAAGTTCAAGTGGTGACTAGAAACAAATAGTTTAAGAGCAAGTAATAACATGGCATGAATCAATCAATAATAATCTTTGGGACAAATGCGCATTAAACTCAGAATGGCAACTACGCTCTCTCAACTGTGCATAAAGTTAGAAGATGAAGACTTAATATAAAAGTAAAAGAAAGTCCCTTCGCAGAGGGAAGCACGGATTAACTCATGTGTTAGAGCTTTTGATTTTATTAGAACAGAAGTATTGAAAACAATTTTGAGAGAGGTGTATGTTTATGTCAACGAATAGCAAACAGACAATACACTACGTCACAAGCCAACTAGACTTCACAAGATCGGCTCCCATTGAAGGATGCAACTGGGGTAGAAGATCATACCTCTTCTCTTTTGTTTATACAATTATGATTTGATTGATAAATCAGGGACAAAAATAGTGAAGAGAATTTATATAACCACATTTTTGGGCTGGGCACCCTGATGTCAGCTCTTATAGCGTTTGGATAAGCGGATATGCCACTAGTCAAGGTGTGTGAAGTCCAATCAACATAAATATTCTCTATGTGCGTCCTCATGAGCTAAAACAGGGGCACAAAAGAGGTGTAGTTTTGAAGGTTTTTAAGGTAACACACGCGCAATTTACTTTGGAGTGACGTTTAAATACCACATGTAGGTAGGTATGGTTTACACATTTGGCATACTTTGGTTTTTGGGAGTTGGATGCACGAGTAGATCTCATACTCAATACTGGTGGAAGTTAGCAAAGACTGGGAGCGACAAATCAAGAGAGCATAATGGTCATAATCATGCATAGCGACAAAAACATTATTGATCAAAGAATACATGGCATTGCGCCAAGGTGTAAGCATGCCCCAAGTAAACCAAATAAATGATCATGGAGGCTAGAGGTGACTGGTTTATAGTCATAACATGGTGTAAGCATGCGCCAAGTCAACCAAATAAAGCATTCAAAGGAGAATACCATAATATTATGCTTTGATATGATAAAAAACAAAGCATGATTCTTTCAACGGCGCATTAAGCACTCTCAGAAGTTTAGTACAAGTGATGCTACATCAATAATTACTAGGCATAGAATTAGAATAGCATACAATATGAAAAGTCTACCCACAGTCTAAACAAGCTTCTATTTGCACCGTTATAAGCATGAAATGTTTTATTGCTTTCCAACACCATAATATTATTTAAAAAAAACTCTCCATATGATATATCAATGAAACAAGAGAGTAGCACTAATATACAAGAAATAACAGCTCTTAAAAATATATCCATGAAAAACATGAGCTAAAAACAGGAGGAGTTGAAGTAGCTAGAAGAAAAACAAAGAATACTAGCATGATATTGAGGAATACGAGTATTCATATGAAAAAGCGGAGCGTGCCTATGTCCCACACAAAAATGCTAGGTTCCAACTAAGTTTATTGTAGCAAGGAAAACAAAAGAAAACAAAATAAAAACAAATAGACGCTCCAACTAAAGTGCATATGATGTGACTGCATAAAAATATAGTTTCACTAGAAGTGACCTCGTAAGTTGTTGATGAAGAAGGTGATGCCTTAGGCATCCCCAATCTTAGACTCTGGCGTTTTCTTGTGATTTTCTGGTATGAACCATGGGGACACCCCCCAATCTTAGGATTTTCACTCTTCTTCATCACATTATATCACCCTCTTCTCTTGACCGTTGAAAACTTCCTTCACACCAAACTCGAAGTAATTCTCGTTAGAGGGTTAGTGCATAATAAAAAAACTCACATGTTTAGCATGGACATAAGAATTATTAATACTTTTAAACAATAGCTACAACCAGTGATGTTTTATGGAGCAAAGAAATCCACTCAACATAGTAAAAGAGAGAATGCAAAGTAAAAGGCAGAATCTGTCAAAACCAGAACAGTCTGTAAAGACGAATTGTTTTTAGGCACTTACGTTGCTCAAATAAAAAAACTTAAAACTAGAAAAAGTTCTGGAAATAGTTGAGGATTAAGCACGAAAATTTGCAGGTTATTTTGATCTTTATGTGATTTTACACAAATTTTAACAGTGGACAGCAGGAATCTATTTTTCTGCTCAGAAATCCAAATCTAACACCAACTTTCACTAGAGACTTTACTTGGCACAACAAATACATGAAAATAAAGATACAAAGGAGTTTCTACAGAAGTAAACAACACCTGTACTCAAAGAAAACAGAGGAAAACAATGCAAAAATAAAATGGGTTATCTCCCAAGAAGTGCTTTTCTTTAACGCCTTTCCGCTAGGCATAAAAATCAATAAAATTTGAGAATCAAATAGCAATTGGTACTGTAGGCCCCCCTGAAGATGATGCAACAAGTAAGTCACTTTTAGTTTCACTAAAAGTCTTATCAATTTTAGGCACATTATGGGGTTTTGGTTTAGACACCCTGGGAACATATATGATTTTTTTTTGTTTTCCCACAAAAGCTTTCTCCCTCTTAAATTTAAGAGAAGAAAAAGGTTTAACTTAAAGTTTCCATAGCCTCCTCAAGTTTACCAATCCTAACATTTTGATTATGATGGGTATTGCTAGCCTCTAGAACAGTGATTCTTTTATTGATGCTTACTATTGATTCATTAACTTTGCTAGCATTATCAAGGAAATTTGGCAAATTTTTCTCCATAGAGTTCAATTTTGTTATAACATCTTCTAAAGTGATCTCAGTTTTAATAATCTTAGTAGGTGGTATTCCTACGAAGCTTTCAATTAAAATACAGGCTTCCACGACAGGAGTTCCCAGAAAATTACCATATGTAAGTGTGTCTAGAACATACCTATACCATCTAGTAATCCCAACATAAAAATTCCTAGGAAGGATTAAAGTATAATATTTTTTGGTGCATCTATGATGGGCATAACTTATTCTATAGCAAGCATGTTCCAAACTTTCTCCCCCTTGTTGCTTAAAAGAACGAACCTCAACTTTAGTAATACTCATTTTAGCAAGATTAAAAACAGGATAAAAATAACAACTAGAATAAGACCTAAATATTTTGTGTTTTCAATATAGAGAAGCAAACAAGACAACATAAAATAAACTAAGCAAAGCAAAAACAAAGTAAAGAGATTGGAGGTGAGAGACTCCCCTTGCGGAAATCCTCTTCTTCCTCGCAAAGGCGCCAGAAAACTTGCTGAGGGATGGCGTTGATGAGGGAGTGGTTGCTTCTTGATGACTTTGAATTCCCCGGCAACGGCGCCAAAAAACTTGCTTGATGGCGGGTAAACACACGCTGATGACGGGAAAATGGGGCGATCGAAATAATACAATACGATTCGCGTCCACGTCATAGAGACAGATAGAATATAATTTGAATTTAAAAGTGTGCGTACGTAAATGAGACAAATATCAAGTATTGCGAGTACATACTTCCGGAACTCTTACATTTTCATAAAAGAACCGTTAATTACATCTCCGAAGAGAAAACGCCTGATTAAGAATTCCAACTTTCTAATATAAAGGATTACATCATATGACTATTACAAAAATATGAAATAAACTTGAATAGCCTCCTCGCCGTCGTCGACGCCATCATTCTTGAGGGAGGCTATTCCGATGAGAACCCATGCGTGGAGCTCCACAGAAAAATCAAGCTCATTTTTTCATTCATCCGCTGCTCACAAAATCCATCGATCGCTGAACCAGTCCATCGCTGATACACCTGCTTCTACGCGTCGCTCGCTCGCATACACAGAGCCGTGGCCGCTCGTCGTCAGCGTTGCCTGCCGTCAGCTACGCAACATCCACGCTATTATATACGCGTTGGTTGTTCAGTGTCTGCCGGCCGGCCGTTCGACACTAATGAGTACCGTACGCCGCAGCCTGATACGTCGCTGCTGTTGTGCTCCCTTGCTGCAAGGAGGTGAGGAGGTAGGAAATATGCTGTTCTCTTGCCCTTAAGACTGGCCGTTCAGGTTCAAATTAAGGAGACCCCTATTCTTCTCCAAAACATGTTCTTCGTTCTGGCCATGTGGTTCAGATCAAGAGAGATTCATTTTCTCCACAAGATTATATAGCCTTTGTTTCGGCCACTCGGTTTGAATCAAGGAATTCTATATTTTCTTCATAAGGTCATGTCCTACGTTCCGGCCATCTGGTTCGGATCAAGGAATATCTTTATTTCGTTCATAAGACCATAGCCTTCTTTTCGGCCATTCGGTTCGGAATAAGGACTACATATCACATTATTCGTTTCGGTTCGGCCATGAGGTCCGAATCAAGAAACACCTACATCTTCCTTATAAATTGGTGCCCTTACGTTTCGGCCATTTGGTTCGAATCAAGGAGTACTATATTTTGTTTATAAGGTCATATACGTTCTAAGTTTCGGCCATTCGGTTTGGATCAAGGAACATGTTCATTTCGTCTTTCGTTTCGGCCAACAAGGTTCGGATCAAAGATTATTTGCACTATGTGCATATCACTCTATTCTTGAGTTTGGTTCTATGGAATTCCATGATACGAGCTATAAAAATCATAAAACCAAAAACATACTCCACGCATGGGTTCCATCGTGAATTCCATGATACGAGTCTTAAAAATGTTAAAATTACATGTTGTGCTTTTCTTATGGTTCTCACCGAAATTCCATGACATGAGCCGTAAAATACTAAAATTATAATTCGATGCTCTACGCACGGGCTACATCGTGAATTCCGTGATATGAGTCATAAACGATATTAAAAATATTATAATTCAACACTCTACGCATGGGTTCTGTAGTGAATTCCATGATACGAGCAATGAAAATCCTAAAATCACACATTGTGCTCCACGCATGGGTTCTCATCGGAATTCCATGACGCGAGCTATAAAAATGCAAAAATATAAACTATGCTCTAAAAAAAGCATCAAAGCTTCAAATATTATATAGACTCTATAATAAAATAATCATGTATGCATACGTCCTATGTAAAATACATAGGATGAAATTAAAATATGTCATACCTAGCCAATTGAAACCTTCATTTTTCACCGCGTATATTTCGGTAGCAAATAAATGAGGCATGCTAGGAAAATGCATTAAAGAATGCTAAAATATATACATGCAAGTAGAAGAATTACATGCTCCCTCAAGCATGACGGCGTTGAAGACGGCGAGGAGGCTATTCAAGTTTATTTCATATTTTTGTAATAGTCATATGATGTAATCCTTTATATTAGAAAGTTGGAATTCTTAATCAGGGGTTTTCTCTTCGGAGATGTAATTAACGGTTCTTTTATGAAAATGTAAGAGTTCTGGAAGTATGTACTCGCAATACTTGATATTTGTCTCATTTACGTACGCACACTTTTAAATTCAAATTATATTCTATCTGTCTCTATGACGTGGACGCGAATCGTATTGTATTATTTCGATCGCCCCATTTTCCCGTCATCACACGCTCATTGGGAGACCCCAAGTGTAAGGTATGAAGAATGTAGAAGCAAGTCTTCCCTCAGAAAGAAACCAATGTTGAATCGACCAATAGGAGAAAGAAATCACTTCTGGTGGTTGATGACAGTTGATGTTGGCAGGACGCACTACCGGTTCAGCAGCAACATGGAATCTACACAACACAACCAAGTTACTTTGCCCCAACAAAATAGTTAGGTTGTTAATCTCACCGGTTTTGCTGAAAAAACAAAGGATTAGAGTATAGTGTGGAAAACAGTACTTGTTTGCAGTAAATGAAAAGAGAACAATGATGGCAGTGAATGAAAGGAAAACTGTGATTGCAGTAAAGAAAATAGTGTTTGAAGTGTGATACGTCCAAAACGTATCTCCTTTTCCGAACACTTTTGTTATTGTTTTCTTCTAAACTTGTGAGTTTTGGATACCACTAACACGGACTAACGCTGTTTTCAGCCGAATTACCTTGGTGTCTCGTTTTTATGCAGAAAAATCAACTTTCGGGAAAATTCCTAGAAAAGATCCCATAGATCCTAAAACACCAGAAGACCCCGGGAGCCAGAAGGGGGCCAGGAGAGGAGCCAGGAGGGGGGCACACCACCCCCCCCCCCATTCGATGCGCCGCCTGGTGGTGTGGGCCACCCTAGGACCCCCTCGGACTCCCCTTTTGACTACATATGCCACATAAACCTAAAAACGAGGGGTTCGTCATATTCCAAAGAAACACAACAGAGCACCGCCGCCACCCCGAACCTCGATTCGGGGATCATAAGTTCCTGTTCTGGCGCCCTGCCGGGACGGGGATTCAAAGGAGATCATTGCCATCGACACCACCTGTAGCATCCCAACTTTTAATAAAGATGGAATACCTGTGTTATTGTGCTAGTCCCTGGACCAATTGCTAGCACCACAGTACAAAATGAAATATCATGCAAATGCATCAAATTCTATTACATCGCATGATCCAGTCTTTACAAAATAGGATTACAACTTGCATAGTCTTAGAAGACTAGCAGAAAACAAGGAAATACAGCGGAAAACATAGTACAACATTGAGCCCATCTTCTTCATGTGCCACAGGCAAAACATGTTGGCAATAGTCTCGAGATCCTAAACGAAATCCTCACTCGTCTTCAGAAATATCTGCAATATGGAATATGCAGCCACAAGGGAGTCAATACAATTTAATGTATTGGCAAGTAACACTATGGTGGATATAAATGGCAAGACTAATACTACATGCTTATTTGGCTGAGTGGAGTTTTGGCTAAGTTTGCATAAAGCTAGTTTTCTCCTATCACTTTTGTAAAACCAACTTTTCTTTTCAAAAGGGTGGCAACATTGGATTAAGATCCAATCACCACAATACTGTTCACTTGGTCAAATTTTACTTATTGAAAATGGTGATGTGATTCTTCCGTCCTTCCTTGTCCAGCTGCTCATAGTTGTCCATAACCGGGGACACGGCTAAGATCTTAGTTTGTTGACTCTGCAGAGCTTGTGCACTTTCACCTTCAGACTCAACTCAACCCAAACATCCTATACACCCTGAGTGCATTAAGGAAAGGGGAAGAATCAAGACGAGATCTTTCAGAAGCAAGAATCCAACCCAATGGCAAGACCTGTTCCACCTATAATTATGCTACATCTGCTTGTCAAGCCCAGGCTGAACCCTCACAACTTAGTTGATCAAGACAGAGCCCATATGACTAAAGGCTGCACTGGAAGCAATCTAAACTTGGGGAACATCATAATCACTTTGTTCCTGGGTGGCATTCCTCAAGTGAACAACCCCTCGGGGAGACACTCAACTCTCATCAGCCAAACAACCAAATCCACCCAGGTGGTTCATTGAAGTTGTTACTTAGAATTTTTCCACAACATCAAGTAAAACTCATTTGTCACATTGCATAGCATCTATCAAGTTCTAAGGCTATAAATAACAAGGATAAAAGGGATGGCTACACTCTACTAGGATATAGCATAGCATAATATAACTTAGTAAAACTTCCTATCATGCATACTACTAAAAATCAACTAATGCATATATAAAATAATGGGTAGTTGAATGATGTGTTACTTGCCTTGTTGAAGTTGGTGAAGATATCACACTCTCTTCACAAAAGATCGTTGCTCTCCGTACAATCTATTCATTGAAAACACAATAACAAAATAAACAAACATTCTACCAAACAATCATACAAGTGTAGAAAACATACATAGCAACTAACATATCAAAAGGGGCTTAACCAAGTTGGTTAGGACAAGGTTTGGGTTTGAAATATTTATTCTTTCCTGGTTCCATACTTGTTAAGGGATTTCCAAGAGTTTACTTGGGATGGACTAG
The DNA here is from genome assembly GCA_028641055.1 of Alopecurus myosuroides. NCBI lineage: Eukaryota > Viridiplantae > Streptophyta > Magnoliopsida > Poales > Poaceae > Alopecurus > Alopecurus myosuroides. Next base: position 77,146,607 of record CM054063.1, read on the forward strand.
GTTGATCTTGATGTGATCTAACTTTATTATAACCATACTTGTCGAGGAAGTTCCAAGAGTTCACTAAGAATAAACATATTACTTCTTCAACTAAAGTAATATATTGTAAACACTTGGTCATATTCACCTTCAAAAATATTTTAGTGACTATATTAGTATTTTCCATTGTGGTTAGGGTAGGTCTACTAACTTCATCATCAAAGGGAAAATATTACTAAGTCTTGAGTTTTCCATTTGGGTCAATGGTTGGACAAAATAACTTGTTACTCTTCAACTTGGGTGGATTGCTTCTAGTCCTCATGTGATTGCCTTCTTGAAGATCATCTTCATGCTTCTATTGTAGTCTTGTTCCTTGGATGGATTCTTCTCTTGGTCTTGATAAATTCTTCAGGGCTTTTACTTCACTAATTGGTTTGGTATGGGATGGGCACAAATACCACTAAGTCAAATTGGAAAGAAAATAAGAAGAAGGATAGAAAGAGAGAGGGAGATGTCTTCTTCTGGATTTCTTCACACTTGTAATTCCTTGAGTTGCTTCTAATTGTGGAGTACAAGTCCTTTTCTTCAAAATTTCTTCATTTATCTTCATTGTATCTCCACATGTTTCCACCAAGTTGAAAGTGAAGAACCTTCTATTTCTTGAGTCTTGTTTTCCATTTGCTAACTTGATGGATTCTTGAAGCAAGAATAGGGGGATGGAGGAGTAGATAGAATACTAGGGTGCTAGTGTTTGAGGTTCACTACTTGGTAATTTTAGGGACTTGGTCTTGGGTCCAAAAATGGCCACAACAAACATTGGTAGAAAGAAATAGAAACAAAATCTAAGACATAATAACTAGATGGACTACTATGATGGATTTTTGGCTAAAATACATGGTCATGGTCCAAGGGTGTCCAAAATGGTTGGGCAAGGTTTTTCTGGTCCAATGTTGTCAAATGGAACAATTTTGCAAAAGGAACTATATTGAAAATATTTATAGAAATTAATCTATGTCAAAAATACTCAAATAGACAACTTAATTCTAAATTCAATTTTAATTTGTTCAAATATTATTTTGGGACATAGGATATGAAAGAACATATTCTAAGGTTTCCAAATATATTTTATTTACAATTTTTGGATTTGTAGAATTTGAATTATGCCAAATTTCATCAAACAAGCATATTTGAATTTGAACAAATTTAAGTTTGTCAAATTTGAATTTGGCTAGTGCCAAAAGTTTCTAATTGTCAAGGGCTTTTCAAAAAGTCCAAGATCATTAAATTTGGCCATGTGGTTTAAAAGTTATGAGGTATTGAAATTGCAGGGACTAATCTGTAAAATTTACTATTTAATTTCTATTCCGGAAGAAAAACAGAAAATGGGCCGCTATTTGCTGCGCTGGGCGACAGATAAGTGGTGGGCCTGGGTCGGTTACGCGCTGCGTGGGCGACAAATAACCAATTCGGCGCTGCTCACTGCTGCACACGTGGCGCTACGCTATTCGCCGATACCCCTTCGGTAAGTGATTCTATTAGGGCCGCACGATCAAGATCTAACGGTGATGATTTGAAGAGAGGGAGCTAGGGTTACCTCCCGCCGGATTTCTTCGCCGGAAATGGAGTGGGCGGTGGCGCTGGCCTCGGGCGTCCACGACGGCGACGTTCCAGGGGGTTCCGGGCACCACGAAGGGGTCCAGGAGGGGCAGTTCGACACGGCGAACTCGACAACGTCCTCGGCGACGTCTGTGGTGGCCTCCCGCGGTGGCGCGGCGCAGACCTGAGGCGGACGTGCGGGTTTCGGCTCCGGCGAGCGTGTCCTCGTCGCCACCCTGCACCAAAACGATGAGAGGAGGCATGAAGACGTGCGCACGGACGAGGGGAAGGAGAGGGGCAGGGTTTCGTGCTCGGGAACCAATTGGACTCACCGGAAATCGAAGAAAACGGCGGCGGCCAGTACGAACTCCGGCGAGCTATTCCGGTGGACTCGGGGCACGATCCAGAGAGAAAAGAGAGGGGAAAAGACGAGCAGGAGGAGGGGATTTAAGGGGAGCAATCGTCTCGGAGATTGAATGCTCGAAACGCCAGGAATCAAGAGGATTAAACCCTCCTTTATTCGGAAGAAACGGTTGCAGGAGGTTGATGACGATGATGACATCATCATGACATCATCCATTTTTTTTTCTTTTATTTCCTGTTTAATCATTTCTTTAATAACTTATGCATAAAAACTCCAATTGGCATGAAATAAATTTCTAAATTCTTAAAATTTAATTTCCTTTCCAGAAAACTCATTTTCACAAACATTTGAACACATTACATTTTTCAATTATGAAAATTGATTAAATCATTAAAAGTGACTTAATAGCATTTTTAATGGAAAATCAAATTTAATTTTGAGAAAAGGGTTTTATAAAACAAAGAGACATTATATAAGTCAATTATCATTTTTGAAAATCATTTACACTTGTTTTTCTATTTTATATTTTGAATTAGAAATGATTTCACTAATAGCATATTAATGCCATTTTAAACATATCAATTATATAAATGAAAAATGATTGGTTGAATAAAATATCAGAGACATCAATGTGATAAAATAACATTTTCCAAAATCATATTTAATGGTTTTCATATTTTATGATTTTAAAAGATGAAGAAACAATGATAGTCACTTTAATAGAAATCATTAATTTTATATGATTAAAACAATTTTTAGAAATATTTTCTATGATTCAATTATTGTTTCCTAAGACCCCTTTTAGGAACTTTTATATTGTATATTTTCAACATATTAGTGAAACTACAATTAGTATCCTTTTGTTATATTCCAAACATAGAGAATTATTTAATAAATTTGGAAAATGGGGTTTAGTAAAAGCAGAAAGGTTTTCCCAAATGAAAACATTGTTTTCTCAAAGTATCTTACTTGTTTTTAATAAACACTTTATTTCATTTTAAAATTTAGAAAATAATAAATTGATGTTATTGTCTAAATAAAATCTCAGAGACGTTTTACAAATCATATATCATTTTTAAACCACTTTCACATTTTATATTTTTAGGAGTTGAAGGATTTACTAATAGTAACTTAATGCTATTTAATTAGTTCATTTCAATTAATTATTATTGTTTATCAATAAAATTTAGAATAAAACCATAAGTCATAATATTGTTTTCAAAACCTTTTGTTATGTTATTTTCAAAGCAATGCATTTTATTTTCACACCTTTATATTTAAAACTTGGAATAACAACTAAAGGTTATTATTAATAATTTTATTCTCCTCAAATACTTTTAAGGCCTAGAACTTTATTAAGGGTTATAAATAATTGAGTAATGTTGCCATAAACTATTTTCAAAGTAATATTTGAATTGAAAACCTTTTATGTAATAAAGTTGCTAAAGATAAAATGGTTTTCTTTATGTGAGAAAAATCATTTGAGAGGGTTTTAGGGTTTATGGAATAGAGATATAATGGATTCTTAATTTCAATTTTCATTGAGTTATGTATGGTTTCCTTTTGTTTCTTGCATCTTATTTGGTTTTTGGTGACTTGCATAACATGAAAACAAAAAGTTTCAAATTTTTGCGATTTTTGAGTTTTTCCAAAAATCAGGGATGTTACAGACTACCACCCTTAAAAGAAATCTCGTCCCGAGATTTGGGAAGGTTAGAAAGAAAGATTAGGATTGGGTAACTGGGTTACTGAACAACTTGGTGGGCTACCACCCTTAAAAGAACTTTTGTGGGTAGTCTATTTTCATTAGATTGGTGTGTAGATGGATTCTAAATTAGCTTGGGTAGAACTTTCCTTCGTGGTAGAACTGTAGACCAACATAGGTATGTTGGACTACCTTTGACACTGAGGGGTCACTCTTTGGGTCAATCAAAAGCCTTTGGTTCACTCTCAACTTGGTCTTTTGATGTCCTTGGCAATCTTCCATCTTGTTGGTTGTCATCCTTGAAGGCAAACATCATGCTATTTATAAACAAACTCTCATGATAGGAAAACTCACATTGCTTGATAGCTCCAAGGTTAGCTTGATCCTTATTAGGCAGTTGGCATTGATCATGGATGTGATTGTTCCTTCACACAGAAGAAAGCAATTTGATACTAGCATTCCTCAAATGGGATGGCTTGTGTATCAATATGGTTAAGGTTGTATGATTCCAAATGGTTCTCACTATGGTTGGTGAATGAGTATGGTGTTGGGTTTGGTCTAGTAGGAATGAGTAGAGATTTAGAAAGATGGCTAAGGGAGGTTCTTATCCAAAATAGCAAATCAAGGAAACTCATCTTACAAACAACACATAACAAACATATAGCAACACATTCACCACACCAAACAACATGGTTTTAGAAACAACTAATATTATCATACCACACTCATTGGTATGATCAATACACTAACACGTTAACGTTGTTCTAACAAGGTAACTAGATTGGTGGTCTCATCTATATCTTCTTGAGATTTTATTCATATTCTTCTCTCCATGTCTTGAGGTGTTCTTGATTGTTTGGAAAGTCTATGTTTTTCTTCAAATTCTTCAAAAATCTTGAGTGTAGGTCTTCATGTGGTGAAAATACTTCTTGCACTTCTTGGTATGGTCATCAACAATCTTGCCTTGAGGGTATTCAAGAAGTAGGTCATCTAGAAAATTTTGAAGGTGAATAGTAGATGAGAGGATATGAGAAAGATTAAGATGATTGTTTTGTTTCTAGAAAGTTTGAACATAGAAAGTCTTCAATCCTAGGGTGATCAATGGGTTATTAACAACTTGTTGCAAATTGGATATTCACTATAGTGAGAGATACTGGCACCCGCAAGCCAATCAGGGAACGGTCTCGTGTCCGTGGACACGTAAAGTTGTCCGGGCCGCTTCATCTCACTATGCCGCTAGGATCCAAAATACTTTAAGGAGATAATAACATGATCAAAAAGGGCTTCCAAACCTAAGGGTCTCGAATTCTACAGGCAACACAATGCTCTGATACCATTTTGTAGCATCCCAACTTTTAATAAAGATGGAATACCTGTGTTATTGTGCTAGTCCCTGGACCAATTGCTAGCACCACAGTACAAAATGAAATATCATGCAAATGCATCAAATTCTATTACATCGCATGATCCAGTCTTTACAAAATAGGATTACAACTTGCATAGTCTTAGAAGACTAGCAGAAAACAAGGAAATACAGCGGAAAACATAGTACAACATTGAGCCCATCTTCTTCATGTGCCACAGGCAAAACATGTTGGCAATAGTCTCGAGATCCTAAACGAAATCCTCACTCGTCTTCAGAAATATCTGCAATATGGAATATGCAGCCACAAGGGAGTCAATACAATTTAATGTATTGGCAAGTAACACTATGGTGGATATAAATGGCAAGACTAATACTACATGCTTATTTGGCTGAGTGGAGTTTTGGCTAAGTTTGCATAAAGCTAGTTTTCTCCTATCACTTTTGTAAAACCAACTTTTCTTTTCAAAAGGGTGGCAACATTGGATTAAGATCCAATCACCACAATACTGTTCACTTGGTCAAATTTTACTTATTGAAAATGGTGATGTGATTCTTCCGTCCTTCCTTGTCCAGCTGCTCATAGTTGTCCATAACCGGGGACACGGCTAAGATCTTAGTTTGTTGACTCTGCAGAGCTTGTGCACTTTCACCTTCAGACTCAACTCAACCCAAACATCCTATACACCCTGAGTGCATTAAGGAAAGGGGAAGAATCAAGACGAGATCTTTCAGAAGCAAGAATCCAACCCAATGGCAAGACCCGTTCCACCTATAATTATGCTACATCTGCTTGTCAAGCCCAGGCTGAACCCTCACAACTTAGTTGATCAAGACAGAGCCCATATGACTAAAGGCTGCACTGGAAGCAATCTAAACTTGGGGAACATCATAATCACTTTGTTCCTGGGTGGCATTCCTCAAGTGAACAACCCCTCGGGGAGACACTCAACTCTCATCAGCCAAACAACCAAATCCACCCAGGTGGTTCATTGAAGTTGTTACTTAGAATTTTTCCACAACATCAAGTAAAACTCATTTGTCACATTGCAGAGCATCTATCAAGTTCTAAGGCTATAAATAACAAGGATAAAAGGGATGGCTACACTCTACTAGGATATAGCATAGCATAATATAACTTAGTAAAACTTCCTATCATGCATACTACTAAAAATCAACTAATGCATATATAAAATAATGGGTAGTTGAATGATGTGTTACTTGCCTTGTTGAAGTTGGTGAAGATATCACACTCTCTTCACAAAAGATCGTTGCTCTCCGTACAATCTATTCATTGAAAACACAATAACAAAATAAACAAACATTCTACCAAACAATCATACAAGTGTAGAAAACATACATAGCAACTAACATATCAAAAGGGGCTTAACCAAGTTGGTTAGGACAAGGTTTGGGTTTGAAATATTTATTCTTTCCTGGTTCCATACTTGTTAAGGGATTTCCAAGAGTTTACTTGGGATGGACTAGGTTGATCTTGATGTGATCTAACTTTATTATAACCATACTTGTCGAGGAAGTTCCAAGAGTTCACTAAGAATAAACATATTACTTCTTCAACTAAAGTAATATATTGTAAACACTTGGTCATATTCACCTTCAAAAATATTTTAGAGACTATATTAGTATTTTCCATTGTGGTTAGGGTAGGTCTACTAACTTCATCATCAAAGGGAAAATATTACTAAGTCTTGAGTTTTCCATTTGGGTCAATGGTTGGACAAAATAACTTGTTACTCTTCAACTTGGGTGGATTGCTTCTAGTCCTCATGTGATTGCCTTCTTGAAGATCATCTTCATGCTTCTATTGTAGTCTTGTTCCTTGGATGGATTCTTCTCTTGGTCTTGATAAATTCTTCAGGGCTTTTACTTCACTAATTGGTTTGGTATGGGATGGGCACAAATACCACTAAGTCAAATTGGAAAGAAAATAAGAAGAAGGATAGAAAGAGAGAGGGAGATGTCTTCTTCTGGATTTCTTCACACTTGTAATTCCTTGAGTTGCTTCTAATTGTGGAGTACAAGTCCTTTTCTTCAAAATTTCTTCATTTATCTTCATTGTATCTCCACATGTTTCCACCAAGTTGAAAGTGAAGAACCTTCTATTTCTTGAGTCTTGTTTTCCATTTGCTAACTTGATGGATTCTTGAAGCAAGAATAGGGGGATGGAGGAGTAGATAGAATACTAGGGTGCTAGTGTTTGAGGTTCACTACTTGGTAATTTTAGGGACTTGGTCTTGGGTCCAAAAATGGCCACAACAAACATTGGTAGAAAGAAATAGAAACAAAATCTAAGACATAATAACTAGATGGACTACTATGATGGATTTTTGTCTAAAATACATGGTCATGGTCCAAGGGTGTCCAAAATGGTTGGGCAAGGTTTTTCTGGTCCAATGTTGTCAAATGGAACAATTTTGCAAAAGGAACTATATTGAAAATATTTATAGAAATTAATCTATGTCAAAAATACTCAAATAGACAACTTAATTCTAAATTCAATTTTAATTTGTTCAAATATTATTTTGGGACATAGGATATGAAAGAACATATTCTAAGGTTTCCAAATATATTTTATTTACAATTTTTGGATTTGTAGAATTTGAATTATGCCAAATTTCATCAAACAAGCATATTTGAATTTGAACAAATTTAAGTTTGTCAAATTTGAATTTGGCTAGTGCCAAAAGTTTCTAATTGTCAAGGGCTTTTCAAAAAGTCCAAGATCATTAAATTTGGCCATGTGGTTTAAAAGTTATGAGGTATTGAAATTGCAGGGACTAATCTGTAAAATTTACTATTTAATTTCTATTCCGGAAGAAAAACAGAAAATGGGCCGCTATTTGCTGCGCTGGGCGACAGATAAGTGGTGGGCCTGGGTCGGTTACGCGCTGCGTGGGCGACAAATAACCAATTCGGCGCTGCTCACTGCTGCACACGTGGCGCTACGCTATTCGCCGATACCCCTTCGGTAAGTGATTCTATTAGGGCCGCACGATCAAGATCTAACGGTGATGATTTGAAGAGAGGGAGCTAGGGTTACCTCCCGCCGGATTTCTTCGCCGGAAATGGAGTGGGCGGTGGCGCTGGCCTCGGGCGTCCACGACGGCGACGTTCCAGGGGGTTCCGGGCACCACGAAGGGGTCCAGGAGGGGCAGTTCGACACGGCGAACTCGACAACGTCCTCGGCGACGTCTGTGGTGGCCTCCCGCGGTGGCGCGGCGCAGACCTGAGGCGGACGTGCGGGTTTCGGCTCCGGCGAGCGTGTCCTCGTCGCCACCCTGCACCAAAACGATGAGAGGAGGCATGAAGACGTGCGCACGGACGAGGGGAAGGAGAGGGGCAGGGTTTCGTGCTCGGGAACCAATTGGACTCACCGGAAATCGAAGAAAACGGCGGCGGCCAGTACGAACTCCGGCGAGCTATTCCGGTGGACTCGGGGCACGATCCAGAGAGAAAAGAGAGGGGAAAAGACGAGCAGGAGGAGGGGATTTAAGGGGAGCAATCGTCTCGGAGATTGAATGCTCGAAACGCCAGGAATCAAGAGGATTAAACCCTCCTTTATTCGGAAGAAACGGTTGCAGGAGGTTGATGACGATGATGACATCATCATGACATCATCCATTTTTTTTTCTTTTATTTCCTGTTTAATCATTTCTTTAATAACTTATGCATAAAAACTCCAATTGGCATGAAATAAATTTCTAAATTCTTAAAATTTAATTTCCTTTCCAGAAAACTCATTTTCACAAACATTTGAACACATTACATTTTTCAATTATGAAAATTGATTAAATCATTAAAAGTGACTTAATAGCATTTTTAATGGAAAATCAAATTTAATTTTGAGAAAAGGGTTTTATAAAACAAAGAGACATTATATAAGTCAATTATCATTTTTGAAAATCATTTACACTTGTTTTTCTATTTTATATTTTGAATTAGAAATGATTTCACTAATAGCATATTAATGCCATTTTAAACATATCAATTATATAAATGAAAAATGATTGGTTGAATAAAATATCAGAGACATCAATGTGATAAAATAACATTTTCCAAAATCATATTTAATGGTTTTCATATTTTATGATTTTAAAAGATGAAGAAACAATGATAGTCACTTTAATAGAAATCATTAATTTTATATGATTAAAACAATTTTTAGAAATATTTTCTATGATTCAATTATTGTTTCCTAAGACCCCTTTTAGGAACTTTTATATTGTATATTTTCAACATATTAGTGAAACTACAATTAGTATCCTTTTGTTATATTCCAAACATAGAGAATTATTTAATAAATTTGGAAAATGGGGTTTAGTAAAAGCAGAAAGGTTTTCCCAAATGAAAACATTGTTTTCTCAAAGTATCTTACTTGTTTTTAATAAACACTTTATTTCATTTTAAAATTTAGAAAATAATAAATTGATGTTATTGTCTAAATAAAATCTCAGAGACGTTTTACAAATCATATATCATTTTTAAACCACTTTCACATTTTATATTTTTAGGAGTTGAAGGATTTACTAATAGTAACTTAATGCTATTTAATTAGTTCATTTCAATTAATTATTATTGTTGATCAATAAAATTTAGAATAAAACCATAAGTCATAATATTGTTTTCAAAACCTTTTGTTATGTTATTTTCAAAGCAATGCATTTTATTTTCACACCTTTATATTTAAAACTTGGAATAACAACTAAAGGTTATTATTAATAATTTTATTCTCCTCAAATACTTTTAAGGCCTAGAACTTTATTAAGGGTTATAAATAATTGAGTAATGTTGCCATAAACTATTTTCAAAGTAATATTTGAATTGAAAACCTTTTATGTAATAAAGTTGCTAAAGATAAAATGGTTTTCTTTATGTGAGAAAAATCATTTGAGAGGGTTTTAGGGTTTATGGAATAGAGATATAATGGATTCTTAATTTCAATTTTCATTGAGTTATGTATGGTTTCCTTTTGTTTCTTGCATCTTATTTGGTTTTTGGTGACTTGCATAACATGAAAACAAAAAGTTTCAAATTTTTGCGATTTTTGAGTTTTTCCAAAAATCAGGGATGTTACAGACTACCACCCTTAAAAGAAATCTCGTCCCGAGATTTGGGAAGGTTAGAAAGAAAGATTAGGATTGGGTAACTGGGTTACTGAACAACTTGGTGGGCTACCACCCTTAAAAGAACTTTTGTGGGTAGTCTATTTTCATTAGATTGGTGTGTAGATGGATTCTAAATTATCTTGGGTAGAACTTTCCTTCGTGGTAGAACTGTAGACCAACATAGGTATGTTGGACTACCTTTGACACTGAGGGGTCACTCTTTGGGTCAATCAAAAGCCTTTGGTTCACTCTCAACTTGGTCTTTTGATGTCCTTGGCAATCTTCCATCTTGTTGGTTGTCATCCTTGAAGGCAAACATCATGCTATTTATAAACAAACTCTCATGATAGGAAAACTCACATTGCTTGATAGCTCCAAGGTTAGCTTGATCCTTATTAGGCAGTTGGCATTGATCATGGATGTGATTGTTCCTTCACACAGAAGAAAGCAATTTGATACTAGCATTCCTCAAATGGGATGGCTTGTGTATCAATATGGTTAAGGTTGTATGATTCCAAATGGTTCTCACTATGGTTGGTGAATGAGTATGGTGTTGGGTTTGGTCTAGTAGGAATGAGTAGAGATTTAGAAAGATGGCTAAGGGAGGTTCTTATCCAAAATAGCAAATCAAGGAAACTCATCTTACAAACAACACATAACAAACATATAGCAACACATTCACCACACCAAACAACATGGTTTTAGAAACAACTAATATTATCATACCACACTCATTGGTATGATCAATACACTAACACGTTAACGTTGTTCTAACAAGGTAACTAGATTGGTGGTCTCATCTATATCTTCTTGAGATTTTATTCATATTCTTCTCTCCATGTCTTGAGGTGTTCTTGATTGTTTGGAAAGTCTATGTTTTTCTTCAAATTCTTCAAAAATCTTGAGTGTAGGTCTTCATGTGGTGAAAATACTTCTTGCACTTCTTGGTATGGTCATCAACAATCTTGCCTTGAGGGTATTCAAGAAGTAGGTCATCTAGAAAATTTTGAAGGTGAATAGTAGATGAGAGGATATGAGAAAGATTAAGATGATTGTTTTGTTTCTAGAAAGTTTGAACATAGAAAGTCTTCAATCCTAGGGTGATCAATGGGTTATTAACAACTTGTTGCAAATTGGATATTCACTATAGTGAGAGATACTGGCACCCGCAAGCCAATCAGGGAACGGTCTCGTGTCCGTGGACACGTAAAGTTGTCCGGGCCGCTTCATCTCACTATGCCGCTAGGATCCAAAATACTTTAAGGAGATAATAACATGATCAAAAAGGGCTTCCAAACCTAAGGGTCTCGAATTCTACAGGCAACACAATGCTCTGATACCATTTTGTAGCATCCCAACTTTTAATAAAGATGGAATACCTGTGTTATTGTGCTAGTCCCTGGACCAATTGCTAGCACCACAGTACAAAATGAAATATCATGCAAATGCATCAAATTCTATTACATCGCATGATCCAGTCTTTACAAAATAGGATTACAACTTGCATAGTCTTAGAAGACTAGCAGAAAACAAGGAAATACAGCGGAAAACATAGTACAACATTGAGCCCATCTTCTTCATGTGCCACAGGCAAAACATGTTGGCAATAGTCTCGAGATCCTAAACGAAATCCTCACTCGTCTTCAGAAATATCTGCAATATGGAATATGCAGCCACAAGGGAGTCAATACAATTTAATGTATTGGCAAGTAACACTATGGTGGATATAAATGGCAAGACTAATACTACATGCTTATTTGGCTGAGTGGAGTTTTGGCTAAGTTTGCATAAAGCTAGTTTTCTCCTATCACTTTTGTAAAACCAACTTTTCTTTTCAAAAGGGTGGCAACATTGGATTAAGATCCAATCACCACAATACTGTTCACTTGGTCAAATTTTACTTATTGAAAATGGTGATGTGATTCTTCCGTCCTTCCTTGTCCAGCTGCTCATAGTTGTCCATAACCGGGGACACGGCTAAGATCTTAGTTTGTTGACTCTGCAGAGCTTGTGCACTTTCACCTTCAGACTCAACTCAACCCAAACATCCTATACACCCTGAGTGCATTAAGGAAAGGGGAAGAATCAAGACGAGATCTTTCAGAAGCAAGAATCCAACCCAATGGCAAGACCCGTTCCACCTATAATTATGCTACATCTGCTTGTCAAGCCCAGGCTGAACCCTCACAACTTAGTTGATCAAGACAGAGCCCATATGACTAAAGGCTGCACTGGAAGCAATCTAAACTTGGGGAACATCATAATCACTTTGTTCCTGGGTGGCATTCCTCAAGTGAACAACCCCTCGGGGAGACACTCAACTCTCATCAGCCAAACAACCAAATCCACCCAGGTGGTTCATTGAAGTTGTTACTTAGAATTTTTCCACAACATCAAGTAAAACTCATTTGTCACATTGCATAGCATCTATCAAGTTCTAAGGCTATAAATAACAAGGATAAAAGGGATGGCTACACTCTACTAGGATATAGCATAGCATAATATAACTTAGTAAAACTTCCTATCATGCATACTACTAAAAATCAACTAATGCATATATAAAATAATGGGTAGTTGAATGATGTGTTACTTGCCTTGTTGAAGTTGGTGAAGATATCACACTCTCTTCACAAAAGATCGTTGCTCTCCGTACAATCTATTCATTGAAAACACAATAACAAAATAAACAAACATTCTACCAAACAATCATACAAGTGTAGAAAACATACATAGCAACTAACATATCAAAAGGGGCTTAACCAAGTTGGTTAGGACAAGGTTTGGGTTTGAAATATTTATTCTTTCCTGGTTCCATACTTGTTAAGGGATTTCCAAGAGTTTACTTGGGATGTACTAGGTTGATCTTGATGTGATCTAACTTTATTATAACCATACTTGTCGAGGAAGTTCCAAGAGTTCACTAAGAATAAACATATTACTTCTTCAACTAAAGTAATATATTGTAAACACTTGGTCATATTCACCTTCAAAAATATTTTAGTGACTATATTAGTATTTTCCATTGTGGTTAGGGTAGGTCTACTAACTTCATCATCAAAGGGAAAATATTACTAAGTCTTGAGTTTTCCATTTGGGTCAATGGTTGGACAAAATAACTTGTTACTCTTCAACTTGGGTGGATTGCTTCTAGTCCTCATGTGATTGCCTTCTTGAAGATCATCTTCATGCTTCTATTGTAGTCTTGTTCCTTGGATGGATTCTTCTCTTGGTCTTGATAAATTCTTCAGGGCTTTTACTTCACTAATTGGTTTGGTATGGGATGGGCACAAATACCACTAAGTCAAATTGGAAAGAAAATAAGAAGAAGGATAGAAAGAGAGAGGGAGATGTCTTCTTCTGGATTTCTTCACACTTGTAATTCCTTGAGTTGCTTCTAATTGTGGAGTACAAGTCCTTTTATTCAAAATTTCTTCATTTATCTTCATTGTATCTCCACATGTTTCCACCAAGTTGAAAGTGAAGAACCTTCTATTTCTTGAGTCTTGTTTTCCATTTGCTAACTTGATGGATTCTTGAAGCAAGAATAGGGGGATGGAGGAGTAGATAGAATACTAGGGTGCTAGTGTTTGAGGTTCACTACTTGGTAATTTTAGGGACTTGGTCTTGGGTCCAAAAATGGCCACAACAAACATTGGTAGAAAGAAATAGAAACAAAATCTAAGACATAATAACTAGATGGACTACTATGATGGATTTTTGGCTAAAATACATGGTCATGGTCCAAGGGTGTCCAAAATGGTTGGGCAAGGTTTTTCTGGTCCAATGTTGTCAAATGGAACAATTTTGCAAAAGGAACTATATTGAAAATATTTATAGAAATTAATCTATGTCAAAAATACTCAAATAGACAACTTAATTCTAAATTCAATTTTAATTTGTTCAAATATTATTTTGGGACATAGGATATGAAAGAACATATTCTAAGGTTTCCAAATATATTTTATTTACAATTTTTGGATTTGTAGAATTTGAATTATGCCAAATTTCATCAAACAAGCATATTTGAATTTGAACAAATTTAAGTTTGTCAAATTTGAATTTGGCTAGTGCCAAAAGTTTCTAATTGTCAAGGGCTTTTCAAAAAGTCCAAGATCATTAAATTTGGCCATGTGGTTTAAAAGTTATGAGGTATTGAAATTGCAGGGACTAATCTGTAAAATTTACTATTTAATTTCTATTCCGGAAGAAAAACAGAAAATGGGCCGCTATTTGCTGCGCTGGGCGACAGATAAGTGGTGGGCCTGGGTCGGTTACGCGCTGCGTGGGCGACAAATAACCAATTCGGCGCTGCTCACTGCTGCACACGTGGCGCTACGCTATTCGCCGATACCCCTTCGGTAAGTGATTCTATTAGGGCCGCACGATCAAGATCTAACGGTGATGATTTGAAGAGAGGGAGCTAGGGTTACCTCCCGCCGGATTTCTTCGCCGGAAATGGAGTGGGCGGTGGCGCTGGCCTCGGGCGTCCACGACGGCGACGTTCCAGGGGGTTCCGGGCACCACGAAGGGGTCCAGGAGGGGCAGTTCGACACGGCGAACTCGACAACGTCCTCGGCGACGTCTGTGGTGGCCTCCCGCGGTGGCGCGGCGCAGACCTGAGGCGGACGTGCGGGTTTCGGCTCCGGCGAGCGTGTCCTCGTCGCCACCCTGCACCAAAACGATGAGAGGAGGCATGAAGACGTGCGCACGGACGAGGGGAAGGAGAGGGGCAGGGTTTCGTGCTCGGGAACCAATTGGACTCACCGGAAATCGAAGAAAATGGCGGCGGCCAGTACGAACTCCGGCGAGCTATTCCGGTGGACTCGGGGCACGATCCAGAGAGAAAAGAGAGGGGAAAAGACGAGCAGGAGGAGGGGATTTAAGGGGAGCAATCGTCTCGGAGATTGAATGCTCGAAACGCCAGGAATCAAGAGGATTAAACCCTCCTTTATTCGGAAGAAACGGTTGCAGGAGGTTGATGACGATGATGACATCATCATGACATCATCCATTTTTTTTTCTTTTATTTCCTGTTTAATCATTTCTTTAATAACTTATGCATAAAAACTCCAATTGGCATGAAATAAATTTCTAAATTCTTAAAATTTAATTTCCTTTCCAGAAAACTCATTTTCACAAACATTTGAACACATTACATTTTTCAATTATGAAAATTGATTAAATCATTAAAAGTGACTTAATAGCATTTTTAATGGAAAATCAAATTTAATTTTGAGAAAAGGGTTTTATAAAACAAAGAGACATTATATAAGTCAATTATCATTTTTGAAAATCATTTACACTTGTTTTTCTATTTTATATTTTGAATTAGAAATGATTTCACTAATAGCATATTAATGCCATTTTAAACATATCAATTATATAAATGAAAAATGATTGGTTGAATAAAATATCAGAGACATCAATGTGATAAAATAACATTTTCCAAAATCATATTTAATGGTTTTCATATTTTATGATTTTAAAAGATGAAGAAACAATGATAGTCACTTTAATAGAAATCATTAATTTTATATGATTAAAACAATTTTTAGAAATATTTTCTATGATTCAATTATTGTTTCCTAAGACCCCTTTTAGGAACTTTTATATTGTATATTTTCAACATATTAGTGAAACTACAATTAGTATCCTTTTGTTATATTCCAAACATAGAGAATTATTTAATAAATTTGGAAAATGGGGTTTAGTAAAAGCAGAAAGGTTTTCCCAAATGAAAACATTGTTTTCTCAAAGTATCTTACTTGTTTTTAATAAACACTTTATTTCATTTTAAAATTTAGAAAATAATAAATTGATGTTATTGTCTAAATAAAATCTCAGAGACGTTTTACAAATCATATATCATTTTTAAACCACTTTCACATTTTATATTTTTAGGAGTTGAAGGATTTACTAATAGTAACTTAATGCTATTTAATTAGTTCATTTCAATTAATTATTATTGTTGATCAATAAAATTTAGAATAAAACCATAAGTCATAATATTGTTTTCAAAACCTTTTGTTATGTTATTTTCAAAGCAATGCATTTTATTTTCACACCTTTATATTTAAAACTTGGAATAACAACTAAAGGTTATTATTAATAATTTTATTCTCCTCAAATACTTTTAAGGCCTAGAACTTTATTAAGGGTTATAAATAATTGAGTAATGTTGCCATAAACTATTTTCAAAGTAATATTTGAATTGAAAACCTTTTATGTAATAAAGTTGCTAAAGATAAAATGGTTTTCTTTATGTGAGAAAAATCATTTGAGAGGGTTTTAGGGTTTATGGAATAGAGATATAATGGATTCTTAATTTCAATTTTCATTGAGTTATGTATGGTTTCCTTTTGTTTCTTGCATCTTATTTGGTTTTTGGTGACTTGCATAACATGAAAACAAAAAGTTTCAAATTTTTGCGATTTTTGAGTTTTTCCAAAAATCAGGGATGTTACACCACCACCTCTTCTCCATCAACCATCCATGATTCCGCCGTCCATGTGTGAGTAAACACCGCTGTAGGATGAGAGGGATGGAAGGGATTGGATTAGATTGATCATGTTATAATGCCAGATTTTTAGGGCATACGCCTAGTATCCATTGTTTGTGCTTGTCACTAGGCCCCGAGTGCCATGATCTCAGATATGAACATGTTATTGTTTCATGAATATAATTATTTTTCTTGATCATATATGCAAGTTGTTTAGACATGTCATTGTATGGAACCCGAGGCCCCAAAGTGACAGAAATTGGGACAACCGGAGGGTATGGTTGTGATTTGAGGATCACGTTTGTTCATGGACTGTTAATGCTTTTCTCCGGTGCTTTATGAAAAGGAGCACCTTAATTACCAGTAGTTTTCCTAGAGGCCCCGCTGCCACGGGCCGGTAGGACAAAAGATGTTGTGCAAGTTTCTCATTGCGAGCACGTATGACTATATTGGAACACATGCCTATGATTTCCCTATATGTTTGATGCTTTATATTATTATCTGCAATACCCGTGTTAGATTATTACATGACCTATTTTATCCATACAACATCTCTTTATCCATTCCCTCTATGCCTATGGTACTTCCCGTACTATCGTTTTCCGTGATTGCTACTGTTGTTACTATTTTACTACTGCGGTTATTTTATTTCTACTACTGCTATAAAACTGTTACCACTGATAAATTGTTGCGAGCGAGTCTACTTTCAGATGTAGCTGAATTGACAGCTTAGTTGTTAAGGCATATAAGTATTCTTTGGCTCCCCTTGTGTCGAATCAATCAATTTGGGTTTTAGTTCCCTCGAAGACCATTGCGATCCCCTATACTTGTGGATCATCAAGACTCTTTTCTTCCACTGTTGCTGGGGAGCTTAGCTTTATTTATTTGCTCACTTGATTGTGATATTGTTTGCAGCAAGACATTCATCATGGGCAAGACTCGTGATGGAAAAGTTCCTATATTACCGTCCACTACAAGAAGACGTACAACTTTGAACACCTTAGTTGCTCTTGATTCAACGTCTGTTATGAGTAAGCTTCTTACTCCCCCACATGCTACACGTACTGTTACTTATGCCGAGTCTGAGAATGTTTCTGATACTTTTGATGATGCTTCTATTGTGCTTGATGATATTGATTCTCTAGGTCCTTTTCTAGATGCTACTATTGCTAGATCCAAACAAATTAAAAAAATTGTTGAAAATATTGGTACACTTGTTAATTCAACTGAGCTTATTGATGATCTTGATGAAACCTATATTGAACTTAATGATGATTTTATTGAATAAGCTCGTGCTACTACTGGTGCAAGTGCTCTTAAGATTCTTCTTGCGAGACATGCTGTGAAATATAAATCTTCTCTTGATGCTAGGTTTGCCACATCTCCCATACACATTATAGACAAGGATTATGATTTCTCTTTAGATTTATCTTATATATCTATTGTTGAGAAGGAACCTTTTTGTGGAACTGAAAGTAAAAGTTCTATGGAACACATGAATGGGCTTTCATCTTTGAGTAGTTTATTTTCTGATGATACTAAAACTGCGTACTTATTTTGTTACCAAGACCTTCCCTTTCTCATTGAAAGATGAAGCTAAAATTTGGTTTAACAATCTGTCACCCAGGTGTATTACTGATCCTATGGATTTTGTTGATGCTTTCTTTCAAAAATATTTTCCGGCTAGTGCCCAACATGCTGATATGCATGACATCTTTAACTTTGAGAAAATTGAAGGAGAAAAATTGCCTAAATCTTGGACAAGGTTTTTTTCTTTGATAAGAGCTAGCCCTGGATATCCATTGCCTAAGAATGAGCTCCTAGATATATTTTATAATGGGTTAACTGTTGAATCTAGGACATACCTGGATAGTTATGCTGCTTGTGTTTTCAGGAAAGAACTCCAGAAGAAGCTAAGGAAATAATGGCTAAAATAGCAAAAAATAATGAAAATTACAATATACCTTAGCCTACACCTACACCAGAGCCAACACCAATACCAACACCCAAGAATAGAGGGATGATTGAATTAAATGATGAAGTGATGAAGGAAGCCAAGAAATCTCTTAAAGAGATGGGTATTAAATCTGAATATGTGAAGAATTTACCTCCTATAGAAGAATTATGTAAGCCTATTCCTCATCCATCAATTGTTGAGGTACACTCTCTCCAATACTTTGATAATAGAGATATTCCCTATTCTAAACAACCATATCAATTCTTAGATGAATTTGATAATTATGTTGTTAAGCAAGACATCTTTAATATGAGAGTGCAAAATCACCTTATGGAAAACTCTAGAGCTATTGATAATTTTCGTATTATTATTGAAAGAACCTGTAATGGTGTTAAAATGCTTGTTAAACATTTTCAAATGGTTCAAACCCAAATTGATCAACTTACTAAAGTGCAAAAAGACATGTTAGCTAATGCTTCTAGAGATAAACATGTTTGTGAAATAATAACTAGAACTGGTGTTTCTACTCAGGACCCCTTGTATCCTAAGGACATCCTAAAAGAATTGAACAAGATTCTCAGCAACCTAAAAACAATAGTTCTCCTTCTAAGAAAAAGAAGAAGAGACATAAAAATGTTGTAGAATCTCCTTAACATGCTAAAGATCCTAATAGTATATATATTTCTAATGCTGAAACTGAAAGTGGTAATGATAAAAGTGATGCTTATGATAAAGAAGAACTTGTAGCTGAACATGAAAAGAAAACTAAAACTGCAAAGAATACTAAGGAGGATTTCATTACTAATAAACCTGGTAATGAAAGAGAGCCTTGGGTACAAAAAGAAATGCATTTTCCTAATAATAAACACAAATCAAAGGAAGAAGAACATAATAACAAGTTTTGTGAGTGGATGAAACCTATGTTTTTTACAAATACCTTTGACTGATGCTATTAAACTGCCTCCTTATTCGAAATATATGAAAGATTGTCTGTAACAAAAGGAAAATTCCTAATGAGGAAATTTCTACTATGCGTGCTAATTACTCGTTCAATCGAAAGGTTCTAAAGAAGCTTGGAGATCCTCGTATTCCTATTATCCCTTGTTCTATTAAAACCAATTATGTTAGAACTGCTTTATGTGACTTGGGAGCTAGAGTTAATGTTATGCCTTTATCTCTCTATAAGAGACTCTCTCTTGAAAAATTGATTCACACTCATATATCTTTGCACATGGCTGATAAATCTACTGCTATTCCTGTTGGTATATGTGAGAATGTTCATGTGCAAGTTGCTACTAATTGTTTGATATTAACTGACTTTGTTGTGTTGGAAATGCCTGAAGATGATAATATGTCTAGTATTCTTATGAGACCTTTTCTTAACACTTCAGGGGCTGTTATTGATTCCAATCAAGGAAAAGTGACTTTTAATGTTAATGATAAAGAGCATGATGTTTATTTTCTCAAGAATATTGATAGAAGATATGGTTTAAATTCAATTTAAAATATTGAGACCATCAAAATTGGAGAATTTTATTGTCCCATTCCAGCACCACCAAAAGAATCTGACATTAATATGATTGGGACTATGTCTATCAAGGTTGAGGTAACATAATTATTTAGTGATTAGCAAAGTTTTGCTTCATATGAAAATTGTTCTGGTAACAAGACTTGATCACCCTTGTTAACTTCTGTTATCACATTGCTACTTGAGTACAATCATGTTTTCCATCATCCATATTCATGTTTTCACCCTGATTACTAAGGTTAGGCATGTTTTCACCACACATACTTTTGTTTTCACCACTTCCACCTTTATATTTTTGGATACTTTTCCATTAGAGTGTCATAGAACCTATGTAGTTCTGGTTTTGGTTGGTTTCCCACCGTTTCAGTTTTGTTTTTCTGGTTTTTATTAATTATTAAAATTATGGAAATACCTCAAAAATAAAGTTTCTCGAAAAATTTCAGAAAAATATAATAAATGTTTACGTTAAAAATTAGGTAGAAAGCCACTTGGGAGGCCCTAAGGGGACCCACCAGTCTGGCACACCATGGGGTGGCGCGGCCTTCCCCCTGGTGGCGCCAGCACATGGTGTGGGGGCCCCTGGCTGTCCACTTACTCTCTCCGCTGCCAAACTCTTCTCTCGCACCTCCCAAACTCAGCACATTTCCTCGAACTCGAGTTCTTGCTGTTCTTCATCGAAATTTTTCGATCTCTTTGCTCAGACCATCATTTGTGCTAAAATTTGGTGCATTTGCTCTCCGGTATGTGACTCCTCCGATGATCCAAGTAGAATTTTATATGATGAAATATTTCTTGAGTATTTTGGTACAGTAGGTGGCTGCTTATGTGAGTTTGCATGCTTGATTTGAGTAGAAATAATGTAGTTTTGATGCATTTTTAGCTCTCCTATAAGTCCTTATGGTAGTTTCCACCTTATAGTTGCTTGAAATTAATTTTTGTGATGATTGTTGAAAATTTTCAGAGATGGATAGTCATAATTTTGGATAGATATTTAGGAGTGATGCTCCTAGGAGGACAAGTCTCTTACACTCATCCACTTCGGTGAGGCCATCGTACAATGAAGACCTTATTGCACCTAATATTGACGATGAAGGAGGTGATGGTATCGCTAATCCCTCTAGATTTCCTTGTATTACATTTCTAAGAAGTGCAGGTCTATTAGATGACTTTCGTATTCTTATTGAAAGAGTTGGTCTAACCAACTATATTGAGGATGAAAGCGCTCAGTATGTCGCTCTCACAAAAACTTTTGTTGAGAGTTTTAATTTTCAGAACACACATTTTGGTCCCACGGTTGCCTTCAAGTTATATAGTAGTTCTTTTTCTTTGTCCTTGGAGACTTTTTGTGCCATTGTAGGTATCAATGCTACCGGGAAAGCATGCAGGATTCAGGATAAACCCGCGGATCTTATGGCGCTTTACCGAGAAATCACCAACGATGAGGGTCGCTCATCCCAGCGTGGGAAGATAAGGAACATTGAAGATCTTTTACTTCCTATATTGCTACTAGGATCCTTGGTAGGGAGAACACTAGAAACATTTCTGGTTACCACCTGGCTTTCATTGATGATGTGGTTAAGCAATAAGTATAACCTTGGTGCACTTGTTGCACGCCGCCTTGCTGCTAAGGGGCCTATTTTTGGGGGCATTATTGCTACACGTATAGCAACTGCTTTAGAATTTTCTATTTCTCATGATGATGAATTTACTGCTCCCTATATACTCAACATTGTTGCCATGAAGTCTCATTAGTTTGCCACTGCTAACTCTACTGCTAATCGCTTAGTATATAGAGTTTTATATATAGATTGAGATGAGCGGAAAGTTATTTTACCGCAGCCTGTTTTGTTTAAGATTGACATGTCACCATGGTCGCGCTCCAAGGAGGAGTTAGACAAGCATATGAGCACTACGGAGTTTTACAGGCAGCAGGAGAGGCGAGACGAACCTCCTGAGGACCACAACACGCAGTACACCGGCGCGTCCTCGAGCACATATCAGGAGGAGGGTTCCTCCTCAGCATACTATGGGGGAGCCACCTCATGGTCCCCTTGGTGATTTATCTCCACTTAGGCCAAAATCCTAAGCTTGGGGGGAGGTATACCAACATCACACTCATTTATATATCATGTTCGGTCGGTTCTTTGTATATCCATGTTTTTGCTTCTTTCATTTGTTTTCGTCGTCTTTCGCTTCTTTCGTTTTTCTTTGTTTTATCGTTTTGTTCTTGTTTCCAAAACACAGAAAGACCAAAATATTTCTTTTGTTTCTCTTTGTTTGCTTCTTTAGTTTTTTTGTTGGTTTGCTTTCTTTTCTTGTTTCGGTTTACTATTCAAAAATCCGAAAATATTTTTCTTTGTTTGCTTGTTCTTTCTGTTCTTGTTTTAATTCATAAAAACCCAAAAATATTTGTTGTTCTTCTTTGGTTTTGTAAAGTTTGTTGCAGAGTTCACCGGACTTCCGTGTCTCAATTGGAGCTTGATTGTCATTGTATAATATTCAATCCACAAGTGAAGAGCAAAAATGATGATTTACGACAATCCAAGTTGGGGTGAGCGGCTGGTATGAACTCTATTTGTTTTATTTTTTGTACATATAGTCATCGTGTGAACATGCTTAGCCCGTTCATGTAAGGTATATGTTATTTAATTGATTCTTGGTAGTTCGTGCTCTCACGTGTTAGTTCCAACTTATTAATATAAGATTGCATGTCGTATGAATGTTTGCTTGCATTGTTTCGTTCATAGTACGGTATGACATTATGGTATCTCTCTCTGATTGTTTTTCTTGAATTGACTTGGCACATGCGCACGCATGCTATGACTGAAAACAAAAAGTCACTTAAGCCTCGATGATTTATTTTGCCTCAGAGTATTTGTATCATTTTTTATGCCCCTGTTAATTTTGTTTTGTCGCATGCATGATTATGACAGTTGTTGCTCTCTTTATTGTCGCTCCCCGTCTATTGCTAGCCTTCACCTGTACTGAGTATGAGCTCTACTCGTGCATCCAACTCCCAAAAACCAAAGTTTGCAAAAATTTGTCCACCATACCTACCTATATATGTGGTATTTAACTGCCACTCCAAGTAAATTTCTCGTGTGCTACCTTTAAAACCTGCTAAAAAGTATTCCTGTTTTGTGCCCCTGTTTTAGCTCATGAGGACGTAAATAGAGAATATTTATCTCACTTGATCATTGGATTTCACACCCTGGACTAGTAGCTTCATCCTCTTATCCAATGATAGAAGAGCGGGCAGCGGGGTGCCCAACCCCAATTTAATAACACAAATTCTCTTCACTATTTTTGCCCCTGATTTATCAGTCAAAGCATAATTTTGTAGACGAAAGAGAAAGAGGATGACCTTCTACCGAGATGCGTCCTTCTATGGGAGCCGCTCTTGTGAAGTCTAGTTGGCTTGTGATGTACTATATTGTCTGTTTACCATTCGTTGACATAAGCATACACCTATCTTAAAAATGTTTTCAACACCTCTGTTTAATCAAATAAAAGATCTAGCACATGAGTTAATCCCTCCTTCCCTCTGCGAAGGGCCTTTCTTTTATTTTTATGTTGAGTCTTCACCTTCTCGCTTTATGCACCTTCTTAAAAGCATGGTCGTTATTATGAGTATAGTGTGCTTGTCCCAAAACACGGTTGATTGTGGTATAACTTTGATGCTTCTATCTTTGATATCTTTATTTCTAGTCTTCATTTGAACTTTAGAGGTGCCTTAGCATTTATGTTTTGCTCCACTATTAGGGAAAGCGAGTACATTTTATCATAACCTATTATGAGCATTCCAATCCTGTAGATTGAAGTACTTCATGTTGTCTATTATAGTTTGTTGGCATCTCTTCATGGTTTGCATAACTGCTGGGTGAATTTAATTTTCCATACATCTTATTATGAATTGCCTCAGCGCTTGATTATGTAGTGAGTATATTTACATGATATGAAACAAATGTGTTCGTAAAAGTCTTTTATCACACTCAGTTGTCACTAAATTGCTTGAGGAAAAGCAATAAGCTAAGCTTGGGGGAGTTGATACGTCCAAAACGTATCTCCTTCGCCGAACACTTTTCTTATTATTTTCTTCTATACTTGTGAGTTTTGGACACAACTAACACAGACTAACGCTGTTTTCAGCAGAATTACCTTGATGTCTCGTTTTTATGCAGAAAAATCAACTTTCGGGAAAATGCCCAGAAAAGATCCCGCTGGTCCAAAAACACCAAAAGACCCCCGGAGCCAGAAGGGGGCCAGGAGAGGAGCCAGGAGGGGGCCACACCACCCCCCTGGCGCCCCCCCCCTTGGTCGCGCCGCCTGGTGGTGTGGGCCACCCCGGGACCCCCTAGGACTCCCCTTTTGACTACATATGCCCCGTAAACCTAAAATGCGAGGGGGTTCGTCATATTCCACAGAAACACAACAGAGCGCTGCCGCCACCCCGATCCTCGATTCGAGGATCATAAGTTCCTCTTCTGGCATCCTGCTGGGACGGGGATTCGAAGGAGATCATCGCCATCGACACCGCCACCTCTTCTCCATCAACCATCCATGATTCCCCCGTCCATGTGGGGAATAAACACCGATGTAGGCTGAGAGGGATTGGATGATATTGATCATGTAATAATGCCAGATTGTTAGGGCATAGTGCCTAGTTTCCATTGTAACTGTTTTCTACCGCTGTTCCAACTTGTTATGCTTAATTCTTGTCACTAGGGCCCAAGTGCCATGATCTCAGATCTGAACATGTTATTTTTTCATGGGTATAATTATGTTTCTTGATCATATATTCAAGTTGTTTACACATGTCATTGTCCTGAACCCGAGGCCCCAAACTGACAGAAATTGGGACAACCGGAGGGGATGGTTGTGATGTGAGAATCACGTGTGTTCATGGAGTGTAAATGCTTTGATCCGGTGCTTTATTAAAAGGAGCACCTTAATTACCAGTAGTTTTCCTAGAGGCCCCGCTGCCATAGGTTGATAGGACAAAAGATCTTGTGCAAGTTTCTCGTTGCGAGCACGTATGACTATATTGGAACACATGCCTATGGTTTGCCTACATGTTTGATGTTATATTATTATCTGCAATGCCCATGTTGGATTATTACATGACCTATGTTATCCATGCAACGCCCGTCCATCCATTCCCTCTATGCCTACGGTACTTCCCGTACTGCTGTTTTCCGCGATTGCTACTGCTGTTATTTTACTTCTACTGCTGCTTTAAAATTGTTACCACACATAAATTTTTGCGAGAGAGTCTACTTTCAGGTGCAGCTGAATTGACAAATCAGTTGTTAACGCATATAAATATTCTTTGGCTCCCCTTGTGTCGAATTAATAAATTTGGGTTTTACTTCCCTCGAAGAATGTTGCGATCCCCTATACTTGTGGGTCATCATAGTGGTTGTATTATCAGTATAAAAGAATGGACCGGGTCCACAGTTCACTAGCGGTATCTCTCCATAAAAGATAGATAACATCCTGGGTAAACAAATTACAGCTGGCAATTGACAGATATAAAGGTTGCACCGTAGTGCATATGCATGACATGGTGATTACTATGTGATTCATGCGGGCATTACAACATAATACATAGACCATTATCCAGCTGCATCTATGACTAATGATCCACCCTTCGAATATCAAACCTCGGGTATTAAGTTTCAAGCAACAGATAATTTCATTAAGCAAAGTGTGTAATGTAAACAATGTAAAACATCGTTGTTTTCTCCCTAATGGCAACAACACATCCCCCATCCGTTACGTTTTTGTCACTCAAGCGTGGATAAAAGGGAGGCAATAACCCACTATCTAGCATAAATATGCCCTCTTGGAGTTACAAGCATTAACTTGGCCAAAGCATCTACTAGTAATGGAGAGCATGCAAGATCATAAATAAGATAAACATGAAAGAACATGATAGATTCATAATCACTGGACATAGAATTCAATATTCATCGGATCCCGGCAACACACAACATGTAGCATTACAATAAGATGATCTTGATCACGTTAGGCAGCTTACAAGATCTAAAAATGAGGCATAAAGTGGAGAAGACAACCATCTAGCTACTGTTGTGGACCCGTAGTCCAAGGATGAACACTACCAAATTCCGCGCGGTCCGGAACGTTTTGAGCGGTACGTTTTGATAACGTCGAGCGTTTCCGTCGTGAATGGATGAAAAGTGGAGTTTACTCTCAACGTAATGGTTTGGTCCGTCGCAGACTGGTTTTGCTCGACTTCTTGCTAGTTTTACGTCGCGGATTTTTGTCTACGGCCCAGTAGCCCACTAAGAGCCATGTTGCCTTCGACGAAACTTGCCTGGTCACGTAGAACGTCGCGGATTTTTCTTGGGGCCACACATCCTGCCCTGTTTGACTGCTTTGACTGGCAACGACCGACCAGTTGATGCCTGGACCCCACTTGTCATCCAGGGTAAATAAGCATGCACATAATCTTTGAAATTAAGCATACACATAATCTTTGAAATCATCACAGTTAGAAGTGAACAAGCCGTTTCTGAAACAAATCACAAAAAGAAAAGGATAGACACCGGACCTAGCGTCCTAGCCAAGGGTGCGTCGCTGCATC
Source organism: Alopecurus myosuroides (assembly GCA_028641055.1). Lineage (NCBI taxonomy): Eukaryota > Viridiplantae > Streptophyta > Magnoliopsida > Poales > Poaceae > Alopecurus > Alopecurus myosuroides. The sequence goes on from CM054063.1 coordinate 77,173,331, forward strand.
ATAATTCTGCATTGAATGGCGGATCGCTTCCGCGGTGTCGGCCTCTAGCTTGACAGTGAAATGTCGGGCAAGCCTCGCTTGTCGGTGCTCTTCTGCTGCGACTCTCTCTATGGAAGCTAAAATCCCCGCCTGCATGTGGGGCCACTGCAGGGCCTCGTTGTGGAACTCGACGGCGAGATACTCCTCCTCTTCTTCCTCCTCGACGTCCGAAGGTGCGATGGGTGGAGCTGGAGGTGGTGGTGCGCGGGACGAGTTGGCCTGATGCACCTTGCGCCGGTATGCCTCGCGGGCACGCGTACGCTCCGCGCCTTGCACGCTGCGCCGGGGAAAGTACCGGGGGATCTGCTGTTGGCGGCCATCCTCGCGACGGCCAGACATGGTACCGGTGGATCTGCGCACAGCGAAGGGGAGTAGAGAGGTGTGGCACAGACCGATATTTTGGGAGTAGAGAGGAGAGCGTTCTACACCCGTATGGGGGAGCCGCTGCATTATCCACAGTTTGGGAGTGGAGAGGAGAGCTGACCGGGTATCCCACGTGGTGAGTGTCAACCAAATTACCGAATAGATAGGAGATGTAAATTATAAAATGCACTCCAAAATGGAAATGAATTGACATGGTTTTACATTTGCAACAATGGATACCCTAGTACTAATACTAATATACTGCCTCCTCGCCCTCTTCGATGTCTGTTCCGTGCCATCATCCCGGTTACATGCACTCCGAAGCATAGGAGATTTATATTAACTGAAATTAGCATCACAAAATGTTCAACAACAGGTCCACAGTTAACCAGAACTTTTTTTATGCGAACATCCACTCCGAAGCCACATCCACAGTTTCACATCATCTAACGGATATTTTCCTATGCCAACATGCATTCTGAAGCCACATCCAGAGGTTTACATCATCCACTGGAACATTCCGAAACCGCGTCCACAGAAACACTAGTAGAAAATCATCATACATGTTTAGCACATCTACAAAAAAGAAGCAGATATACTTCCAAACATACAAACATGAGTGACAAAACTGCCTCACGTGTACAAATGACACAAGTACAGAGGTGATAAACCGCTAGACCCGGTCGCATAAACAAGCTACTAGGTACTCGTAAACGCTACTAGGTCTAGAGGAGTCTCCCTCTACATGTTAACATTGCACAGTTTATTCATCGGCACTCTAATCAAACACAAATATGGAACTCTTTTTTCTATGCTACGCCAACCGTTGGAGACATTGCTGCATATTAATCACCGGCAGAGAACCAATCTTAGATAGGGGCCTCATAGTAAATACGCACACACAAATCAAAGAAATCATCGAACACTTGCCAAGGAATATGAAGAACCAATATGGTTCATGCATTACAGATAAAATCATAATTGGGGCCTCATAGTAAAGAAGCACACAAAAATCAATGAGATTGTCGAACACTTACCAAGGAAGATGCAGAACAAATGTAGTTGTACACAACACTAGGTAAGTGCGACTATCTCACCGAGAGAAGGTGCAGAGTTTAATCATCGGCACACAGAACAGAGAATGAACACAAAATAAGCAAGCCTCATACATACATTGCAAAAAAAAGTCCAAAGGGTTAAGCTCCACAGGACCAGGGAGCATGAACAAACAATGTCCGTGTAAACGCTACTAGGTACTGGGGAGTAATCCTTTGGATTTTAGCATTGCCCAGTTTAATCATCGACACATGGAACAAAACAGAGAAATGAATAACAGCTAGACTCATTGGCAAGCATTGCAGGTTGACATAATCTAATTAAAGAGCAAAGTAGTTTTACCTCATTCCATGATCTTGCAAGAAACTTAGAATGTATCTCAACTTCACATTGGTGTCCTTCGCACTCTCCAACAGGGTGTCTTTTCCCCTCTGAAGCATGTCGCACTTCTCTTCGGCTACTTCCAAAGTTTTCTTCGCACTCTTCAGCTCAGAATCAAGCTTAGTAACCAAGCCGTGCATGATCATATAGCTTCTCTTTTGCTCCCGCAGGTCCAACTCGAGTGCTAGCATTTTTTAAGCTTTCATCGCCCTGTCCAGCCTGTCCTTGCAGCAGACGAACAGATTAGCTTCTCAGTGCTGGTATCATCAGCCAGCTTGCAAACTTCAGAGAGACGAGGAGATTCAATTGTCTCAACTGACTGTTGCATCAATTTCTGAATTGTCTCAACTGACTGCTGCATCAATTTCTGAATTTCAGTACGCGACATGCTGCATAAGTCACAACCTGCACTGTGGTCCTATAGCCAAATACAAAAAGAAAAAAAATCAAAGAAGTGTCGACGAAGACGAAAGGAGATAGATGAATCTTAAGAGAACATTTGGCTACAAGACTAATTTATATGTTGTTTACCTCGGCTATCTGAATAACAGGGGGCTTTGCAAGCTCCGAGGCCTTGTTCAGGTCGATCTCCATCTGGGTGGGGGAAACGATCTCCGAGGGCCCTGTAACGGTAGCGTGAGCTAGATCCATGGCCGGTGGTAACTTAAAACATCAACGGTGACCTACATCCGCCGGCATTTAACATACATTTGCCGGTATCAAACCTAGATTTGCCGGCATCTAACCTACATCGCATCGTTTGGTTGAGGATGGGAAGGGAGGGAACCATGGCTTACCAGTCATTTTTTTTAGAACGACACCGAGGACGGGAAGGGCGAAGCCGTGGCAGCCGTCCTTACGGAGGGAGGGCGAAGTGGAGGCTTTCTGTGGAGGTCGCTTTCAGTGCAGGAGTAGCCGAGTGGGCGAGGAGCACGGTGTGGTGGAGATTTGGCACGTAGACGTTGGCGAGTGGGACCCTGCGTGAGGCTGATTCCGTGGAGATTTGGCGCGCGACTGTTAGTCATAATTTATTCTTGTTTTTCGGATTGAAACAAAAATAATCAAAAGGAAAAGAGTCTTAATTAGGATCGGATCGCATTTTTATTCTACTTCTTCGGATTCTTCTTTATTTTAGTTAGCAAATAATTGCAAAATAAGACAGTGCCTAGTGGTGGGGGAGGGGCTGACTCATTTCCACACACTATTGGCTTATTAGGCATGATCCAATAGTAAAGGGATGTGATAATTCATTGATCGACCGGATCAATGAGTTGTCACATCAACTTATTACTAAATCATGCCTAATAAGTCTTTTCACATCCTTAAAACATGATTGGGTTAAGAAACATAAACTAACATAATATACATATTAGGTTCTTACATACCAACACAAAGTTCTTACTACGCACAGACCAGACGACACTACCAGAAGTAAGAGATAACACAAACACACCGGGCAAGCTGCAACAACGAGCGCAACAGCAGCAGCTACATCATGTTCTGCCGCTTCCGAGCCTTCATGGCCCTCCTGGCCTCGATGAAGTAAGGGAGCGGAACATGTTCTCCCGCTTCTGAGCCTTCGCGGCCCTCCTGGCCTCGTTGGAGAAAGGCCGAGGAGGAGGTTCTGCACGACCTGCGAGGATATCCTGCGCAAGCAGTTTCTTCAGGAAGACGTCGTAGGAAGCGTGCTTGGCCCTAACATGGGGCGCATGATACTCAGAGCCATTTCCCACACCGACGGCATGTCGGATCATGCTGTGGCGATCGTTGGCTACCTTTCTGACACAGAAAGGGCAGAACAAGTTGCCCTGACGACGGTACCGAATGGTGCCCGCCTGCAGCTTCCTCAGGACATATCTGCTCTTCGCAGCCCTATCTTCCTCACTCGATCCGACTTCCAGATCTTCTTCCTGCAAATTTGCAATAAAACAAAAGTTAGCAACACAATCTTATTGGCAAAAGAGTAATATACCTAACCAGATCACAAAAAACATAAAGAAATAGTAGTTCTTCATTTATTTGCATACACTTCATCAAGTAACTTATTTAGCAGATGCGCCCTAAAGAGGACATCAATGTTGAGAAAAATGTGTCAAATTTTATACAACATTACAGTTTCCACTATATATTTGGTGAACTAATGCACAAAAACAGATAATAACATATCAGGAATTCATTAATGATCTAAGATAACATTCAACAGATTAATATTCTAATCAGGACATGTTATTATACCTTACCATATAAAAAATATCATACAAGAATCGTTCTTTAATTATATGCATAAACTGGATCAAATAATTATCATGCACGGGGGTACAATATGTGATTTTGCAACAAATTCATAATGTGTCAAGAGTGTTTTCGAGGCAAAATAACTACACAGATTGAAAATGCCTCCAAAAAACGTAGAATATCTAACTCACATGCATGCTAACATGCACACAAAAAACTAGAATCCATAAGAACAGATGCAACTACAACCTCTGAATCCCTAAAATACAAAAAACATGCGAACCCGTAAGTAAAGAGTCAACTACAGCCTCTGAATCAACTCTCATCTATATTTGATTATCCATAACTCTATATAGAAGATCATTTAAAAAGATTCATGCATAAATGTTAATTATTAGTTTCACAGCTGGACATCTATATTGTCAATTTAGTGTCTAGTACATGTATGTTTTTATACAATGTTTTTCCCTTTGATCTCTAAGTCGTAAGTACAGATGCAAGCAGACCTCTGAATCTTGAACTTGCGTGTACAAAAAACCCTCAAACCCCTAGGTACAGATCCAACTACAAAAACCTTTTAATCCCGAATACAAAAAACTTCGAACCCCTAAAGAACAGATGCAACCGCAAACACCAGAAGCCCAAACTTTACAAAAAAAAGTATACATGCACCTACAAACACTAGAAGCCCTAACTTGCGTGCAGTCATGCACAAACCCTGGATCTTTGACAATAAACTAAGCCGGCCTGGACATAGATACCTCAGAGTCCTGGTCGTCGACGTCCTCGTCGAACGCAGGTAATCCCCTTAGGGATCACCTAGATCTGCCAATAGGGGAAAGCAGCAGGCGCCTCCACCGCGGCAGGAGCAGGCGGTGCACTCAAATCGCCATGGCCCGCCGACGAACCTACGGTGGCGACGAGCTCCTGCGGCTGCGACGAACTGGAACCGCCAAGGGCGACTCCTGCGGCGACGACAACAGAAGGGATGACGCCGTCGTTCTCATGTTGCGAACCTTCCATTCTGCGAAACCGCCTCGCGGTTATGCGCTCGGCAGTTGGGAGAGAAGGGGAGGGCTGAGGTTTTTTTACTAGAAATAGGGGGGAATGGATGGGGTAGAGAGAGGCGATGCGGCAGGAGCATTATATACAGATGTCGTTTCGAGGCCGCTTCGACCGGTCGCCATGTCGTGTGCGCATACATGCATGGTGGGAACGCGCCGGCCGACTTAGTCAACATAGAATGATGTGACATTTGGTCACTGGCAAGTGGGGCCAGGTACGCCGCGGGGCCACCAATCAGTGACCCAAGTTCATCACAAAGCTCACCCCACCAAGTCAGCGAATATCAAAGGCTCTATCGTTCGTGTAGAAAAGAGGATACTGTTTTATACGTGTACGCGTACAAAACGATATGGGACGTGTTTGCTTGCGAAACGTGGTACCAATCTTTTCCAAGTTCACTATAAAAAATGGTACGTGCCAACACAAGTACTATTCACACGCCTTGGACATGCACACGGCGTCGTTCAGGTGGTGGTTAGCCTGCCGCGCGTAATGGCGACGACGGGACGCGACCTGCACCAGGCGGCGGGATGGTGTTTTGCCTATGCCGCACGCCTAGCATTAACGCGGTATGTAGGCTTCCCGGCTCCCCAAGCAGCGCCAGAGTCATTGCGGTTTGCAGGTCGTCGCCATTTACTCCGACGAGACGCGAGCTCCCACGCGTGCGCCGACTAGACAACTTTTCTCAATGGTATGCAACAAAATGTTTAAAAAGGTGCATTTGACTACACAATTTTGCATCGACTACACAGAGTTTGAGTCCTCGCTCAGCCACTGCCGACGCGTTCTCGCCATAATCTCACCCATCGCCACGCGGCTTCCCCTCTATCGACGATACCATGCCGCGCCACCTCCATACTTCGTGGATGACGTTAACCCAGCAGGCGGCGCGCCGTGGGCTAGACCCACCGTCAGACGACGACGGGAGTGGCGACGACCCCTTCGATTAGCGGTACAACGAGGATGCAGATGGGGAGGAGGGGCCGGAGCTGCCGCAGCAGGAGGTGGCGCAGGAACCGGAGTAGCGTCCTCCGTTGTGGCCTGACCAGGTGGTGGCGTACAACTCATTCGCCACATGGCGCAACGAGGAAGCGTTTCGCCAGGTCCGATCGGGGTTCGTGGAGGTGGGGGCAGCCGCCATTCAGGCTTCCATCGAGACCGCCCGGAGGGAGGAGCATGCCCGCGCCGTAATGGACGCCGAGCGGTAGGCTTACGAGCAGCTCAACGCCAATGCGGCGTCCGGCGAGCAGCAGGCCCTCATCGCGCAGAGGGAGGACGAGTCCGCCTCGTTCATGGCCCCCAGAGTGCGCCGCACGAGCACGAAGAGAGGCGCTTCAGGCACACCGCGCCTGGGTAGAGGATGCAGAGGCGCTGCAGTGGCTGTTTGCCCGCTCGCACGCACGCAACGATAGGCGCGGGCGCGCCCGCTCGCAGGCAGCGGAGTTGCACCGGATGAGGGTGCAAGTCAGGGCTAGGCGGCGCTGTCTCGCACAGGTGGCCCACCCCGATCCGGCAGTGAACGACGATGAGGCTGGCCCATCCATGGCGCCAAACGATGACCAGACCAGCATGGCAGCGAGCGACGAGGAGGAGGACGACCGGACCAGCGTCTAGGATAGTTTAGGCCTAATTTATATTTCCCGCCGTATTTTTAATTATGATGTAATGATCTATGCTTACTAATATATATGTACTACTCCAGTTTAGTTATAAACCGTCGATGCCCCCCCTTTCAGGGAAAACGGAGGGAATACTGTTCCAGTTAGATTTTTGGTTATTAATATAGTTATGGCCTAACCTAACACAACCAAGAAAAATAGTACTGTGTTCTACCCCCCTTCCAACGGGGTCATAGGGGTAGACCAAAAGGTTGACTTCTGGTCAACAGATCAATGTTCTAGTGAAGCGTTGGGCTCTAAAGTGTCGGAATCCTATGTAAACCATGGCGGGGTACTAAGAATACTTATAAACCTGTGCTGGGATTGAGGTGGGGAGGGGCCACTATACTACCCATAGGTGTGACGGGTTTCACCGGCATCACATAGGAAGGTTATGCACTACACTTATAGGTCTCAAACCGTCGATGCTCCCCCATTCGGGCAAACCGGAGAGAATATTGTTAAAAGTATAGCTAGATTTTTTTTATTAATCTAGCTTAGGTCTAACCTAACACAACCAAGAAAAATAGTATTGAGGTCTACCCCCTTCCGACGCTGGTCATAGGTGTAGACCAAAAGGTTGACTTCTGGTCAACAGATCAATGTTCCAGCGAAGCGAGGGAATCTTGCCAAGAGGTGAGCCCTACCATTGTCTTGGGTGCTCGTTAGGCTAACCTAACACAACCAAGAAATTGATTCCACTTTTCTACCCTTTTCCGGCTCACGTAGAGGGGCCAGAACGGCAGTTCCGTAATTTTACCTAGCGGGGCTATGGTTTCTCCGGAGAAGGGGCTCTGGATCGTCTGAATGCCACCAAATCCCATGGTATGACATACCATGTGTGTTAGAGTGTTCTATGGGTCTTGTATGCCCAACATTCCCTCAGTCGGTGTGTTATGGCTTCATCGGCGTCGGATTCTCTCTGGCGGGTTCAAGGACTACTCAGAGCCCGAAACTCCCGGATGTGACGAAACAGGGGGAATCCTGCCAAGAGGTGGGCCCTACCATTGTCTTGGGTGTTACTTGGGCCTAACATAACACAACCAAGCAATTACTTCCACTTTACTACCCCCTTCTGGCTACGTAGACGGGCCAGAATAGTAGTTCCGTCTTTTTTTCCCAGCGGGGCTAGGGTTTCTTCGGAGAGGGGCTCTGGATCATGTGAATACCACCAAATCCTATGGTATGTGCCATACCATGTGTGTTATAGTGTGTCATGGGTCTTGGATGCCTAATATTACCTCTCTTTGTGTGTTAATTAGGCCTTCACCGACGTCGGATTCTCTCTAACGGGGTCCAAAACTATTTAGAGGCTGAAACTCCCAGATCTGACAGAACAGGGGGAATGTTGCCAATAGGTGAGTCCTACCATTATATTTGGTGTTACTTGGGCCTAAAATAACACAACCAATCAATTAGTTCCACTTTTCTACCACTTTCTGGCTCACGTAGACGGGCCAGGTCGGCAGTTTCTTCTTTTTCTGTGGCACACCTAGGGTTTCTCCGGCGAGGGGCTCCGGAGCGTCTGAATTCCCACCCAATACTAGGGTATGCCAAAAAATGTGTGTTAGATTGTGGCATCGTTATTAGATTCCCAAGATTCCCTCACACTTTGTGTTATGGCTTCACCGGCGCCGCATTCTCTTTCGCGGGTTCCAGGACTACTCAGAGCCCGAAACTCCCAGATCTCACGGAATGGGGGGAATCTTGCCAAGAGGTGGGACCTACCATTGTCTTGAGTGTTACTTGGGCCTAACCTAACACAACCAAGCAATTGGTTCCGCTTTGCTACACCATTCCGGCTCAAGTAGAGGGGCTAGAAAGGCAGTTCCGTCTTTTTCCCACCGGGGCTATGGTTTCTCTAGAGAGGGGCCTCCGGATCATCTGAATGCCACCAAATCCCACGGTATGCCATACCTTTGGTGGAAAAAGGCTTGATTTTTAGGGTTTTCCCTAGGAGGAGCTTATCTAGGCGAAAGGGCAACGTCGGTGGGTGGTCAGGGGGCTACATGACCTGGTGGCGCGGCCAGGGGGCACCCGCGTTGCCCTATGGTGTGGGCCCTTTAGGGCCCCCTTAGGGTCTCCTCCGGACTTCGTGTACGTGATAGAATTCTAAGGTCCTAGATTTTCATTTCGTCAAATTCCGAGAATATTTCTAGAAGAACTTTTCTGAAACCAAAAATAACATAAAACAGGAACTGACGCTATGGTATCTTGTTAATTGATTAGTTCTAGGAAATCCATAAAAATGATGTAAAGTGTATAGAAAACATATAGCAATTGGCATGAAAACAACATGGAACATCAGAAATTACAGATGTGTTTATGGCGTATCAGTTATCATATAGGATGGTTTGCAGTGTGGAAGTATCTCTCTTTAGTTGGTTATCTATGTATCCCTTGGTGTGAGTTGCTGTTATGAAATATTAATGAGAATTTTTATCATTTACTCTCTACACTTTCTTTTAGTTTGCAATTTCTGTTATATGGTTGATTATGTTATTAGTATTTCTATCAATATTGGAGCATCAAGTTAATCTAGTTGGTTTTGGCAAACTTAGCATTGGTCAGTAGCAACAATACTTTGAGGCTTAAGTAGAAAAGAGGGAGATGCATGTAGATATATTATTCCGTTATCTTTTTTCCTGATTGGCTCATAAGCTTAGTATTCTCAAGTTAAGATTGTTCGTACTTCCAAAGAAGATTGTATGATTGCTTCTATCATATGTATATTTGTTTGTTTTCCCTCAACTGTTATGCTTGCTACCCAACCTTGCTAGCCAAAAATATGTACTGAGAAGGAATGCTTCTCGTGCATCCAAACTTTGAGCCCAAAAACCATGCCATTTGTGTCCACCATACCTACATGTATGCGGTATTTAACCGCCACTCCAAGTAAATTGCTTGTGTGCTACCTTTAAACCTTCAAAATTGCACATGTTTTGTGCCCCTTCTTTGGCTCATGAGGAGGTAAATAGAGAATCTTTATCTCACTTGTTGATTGGACTTTACACACTTGGACTAGTGGCACATCCGCTTATCCAATTGCTAGAAGAGCTGGCAGTAGGGTGCCCAACCCCAAACTTAGTTACTATTAATTCTCTTCACTATTTTCCTCCTAATTTATCAGTCAAATAATAATTGTGTAAACAAAAGAGAAGAGGGGTGATCTGCTGATCTCAGTTAGCGTCCTTCAATGGGAGCCACTCTTGTAAAGTCTAGTTAGCGTGATGTACTCTATTGTCTGTTTGCCATTCGTTGACATAAACATACACCTCTCTCAAAATTGTTTCCAATACCTCTGTTTATCAAATAAAAAGCTCTGCCGCATGATTTAATCCCTGCTTCCCTGTGCGAAGGGTCTATCTTTTACCTTTATGTTTAGTCAGTAAACCTACTCCTTTCTATCTTAAGCAAGCATTTGACTTGTTGTGATCCATCCATCTATATGTTGATTTACTCAATCATGTATTTTATCCTTCCTTGTTTAGTACAAATGTTCTTATCTGAATGAATATTACTTTGAATGTTATCAATGACTGTAAAGATATTGTTAAGATTGAGCATGTAAAATTGTGCAATATAAGCTCTAATATAAAGAATATGATCGAAAGATAAGTACAATCTGTTCAATGTTCCATGGCGAGGAGCAAAGTTTGCTTTAACCAACTTGAACGGACAACGATGTCGCCTAGACGAGGGTGAATAGGCGATTAAAACTTTTCCGGTTAAGACTTGGTAAATGCGGAAATAAACTAGGTGTTTAAATTAGCAAGCACACAACCTAAATACTCTAGGGTCAACTAGGTGCACCAACAACTTATGCTAAGCAAGACAAGTAACAAGGTGATAGCAACATATATGACTTCAAGCTCGAAGGCTATCACAATTTAAATTGCATAAGTAAAAAGCTCGGGTATAGAAGTAACCGAGGCACACAGAGACGATGATGTATTCTCGAGTTCATCCCACGAGGGGAGTACGTCTCGTTGGAGGCGTGTGAGCTCGCCACAAAGGCCTACTCAACGCCACAAAGGCCTCACCCTATTCTCCGATGAACCCCGCCACAAAGGCCTAGTTCACCTTCCACTATTGACAACCTTCAAACTCGAGGCACGCATCCACAACTTAAAATGAGGCTCTCGGTGTCACCACAATCTTGGGGCACACATCCACAACTCAACTAGAGGCTCCCAAGAACACCACAAGTCATCTAGGGTCCGAGACCCAAGAGTAACAAGATCACAAACTTTCACTTCCACGAATCCTCGTGGAGAGACCAAACCGATGCAAATGGCAAGAGCACAAGTGCTCAAATCCTCCACTCTCAAATTACAACAAAGCAACAACTCTTATGGGGGAATAAGAGAGGAATAACAATGGAGGAGAAACACCAAGAACTCCAAGATCTATATTCACTAAGTTCCCCTCACTAAGAGGAGAGAGTATTGGTGGACATGTCGATCTACATCTCCTCTAACTTCTCCCTCAAAGATATGCAAGAATCATTGGAGGGATTGAGAGAGGAGTAAGCTTTCCAAAGTCAACAATGGTGGAGAGAGAGAGAGAGAGAGGGGGAAAACGGGTTGGGAAAGACTTGGGGACTTTGGGGAAGAAAGCCCCTTAAATAGGTGCTCAAAACTAGCCGTTTTTCGCCCAAAAACGGCCTAGTCGGAATAATTCCGGACCCCGGAATAATTCCGGATTGCAACAGAGATATTCGCGGCCAAGTCGGAATGATCCGGAATAATTCCGGATTGCACTAGAATGACTGAACACCGATACGAGAAATGCTATAACTTTTGCATACGGACTCCGTTTTCGATGTTCTTGGGCTCGTTGAAATCGCAATGAAGAGAAATACAAAAATATGCAGAGAAACATAATTATCCAGCAATTAAGATAAAACCAAATGGGTGAAGGTTTAGACCTCTCAAATAGGAACACCCGGTAAAACCTCCAACACGAAAACACACATAACTTTTGCGAATGAACTCCGAATCAGGTGAATCCAAATGGTTTAGAAAGGTAATAATAAGGAATATCCAAACAAAAAGGAATGGAAAAGTTACCACAAATGAAAGGTGTGGAAACATTCTCAAAGCTGAACCGGATATTTTCACCACCGAAAACGTAACAAGTTTTTCTTACCACAACCATTTTCGATGAACCTTGGCTTGCCAAGAAGATCACGACAAGCACCAAAACCCCCAGGAGATAAAAGAAAAAAAGAACCAAGAAATATGATATGCCAAGTATGCAAAGGTTTGAGCTCTCCATAACGATTCGATCGAGTTACTCACTTGAGAGCCCCTCTTGATAGTACGACTATCTATCATATAACCCGGTCTCCCAAAGACACGAGACCGGAAAAATAGAAAACCTATAAAGATTATACCTTTGTCTTGAGCATTCCACTTGAGCTGGATGATGATGATGTTGACTCTCTCAAGTTGAATCTTCTTTCATGATCGCGCTTGCTAGCACAAGCTCTGCTTGGTGAAGACTTGCAAATTGCTCCCCCATACACCATTATGGGAGAGTCTAGCTCCCCCATGCACCATTATGGGAGATACCCTTCTCGGAAAATCTTCACAAGGCCACAATCTCCAAAAGGGTGGCAAGCATCAAGCATAGGATTTCTTCTAGATGCTTCACTTGAGCTTCCACGTCAAGATAGATGACGAACACCGCTTGACGACGACATAGACCATGGGCTATATTAAATCTTCCTTTTGGTTCATGCCCATGGAAAGATACCTAACCACGCATAGAGATTTGTAGCATCCCAACTTTTAATAAAGATGGAATACCTGTGTTATTGTGCTAGTCCCTGGATCAATTGCTAGCACCACAGTACAAAATGAAATATCATGCAAATGCATCAAATTCTATTACATCGCATGATCCAGTCTTTACAAAATAGGATTACAACTTGCATAGTCTTAGAAGACTAGCAGAAAACAAAAAAAATACAGCGGAATACATAGTACAACATTGGGCCCATCTTCTTCATGTGCCACAGGCAAAACATGTTGGCGATAGTCTCGAGATCCTAAACGAAATCCTCACTCGTCTTCAGAAACATCTGCAATATGGAATATGCAGCCACAAGGGAGTCAATACAATTTAATGTATTGGCAAGTAACACTATGGTGGATATATATGGCAAGACTAATACTACATGCTTATTTGGCTGAGTGGAGTTTTGGCTAAGTTTGCATAAAGCCAGTTTTCTCCTATCACTTTTGTAAAACAAACTTTTCTTTTCAAAGGGGTGGCAACATTGGATTAAGATCCAAGCACCACTACTACTGTTCACTTGGTCAAAATTTTACTTATTGAAAATGGTGATGTGATTCTTCCGTCCTTCCTTGTCCAGCTGCTCATAGTTGTCCATAACCGGGGACACGGCTAAGATCTTAGTTTGTTGACTCTGCAGAGCTTGTGCACTTTCACCTTCAGACTCAACTCAACCCAAACATCCTATACACCCTGAGTGCATTAAGGAAAGGAGAAGAATCGAGACGAGATCTTTCAGAAGCAAGAATCCAACCCAATGGCAAGACCCGTTCCACCTATAATTATGCTACATCTGCTTGTCAAGCCCGGGCTGAACCCTCACAACTTAGTTGATCAAGACAGAGCCCATATGACTAAAGGCTGCACTGGAAGCAATCTAAACTTGGGGAACATCATAATCACTTTGTTCCTGGGTGGCATTCCTTCAAGTGAACTCCCCCTCGGGGAGACACTCAACTTTCGACAGCCCCGCAATACCAATCCACCCAGGTGGTTCATTGAAGTTGTTACTTAGAATTTTTCCACAACATCAAGTAAAACAATTTCTGTAGCCAGGCTAAGCATCAACTAAGTACCAAGGTTTCAAAAGTAACAAGGTATAAGTATGGCTACACACTACTAGGATATAGCATAGCATAATATAGCTTAATAAAATTTCCTATCATGCATACTACTCAAAATCAACTAATGCATATAGAAAATAATGGGTAGTTGAATGATGTGTTACTTGCCTTGTTGAAGTTGGTGAAGAATAACACTCTTCACAAAAGATCGTTGCTCTCCGTTCAATCTAAACAAATCAAAAAAAAAAACAATAAACAAGCAATTCACAAACTTACAAACAAAAGAATAAAATATTGAAGGCAAACAAGTATAGAAAGGTGTTCATATAGAATTATTTTACATTATTCATTTTTAGGTCATGGCTTATCATATAATTCCATTTACAAAAGAATTATGATGATTTGTTTTACGATTGGTCTAGATTCACCACATAATTCAATTACAAAAAGAATTATAGTGACAGGTTTTTGGGTTTGCCATTTTGTGTCAAGGGTTGGTTAAATTAAAATTTTAATAATTCAAATCTGAATAGGTGTGGTTGAACAAGGATTCAATTTAATTGAGTTTATATATTTAAAGATATGTCAAAATTACTCAAATCAAGAAATTGTAATTTGAATAATTTGACGTACGCAACCATCGAGACTATGGATGTAGAAATGTTCTACGTGTTTTATCGATTCGAGCGGTACCAAATTCATGGATTTGGACGAGCGGAGGTAAAGTTATGATTTTTAGAAGTTGTAACAAAAATTAGAAAATGATACACATGGCAAGATCTAGTTGGGTGAAACTCTTTGTTCAAAAGATATGTTTACGGCCTCACGATTTTTTTTTAAACCGTAAGAAGAAAATATTGCACCAGCTCACCGACATAGGTTAGATTAGTTGCCGGGAAAAAAATATGGACAGCGTGATGCTTGCAACGGTGTCAAAGACAGTAATGTCCTGGTAATTTCGTGTTTAGAAATAATCACAATTGCCCATTTTCTAATCGAGGCTGGACGGTTGGTTAATTCCAAATTTGTGGGTACGTGCACAGTGGTTGGACCGAAGAGTCTAGTCCTAGTAATATTAGTACAAGCCGGCTAAAAGTTTATATAAGCATCGCTAGGTCTGTGCTCCTATGCTATGTACATCGAACCGTGAGAAGAAAAAATGCAACTAAAACACTAGACTTGCTAGAACAAATCCTGTTCTTAGTTTTAAGATTAGGTGCTATATATGTTTTATTTTGCAGTTGTGTCGTGACACCAAAAACTGCAGGCGTATAGCACGGATTAATTCATGTCTGAATACATGCAAAGTTAGTAGTACTAGTCATTTGCATGCCTTGCTAGTTATAGTACCGGTGCATGCACGTACTTGGACGGATAAGCTAGCTGTTGGAAATGAGTTAGGAGCTAGTAAATGGATTAGTTTCTGTTTGTAAGAAGGAGATGGTCGAGTCGTGCTCGCGTGGCCTGATTATTTCTTAGTGGCCGCGTGATTCAGCCGTGCCAAAGCTATTATTTTGCATCCAAAATTTATTCAAGCTACACCAATTAGAAAGGAGCGGCCAGTGGCAGTAGCAAAAGCAGAATATTTTCCGGCGGAAGAGATCTTTTTTGTTGGTTGGAAAAATACTTAACCGTATTACATTGTCAGATCCAAGCCAATGAAAATCAAGCCAAAGTTCAGAACGCCTCCACATAATTGATCAATCGGTACAAGGTGTCCTTATTTTTCTTAGGCAAAGCTTGTGCGTGGGCCTCACATTTGTTTGAGTCCGATCCATATATTTCCTAGTACCAGTTAGGTAGTCAATTTGTGTCTTCCAAAGAGAGGTCGTGAGTGCTTTCTATTTTAGGTGACCATGATTAATTTTCATGGAAACGAATCATAGCCTATATTAATAAGGAAACGAGCCCCAGTCTAGTTTAGTAAGTATTTGTTCTTTGGTCTTCTCGCATATTGTTTGATCCAAATTGCCGGTCTACTATTTTTTTATGTATACTTCTTCTATAGCGAGATTTGATCGTCCAACATTTTGTTAATTATTTTGGTACCGTGAAAGATTGCGTCTACAAACGACTTGACAAATTTATCAGGTCTCATCAGAAGTAATATTAGTTGACGGAAAATTATGTATACAATGGTGCGGCAATATTCCAGTGATCTACTTGTTAGAAAGAAAACAAAATTGTCTAGTTCCCAAACGAGTGTGGTTTGTTTAATTTCAGGTTTGGATAAAGTGATTGGTGGTTGAACCAGACCTTAGCTCTACTGCTACAAGTACAAGGCTGACTAAATAGTGTACGTAACTACGTATGCATTTCTAGAAGTGGACTCCTCTATTGTATTGTGAAAAATAGTTAGAAACAATTAAAACACTAGGCTAGATATTATCGTTTTGTGAACGTGTGTGCTAGCAGTAGTGGGTGACAAAAGAATCATCAGGCTAGCTAGCTGTGTACTTACTTTCAGATCAACACTTGCACCTATTTGTGATGTCGCGGTCGTCGGAAACTTCGCCGGCAACGGCAACAAGATCAGGTCCAACACTTTTTACTCCTTGGAAGCACTTTGAAGATGAGGCAGAACGCCAGAACGTGAGGAAGTCGGCAGCGTATCCAGCTAGCTTCGGCGTAGAGTCCGTCGACGGCGGCTCGGACGGACATAGACGGCGGCTCGAGCGTCAGCGCAGAAACGGCTTAAATTTGAATTACCATCATGTCCTAGAGGTAAGTTACGGTGAGTGGAGTCCAATGGTGAAAGGAATCGAATTAGACATCATCAGAGACGACGTACCGTTGCGATGAACTCGCCAAGACGTAGAATGTGGACGTCGATGGTACGGGCTGTACAGAGGTCCTCCGGAGAAAATATCTAAACGAGAACGAGGGAGGAGGACAAGGGGAACGCAGTAGACAACATATTTCGGCTTCTTATGGTGTGAGGAGGGAGATCCGGAGATCAATGCCGACCGGCGGCATTCGGTTCACCGAGTCGACCAGGATGAATAAGGCACTGAAATCGGACTTTAATTGCCTGAATGAAACCGTGATTTAATGGGGAGCAGTTTTAGTTTTGATTGTAATTCATTTCGAGGTATTGAATGTCCTAGAGGAGGAGGGGAAGAGATACAGACATGGATGTAACGTACAGATTGCCTCTGTACGTGCTAGCGAGGAGGAAGACGACATGGTCGCTTGGATGGGCCAGGATTCGGCCCAGTTTGGGTCGTTCGGCCTCTTTTTTTTTTCCTTTGCTATTTTATATAGTTTTTTTTTATCTTTTATTTTAATTATCCAATTGAGCTCAAACTAATTTCTAAAGAGTTGGAAAACTAAAACCTATCAACAGAAAACGTTTGTGTGTTCCTTTTAACACATTTCAAAAACTAAAATATTGAAATGTTTGTATAAATTTTAGCTGACACTTTATGTCAAATTTAAAATTGAAGAATAAGAAAATATATTAATCGTATTTAGGTGCCTAATAAAATCTTGTAGAATCATTTTATCGTTCAAAGCATTGATGAATAATTTAATATCTCATATAAAATACTTTTGGGGTTATAAAGTATTTTTAATGCTAGAAATAACCAAGGATCAAAATACCCAATTTATAAAGTTCAAAGCATTCTTTTCACAAACAAATATTTGAATAAAGCAAATAATATGAAATATGTATAGCTTTAAATAACTTGAATTTACTTTGTAAAATATTTTATTAGGGATAACTTTCCAAGTTTATGAAATATAGGATTATTTAGATATCAATCCAAGTATCTTGGCATAAGTTATAAAATTTGTTTTGTGATTTGATTTTTTTAGGATTTCGGTGACTTGTGTTAACAAGAAAACAAAAAGTTTAAATTTTTAGTGATTTTTGGACTTTGCAAAAATCAGGGATGTTACAGACTACCACCCTTAAAAGAAATCTCGTCCCGAGATTTGGGAAGGCTAGAAAGAAAGATGGGTCTAGGTGACTGGGTTCGAGAACAACTGGGTGGGCTACCACCCTTAAAAGGAATTTTTGTGGTTAGTCTATTTTCATTACCTTGGAGTGTAGATTTATTTCAGATTGCCTTGAGTAGAATTTTCCTTCTCGGTAGAGCTGTAGACCAACATAGGTATGTTGAACTACCTTTGACACTGAGGGGTAACTCCTTGGGTCAATCAAAATTCCTTGGGTCAGTCTCAACTTGGTCTTTTGATGTTCTTGGAAAATCTTCCATCTTGTTTGCTACCTCCAAGGTTGGCTTGATCCTCACCGAACTTAATACGTTTTCAGCAACACTAACATAGGGTAATTATTATATTCTACCATTCTATTGTTCAGGTTTAACATCGTCGTCTCTCTAATAGGTGTGTCACTCAGATTTAACATTCCTCATAGCAAAAGTAAATAATGTGAGTAGTCACCATGGGGGCCAATCCATGTTGCACTCAATCATTACCTTGTACTTGGATTGATGAATCTTGTTTAATAACACTAGGTCACCTCACTTGTCTAACAGAAAGTTTCCATTCTGTTAAGACAAACTTGAGCTAAACTATCATTTCTCAACTAGGGGGTTGCGTAAAACTCTTATGTAACACAAACTGGATAGTTGCGTTCCTTCATTATTTCTTCTCTTGGTGCAGTTGGCTCTGAAATCTTCATAGCTCATGAAACTTGGGGTTCACTTGTCTTTCTTCACTTGTTGATTTTCTTGCTGCTCCTTGGTATACATTTGGCTTCATCAAGGATGTGATTATTCTTTCACAAAAAAGGGATCTTGAAACCTGTGACATTCCTCAATTGTGTGTCTTGTGTCTCTCTGGAGAACTAGTCATGACATTCTTGGATGAAGGGTTTATTCTTGCACTTCATATGGTAGTTCTCTATGGTTGGTAAATGGTTTTTGGTTTGGCTTAGCATGGATGAGTAGAGATTAGAAAGAGACTAAAGAAGATCCTACCCCAACACATAAGATCAAGGAAACTCATCTTGCAATCAACACATAACAAACTTATATCAACACATTCACCACACCAAACAACATAGTTTTTAGAAACACTAATATTGTCATACCACACTCATTGGTATGATCAATACACTAACACGTTAACGTTGTTCTAACCAAGTAACTAGATTGGTGGTCTCATCTATATCTTCTTGAGCTTTTATTCATATTCTTCTCTCCATGTCTTGATTGTTGGGAAGTCTATGTTTTTCTTCAAATTCTTCAAAAATCTTGAGTGTAGGGCTTCATGTGGTGAAAATACTCCTTGCACTTCTTGGTATGGTCATCAACATTCCTGTCTTGATGGTATTGAAGAGGGAGGTCATCTATAAATTTTGAAGGTGAATAATAGATGAGAGGATATGAGAAGAATTAAGATGATTGTTTTGTTTCTAGAAAGTTTGAACATAGCAAATTTTCAATTCTAGGGTGATCAATGGGTTATTAACAACTTGTTGTAAATTGGATATTCACTATAGTGAGAGATACTGGCACCCGCTAGCCAATCAGGGAACGGTCTCGTGTCCGTGGACACGTAAAGTTGTCCGGGCCGCTTCATCTCACTATGCCGCTAGGATCCAAAATACTCTAAGGAGATAATAACATGATCAAAATGGCTTCCAAACCTAAGGGTCTCGAATTCCTACAGGCAACACAATGCTCTGATACCATTTTGTAGCATCCCAACTTTTAATAAAGATGGAATACCTGTGTTATTGTGCTAGTCCCTGGATCAATTGCTAGCACCACAGTACAAAATGAAATATCATGCAAATGCATCAAATTCTATTACATCGCATGATCCAGTCTTTACAAAATAGGATTACAACTTGCATAGTCTTAGAAGACTAGCAGAAAACAAAAAAAATACAGCGGAATACATAGTACAACATTGGGCCCATCTTCTTCATGTGCCACAGGCAAAACATGTTGGCGATAGTCTCGAGATCCTAAACGAAATCCTCACTCGTCTTCAGAAACATCTGCAATATGGAATATGCAGCCACAAGGGAGTCAATACAATTTAATGTATTGGCAAGTAACACTATGGTGGATATATATGGCAAGACTAATACTACATGCTTATTTGGCTGAGTGGAGTTTTGGCTAAGTTTGCATAAAGCCAGTTTTCTCCTATCACTTTTGTAAAACAAACTTTTCTTTTCAAAGGGGTGGCAACATTGGATTAAGATCCAAGCACCACTACTACTGTTCACTTGGTCAAAATTTTACTTATTGAAAATGGTGATGTGATTCTTCCGTCCTTCCTTGTCCAGCTGCTCATAGTTGTCCATAACCGGGGACACGGCTAAGATCTTAGTTTGTTGACTCTGCAGAGCTTGTGCACTTTCACCTTCAGACTCAACTCAACCCAAACATCCTATACACCCTGAGTGCATTAAGGAAAGGAGAAGAATCGAGACGAGATCTTTCAGAAGCAAGAATCCAACCCAATGGCAAGACCCGTTCCACCTATAATTATGCTACATCTGCTTGTCAAGCCCGGGCTGAACCCTCACAACTTAGTTGATCAAGACAGAGCCCATATGACTAAAGGCTGCACTGGAAGCAATCTAAACTTGGGGAACATCATAATCACTTTGTTCCTGGGTGGCATTCCTTCAAGTGAACTCCCCCTCGGGGAGACACTCAACTTTCGACAGCCCCGCAATACCAATCCACCCAGGTGGTTCATTGAAGTTGTTACTTAGAATTTTTCCACAACATCAAGTAAAACAATTTCTGTAGCCAGGCTAAGCATCAACTAAGTACCAAGGTTTCAAAAGTAACAAGGTATAAGTATGGCTACACACTACTAGGATATAGCATAGCATAATATAGCTTAATAAAATTTCCTATCATGCATACTACTCAAAATCAACTAATGCATATAGAAAATAATGGGTAGTTGAATGATGTGTTACTTGCCTTGTTGAAGTTGGTGAAGAATAACACTCTTCACAAAAGATCGTTGCTCTCCGTTCAATCTAAACAAATCAAAAAAAAATAACAATAAACAAGAAATTCACAAACATACAAACAAAAGAATAAAATATAGAAGGCAAACAAGCATAGCAATGTGTTTATATAGAATTGTTTTACATTATTTATTTTAAGGTCATGGCTTATTATATAATTCCATTTACAAAAGAATTATGATGATTTGTTTTACGATTGGTCTAGATTCACCACATAATTCAATTACAAAAAGAATTATTGTGACAGGGTTTTGGATTTGCCATTTTGTGTCAAGGGTTGGTGAAATTAAGATTTTATCAATTCAAATTTAAATAGGTGTGGCTGATCAAGGATTCAATTTAATTGGGTTTATATATTTAAAGACGTGTCAAAATTACTCAAATGAAGAAATTGTAATTTGAATAATTTGACGTAGGCAACCATCGAGACAATGGATGTAGAAATGTTCTACATGTTTTAACAATTCGAGCGGTACCAAAATCACGGATTTGGATGAGCGGAGGTAAATATATGATTTTTAGAAGTTGTAACAAAAATTAGGAAATAATCGGACACATGGTAAGATCTAGTTGGCTGGAACTCTTTGTTGAAAAGATATGTTTACGGCCTCACGATTTTTTTTTAAACCGTAAGAAGAAAATATTGCACCAGCTCACCGACATAGGTTAGATTAGTTGCCGGGGGAAAAAAAATATATGGACATGGTGATGCTTGTAACGGTGTCAAAGACAGTGATGTCCCGGTAATTTCGTGTTTAGAAATAATGCACTTGTCCATTTCTCTAATCGGGGCTGGACGGTTGGTTAATTCCAAATTCGTGGGTACGCGCACAGTGGTTGGACCGAAGAGGCTAGTCCTAGTAGTCATATTAGGACAAGCCAGCTAAAACTTTATATATGCATCGCCGGGTCTGTGCTCCTATGCTATGTACACCGAACCGTAAAAAAAAATGCAACTAAAACACTAGACTTGTTAGAACTAATCCTGTTCTTAGTTTTAAGATTAGGTGCACTATATGTTTTATTTTGCAGTTGTGTCGTGACACCAAAAACTGCAGGCGTATAGCACGGATTCGTGTCTGAATACATGCAAAGTTAGTAGTACTAGTCATTTGCATGAATTGCTAGTTATAGTACCGATGCATGCACGTGCTTGGATGGATAAGCTAGCTATTGGAAATGAGTTAGGAGCTAGTAATTGGATTAGTCTCTGTTTGTAAGAAGGAGATGGTCGAGTCGTGTTCGCGTGGCCTGATTATTTCTTAGTGGCCGAGTGATTCAGCCGTGCCAAAGCTATTATTTTGCATCCAAAATTTATTCAAGCTACACCAATTAGAAAGGAGCGGCCAGTGGCAGTAGCAAAAGCAGAATATTTTCCGGCGGAAGAGATCTTTTTTGTTGGTTGGAAAAATACTTAACCGTATTACATTGTCAGATCCAAGCCAATGAAAATCAAGCCAAAGTTCAGAACGCCTCCACATAATTGATCAATCGGTACAAGGTGTCCTTATTTTTCTTAGGCAAAGCTTGTGCGTGGGCCTCACATTTGTTTGAGTCCGATCCATATATTTCCTAGTACCAGTTAGGTAGTCAATTTGTGTCTTCCAAAGAGAGGTCGTGAGTGCTTTCTATTTTAGGTGACCATGATTAATTTTCATGGAAACGAATCATAGCCTATATTAATAAGGAAACGAGCCCCAGTCTAGTTTAGTAAGTATTTGTTCTTTGGTCTTCTCGCATATTGTTTGATCCAAATTGCCGGTCTACTATTTTTTTATGTATACTTCTTCTATAGCGAGATTTGATCGTCCAACATTTTGTTAATTATTTTGGTACCGTGAAAGATTGCGTCTACAAACGACTTGACAAATTTATCAGGTCTCATCAGAAGTAATATTAGTTGACGGAAAATTATGTATACAATGGTGCGGCAATATTCCAGTGATCTACTTGTTAGAAAGAAAACAAAATTGTCTAGTTCCCAAACGAGTGTGGTTTGTTTAATTTCAGGTTTGGATAAAGTGATTGGTGGTTGAACCAGACCTTAGCTCTACTGCTACAAGTACAAGGCTGACTAAATAGTGTACGTAACTACGTATGCATTTCTAGAAGTGGACTCCTCTATTGTATTGTGAAAAATAGTTAGAAACAATTAAAACACTAGGCTAGATATTATCGTTTTGTGAACGTGTGTGCTAGCAGTAGTGGGTGACAAAAGAATCATCAGGCTAGCTAGCTGTGTACTTACTTTCAGATCAACACTTGCACCTATTTGTGATGTCGCGGTCGTCGGAAACTTCGCCGGCAACGGCAACAAGATCAGGTCCAACACTTTTTACTCCTTGGAAGCACTTTGAAGATGAGGCAGAACGCCAGAACGTGAGGAAGTCGGCAGCGTATCCAGCTAGCTTCGGCGTAGAGTCCGTCGACGGCGGCTCGGACGGACATAGACGGCGGCTCGAGCGTCAGCGCAGAAACGGCTTAAATTTGAATTACCATCATGTCCTAGAGGTAAGTTACGGTGAGTGGAGTCCAATGGTGAAAGGAATCGAATTAGACATCATCAGAGACGACGTACCGTTGCGATGAACTCGCCAAGACGTAGAATGTGGACGTCGATGGTACGGGCTGTACAGAGGTCCTCCGGAGAAAATATCTAAACGAGAACGAGGGAGGAGGACAAGGGGAACGCAGTAGACAACATATTTCGGCTTCTTATGGTGTGAGGAGGGAGATCCGGAGATCAATGCCGACCGGCGGCATTCGGTTCACCGAGTCGACCAGGATGAATAAGGCACTGAAATCGGACTTTAATTGCCTGAATGAAACCGTGATTCAATGGGGAGCAGTTTTAGTTTTGATTGTAATTCATTTCGAGGTATTGAATGTCCTAGAGGAGGAGGGGAAGAGATACAGACATGGATGTAACATACAGATTGCCTCTGTACGTGCTAGCGAGGAGGAAGACGACATGGTCGCTTGGATGGGCCAGGATTCGGCCCAGTTTGGGTCGTTCGGCCTCTTTTTTTTTTTCCTTTGCTATTTTATATAGTTTTTTTTTATCTTTTATTTTAATTATCCAATTGAGCTCAAACTAATTTCTAAAGAGTTGGAAAACTAAAACCTATCAACAGAAAACGTTTGTGTGTTCCTTTTAACACATTTCAAAAACTAAAATATTGAAATGTTTGTATAAATTTTAGCTGACACTTTATGTCAAATTTAAAATTGAAGAATAAGAAAATATATTAATCGTATTTAGGTGCCTAATAAAATCTTGTAGAATCATTTTATCGTTCAAAGCATTGATGAATAATTTAATATCTCATATAAAATACTTTTGGGGTTATAAAGTATTTTTAATGCTAGAAATAACCAAGGATCAAAATACCCAATTTATAAAGTTCAAAGCATTCTTTTCACAAACAAATATTTGAATAAAGCAAATAATATGAAATATGTATAGCTTTAAATAACTTGAATTTACTTTGTAAAATATTTTATTAGGGATAACTTTCCAAGTTTATGAAATATAGGATTATTTAGATATCAATCCAAGTATCTTGGCATAAGTTATAAAATTTGTTTTGTGATTTGATTTTTTTAGGATTTCGGTGACTTGTGTTAACAAGAAAACAAAAAGTTTAAATTTTTAGTGATTTTTGGACTTTGCAAAAATCAGGGATGTTACAAGATTCCACACACACATATCATGGGTTAGTTCACAAAGCTATATTGACAATCGTTACCATACCAAGAGATACATAATCCCACTTGGTATATCTTGTAGCTTTGTGTGTTGATCACTTGATTGATCAACCTTGTATCTTTTCTTATCACTTCAAATGATGATGTATTGAAGATAATAATGAAAGATTACCTATTCATTTCCTTCAAGACACACTAGCAATAAGCACAACTCTATACATGGCCATTCTTCATATAAAACCTTGAATATAATAATGGACATGAAGAAAGCTAATATAGTTCAACACATGAACTCCATTATTTCCTATGGAAAAGATCTACAAGGATAACTCAATGCAAACATTAGTCCATAAGGATTGTCATTAATTACCAAAACCACATATGGGGGCACCATGCACTTTCACAACTGTTATTTCCTTTTTGCAACTTTATTGCGATTTGCTCTGCTTGTGTCAAGTTAAATTATATGAGAGGATGTTGCTATTTAGAATGACTTGTGTATTGATAGATGTGATGCTTCTTGTCCGTATTTTGTTATCGACACCCTCACTCCATAAACATGTGGTCATGTTTACTGTGTTCAGTTTTTCTTGGGGACAAGCGAGGTCTAAGCTTGGGGGGAGTTGATACATCCATTTTGCATCACTTTTTGTATCATAATTTACTGTTATTCATCGATATATTTCATATTATGATACACTACTTATGTTTGATGATTATTGGAGAATAATCACCGGGACCATAAATCAGCCAGAAAAAAGCACCGTCAAGATACTATATTTCAGAAGATCACAAGAAGCAGGGGGATATCGTGAAGTTTCTATTTCACCAAAAGACAGAGCCAGCAAGAAGGGGAGCCAGAGGGGGCCACACAGGGCCCACGCCATGTGGTGGTGCCCCCCTTGGTCGTGCCGCCAGGTGGTGTGGCCACCCTGGCCCACCTCCGGCCGACCCCTTTCGCGTACTTCATCCCCAGGGAACCCTAAGACCTGGAGAACGATCCAGGAAATATTCCTCCACCTCCTCGGGGCGTAAAACAATTGACATAAAAAAGCTCTCTGGCACGAAGAAATCTGCCTGGGAAATTCCTCCTCGGAGAAGGGAAATCATCGCCATCCTCACTGTCATCTCTCCGAGCATCATCAAGATCATCATCGTCATCGTCCTCCCCAGCAGCACCATGATCCTCACCATCCACCTCCGTCCCGCTGTAAAAATTGGAGTTCTATATCGTTGTTCTTCACTAGATCTCTCTCCCGGTGTGGATTACTTGTTTATAGTTATTGCTTACGAGATTTATCAATGTTTGCACTGTATGACCAGATTGTTATTCATCATTATATCACCTCTGATTATGATCCATATGATGTCATGTGAGTAGTTCGTTTAGTTATTGAACACATGGGATAAGTCAAGATGTTATTAGTGGAATTATGTTGAAGTAATATATAATGGTTTGATATTTAAGTTGTGGTACTATTCTTCTAGGGGTGTCATGTGAACATCGACTATATGACACTTCACCTTCATGGGCCTAGGGGGGTGCATTGTGTGTTTGGCTTCTAATTTGGGGTTGCCGGAGTGACAGAAACCTAAACCACCGGTTAGGAAACCAATGCACGAGGGAGTGTAGGATCCAAGAGTTTAAGGTTGTGGTTAGATTTATCTTAATTACTTTACTGTAGTTGCAGATGCTTGCAAGGGGTAAATCACAAGTATGTATTAGTCCAAGTAGGGCAGTGCATTGGCATAGGTTCACCCACAAACCACCTATCAAAACAATAAATATTAATCAACTTTATGAAGCAAAAGCACTTGAAGAAATTCCTATGTGTCCTCGAGAACGTTTAGTACTCGTAAGTAAATAAACTGGCTTGTTCTTTGCTGTAGAAAGGATTGGGTCACTCTGGGGACCCCAGACTAGTAGTCCGAGACCTCCAGTATGCATACATTCACGATCCCATGATCAGTTAGTCGTGAACAACATACTCGAGTTGGCATTGCAGATTACAACATCCACTACACGAATACACGGCTTACACAACTGGTCACTTGACTCAGTTGAAAACAACTGCCACGCAGGACAGGAACACACACTAAAAACAGCGGAAGACTGCAAAACACACTCGTGGTAAACCCAAGTCACGCCTTGACTACCTACAGGCTACTGACTCGGAGACGTTCCTAGTTCGCATAGCCGCCAGCGACGCCATCTTCTTCCCGTTCTCCGGTTTTCTGCTCAAAGTCTCGCTAAGACAATAGTCAGGGACGAAACCAAAATGAGTACGTTTGAATGTACTCAAGCAAGACACCCCAAATGAAAGCTAAACATGCAAGTATGCATATATATAGGTGGTAGGAAGGTTTTAATTAGGGTTCAACGAGCTATGATGAATTTAAGACCCATCATAGTTGCACAAGTTTTATTTTTCTTTGTTGAAGAAGATACTTCAAAAGATATTTCATTTCTCTTGCAGATATAGCATGTCCACAAGGTTTTGATAAAGCATTCTAAATAAAGAAAACATTTCTCTTTGCAAAACTTCTTGGAAAAACACATCTTTAAGATCATCATTTATCCGGTACCTCAAAGGTACAATCATTCCCTTTCAACATACCTCCCAGGTACAATTTTAAAAACACTTTCCAGCTTTCTGAAAACACTGACACAATACTAGTGTAACATCCCAAGTATGAAAATACCCTTAGAATGTTTTGTTTCTTGTTTTAATTCAAGTATTGCATCATGTCATCATGTTTAATTATTTGTTGCATTTGTTTACTTTTTTTTTGCATCTGTTTTATCTTGTTTTCATAATGAAACTCAAACAAATTCAAATGGTTATTTCATACTTGCTCTGTTACAACTTTTGGAATAAAAATCACAAATGAAAACAACCAAATTGTTCCATTTTATTTCCATGTTGATCACTCATTAACTTGTTGGTTCTAATCAAACTATTATTTTCAATCAATTAATTCTAAATCACTTCAATTTCAAACCAACTCTTCAAATCAGTACCCCTTTTGAATCCATGGAATTCACCAAACAA
This sequence comes from Alopecurus myosuroides, assembly GCA_028641055.1. Lineage (NCBI taxonomy): Eukaryota > Viridiplantae > Streptophyta > Magnoliopsida > Poales > Poaceae > Alopecurus > Alopecurus myosuroides. Next base: position 77,200,728 of record CM054063.1, read on the forward strand.
ATGTAATCCTTAATCACATTAAATCTTAGGGGTAACCCTATTAAAAATGTTTGTTTTAAATAAGGTTTATTCAATATTTAAATTCTTTCAAATATGGATTCAAATACAAACAGCATTTTAAATGTCAACTTTTTGCAAACCAATCTTGGCATTTGTTTGCTAATGTTCTAAATAGCTTAACCTAAATTTTCTCGAATTTTTACTAAACAAAAACCTATCTTTTTCTTCCAAATCTGTTTTCTGCAAAAAAAAATATAAAACAGAAAAATAAAAGGGAGAAAAACCTGCGCGCGCAGCACCTAAGCCTACCCAGCCCACCTAAGGCCTACCAGCGCGCAGCCCAGCCCGCTACAGCGCGCGCGTACCGCTTCAAAAAGCGTGCGCTCCTTCTGTTCGAAGTACGGCGGCCATCCGAGCACGCCACGTCGGCGTACGGCGGCGCCCGACGGCCAGGAGGCTCTCCGACCCCCTATAAGTAGCCTAGGGCAGCGCGCCAGCTACCCAAGGCCTAGGGTTCCTGTTCCCCCTCTCTCCGCCGCCGATCGCCACCTCTCCATCGCGTTTCCCCCTCTCTGAATTCCCCACCGGCGGCGAGCTCTCTGAACCCCCGTCGTTTACCACCGCAGTAGACACCCGCTCTTCCCCCTAGCTACTGGAACCAGAACCCCACTCCACCCTCTCCAGTTTGCACACAGTAGATTCCCTGAAGCGCCACCACATCTGCGACGCCGTCCACGCCATCGTCGCCGGCAGCGCCACCCCGAGCACCCGCTTCCACGGCCAAATCCCGGTGAGCAGCCACCAAGATCCTCTCTCCCTCTGTTTCTCCCGCATCTGCACCACCAGATCAGCACACGCATGCGCCCAGCAAGCAACGCACGACAGCCAACCACCGTAGATCAACGCCGGCGAGCCGCGGTGTTCTCTGTCAGTCGTGGTTGTTTCAGCGCGTCAGAAAAGTTTCAGATCCGCGCCTGTAACCTCTTCCTCACTGCGTAGCTGTTAACTGACAACAAAACGCAACAACCCGATTGGTTCAGAGCACACGCAGCGAGCGAGAGGTGCAGGGTTCGAGCCCCTGCCCTCGCGGGATTAAAATCCCCACTTTTTTCGTCTGAGTACTTACAGGGAGGGCCCCCTGTTAGTCACTCGTGTGGCCACGCAAGCACAGCAAGGCTTGGGCCCCCCCTGGCAGTGACTGGGTGTATCTCCTGTGCGTATAAAACGAATTTTAAATTTTCTGTAATCAAATCTAGGTCCAATTAAATCACAGATTGGTCCCTGAAAGCATTCTGCTTATAACTTTTATTTTATAACTCTAAAAACTGAAAATAAAATATGTGTGCTAGTCTAAATTCAATTGTCTACCTTTTGGTAACTTTTGTTTCCTGTTTTGAATTTTCAAAATGCATTTAAAATTGAAATTTGAGTAATTCAAATGTAATTTGCAAGAATTCATAAATAATTCATACTAATTCCAAATAAGGCAAATAAAATATGTTTTTATACCATTTTGAATATCCTATTCAAATATAAAATTTGTTTCCTGGTTTGAGTAATTTAAATTGCCTAAATAATTTAATACTTGTTTAGTTCATTTAAATTTGATAAAATCATAACTTGCTCAAAATAAAATATTTTTGAACATGCAAAATATGTTTTCAAACCATCAAAGTGTGAATTTTTCAAATGTGAGTTTGAAATTATGTTTTGAATAAATAAAATTCAAATAATATTCAAACTTGTTTTAAATTCAATTAAAACTTGTTTAATATTGTTTAATTCATAATTAAATTATCCTAATTCCAATTTCAATATTTGAAACATGTAATACAACTAAAATTTGATGTTCTTTTCAAATATAAATTTTGTTAATTGTTTTGCACACTTTAAATTGATGAAAACAATAATTGTTTGTGTGACATGTTTAAGTAACCAAACTTTCCAAACTTAATAAATGATTTCCAAGACTTGTTAAATCCTTTTAACACTTGCATCTATCATTGTTATTTATTGTTATTTTGTTATTATCATCATGCATGCATCATGCTAACAACTTCCACCTAATAATTAATTGTAAATCATTTGGTTCCAACTTAATCCATGGACCTTTTCCATATGCAACTCAAATTAGCATAGGGGTCCATTTAAATTGTGTTATCATGCTAGCTAGTTTATTTTGATGCAACCATTAAATTGTCATGCATCATCATTGATTGTGCAGTATGCCATGATAATGATTGTTTATATTCTGCCTTGTTTGTTTGCTTCTTCTCGAATAGACGACGACGTTGAGACAGACGATCTTTACAGCACCCCTTCTGAGGATCTAGCTCAGTACCAGGCTGCTGAGTTTGCAGGCAAGTTATCACTCACATGAACCATTGTGTTCCTTTCAACCCTGGTTACCGATACTTACGTTGTCTATTTCTGCTAGCCTTAGTAGTAGTTGTTTCTGTTACGAACCTATCACATGAATCCTTTAACCCTGATATTGCCTCACCACCCCTCCTACAACCCTATTGTTTGAGCCAATGTCTTACTAGCATGCTTAGGTTGTTTTGCTCGAGTCTGTTACCCGTTACTTTCAGTTACTATTTCTATTATGTTCTGGGGGCTCGATGTTTAATCAATCAATCAATCATGCTAATGTTATTGATAAATAATAATTTGATGATAAGGCACCGGCAGGAGGCCCTGTGTGGTTTTGAGGCCTGCTAGTGTCGACCCTAATAGGAAAAGGGTCTTGTCTACTGATCCATGATGAGCGCACTACCCGCATGTGGGAAGCGAGTATGGGCGCCCCCCTCAATTTGATTCGATTCGCATCTCGTCCAAATCATCTCATTTAGTTCGTGTTTTCCATTTGCCGCATGCATGTTTTTGCGAGCCCAGCGCAGGGTGGAACTTTTGTAGTCGGCATATAGGGGGACACGTTCTTAGAGTGCTATGAGGGTCCATTTTCTTCTGGGCTCGATTAGCCATGCGCCCAAGGTGCTTTGGGCTTGATGCGAAGAAGAGTTGAGTTGTGTTGAGTGCCCCGCTTGGTGGGAGGCATCCCATCTGGCGGGTTATTCATACGTGTACGGCCAAATTGGTGCAACCCTGCAGGGATAATCTTCTCGAGAAGCCGTGTTTTCCGCGATTATGGTTAACTTGGTGAAAGTACTGGCTAACAAGTACTCAGGACAACTTAAACCTAATGATTCACAATCTCACACCCCATGATTAACAACTTGACTAGTAATAGGATTATTGTCACAATAACTTGATTCATCTTTAACCCAAATGTGTGAGTTATCCTCGGATTGCTTCTTTGGATAAGGGGCGAGATCCAGGATGGGTTTGTTTGGAGTTATCTTTCAGTTGGTTACAATACCCGATCTTATCCCCTTTCTGTTAGCTGGTAGTGGTAGAATCTCTGTAGTTGGTTAGTGCAGCCAGTTGCAGCATCTGTTATACCCTTTCCCTCCGTTGAACCCAAGTCATCTGTGCTTGTGTTGACGGGCTATACTTTGGTGAACTGTGAGTCTTGCTTGCCAGTACGTCTATGTCCTGACCCCTTTGGGGCTGTGGTTTCCGCAGACTACGCTTACGAGGATCCAGGTGACGGCTACTACGTGGAGTTTGACGAGGCTGCTGACGAGTAGTTAGCGGACCAGGGCAGGATCCGAGACATCGTGGATGGGCTCCGTCTTTATTTCAGTTTCCGGCTTCTTAAGCCTATTTGGATTTGTCTGTACTCAGACCCCTTTGAATGCTTCCGCTGAGATGTAATGATGTTATGTTGGGACATGTGTCCTCTGGATGATTGTATTTTCTATCTCTGCTCTAGTGAGAGCCAGTTGCAACTTATTTCAATCTTTTGTGTCTTAGAGGCATGTTGTGTTATCCTTTTGTTCAAAGCCGTTGACGTACCATGTGTGTATGGTATGAAGTACGTCAATGGTAGTGTCCTGATTTCTACGGGATAGTTTACATCGACGATGAACAGTAGCGATGGGTTGTCACACTTAAGTGTTGGCCTACTCGTAAGAGGACGCGGGTGCCGGTAAGCCCCGTAATCCCATCAGAATACTGTTCAGTTCGTACGGTGAGTATCCTCTAGAAGTCCGGGTGCGACAAATGGTATCAGAGCCTGTCTGCCTGTAGGATCCCTTTTTACTTGTCGCAGTTGAGTCTAGAAACTATTTTGTAGCTATATAGGAAAAATGAAACGTGAGAGTAGGAATTCTGCCATTTTTCTTCTTTCCCCACCCACCCACCCTTTTCTGGTAAGGAAGTGCAACGTTGTTTTCTGTTCTCACCTAAACTTTCAAGTTAGGATTTCACGTGTTTTGGGTTCTCCGTAGTACCTCAGGAGTTTTTGGTCTCGTGTTTCCCGATGTTGCTTCAATATCCTGTTCTTTTCAACATCCTTTTCGTCCGTTGAACCTTGTTGTTGCTTTCCACATCAGTTCTCTACCGGCGTCTAATCAAAACTTCCCCGATCATCTGCAGATGGATCTCAGGTTCTTCCCGCAGGTGGTTCGGATGACTCGTTGCGAGAGCACTGCCGGTTATCCGGAGATGCTGAGAGACATGGTCACCTATCTGGGGTTCCATTGGGCACCAGAGTACCAGGTCTACGAGCAGCAGCGAGAGTTTGACCAGACATACTACCAGGCTATCGTCTACATTCTGTCAGATGATGGCATGAGCGTTGTCCACCGCTACGAGGCAGTAGGTTCCACAGTGGATATGGCCGTGCAGCAGGCAGCATACATGAGTCTCACCGTCCTCCGTGCTGACTACTGGGGGTTTGACGATTCTATCTATCGCCACATCCCCCGTGGTTACATCACGTCAGCGGGAGCTCACTTCACCCTCTACGACAACCTGGATGGCTACGAGCATGATAACACCAGGCTGCACACCACCGCTCAGTTTGTGAGGCACAGTGACGCTGTTGCCGCCACACTTTCTCAGGAGTTGGCCTCAGTCAGGGAGCAGCTCTACCTTGCTTTGACTCGTCTGGCTACGTACACCACAGACTTTGTTGGAGATGAGCGCTTTGCACGTTTCCATCAGACAGTGGGACGTAGTTTGCCAGATGCTGGAGGTTACGAGCCGATCAGAGGTCCACTTCTCGACCTTGGAGCTGGTTACACTGGGATTCCACACTTTGGAGCACAGGGAGACGACGCTTTCTACTTCACCACACCGAGAGTTGCTCTCAGAGCAGTCCCGATCTACGTGGATCGTCGTTATACCTACTTCCGTGGGATTCCTCCGCACCGTATCTCTCGTCGTACTACTCACTGCCGTCCTGCGTGATGAGCATGGGAGTACCGATGTATCCATTCCTAGCTATGTTTAGTTATCCTTTGTCTTTCGAACCATGTATTGGTGTGTTGGATATTCTGATGTATTTGAACATGTGATGATGTACCTGTTGGTTATCTATTCATGCGTCGGAATAATCTATCTTTCGGTTACCAAGTCTATCCTTTTTCTGTTGTGTGCTAAAATGCATGTCTATTCAGGATGCCGCCAACAAGGAGCAACCCGCCTGAACCACCTCCGCTCACGGAGCTGTTGACTCAGATGACTCAGGTCGTGGCTCAGATGGCCCAGATCCAGGCTAACCAGCACAACAACCAGAATGCTCCGCGAGTCAGCATCAAGGAGTTTCTGAGCATGGGGCCGAGAGCTTTCGTGGCAACACGTGAGCCTCTGGATGCTGATGACTGGATCAGGGAGATGAACAGGGCTCTGGACATAGCTCACGTTGCTGAGGAAGATAAGGTCAAGTATGCCACCTACCTACTGAAGGGTCAGGCAGCTACCTGGTGGGAGAACTACCAGACCATGAGAGCTGGCTATCCTATCACCTGGGGTTGTTTCAAGGATGCCTTCCTAAAGCACCACATCCCAGATGGTCTCATGGAAAGGATGCGTGAGGAATTTTGCTCTCTCAAACAGGGCAAGCTGGACGTCCTCGGCTACCAGAACGAGTTCAATCGTCTCGCTCGATACGCTGGTGACGAGGTGTCCACTGAAGCCAAGAAGATGGCAAGGTTCCGCCGAGGTTTTAACCCGGAACTGAAGTACGCTCTCACCAACATCAAGTGCAAGGACTTCGTGGAGCTCGTGAACACCGTGCTCAATGAGGAGAATGGGCGCAAGGCGTTCGAGGAGTCCCGTAGGCACTCGCGTGAGGGTGGTTCCTCCTCCAACATGACCACCCCTCCGCAGAAGCGCCGCGTCTGGGTGCCAAATGGTGCTGTCACTCGGGCTCCAAATGCCCAAGCTTCTCCAGGCTTTGGTCCCCGCCCACCCAACCCATCTCAGATGCAGGGTCAGAGGGTTCCAATGGGACAGCCAAGGCCAGGAACTCCTCGTGTCGTCACTTGCTACAAGTGCAAGGAGACTGGACACTACGCTGATAAGTGCACTCAGAGGCAGCTACCTCCACCTCCTCGCCCCAACACCAACCAGGCAATGGTTCGTGCTCCTCCGGCTAAAGCCTTCAACTCCAACAACAGGCCTGTCGGGAGGACCGCGAGGGTGAATCATATCAAGGCCGACAAAGCTGAGGAAGCTGCTGACGTCGTTCTCGGTATATTACCCGTAAACTCTATTCCAGCTAAAGTGTTGTTTGATACTGGAGCATCGCATTCTTTTGTGTCAAAGATTTTTGCAAAAGCATACAACCTAGTCCTGGTTCCGCTAAGCAATCAAATGACTGTTCACTCTCCGGGACCGCAAATGTTGACTTCCAAGATAAGTAAGGACAATCAAATCCTAATTGGAGGTCGCATATTCCTTGCTTCACTCATGTTGCTGGGAAATTCTGACATTGATGTCATTCTGGGTATGGATTGGTTGAAGACCCACAAAGCTAAAATTGACTGTGCTCAAAAGTCAATAACTCTATCACACCCTTCAGGCCAGATAGTCTATTCTCCATATGGATCAAGTTCTGTTCCGCTGTTCAATCTAGATGCAAAACCCCTTCCTGCAATTGAAAATGTTCCGGTGGTTTGTGAATTCCCGGACGTCTTTCCAGAAGAGTTGCCAGGGATGCCTCCGGACAGAGCAGTTGAGTTCGTGATCGAGCTTGAACCAGGTACTGCTCCAATCTCTAAGCATCCATACAAGATAGCTCCTCCTGAACTGAAATTGTTGAAGGAGCAAATCGATATGTACATGGAGAAGGGTTAAATTCAGCCTAGTTCCTCCGCTTGGGGTTGCCCAACTCTGTTTGTTGCCAAGAAGGATCAAACAAAAAGACTCGTGGTTGACTATCGTCCTCTCAACGAGAAAACCATCAAGAACAAATATCCAATTCCTCGTATCGATGATCTTTTTGATCAACTTGCTGGAGCCTCAATATTCTCAAAGTTGGACTTGAGGATGGGTTACCATCAGATAAAGATCAGAAAGGAAGATATTCCTAAGACAGCTTTCACCACTCGTTACGGTCTATATGAATACACCGTCATGTCCTTTGGTCTCACCAATGCACCGGCAATGTTCTCAAGACTCATGAATTCTGTCTTCCATGAATACCTCGACAAGTTCGTTGTGGTATATCTCGATGACATTCTAGTCTACTCAAAATCCGAGGAAGAGCATGGAGAACACCTTCGTCTCACTCTCATGAAACTTTGCGAGCATCGTCTATATGCCAAGTTCACCAAATGTGAGTTCTGGATTCCAGAAGTTGCATATCTTGGTCATATCATCTCTGCCAAAGGCATAGCCATTGACCCGGAAAAGGTTAAGGCAATTGTTGATTGGAAACCCCCTAAGACGGTGAAGCAAGTCAGAAGTTTTCTTGGCTTGGCTAGCTATTGCCGTCGTTTCGTCCAAAACTTTTCCAAGATTGCTAAACCTCTCACTGATCTCACAAAGAAGGACAAGAAGTTCGTTTGGACTCCACAGTGTGATGAGAGTTTCAATCTCCTGAAGACTAAACTCACTTCCACACCTGTTCTGGTTGGCCCAGATACTACCAAACCTTTCCAGATATTCTGCGATGCATCTCTCCAAGGTCTAGGTGCAGTTCTTATGCAAGAACGTCAAGTTGTGGCTTATGCTTCACGTCAGTTGAACCCACATGAGCAAAACTATCCCACTCATGATCTTGAACTTGCAGCAGTTGTGTTTGCCCTCAAGAAATGGAGACAATACTTGTTGGGTAACAAAACTGAAATCTTTTCCGATCATAAGAGTCTGAAATACATCTTCACTCAGCCAGATCTGAACCTCAGGCAAAGGAGATGGATTGAGAAGATTAAAGACTTTGATCTCACCATTTCTTACACTCCAGGGAAGGCTAATGTTATGGCCGATGCTCTCAGTCGCAAGTCCTATTGCAATAATCTCATGATCATGGAAAGCCAACCTCCACTTCATGAAGAATTCCAGAAGCTGAACCTTGGTCTTGTACCTCAAGGTTACCTTGCTAGCTTGACAGCCAGTCCAACTCTCGAGGACAAGATTCGTTCTGAACAACTTCGTGATACTGAAATCAGGAAGATTGTAGAGCACATCAAAGAAGGCAATGATAAATTCAAGTCCTTCTCAATTGATGACAAGGGAACGGTGTTCTTCGAAGGACGCATTGCAGTTCCTCAGATTCAAAGTCTTAAGGATATCATTCTCAAGGAGGCTCATGAAACTCCTCTCTCCATCCACCCTGGAAGTACAAAGATGTACCAGGATCTCAAGACTCTGTATTGGTGGCCTGGCATGAAACGTGAAATTGCTCAATACGTTTCTGAATGCGATGTTTGTCAACGTGTTAAGGCAGTCCATCAGAAAACAGCCGGTCTACTCCAACCTCTGAAAATTCCTGAGTGGAAGTGGGACATGATTGAAATGGACTTCGTTACTGGGTTTCCAAAGTCCAAGAAGGGCAACGATGCAATCTTCGTTGTTATTGATCGTCTCACTAAGGTAGCTCACTTCTTTGCTGTCAAGGAAACTATCTCAGCTAGCCAGTTAGCAGAGCTCTACACAGCAAAGGTTGTTCCTCTTCATGGTGTTCCATTGGAAATAAGCTCACCGCGTGGAAGCATATTCACTTCTCATTTCTGGAAAAGCTTTCAAGAAGCATTGGGCACTAAACTTCTGTTCAGCACAGCTTATCACCCTCAGTCTCAGGGGCAAGTCGAAAGAGTCAATCAGATTCTCGAGGATATGCTCAGAGCATGTGGTCTCTCCTTTGGCATGAAATGGGAGGATTGCCTTCCATATGCTGAATTCTCCTACAACAACAGCTACCAGGCAAGCCTAGGCATGGCACCATTTGAGGCATTGTATGGCCGCAGATGCAGGAGTCCAATCAATTGGTCTGGAGCTGGTGAACGTTCACTCTTAGGCCCTGACATTGTTAAGGAAGCCGAGGAGAAAGTTCGTATGATTCGTGACAATCTCAGGATTGCTCAGTCTCGTCAGAAGAGCTATTATGATAGCAAGCACAGGGATATGATCTATGCACCTGGTGACAAGGCATATCTCCGTGTAACTCCCCTCAGAGGCACTCATTGTTTTGGTGTGAAAGGAAAGCTTGCACCAAGATACATTGGTCCTTTCAACATTCTCTCAAGGCGGGCAGAAAATGCTTATCGTCTTGAACTTCCAGAAAAACTATCCAAAGTGCACGATGTGTTCCACGTGTCACAACTCAAGAGGTGTTTCAAAGATCCAGATCGTGCAGTTGATCATGATTCCATTGAACTGCAAGATGATCTATCTTATGAGGAGCACCCTATTCGTATTCTCGATGAGACCGAGCATAAGACTCGCAACAAGAGCACCAAGTTCTTGAAAGTGCAGTTGTAACAGCCCAAGTATGAAAACCATCCCCTTAGAATGTTTGTTGCATGTTTATTAAGGTATTGCATCATGTCATCATATTGTTGCATTTGTTTCTTTTGTTTTGCATCTGTTATTCTTTGTTTTCATAAGGAAAATCAAACAATTTCAACTGCTTCGTTTTCATACTTGTTCTGTTACAACTTTTAGAATAAAATAACAAGTGAAAACAACCAAATTGTTCCATTTTATTTCATGTTGATCAGCTAATAAAATGGTGCTTTTATTTCAATTAATTAATTCCAAATTGGTTTTCAAATTCAAAGCAAAATCATCATCAACACCTCATTTGGAAATTATCAAATATCAAACCTTTCCAATGTGTCTAATCCAACTAATAATATGGTTCACCCTATTAAATGGTTGTTTCTATTAATTAACAAAATATTCCAATTTCAAATCAAATTCTTTCAAACAGCACCCAAGTTGAGTTATAACCACTTTATAAACATTATCAATTCAACCAACTATTTTTAATCTCTTAATTCATAGGGGTAACCCTATTAAAATTGTTGTTTCAATATGGTGTTCAATATTAAAATTCACCCAATTCTGGTTTTATTAACAAACAACATTTAAATTTGAAAACTTTGGAAAACCAAAAATTAGTTTTGAGTGGCTATTTGAAAAACTCAACTAACCAAAGATTTTCCTAAATTTTATTAACTGAAAAAACCGCAAAACCTTTTCTTTTCTCTCAATCTCTTCTACAAAAAAAAAGGAAAGAAAAACAAATAGAAAAGGGAGAGAGAGGGAGCACAGCAGCCCAGCCCGTTACCTGTTGGCCCAGTACCCCTCCAACATGTCGCTTTCTTCCTCCTCCTGGTGATGTCACCATGCGTACGAGCTCCTCTGAACCACTTGATCCTCCTCCACCCCCCTAGATGGCCTGCCGTACCATGGCCCTTCTCCTTTATAGCTCACCTTCCCCCTCTCCCAACCCTAAACCCTAGCTTTTCCCTCAAGCCGCCATCCCTTCTTCTCTCTTTTCTCCATGTATCTTCTCTGTACTGAACCTGAAGCTTCCACCAAAAACCTCCACCTTTCTCCGGTGGTCGCCGGCCGTCCGGGGCCCCTCCGGCCGCGCCAGCGGCGGGAATGGAGCCGCCGCTCCACCCTCTACCTTCTCCCCCCCCTCGGCTTGGGCCGGGAGGGACTGAGCCGCCGCCACCGTCGAGGATTCCCGCCGCCAAACTTCCTGTCCGCCCTGCTGCAACCACCTGCTGTCCGCCCCAACGATCCACGCCTCCTGTTCCGTGATCAGCCAAGGTGAGGTGCGCCTCCTCCTCCCTCCTCTCGATCCTCCTCCCTCTCCCTCATCTCTACTCGCACAACCCCACGGCCCTCCGGCGAGCAGCCGCTGCAGCGTTCGACATGGTTCCTGTCCGCTCGGGTTCAGATTGGCTGCATCCAAAAAATTCAGTTAACGTCGAAACAACAGCACATACCCCCCGAGGCCCCCCTCCCTAACACAACAGCAGCCTAGCCCAGTTGGTTGGTTCCCCAGCGCAGGAAGCAGGAGGTGGGGGGTTCGAATCCCACCTCCCACCAATAAACCACCTCTTTTATTTTACATGTTTTTGGTCACAAAACTTGTCAGTAATCACACATAGGCCCCTGGTATTTAATCTAGCCCCTGCAAATATTTTTTTCCAAGTCCCTAGATCCATAAAAATGGCAGATTTGCACCCAATTTTGGAAATTGCATAAATAAATCATCCTAACTCCAAATCCAACATTTTTTATATGTTTTCAATACCAAATTAAATGATCTATCCAAATATAAAATTTGTTTACTGTTTTGAATATTTTAAATTGGTGCAAAATTTGAAAACTTGTCAAATTCACTTAAATTTGCAAAATTCATAACTTGTTCATAAAAATTCCAAATTCAACAAACTAAATATGTTTTCCAATCAACTTTTCATGTACTTTCCAAATATAAATTTTGTTTGCTGTTTTGAATAATTTAAATTGCTGAAAACAACTGTTTCTTGTTTATTGCATTTAAAATTGCCAAAATAATAACTTGCTCATTCTAAATCCAATTTCCACAAATGAAATATGTTTTCCATGCAAAATCAAACCCTCTTTCCAAATATAAACTTTGTTTTCTGTTTTGAATAATTAAAATTGGTTAAATAATTTAAACCTTGTTTAAATCATTTAATATTGTTAAATTCATACCTTGATCAAAACAAATTCTTTTGGGACATATAAAATATGTTTTCAAACCATCAAAGCATAACCTTTTCAAATATGAATCTCACTTAATGTTTTGCACAAATAAAAATTCAAATAAGTTCATGTTTGAATTAAATTCATTTAATTCTTGTTTAACTTGTTTAATTCCTAAATAATTCATTTCAAATCCTTTTGCAGCAAGTGAAACATGTATTCCAACTAAAATCTTGTTTTCTTTTCAAATATAAACTTTGTTATCTATTTTGAACAATTAAAAGTGGTGAAAACAACAAATGCTTGTGTGACACCTTTAAGAAACCAAAATTCCATAACTTAATAACTGAATTTCTAAACTTGTTAAGCCTTATTTCCATTTGGTTCTATTGTTGTTATTTTGCTGTTTTCCTCATCCATGCATCATGCTAATCCACTTTCATATAATGCTTAGTTGTAAAACAATCAATTCAACCATAATTCACGGGTTTTCCATATGCAATCCAATTGCATATGGGTCCATTTAATCATGTTGTTATCTTGTCAACTAGTTTATTTTTGGATGCATCAATTAAACTATCATGCATCATCCCATGTTTGTGCACTATGCCATGATATTGATTGTTTATATTTCTGCCTTGTTTGTTTGCTTCTTCTCGGATACACGACGACGTTGAGACCGACGATACTTACGACACCCCTTCTAAGGAGTTAGCTCAGTACCAGGCTACTGGGTTTGCAGGCAAGTTATCACTCACATGAACCATTGTGTTCCTTTCAACATTGGTTACCGATACTTTCCGTTGTCTATTTCTGCTAGCCTTAGTAGTAGTTGTTTCTGTTACGAACCTATCACATGAATCCCTTAACCCTGATATTGCCTCACCTCCATACCTATAACCTTTTGGTTGAGCCCGCGTCTTACTAGCATGCTTAGGTTGTTTTGCTCGAGTCTGTTACCCGTTACTTTCAGTTACTATATTTTATTATGTTCTGGGGGCTCGATGTTTAATCAACCAATCATGCTAATGTTATATGCTAAATAATAAATTTGATGATAAGGCACCGGCAGGAGGCCCTGTGTGGTTTTGAGGCCTGCTAGTGTCGACCCTAATAGGAAAAGGGTCTTGTCTACTGATCCATGATGAGCGCACTACCCGCATTTGGGAAGCGAGTATGGGCGCCCCCCCTCAACTTGACCTGATTCGCATCTCGTCCAAATCGCCTCATTTAGTTCGTGTTTTCCATTTGCCGCATGCATGTTTTTGCGAGCCCAGGCCAGGGTGGAACTTTCGTAGTCGGCATATAGGGGGACACGGTCTTAGAGTGCTATGAGGGTCCCTTTTCTTCGGGGCTTGATTAGCCGTGCGCCCAAGGTTCTTTGGGCTTGATGCGAAGAATGGTTGGTTGTGTTGAGTGCCCCGCTTGGTGGGAGGCATCCCATCTGGCGGGATATTCATGAGTGTACGGCCAAATTGGTGCAACCCTGCAGGGATAATCTTCTCGAGAAGCCGTGTTTTCCGCGGTTATGGATTACTTGGTGAAAGTACTGGCTAACAAGTACTCAGGAAAACTTAAACATAATGATCAAACATGTTACACCCAGTGGTTAATAACTTGACTAGTAATAGGTTGATGACACAATAACTTGATTCACCTTTAATACAACTGTGTGAGTTATCCTCGGATTGCTTCTTTGGATAAGGGGCGAGATCCAGGATGGGTTTGTTTCAAGTTATCTTTCAGTTGGTTACAATCCTCGATCTTATCTCCTTTTCTGTTAGCCGGAAGTGGTAGAATCTCTGTAGTTGGTTAGCGCAGCCAGTTGCAGCATCTTTTATATCCCCTCTCTTCCGTTGAACCCAAGGCATCTGTGCTTGGTGTTGACGGGTTACACTTTGGTGAATTGTGAGTCTTGCTTGCCAGTACGTTTATGTACTGACCCCTTTGGGGCTGTGGTTTCCGCAGACCTACGTTTCCGAAGATCTACATGGTGGCAACTACGTGGAGTATGACGAGACTGCTGACGAGTAGATAGCGGACCCGGGCAGGATCCGAGACTTCGTGGATGGGCTCCGTCTGTTTGTTTCCGGCCTCTTAGGCCTATTTGGTTCTTGTCTGTACTCAGACATGTTGAATGCTTCCGCTGTATTGTAACGATGTATTGTTGGGGCATGTGCCCTCTGAATGATTGTATTTGCTATTCTCTGCTCTAATGAGAGCCATTTGCAACTTATTTCAATCTTTTGTGTCGTAGAGATCTGTTGTGATATCACTTGTTCAAACGCCGTTGACGTACAATGTGTGTATGTTTGAAGTACGTCGACGGAAGTGCCTTTGATCTCTAGTGGATAGTTTACATCGACGATGGAATAGCAGGGCTTGTGTTGTCACGCATAAGCGCAGGCCTACCAGGAAGCTGGGACGTGGGAGCAGTTATGCCCCATAATCCAAGCATCTGCTATCCAGTTCGTACGGTGAGTATCCCCTAGAAATCAGGGTGCGACAAATGGTATCAGAGCATGTCTGCCTGTAGGATCCCTTTTTACTGGTCGCAGTTGAGTCTAGAAACTATTTTGTAGCTATATAGGAAAAATGAAACGTGAGAGTAGGAATTCTGTTCTTTTTCTTCTTTCCCCACCCACCCTCCCTTTTCTGGTAAGGAAGTGCAACGTTGATTTTTCACTTCTCATCTAAACTTTCAAGTTAGGATTTCACGTGTTTTGGGTTTTCCCTAGTACCTCAGGAGTTTTGTTCTCGTTTTCCCCGATGTTGATATCCTGTTCTTCTCAACATCCTTTTCGTCCGTTGAAATCTTGTTGTTGTTTTACACTTCAATTCGTCTACCGGCGTCTAATCAAAGTTTCCCCGTTCATCTGCTAAACTCTATTCCAGCTAAAGTGTTGTTTCGTACCGGAGAATCACATTCCTTTGTGTCAACAATCTTATCCACAACATACAACCCAATTCTGGTTCCACTAAGCAATCAAAACTTTGTTCACCCCCCGGGATCTCAAATGTTGACTTCCAAGATAAGTAAGAACAATCCAATTCTAATGGGAGGCCACATATTCCTCGTTACTCTCATGTTGATGATTCTGACATTGATGATTATTCTTGGTGTTGCATTGATGTCAATAACTCTGTTCCACCATTTTAGCCACATAATCTATTCTCCAAATGAATCAAATTCTATCCAGCTATACACCCTTGATACAAAAACCTCTCCCTTTACTTGAAAATGTTCCGGTGGTTTCCAAATTCCCTGACGTCTACCCAAGAAGTTTCCGGACCTTCTCTTTTCTCAGTAGGAATCTCGGGGCGCGATTCCTTCAAGGGGGGGCGTTTTGTAACAGCCCAAGTATGAAAACCATCCCCTTAGAATGTTTGTTGCATGTTTATTAAGGTATTGCATCATGTCATCATATTGTTGCATTTGTTTCTTTTGTTTTGCATCTGTTATTCTTTGTTTTCATAAGGAAAATCAAACAATTTCAACTGCTTCGTTTTCATACTTGTTCTGTTACAACTTTTAGAATAAAATAACAAGTGAAAACAACCAAATTGTTCCATTTTATTTCATGTTGATCAGCTAATAAAATGGTGCTTTTATTTCAATTAATTAATTCCAAATTGGTTTTCAAATTCAAAGCAAAATCATCATCAACACCTCATTTGGAAATTATCAAATATCAAACCTTTCCAATGTGTCTAATCCAACTAATAATATGGTTCACCCTATTAAATGGTTGTTTCTATTAATTAACAAAATATTCCAATTTCAAATCAAATTCTTTCAAACAGCACCCAAGTTGAGTTATAACCACTTTATAAACATTATCAATTCAACCAACTATTTTTAATCTCTTAATTCATAGGGGTAACCCTATTAAAATTGTTGTTTCAATATGGTGTTCAATATTAAAATTCACCCAATTTTGGTTTTATTAACAAACAACATTTAAATTTGAAAACTTTGGAAAACCAAAAATTAGTTTTGAGTGGCTATTTGAAAAACTCAACTAACCAAAGATTTTCCTAAATTTTATTAACTGAAAAAACCCCAAAACCTTTTCTTTTCTCTCAATCTCTTCTACAAAAAAAGGAAAGAAAAACAAATAGAAAAGGGAGAGAGAGGGAGCACAGCAGCCCAGCCCGTTACCTGTTGGCCCAGTACCCCTCCAACATGTCGCTTTCTTCCTCCTCCTGGTGATGTCACCATGCGTACGAGCTCCTCTGAACCACTTGATCCTCCTCCACCCCCCTGGATGGCCTGCCGTACCATGGCCCTTCTCCTTTATAGCTCACCTTCCCCCTCTCCCAACCCTAAACCCTAGCTTTTCCCTCAAGCCGCCATCCCTTCTTCTCTCTTTTCTCCCTGTATCTTCTCTGTACTGAACCTGAAGCTTCCATCAAAAACCTCCACCTTTCTCCGGTGGTCGCCGGCCGTCCGGGGCCCCTCCGGCCGCGCCAGCGGCGGGAATGGAGCCGCCGCTCCACCCTCTACCTTCTCCCCCCCTCGGCTTGGGCCGGGAGGGACTGAGCCGCCGCCACCGTCGAGGATTCCCGCCGCCAAACTTCCTGTCCGCCCTGCTGCAACCACCTGCTGTCCGCCCCAACGATCCACGCCTCCTGTTCCGTGATCAGCCAAGGTGAGGTGCGCCTCCTCCTCCCTCCTCTCGATCCTCCTCCCTCTCCCTCCTCTCTACTCGCACAACCCCACGGCCCTCCGGCGAGCAGCCGCTGCAGCGTTCGACATGGTTCCTGTCCGCTCGGGTTCAGATTGGCTGCATCCAAAAAATTCAGTTAACGTCGAAACAACAGCACATACCCCCCGAGGCCCCCCTCCCTAACACAACAGCAGCCTAGCCCAGTTGGTTGGTTCCCCAGCGCAGGAAGCAGGAGGTGGGGGGTTCGAATCCCACCTCCCACCAATAAACCACCTCTTTTATTTTACATGTTTTTGGTCACAAAACTTGTCAGTAATCACACATAGGCCCCTGGTATTTAATCTAGCCCCTGCAAATATTTTTTTCCAAGTCCCTAGATCCATAAAAATGGCAGATTTGCACCCAATTTTGGAAATTGCATAAATAAATCATCCTAACTCCAAATCCAACATTTTTTATATGTTTTCAATACCAAATTAAATGATCTATCCAAATATAAAATTTGTTTACTGTTTTGAATATTTTAAATTGGTGCAAAATTTGAAAACTTGTCAAATTCACTTAAATTTGCAAAATTCATAACTTGTTCATAAAAATTCCAAATTCAACAAACTAAATATGTTTTCCAATCAACTTTTCATGTACTTTCCAAATATAAATTTTGTTTGCTGTTTTGAATAATTTAAATTGCTGAAAACAACTGTTTCTTGTTTATTGCATTTAAAATTGCCAAAATAATAACTTGCTCATTCTAAATCCAATTTCCACAAATGAAATATGTTTTCCATGCAAAATCAAACCCTCTTTCCAAATATAAACTTTGTTTTCTGTTTTGAATAATTAAAATTGGTTAAATAATTTAAACCTTGTTTAAATCATTTAATATTGTTAAATTCATACCTTGATCAAAACGAATTCTTTTGGGACATATAAAATATGTTTTCAAACCATCAAAGCATAAACTTTTCAAATATTAATCTCACTTAATGTTTTGCACAAATAAAAATTCAAATAAGTTCATGTTTGAATTAAATTCATTTAATTCTTGTTTAACTTGTTTAATTCCTAAATAATTCATTTGAAATCCTTTTGCAGCAAGTGAAACATGTATTCCAACTAAAATCTTGTTTTCTTTTCAAATATAAACTTTGTTATCTATTTTGAACAATTAAAAGTGGTGAAAACAACAAATTCTTGTGTGACACCTTTAAGAAACCAAAATTCCATAACTTAATAACTGAATTTCTAAACTTGTTAAGCCTTATTTCCATTTGGTTCTATTGTTGTTATTTTGCTGTTTTACTCATCCATGCATCATGCTAATCCACTTTCATATAATGCTTAGTTGTAAAACAATCAATTCAACCATAATTCATGGGTTTTCCATATGCGATCCAATTGCATATGGGTCCATTTAATCATGTTGTTATCTTGTCAACTAGTTTATTTTTGGATGCATCAATTAAACTATCATGCATCATCCCATGTTTGTGCACTTTGCCATGATAATGATTGTTTATATTTCTGCCTTGTTTGTTTGCTTCTTCTCGGATACACGACGACGTTGAGACCGACGATACTTACGACACCCCTTCTAAGGAGTTAGCTCAGTACCAGGCTACTGGGTTTGCAGGCAAGTTATCACTCACATGAACCATTGTGTTCCTTTCAACATTGGTTACCGATACTTTCCGTTGTCTATTTCTGCTAGCCTTAGTAGTAGTTGTTTCTGTTACGAACCTATCACATGAATCCCTTAACCCTGATATTGCCTCACCTCCATACCTATAACCTTTTGGTTGAGCCCGCGTCTTACTAGCATGCTTAGGTTGTTTTGCTCGAGTCTGTTACCCGTTACTTTCAGTTACTATATTTTATTATGTTCTGGGGGCTCGATGTTTAATCAACCAATCATGCTAATGTTATATGCTAAATAATAAATTTGATGATAAGGCACCGGCAGGAGGCCCTGTGTGGTTTTGAGGCCTACTAGTGTCGACCCTAATAGGAAAAGGGTCTTGTCTACTGATCCATGATGAGCGCACTACCCGCATTTGGGAAGCGAGTATGGGCGCCCCCCTCAACTTGACCTGATTCGCATCTCGTCCAAATCGCCTCATTTAGTTCGTGTTTTCCATTTGCCGCATGCATGTTTTTGCGAGCCCAGGCCAGGGTGGAACTTTCGTAGTCGGCATATAGGGGGACACGGTCTTAGAGTGCTATGAGGGTCCCTTTTCTTCGGGGCTTGATTAGCCGTGCGCCCAAGGTTCTTTGGGCTTGATGCGAAGAATGGTTGGTTGTGTTGAGTGCCCCGCTTGGTGGGAGGCATCCCATCTGGCGGGATATTCATGAGTGTACGGCCAAATTGGTGCAACCCTGCGGGGATAATCTTCTCGAGAAGCCGTGTTTTCCGCGGTTATGGATTACTTGGTGAAAGTACTGGCTAACAAGTACTCAGGACAACTTAAACATAATGATCAAACATGTTACACCCAGTGGTTAATAACTTGACTAGTAATAGGTTGATGACACAATAACTTGATTCACCTTTAATACAAATGTGTGAGTTATCCTCGGATTGCTTCTTTGGATAAGGGGCGAGATCCAGGATGGGTTTGTTTGAAGTTATCTTTCAGTTGGTTACAATCCTCGATCTTATCTCCTTTTCTGTTAGCCGGAAGTGGTAGAATCTCTGTAGTTGGTTAGCACAGCCAGTTGCAGCATCTTTTATATCCCCTCTCTTCCGTTGAACCCAAGGCATCTGTGCTTGGTGTTGACGGGTTACACTTTGGTGAATTGTGAGTCTTGCTTGCCAGTACGTTTATGTACTGACCCCTTTGGGGCTGTGGTTTCCGCAGACCTACGTTTCCGAAGATCTACATGGTGGCAACTACGTGGAGTATGACGAGACTGCTGACGAGTAGATAGCGGACCCGGGCAGGATCCGAGACTTCGTGGATGGGCTCCGTCTGTTTGTTTCCGGCCTCTTAGGCCTATTTGGTTCTTGTCTGTACTCAGACATGTTGAATGCTTCCGCTGTATTGTAACGATGTATTGTTGGGGCATGTGCCCTCTGAATGATTGTATTTGCTATTCTCTGCTCTAATGAGAGCCATTTGCAACTTATTTCAATCTTTTGTGTCGTAGAGATCTGTTGTGATATCACTTGTTCAAACGCCGTTGACGTACAATGTGTGTATGTTTGAAGTACGTCGACGGAAGTGCCTTTGATCTCTAGTGGATAGTTTACATCGACGATGGAATAGCAGGGCTTGTGTTGTCGCGCATAAGCGCAGGCCTACCAGGAAGCTGGGACGTGGGAGCAGTTATGCCCCATAATCCAAGCATCTGCTATCCAGTTCGTACGGTGAGTATCCCCTAGAAATCAGGGTGCGACAGCAGTGGTCGCATCATTCCGATAAAGAGGCAACGTGGGAGACCGAAGAGGATCTTCGCAAGAAGTATCCGGACCTTTTCACTTCTCAGTAAGGAATCTCGGGGCGCGATTCCTTCAAGGGGGGGGGGGGGGGGGGGGGGGCGTTTTGTAACATCCCAAGTATGAAAATACCCTTAGAATGTTTTGTTTCTTGTTTTAATTCAAGTATTGCATCATGTCATCATGTTTAATTATTTGTTGCATTTGTTTACTATTTGTTTTGCATCTGTTTTATCTTGTTTTCATAATGAAACTCAAAGAAATTCAAATGGTTATTTCATACTTGCTCTGTTACAACTTTTGGAATAAAAATCACAAATGAAAACAACCAAATTGTTCCATTTTATTTCCATGTTGATCACTCATTAACTTGTTGGTTCTAATCAAACAATTATTTTCAATCAATTAATTCTAAATCACTTCAATTTCAAACCAACTCTTCAAATCAGTACCCCTTTTGAATCCATGGAATTCACCAAACTAATGTAATCCTTAATCACATTAAATCTTAGGGGTAACCCTATTAAAAATGTTTGTTTTCAATAAGGTTTATTTAATATTTAAATTCTTTCAAATATGGATTCAAATACAAACAGCATTTTAAATGTCAACTTTTTGCAAACAAATCTTGGCATTTGTTTGCTAATGTTCTAAATAGCTTAACCTAAATTTTCTGGAATTTTTACTAAACAAAAACCTATCTTTTTCTTCCAAATCTGTTTTCTGCAAAAAAAAAATATAAAACAGAAAAATAAAAGGGAGAAAAACCTGCGCGCGCAGCACCTAAGCCTACCCAGCCCACCTAAGCCCTACCAGCGCGCAGCCCAGCCCGCTACAGCGCGCGTGTACCGCTTCAAAAAGCGTGCGCTCCTTCTGTTCGAAGTACAGCGGCCATCCGAGCACGCCACGTCGGCGTACGGCGGCGCCCGACGGCCAGGAGGCTCTCCGACCCCCTATAAGTAGCCTAGGGCAGCGCGCCAGCTACCCAAGGCCTAGGGTTCCTGTTCCCCCTCTCTCCGCCGCCGATCGCCACCTCTCCATCGCGTTTCCCCCTCTCTGAATTCCCCACCGGCGGCGAGCTCTCTGAACCCCCGTCGTTTACCACCGCAGTAGACACCCGCTCTTCCCCCTAGCTGCTGGAACCAGAACCCCACTCCACCCTCTCCAGTTTGCACACAGTAGATTCCCCGGAGCGCCACCACATCTGCGACGCCGTCCACGCCATCGTCGCCGGCAGCGCCACCCCGAGCACCCGCTTCCACGGCCAAATCCCGGTGAGCAGCCACCAAGATCCTCTCTCCCTCTGTTGATCCCGCATCTGCACCACCAGATCAGCACACGCACGCGCCCAGCAAGCAACGCACGGCAGCCAACCACCGTAGATCAACGCCGGCGAGCCGCGGTGTTCTCTGTCAGTCGTGGTTGTTTCAGCGCGTCAGAAAAGTTTCAGATCCGCGCCTGTAACCTCTTCCTCACTGCGTAGCTGTTAACTGACAACAAAACGCAACAGCCCGATTGGTTCAGAGCACGCGCAGCGAGCGAGAGGTGCAGGGTTCGAGCCCCTGCCCTCGCGGGATTAAAATCCCCACTTTTTTCGTCTGAGTACTGACAGGGAGGGCCCCCTGTCAGTCACTCGTGTGGCCACGCAAGCACAGCAAGGCTTGGGCCCCCCTGGCAGTGACTGGGTGTATCTCCTGTGCGTATAAAACGAATTTTAAATTTTCTGTAATCAAATCTAGGTCCAATTAAATCACAGATTGGTCCCTGAAAGCATTCTGCTTATAACTTTTATTTTATAACTCTAAAAACTGAAAATAAAATATGTGTGCTAGTCTAAATTCAATTGTCTACCTTTTGGTAACTTTTGTTTCCTGTTTTGAATTTTCAAAATGCATTTAAATTTCAAATTTGAGTAATTCAAATGTAATTTGCAGCAATTCATAAATAATTCATACTAATTCCAAATAAGGCAAATAAAATATGTTTTTCATACCATTTTGAATATCCTATTCAAATATAAAATTTGTTTCCTGGTTTGAGTAATTTAAATTGCCTAAATAATTTAATACTTGTTTAGTTCATTTAAATTTGATAAAATCATAACTTGCTCAAAATAAAATATTTTTGAACATGCAAAATATGTTTTCAAACCATCAAAGTGTGAATTTTTCAAATGTGAGTTTGAAATTATGTTTTGAATAAATAAAATTCAAATAATATTCAAACTTGTTTTAAATTCAATTAAAACTTGTTTAATATTGTTTAATTCATAATTAAATTATCCTAATTCCAATTTCAATATTTGAAACATGTAATCCAACTAAAATTTGATGTTCTTTTCAAATATAAATTTTGTTAATTGTTTTGCACACTTTAAATTGATGAAAACAATAATTGTTTGTGTGACATGTTTAAGTAACCAAACTTTCCAAACTTAATAAATGATTTCCAAGACTTGTTAAATCCTTTTAACACTTGCATCTATCATTGTTATTTATTGTTATTTTGTTATTATCATCATGCATGCATCATGATAACAACTTCCACCTAATAATTAATTGTAAATCATTTGGTTCCAACTTAATCCATGGACCTTTTCCATATGCAACTCAAATTAGCATAGGGGTCCATTTAAATTGTGTTATCATGTTAGCTAGTTTATTTTGATGCAACCATTAAATTGTCATGCATCATCATTGATTGTGCACTATGCCATGATAATGATTGTTTATATTCTGCCTTGTTTATTTGCTTCTTCTCGAATAGACGACGATGTTGAGACAGACGATCTTTACAGCACCCCTTCTGAGGATCTAGCTCAGTACCAGGCTGCTGAGTTTGCAGGCAAGTTATCACTCACATGAACCATTGTGTTCCTTTCAACCCTGGTTACCGATACTTCCGTTGTCTATTTCTGCTAGCCTTAGTAGTAGTTGTTTCTGTTACGAACCTATCACATGAATCCTTTAACCCTGATATTGCCTCACCACCCCTCCTACAACCCTATTGTTTGAGCCAGTGTCTTACTAGCATGCTTAGGTTGTTTTGCTCGAGTCTGTTACCCGTTACTTTCAGTTACTATTTCTATTATGTTCTGGGGGCTCGATGTTTAATCAATCAATCAATCATGCTAATGTTATTGATAAATAATAATTTGATGATAAGGCACCGGCAGGAGGCCCTGTGTGGTTTTGAGGCCTGCTAGTGTCGACCCTAATAGGAAAAGGGTCTTGTCTACTGATCCATGATGAGCGCACTACCCGCATGTGGGAAGCGAGTATGGGCGCCCCCCTCAATTTGATTCGATTCGCATCTCGTCCAAATCATCTCATTTAGTTCGTGTTTTCCATTTGCCGCATGCATGTTTTTGCGAGCCCAGCGCAGGGTGGAACTTTTGTAGTCGGCATATAGGGGGACACGTTCTTAGAGTGCTATGAGGGTCCATTTTCTTCTGGGCTCGATTAGCCGTGCGCCCAAGGTGCTTTGGGCTTGATGCGAAGAAGAGTTGAGTTGTGTTGAGTGCCCCGCTTGGTGGGAGGCATCCCATCTGGCGGGTTATTCATACGTGTACGGCCAAATTGGTGCAACCCTGCAGGGATAATCTTCTCGAGAAGCCGTGTTTTTCGCGGTTATGGTTAACTTGGTGAAAGTACTGGCTAACAAGTACTCAGGACAACTTAAACCTAATGATTCACAATCTCACACCCCATGATTAACAACTTGACTAGTAATAGGATTATTGTCACAATAACTTGATTCATCTTTAACCCAAATGTGTGAGTTATCCTCGGATTGCTTCTTTGGATAAGGGGCGAGATCCAGGATGGGTTTGTTTGGAGTTATCTTTTAGTTGGTTACAATACCCGATCTTATCCCCTTTCTGTTAGCTGGTAGTGGTAGAATCTCTGTAGTTGGTTAGTGCAGCCAGTTGCAGCATCTGTTATACCCTTTCCCTCCGTTGAACCCAAGTCATCTGTGCTTGTGTTGACGGGCTATACTTTGGTGAACTGTGAGTCTTGCTTGCCAGTACGTCTATGTACTGACCCCTTTGGGGCTGTGGTTTCCGCAGACTACGCTTACGAGGATCCAGGTGACGGCTACTACGTGGAGTTTGACGAGGCTGCTGACGAGTAGTTAGCGGACCAGGGCAGGATCCGAGACATCGTGGATGGGCTCCGTCTTTATTTCAGTTTCCGGCTTCTTAAGCCTATTTGGATTTGTCTGTACTCAGACCCCTTTGAATGCTTCCGCTGAGATGTAATGATGTTATGTTGGGACATGTGTCCTCTGGATGATTGTATTTGCTATCTCTGCTCTAGTGAGAGCCAGTTGCAACTTATTTCAATCTTTTGTGTCTTAGAGGCATGTTGTGTTATCCTTTTGTTCAAAGCCGTTGACGTACCATGTGTGTATGGTATGAAGTACGTCAATGGTAGTGTCCTGATTTCTACGGGATAGTTTACATCGACGATGAACAGTAGCGATGGGTTGTCACACATAAGTGTTGGCCTACTCGTAAGAGGACGCGGGTGCCGGTAAGCCCCGTAATCCCATCAGAATACTGTTCAGTTCGTACGGTGAGTATCCTCTAGAAGTCCGGGTGCGACAACTAGCTACATGGCCATTCAACTGCCCATATCCGAGGGCGCGGCTATTCTGAATAGTTTTACTCTGCAGAGGTGTACACAATCCACAAGATCCAGTACATCCGTCGTGAACAACCACGGACTGTCCGAGACAGTATGCAAACATCGGATAACTGGTCCTAACCATCCACTATGTTAGCGCTAGTAAATGACTACCTATTCAACTAGGTTTGTTCTTCCCGGCACCGAGTGAGTCAACCGTATCGATCCGGTTTCCCCTGACAACACACTGCCATGGCAGGAGACCCAATTGCTGCAACCGGTGGCGAACTTAATCCCCACACTCTGAATGTCCCATTCTCCCTCCTGGCGACAATTCGGTTCGGGGGACTCTAATCCCTATACCACATTGAGGTAGACACGGACTAACACCGACAAGCGATTAGCTCGACCCTGTTCCCATATTGGGGTAATGTGGCAGCACGGCTTGGTTGTCTGACGAAGACTAGGTTATGTGTCATTTTTGGAAAACAAGTCGAAAACATTTCCTTCTTCACAAACCTCCCTCGGACAAGGTCCCAACTTTCCTCGGGGTTTTTCCAAGATTTTGTTTTCCAAAAACATCAAGTTAAAATGTCCACTAGGGGACTTAAGTTGGTTAAGTTATGATACTAAAATATCTAAAGGGCTTGGTAACACCAAGATTATATAGTGGATATAACATATTAGATACATAGAATAAATAGTGGTATAGTCCACTTAAAAGAATAGTTTTTGAATCAAACTTTTGTAAAACTTCAGAAGTAAAACATGCATGATAGATAATGATAAGTAAAACAACAGCAATAATTTAGAATGGCTTGCCTTGGCACTGGTCTTGGTCTTGCTCTTGAAATAAACAAGAGTTGCAAAAAAACCTCTCCGGGAAAATAATACCGTCTTCGTTATCTAACGTCGTAAATACAAAAAGGAAAAACACACAATCAGAACCAAACAAAGGAAAGCACTTGATAAAATGTAAACATACAACAAGCATTTCATCAAATAAGTACACTCATAATCAATGGTACTAGGGTGCACACCATCAAGCAAAACATGCACAGACAACACACATGAATAGCACTAGAATTGATGTTATGGATCCTCAACCAAAATGACATGAGTCCAGTGGGTGTGCCACTCTCATAACATGCCCCAAATAAGGTTAAATGACTCTCTGGTCATTCATGAGGATGAACAAAATAACAAGAAAACAGCCTAGGAACACACACACATGCATAGGAAAATAATAACAAGCAATGCTACAAGCCCATAGTATCACATGCTTTTCTAAACATGGAGAAACAATATAATAAGTACCTAAGCAACCTAATAACAGAGACAAAACCATACAAAAAATACCATGGCATCACTCAATGCATGAAAATAATCATGGAGCAAAACAACTATTAAAACTAGACATGAAAAAAAAGGGTATTTAGACAAGAAGACATGCATAACCATAAGAGATCATTAAACATGAGTTATTATAAAATGATGGATATGTAAGATGACATCCAAATAACAGAGAAAACAACACCTAGACTTGCTAGTAATAACAAAATAACAACCTAAACAATTTATCAAACACTAAGCATGCAAACAACTTCTATGGCAGAAATCCATCTAAAATTATCATGCAAGACTATTTTACCTAGAGTTCACTCAAGCATGAAATCAAGTATAATATGCTAGAATAACAGTAGCTATTCTATGGAAACCAATACTAAAGCATTTATTCAATTCATCATACCAATATGAAGAATAACATAATTTTAACCTATTTTTACTAGGGAAAACACCCTAAGAGAATAAAACTATAACCAACATGGTTTTTCACACACAAACCCTATCATACTAGTGAAACACTTAAGACACATTTCAAACATGTATAAATAACCTACACGTGCTAGGAATCAATTTTATAGCAAAAACAATATAACACACAATTTAATATAGGCATAGCAATAATATGCAGAAAATGGCTAAACACTAAATATTGCACCAATCCTATTCTGTAACACCTAACATCATGAAAAACTAGCATTAGGTGCTCCTAGTCATTAGCAAAGCAACACAATTGGATTCACTTCAAAACTCATCACTAATAAAATTAAATAATTCACATAAGTGCTCTCTGGCCTAAAAACTAACATGCATGTCATTTTCACATATCAACTCGAGTCAACACAAGGCCAACTGCAACAGATAGATATTATCAAGGGCTACTCAGGACAGTTGAGTTTGCAAGATTTCGATACTTAAGACTCAAGTTATTAAAGAAATGGTGTTCATGAGTGTCTCACCCATTTATTTTATTTCTCCTAAAATATTGCACAAAAAGCAGATCTACAAGTTGGACATGGTCAAGATTTAGTAGTTCTACAACTGTGATTTTTAGTTTGCCAAGATACACTTGTTAGCATTTTTGTTTTGGATTCAAGTAAACAGGCAGAAAAACAGATCTGCTGGAAAAGAAATCAACCTGCAGAAAAACAAAGGACATGGGCCAGATCTGAAGGGTATTGGGCCGCACAGGGACAGGCCGGCCCGCTGGCCAGCGCGCGCGCGGCGAAACGGTAAGTCACCGTTTGATCCGTAGTCGACGGCGGAGATTAGATCCATACTGGTTCAAAATGGCGCGTCGGATGTGGATCCGACGGCTGAGAGGGGGTCTCGTCCGCACCCGCCGGCGATGACCAGAGAACACGGCGGTGTCCTCTCCGGCAGTCGCTGAGGACACGCAGGCTCACCGCCGTTGACTATCGTGGCATCCTGGAAGCGCGAGCAGCACCGAAAGGCTCCGGGGAGCACCTCCCATCGAGTGCGCGCATGCACGCAAGTCGGAAAACACCGAGGCGCGCCTTGCCATGAACGCCGCGGGAAGGAGCTCCAAGTCGACGATGGCGTCAGCCCTACAAGGAACAAAAGGTCAAATTGAAAGGGGCCCTAGTTTTTAGGGAACTCAGGGGGCGTATGTCACATCCCAATTTTGGAATACCTGATAACACAGTTGTTTGGATAATTGCTTGACAAATAAACCTTGGTTGTGTTTGTTTAAGTGCAACTAAACAAACTAATTATTATCTTGCAAACTTAAAAAGATAGCAAAGCAGTAAACTAAAAATATTCAACATATTGTTCCAATGACCTTGACAATATTTTCTAAAGTAAATATTGATCAAAGAGTTTTCCAAATCTATCTTATGAATCTACTACTTGTTAAATATTATTCCAAGGCCTAAATTAAGAAAGAGGAAACACTTAATAAATTTCCCTGAAAGTTTATCAGGAAAAAGAGGCATTCTTAGATGCTTCACCAAAATCTTATCAAATGTTTTTCCAACCTTACAAGCTTAAAAACAAAAGTATTGGAGAGCATTGACTTGCTATCCCTAGTCACATAAATATTTTGGCAAAGCATTGTTAAAGAAAAGCCAAGTGCCTTATTAAATTGAATTTCCAATATTTCCAGAAACAGGAAACTCAAACAAGTTACTATTGGAAACTTTCTTCAAATGATCTGAAATTAATACCAGTGCTTCCTTATATCAAATAAGGAACACACACAAGAGGAGACCAAAATTTGAATCCATTAAAGTCCTGAAAACATGATTTTTCTCCACAGCAACATTTGGGATTTTGAACAAGTTTGTTCTACAAACTTTTTCAAAATTCCATGAAATAAATACCACATGCTATATATCATAAATAAGGATGAAAACCAAAAGGGAACAAGTTTTTGAATAATTTAAGTGGCCAAAAACCCCTGTTTTCTAGACAGCACCTTTAAGAAATTTGAACAAGTTTGTTTTATGAAGTAACTCAAAATGACCTGAGTTTTCTACCACATAAGGAACACACCAAATAAGGAATGTGTGCCAAAAATTATCATTTTTGGAAGCTCCTAAGTAGTCTAATAAATTCAATGTCCATTTATGTAAGAATTGAAATTTGAACAACTTTGAACTATCAAGTTTATCCAATTGAGCCAATTTTCACATATGTTGTACATCTATACTAATACGAATTTTTGGCAAAAGGATTTAAATTTATAACTTTGTTTGCCTAGTGAAAATATCAATTTTCAGAGAGGAAAAGGACCTATTTGTAATTGGCAAGGGACCAAAATGTAATCCGAGTCACCTTCTTCTTCCTAGCTCCTCTGTAGATACAGATCCCCTACGCCATTGCCTTCGAGTGGAAGGTATCTCGAGGATAAGAACCCCCCATGTGCACCTCTGTACCTCCTAGTTGCCCCCTCTCTCTCCTCGAGCTTTCTCTCTCTCTCTCTGCTCGAAATCCTCCAAACCGAAACCCTAGCGAAACACCTCGCCGTCGTTCAGGCCGATTCAGGGCTCACCGCCGGCCGCCGTGCAGACCAACCTCTCTGCCTCGTCGAGCTCGCCCTCTCTGCTGAAGGAATCGCGGCGGAAGGCCTCGTGGTGCCCGCGCCGTCCGTGTTCCTTCCTCGAGTCCGACGGACTCCGGCGAGGCATCGCCGCCGACTCGCTCCTCCTCCGTCCTCACCGAGTCCTCCCGCTCGTTCATGGTGAGCAGGCGCTCCCCGCCGTCCCGTTTCCCCTCTCCCTCTCCCCCTAGAACCTCGCCGCGCCGCGCGCCGTCGACGCCGGCTGCTCTCCGGTGGTTCCCGGGAAGCGAGGCTGCCCCTAGATGATTCCCTGTGTCGTAGGCATCGCATAGGTAGTTTTGAATCGCTAAACGGTGGTCGTTTTCGCTCGTTTTGGCCTCGCCGGAATTCATCCCGCCGGCGAACGACATCGTCCTGGCGTCCACGCTGACGCCAGCGTCTCCTTGACCCGCGCGGAAGGAGTCAAACCTGCCCGTGGGGCCTCGCTCTGCCCGCGTGGCTGCCGCGTGGCCGCTGGCCCGCTGGTCAGCGACCATTGGCTAGATCTGCCCGCGGTAACGCTAGATCTGGCCGGCCCAAAAGTTGGATCTGGCCCATGACAGTTCTTTTTCCATTTATTTTTGACAGAAATGTTACCTGTTTACTTTTGGACCTAAAAGGCAACCTAAAAGATGATTTTGACCAAGAAAAAATTCACACTGGTAAATCAACTAAATCTAAACCATCTCCAATTTGTAGATCTACATTTGGATGAATAGTTTAGAAATGAAAAATGTTTTGGAAACAGGTACGAGAAACAGAAAAATGAGTACCATTTTAAATCCACAACTCATAATGAGGTGTATCCAGCTGCATTGGAAAGCCCTTGAAATTTCCTAACAGGAGCAATTAACCTTGCTTCCAAATTCCTAGTATATTTGAAATGGCATGCAATTTGGTGAAACACCAGAGAGCACTTTGGTGATTTTTATAAAATCATTAAAAATGATTTTTGATGCAAACTCAACTGGATGGTCTTGTATATGTTTAGGGCTATCCAAAACTAGATGGTTTTAATTTTTAGAGCATCACAGGAAATTTGGTGGACAGATCTTTAATTTGCATGTTTCTGCCATTTTGGCATTTTAGCTATTTAATTTGTGTGAAGTTATTTTTGTGTTGCAATATTGTTTTCTAGCATGTACAAGTTGTGTGAACTTGTTTTATAATGTTTACTTATCTATTTTAGCATGTTAGATTGTGTGGACTTGAGTGGAGAAGAAATAGGATTTATGTTAGTAGCATATGTTTTATCTCTAGTTAATACTTGCATAGAATTTTTGAGTGATGAATTTATGTGCAAGCACTTGGATTTTTGATTGGATCCAGTACCATGTTGGTACTTATATTGTGATGGTATCACCTCTGCTAGCTTGCATTTGAGTTGGTAGAAAAGCATGAGTAGCCTTGTCATGGCTATGCAAATGTTATGGAAAAATTCTCTCATGTGTAGAATTTTTGGCATAAGAATTTTGTGGTTGTGTAGCCACATATTTTTGTGTTGTGTTCATAGGACCAGTAGCATTTTGATTATGTTTTTATGAGAACTTGAACCCTAGAGTTTTCACTTGTGTGGAAATAATAGCATGAGTATCATTACCTTGCTTATTTTAGCATCCTATTATTTTCTACTAGTATGGTTAATGCACTAGATGCTAGTTTAGTCTTTTGTTAATTTTTAGCAAGTGTGACCAGAGGCCTTGTGACCTCTTAATGCTTTGATATGCTAGTGGAACACCCACTCGTGTCATTGCATTTTTGGTGGAAACATTATTTCCCCCACACTAAATGTGTTTCTTTTATATAGTTCTCTAACTAATGAGTGCCTAGTATTTTTGCCTTGGGCTTTTGAGTGCTAAATGAAAATGTGTATGCTTCTGTTTGTAAGTGGTTGTAATCATGTGTGGCTTGCTAGGAAAAATACATCTTTGGAGTGTTGTTTGATTCCTCTAGTAATGCCCCTTTTTATTACCACTAGTATGTAGGAGTTGCCCTGCAAATTGATGCCTTGCTTTATTAAATGGGATATTTTTTTATAGCAAGTATAGATGTTTTTCACTCCTGTTTTTATGACATGGGCCCTCTGGTTGTATTTAAATTACTTGATTGAAATGCATCCATTGATTCTTCATGTTTGAGTAGTACTAGTTTCCTTAGCAGTTTTTGTATTGAATTATTTTTTCCTGCCAACTTGTGTTGGGTGGATATTTGTGTATCCTTGCATGAGGACATGTTTTCATTTCCTATTATGATAACATGGTTCCTTGTTTGCATTTTAGTACTTTACTTATTATGCATGCTTGCATAGCAAACTTTTAGTAGAAACATGTCAATAGGATTCCTCCTTTTAGTCATTGTTTCTATTGTTCTCACTATGAGAATTGTGTGTTTTGTGATGAGTCTATTGCCTTGTTGCACTTGTGTAGGATCACTGATTTGTAAAAGTAACTTTTGCAAATCATGTGTCTTATTTATTCTTGATGTGAATTTAGGCTTAGTAGAATAGCTACCTTTTTCTTTTTGTGGTTTGGATGATAGACCCATTGCCATGATTATTGTTGTGCATGTTTTGTATGCTCTTAGTAGACTCACCCATGTGATACTAAGTGTATTTTGGGCTTCTTAATATCTTGGTATGAGAGTGGCACACCCACTGAATCCATGATATTGAGGTTGTGAGATATGTTCCTCCAACCTTGAGTTGTCTTATTAAATGGCATTTCTGCCAGGTGTGTTTGTTTGATTGTTTGCCTCAATTAATAATTGTGTGATTGGTTATTATTAGTTTCCTTGCTGTATGTATTGTTATGTATTGTTGCTTGCCTTGATTGGTTCTGAATGTGTGTCCTTTATTCTCTTTACGACGTTAGAAAACGAAGGGGAAGGAAGTGTCATGAAGCTCTGTTTCAAGTTCCAGTCACTCGAAAACCCAGGGACACAAGGAGTTAACAGGCAAGCCATCCTGATGCTTGCTGATACAATACTTATCATTATCTATCATGCATATTTTACCTCTGAAGTTTTACCAAAACTTGATTATCAAAACTATTTTTGATGTGGTTATTATTAATATACTATTATATAGGTTACTATCATGCCAGTAGTTAAACTTGGTAATACCAAGCCCATAAGCCACCATTATGGTATTTATTACCATCAAATATACTAGTACCTTAGTGGACACCCTAAAATTGTGCTTATACAAAACAAAGGCTTTATGGAAAAACCCGGTGGAAAGGTGAGACCTTGTCCACGGGAGGTTTGTGAAGGAGTCATTTTTGGAAAAGTGTTTGTTTTCAAAAATGACACATAACCTAGTCTTCGCTGGACAACCAAGACGTACTGCCACCCTACCTCAACATGGGAACGGGGCCAGGCTTGAAACTTGTTCTTGTTAGTGGATGGTCTATCTCAATGTGCTATAGGGGATGCGATCGTCTGAACCGAAATGTTGCCAAGTTGTTAAACAAGCGACATGCAAAGTGTGGGATTAATTTTCCCTCCGGATGCATCAGTTGGGTTCCTGACGTGGCGGTGTGTGACGCAATGCCGGGGAGCTAAGTCCCGATTGAAGAGATAGTCATGTACTGGCTTGACCAAGGTGGAGAGTCCGGACCAGTTATCCGATGTTCGCATACTGTTGTGAGCAGTCCGTGGATGATTCCCGGCGGATCTTCTGGATCTTGTGGATTGTGTACACATCTGCAGAGTAAAACTATTCGGAATAGCCGCGTCCTCGGATATGGACGGTTGAATGGCCATGTAGCTAGCATTGTGTCAATGTTTTCAAAAGAGGAAGTTTTTCAAAAGAGAATTTTTGCAAAGGAAGTGTTGAACTTGTGAAGTTCGGAAAGGAAGGAAAACTTATACCGTGGAGGTATCGTCGATGATGAAAAGCCAGATGTTGCTATACAAAACAAAATCTTTTGCAAAGAAAACCTTTTCTACTCTAAACAAGAATTCTGGAAACTGATTCCAAGAAGTTTTGCAAAGAGAAAATATTCTTTAACAAAGCTTTGCAAAACCTCTTGTACATGTGATATCTACAAGAGAAATAAAACTATATTATTTTTCTTCTGAAGTATCTTCTTCAACGAAGATACAGATTAACCTGACTGCAACTGTGGTGTCATCATATATGAACACCATTGATAGTGAACCCTATTTATAGCCTACCTATTCCACCATATAAGCATACTTGCATGTTGGTAAGTGATATGATGGATGTCTTGCTGAGTTGTGACGCCCCGAGATCGGGCACTATGCAGATTTCAGCATTCCCGCCAAAATCCACATAATAACCGATTCCAGGTTGCCACTTGTGATAACATTACAACAGTTCACGAATAATCCACAACAACAGAAGAGATATATACCCGATGACTCAAACGAGTCAAGGATACAACTGATACAATACAAAGATCCAAATAACAGCGGAAGAAGCAACATAGTGTCCGGCTACGGACAAGATACAAATTGGACTAAGAGTCCTGAAGATAACCGATGGCGTCCAAATCCCTGCCCAGGCCAAGCCGGAGGAATTCCCAAGCTAACATCGTCAGACTTCAAACCTGTTGACTGCAATGTGGAATATGCAGCCACGAAATGGATTTGTGGGTCAGTACGGTTAAGTACTGGCAAGTGGATAAACCATACTCACAAGATACCAGCGTAACCAATCATCACAAGATACAAATACTTTGGGTACAACGGAAAGGAAGGGATTACTGCAAAGAAGCGGCAGCTGGCTGCACTAACTAACTACAGAGACTCGCTACAACATCCGGCTAAAAGAAAGGGATAAGATAGCGTATCAGAACCAACTACAACTACTCACCAAACAATACCCATCCAATGTTACCCCCTACTAAGGAAGCAACCCAAGGAAACTCACACTGTTGATTAAGATGACATTCATTTTGATGGTGGAGGTAATCTATATTACTAGTCAAGTTATCATCGTTAAGTGTAAGTTGTCTGAGTACTTGTTAGCCAGCACTTTCACCAAGTCATCCATAACCGCGGACAACACGGCTTCTCGAGAAGATTTAACCCTGCAGGTATGCACCAATCTGGCCGTACACGTAAGAATAACCCGCCAGACGGGGGATCAACCCACCAAGCGAGGTACTCAACACAACCCAACTCTTCTTCGCATCAAGCCCAAAGAACCACGTGTTGTGCGTGCGCGGCTAATCGAGCCCCCACGAAGAAAAGGGGGACCCTCATAGCACTCTAAGACCACGCCGCCCTAAATGCCGACTACAAAAGTTCCACCCTGGCGCCAAGGGCTCGCACCTGCATATGCATGCATCAAATGGAAAGCCCGAACTAAGTGTGGCGATTTGGACGAGATGCGAATCGAATCAGAATTGCGGGGGGCGCCCATACTCGCTTCCCACATGCGGTTAGTGCGCTCATCATGGATCAATGGACAAGACCCTTTTCCTAATTAAGGTCGACACTAGCAGGCCTCAAAACCACGTCGGGCCTCCTGCCGGTGCCTTATCATAAAATTATTATTACCCAAAACATTAACATGTTGTTGATTGAATTGAAACCCAACTATCAAACTAAACAGGTGATCAGACGGACAACAAGACTTGAGCGCAAACAACACTAAGCATGCAACTACGACACAAGGGCCAACAAGGTAAACAAACAACAGTTATTAGGAAGTGGGAGGAAGGCTATATCATGGCTGCAAGGTAAACATATGATAGGATCGAGACACAAGCATCGAATCATAAGGCTAGCATAAGAATAACGGAAAGAATCGGTAACAAGTGATGAAAGGCAGCCATATGCAGCAAGTGAGTATACTTGCCTGGAATCCAGCAAGTAGAGGTACATCCTCAGAACTTGTCGTTGCTCACATCATCTCAACGTCCTATCCGCGAAGAAGCAACGAACTAGAACAAACACCGGATGCAACAATTACTTCTACGGCAAAAGATCCAGCATGATCAAGATATGGATGCATGACAAGTTTAAGGATGCATCAAAGATAAACTAGTTGACATGGTAAACATATTTAAATGGGCCCATATGCAATTTGGATTGCATATGGAAAAGCCCATGAATTAATGTTGAATTAAATGATCTACAAATAACCATCATGTGAAAGTTGATTAGAATGATGCATGGGTGAGGAAAACAATAAGAAAACAACAATAGCTTCAATTTGAAAAGGTGTTTACCAAGTTTGGAAATTTATTTATTAAGTTATGAAATTTGGCTTCTTAAATGAGTTACACAAGCATTTATTGTTTTCACCCATTTTAATTGTTCAAAACAGATAACAAAATTCGTATTTGGAAAGAACACAAAATTTTAGATGGAATACATATTTCATTTGTTGAATTTGGATTTAAAATGAGCAAGTTATTAATTTGGCAATTTTAAATGCATTAATTAGGAAACAGTTGTTTTCAGCGATTTAAATTATTCAAAACAGAAAACAAAGTTGATATTTGCAAAGTTCATGAAAAATGGAATGGAAAACATATTTTACATGTTGGAATTGGATTTGAATTGACCAAGTTATGAATTTTGCAATTTAAGAGGTTTAAATAAAGCATTGAATTATTGCACCACTTTTAATTAGGGGAAAACAGTAAAAAAAATTGTATTGAAAAGGTTTAAAACATGTAGCAAATGTTTCACTGAACATTTTGAGCTATTAAACATAATTTTTGGGTTATTATTGAATTTATTATGCAATTTTTCATAAGTAGTCTTATTCTGCCCTTTTTAGTAAACAGAAGGAAACATGTTCAAGTTTAATTCAATTGTGACCAAATAAAATACCAATGTGTAGAGTTTGTTAAGACAAATTTTTAGAGCCCAAGTTTGCTCAAATTGGATGAGCACAACTCAAGTTATGAAATTCCAAAGTTTCCACTTTTAATTGCATTTTCAGTAATTAATTATTTAGTGCAAAAATTATTACAGAAACATGTTGCAAACTTGACATTAACAGAAAGGGCACAAGATTATGAATCCACAGGAATTTGAATCATTCAAATTGGAAAAAAATTCGATTTGTTATTGATTTTAGAATTAATGCATTAGATCTGTTTTCTGGAATTCGAGAGAAAAAAGAAAAAGGCTGAGAAAAAGGGTGGCTTTTGCGCCCAAGGGGATTCGAACCCTGGACCTGCTGCATGTGCGCACGGGGGTGCTACCAGCTGGGCTGCTGCTCGGTTGTGATAGGAGCAGTGCTTGACTGAATAAGAGGCAAAGGTGCGGGCTACTAAACCTAAACAGGTAACTGCACCCGATCGGTACAGACGACGGACGATCGACGGCGAGCTGCTGCGGCTGGCGGCGCTGGGCGAGCAAGGGGGGCGTGCGGGCGCAGAGGGAAGAGGGAGAGAGGAGAGAGGGGAGAGGGGAGAGGGGGAGCGCTCACCTCGCAGCTGGTCGAGGAAGAAAGACGAACGGCGATGAGGTACAGATACTCGACAGTTGACGACGGTGGCGATGACGTGCTCGGCGGCGGCGGCACGGGGCGCCTCGGGCTCCGTCGAGGATGCGAGGAGGGAGAGGGCACTGCCCTCTTTCTATTCCCGGCGAGAGGGAGGGCCGAGGGTGCCCGTGGTGGGCGGCGCCATGGCCCGCAACTTTCGGCCATGGAGGCACCTCCAAGGTTCAGAGAAAGGAAAATAAACAGAGGAGGGAGGGAGGAAGAAGAAGGTGGCGGCTAGGAGGAGGAGAGGGAGTGGCCTAGGGTTAGGGTTTGGGAAAGGAGGGGGATAAGGGCTATAAGGGGGAGGAGAGCAGGTGGAGGGGACAGGTGGTGACAGCGACCTCCTGTCCTCTGTACGGACAGAGGTAGGGGAAAGGGGATGTGGGCTGCTCGGTTGGGGCTTGGTGGGCTGGGCCAATTGGATGGC
This sequence comes from Alopecurus myosuroides, assembly GCA_028641055.1. Classification (NCBI taxonomy): domain Eukaryota; kingdom Viridiplantae; phylum Streptophyta; class Magnoliopsida; order Poales; family Poaceae; genus Alopecurus; species Alopecurus myosuroides. The sequence goes on from CM054063.1 coordinate 77,237,813, forward strand.
CTGCCCTCCTTTCCTTATTTTTTTTGCTTCTATTTTTCTGTTTGCACATTTTTTTTTGTAGGAAAGAGAGAGAGAGAGAGAAAAGGAATAGGTTTTTAGGGTTTTGTTTTATGCAATAATTTTTATTGAATTACCAAACAGCAAGATTCAAATGTATGTTAACTTTATTCTCAAAAATTTCAAATTGCCAATTGATTTGAATTTGCCAATTTAATTTCAAATAGTGTTTCATAAAGAAAATGATTTTTTTTGAAATAACCAAGCAGAACTAATTCCAACTCAAATTCTTCATGAAAACAATTTGAGTTGTTAACAAAGGTGCTTTGTTTGAGAAGTTAAAATTGGTTTGAATTTTTAGGTTGGTTTGAAAACAAGTGCAATGCATATGATGCATGATGCTATGCGATGAAAAAGAAAACAACAAGCAACTTTCTATTTGGGAAAAACCCCGGGTGTTACAGCCGACACCACTAACAAGGGGATTGCGCCCTCACAATCCACCCAAGGCAAGGGGAAGAGAGGTTTCAACTACGGAGTCTTCGTGTTGCGGTTGACTTCTCGGGTCAGTGGGCGGATCTCTTCCTCTCGACACCACTAACAACAGTTTCTCGACACCACTAACAAGAGATTCTTGCTCGGAGTGACGACGATGTTCTTCCACCAGGAATCTTCCGATGATCGAACCTACTAGGTTAAAGGCTCAGAAAACGTCCAACCCACGTAGGATCCTAACACTTTGAAAGATAGAGAGGAAGAGAGACTCCAAAACAAATAAGGTAGGAGGAGAAATAGAATAGAGATAAGGAGAAAACAAGAATCCTATTGAGATGTTTCCAAAACAGGTTTTGCACAAATAGTTTTTGACACTCTAGAAACACGACCGTTAGTGAGGTTATCCTACAGGCTTTGCGGACCCGTTGCTTCGATAACCATTCGTATCGAAACAATATCGGGAATCGGAAACCATGCTCTGATACCATTTGTGATGCCCCGAGATCGGGCACTATGCAGATTTCAGCATTCCCGCCAAAATCCACATAATAACCGATTCCAGGTTGCCACTTGTGATAACATTACAACAGTTCACGAATAATCCATAACAACAGAAGAGATATATACCAGATGACTCAAACGAGTCAAGGATACAACTGATACAATACAAAGATCCAAATAACAGCGAAAGAAGAAACATAGTGTCCGGCTACGGACAAGATACAAATTGGACTAAGAGTCCTGAAGATAACCGATGGCGTCCAAATCCCTGCCCAGGCCAAGCCGGAGGGACTCCCAAGCTAACGTCGTCAGACTTCAAACCTGTTGACTGTAATGTGGAATATGCAGCCACGAAATGGATTCGTGGGTCAGTACGGTTAAGTACTGGCAAGTGGATAAACCATACTCACAAGATACCAGCGTAACCAATCATCACAAGATACAAATACTTTGGGTACAACGGAAAGGAAGGGATTACTGCAAAGAAGCGGCAGCTGGCTGCACTAACTAACTACAGAGACTCGCTACAACATCCGGCTAAAAGAAAGGGATAAGATAGCGTATCAGAACCAACTACAACTACTCACCAAACAATACCCATCCAATGTTACCCCCTACTAAGGAAGCAACCCAAGGAAACTCACACTGTTGATTAAGATGACATTCATTTTGATGGTGGAGGTAATCTATATTACTAGTCAAGTTATCATCGTTAAGTGTAAGTTGTCTGAGTACTTGTTAGCCAGCACTTTCACCAAGTCATCCATAACCGCGGACAACACGGCTTCTCGAGAAGATTTAACCCTGCAGGGATGCACCAATTTGGCCGTACACGTAAGAATAACCCGCCAGACGGGGGATCAACCCACCAAGCGAGGTACTCAACACAACCCAACTCTTCTTCGCATCAAGCCCAAAGAACCACGTCCTGTGCGTGCGCGGATAATCGAGCCCCCACGAAGAAAAGGGGGACCCTCATAGCACTCTAAGACCACGCCGCCCTAAATGCCGACTACAAAAGTTCCACCCTGGCGCCAAGGGCTCGCACCTGCATATGCATGCATCAAATGAAAAGCCCGAACTAAGTGTGGCGATTTGGACGAGATGCGAATCGAATCAGAATTGCGGGGGGCGCCCATACTCGCTTCCCACATGCGGTTAGTGCGCTCATCATGGATCAATGGACAAGACCCTTTTTCCTAATTAAGGTCGACACTAGCAGGCCTCAAAACCACGCCGGGCCTCCTGCCGGTGCCTTATCATCAAATTATTATTACCCAAAACATTAACATGTTGTTGATTGAATTGAAACCCAACTATCAAACTAAACAGGTGATCAGACGGACAACAAGACTTGAGCGCAAACAACACTAAGCATGCAACTACGACACAAGGGCCAACAAGGTAAACAAACAACAGTTATTAGGAAGTGGGAGGAAGGCTATATCATGGCTGCAAGGTAAACATATGATAGGATCGAGACACAAGCATCGAATCATAAGGCTAGCATAAGAATTGAAGGGAATATGCCCGAGAGGCAATAATAAAGTGTTTATTATGTTATTCCTTGTTTGTGATAGATATTTATTTCTCATGCTAGAATTGTATTAACCGGAAACGTTGATACATGTGTGATTAATAAACAAACCAACGTTCCTAGTGAAGCCTCTCTTTTAACTAGCCCGTTGATTAAACAGATGATCAAGGTTTCCTGATCATGAACATTGGATGTTGTTGATAACGGGGTCATGTCATTAGGAGAATGACATGATGAACTTAAACCCTAAACTAAGTATAACAATACGATCAAGTCATTTAGTTTTGTTGTTATGTCTTACATTCGGAGTAACATTATTCCTTAGACCATGAGATCATGTTAATCACTAATACCGAAAGAATACTTTGATGACATCAAACATCACACCGTAAAAGGGTGACTATAAAGGTGGCATTGGATATTCGGAAAGTATTGGTTGAAGCTCATGGATCGAGAATGGGATTTGTCCATCCAATATGACGGATAGATATACTCAGGGCCCTCTCGGTGATATCACATCAACACCGCTTGCAAGCAAGTGATTTGATCACTAGGATGTTATATCACGGGAACGAGAAAAGAGTACTTGTCGGATAACGAGATCGAACAAAGTATAGTGGATACCGATGATCGGATCTCGGACAAGTAATATATCGCGAGACAAAGGGAAATCGTTACGACGTTGAAAGGTTCACACGATCACGAGAGTCATCGTTGAATATATAGGAGTCATCACGGTTTTCCAGACCCCGCTGTTGATTATTGATCGGAGAGGAGTCTCGATCATGTCTATAATATTCACAAACCGTAGGGAGACACACTTAAGGTTCGATGAAGCGTTTAGAGAAGATACGGAATACCGAAGAATATTTTGGGCAGCTCCGGAATAGTTTCGGGGAAAATTGAAATAGTTCAAGGGGTTTTTCGTCGAACGGTTGTTAATAGAATTAACAAATGGTTCGAGGTGCTGCATGCAAATGTTTGTTAATGGAATTAACAAATATAAATAAAGAAATAAAAATGTTTTATTTATTTATTAAAGAAAAACCTTTGGATTTTCCAAGTGGGAAATTAAGGGAAATTTGAGTGGGTTTGAGTGGAGCTTCCACTCACATGAAGAGAGGAAGGGGTGGGGGCACCCATGGCTGGCCGCACCCCCCCTTGGGCTGCCTCCCCCTCCCCTATAAAAGGAGGGTGAGGGCTCTCTCTTCCACACACACTTGCTCATACATTTTCCCTTCCATCCGCTGCTCCATTCCATGGTCTCCGGCTTGGCGAAGCCCTGACCGTGGGATTCTTCACCACCACCACGCCGTCGTGCTGCTGGAATTCCGGAGGGATCTTCCACTTCCGCAACCCGCTGGAACGAGGGAACGGAAGTCTTCATCGAGCTGAACGTGTGACCGATTACGGAGGTGCCGCCGGATTGCGGTGCTCTTCTTCTCGCTCGGGATCGGCGTGAGAACGACTACGCCAACCACGAGATCTTTTCTCGTACCACTTTGAGTCTTCGAGGGTATGTTATCTCAAGACTCTCTTTCTCCCCGTTGCCTTTCATCTCATAGATTAGATCTTGGCCATTTGGGTTTATCGCGTGTAGTAAAATTTTTGTTTTCTATGCTACGTTCCCCTTCAGTGGTATCAGAGCCAGGTTTATGCGTAGATGAATTGTACGGGTAGAACACATAGGAGTATGTGGGCGTTGATGATCATGTTTTTGTCTCTTTGAGTATTTTATGATCTTAGTGGCATAGTAGGATGAAGCGGCCCGGACTAACTTTACATGTCCACGTACATGAGACTTGTTCCACAATTGACATGCAACTTGAATTGCATAAGTGGCTTGCGGGTGTCGGTTTCTCCTACTATAGTTAAGATCTAATCTACAAAGGGTTGTTCAAAAATATATTTTATCAACGTTGTGGTTTTTTGTACGTAGATATGAACGGTTCTATCCTCGTAAGCCCAAAGCCACGTAAAATATGCAAAAATAAATTAGAGGCGTCTAACTTGTTTTTGCAGGGCATGTGATGTGATATGGTCAATGTTACAAACGTTATGTATGAGATGATATCTTTTGTAAATTATTGACATACCGGCTGGAGCCATATGGTTGTCTTATTTTATGGCCTGCGTGCTGTATGTCATATCCATGTGATATGTTGTAATGGACAATCAAGATGGAGGTGCCACGGACCTTGGTGCCACGCCGGTAGGATGATGGAGATCATACCATGATGCACAAGATGGAGATCAAGTGCAAGAAGGACCATATCATATCACATTATCCATGCATGTGATGTTTATCCTTTTATGCATCTTATTTTGCTTAGATCGCGACGGTAGCATTATAAGATGATCCCTCTCACTTAATATCAAGATAATAATGTGTTCTTCCTTAAGTATGCACCGTTAAGAAAGTTCGTCGTTTCGAGACACCACGTGATGATCGGGTGTGATAGACTCAACGTTCGCATACAACGGGTGTTTTCAAGCCTAGCATGTACAGACATGGCCTTGAAACACATGCAATACAATGGTTCTACTTGGCGAGCCTAGCATGTACAGACATGGCCTCGGAACACGTAACCGAAAGGTAAAGCATGAGTCATATGAATGATATGATGAACATGTTGATGTTCGCCTTTGCAACTACACCGTCTCACGTGATGATCGGTTTCGGTGTAGTGAATTTGGTTCGTGTAATCACTAAAGACAACTAAGAGGGATGTTGTTTTTGAGTGGGAGTTCATGGGATAATTTTAGAATTAACTTGAACTTAATTTATCATAAACATAGTCTAAATAGTCTTTGCAAATATGTTGTAGATCATGGCACCACCTACCTTCAATTTCAATATGTTCATGGAGAAAGAGAAATTAGCGAACAATGGTAGCAACTTTACCAACTGGGCACTTAACCTGAGGATTCTCCTCACCGCTTGCAAGAAGCTCTATGTGCTTGATGCACCTCTAGGTGACCAACCCGCTGATGATGCTTCTGATGAGGATAAAAATGTTTATCTGACTCAACAAGAAGACCACAGTATAGTTCACTGCGGCATCCTCTATGGATTAGAGCCAGAGCTGTGAAAACGTTTCGAGAACAGCACTGCTTATGCCACAATGGGAGAATTGAAAATGATTTTCGATACCCATGCCGCAGTTGAGAGTTATGACGCTTCAGAAAAGTTCTTTAGCTGCATGATGGAAGAGAACAGCTCCGTTAGTGAGCACGTACTCAAAATGTCTGCGTACGCTGATAAGCTCATAGCCTTGGGAATATCGATTTCCATTGAGCTAGGGATACATCGTGTTCTCCAATCTCTGCCACCTAGTTACAAGAACTTCGTGATGAACTATAATATGCAGAGCATGAAGAAGTCTCTTCCTGAGCTTCTCTCGATGCTTAAAACTGCTGAAGTGGAGATCAAGAAAGAACATCAAGTGTTGATGATCAATAAGACCACTAGTTTCAAGAAAGGCAAGAAAGGCAAGCCAAGGGTAAACTTCAAGAAGGGTGGCAAATCTGTTGCTACTGCTGAGAAGAGAAACAGGCATGGCCCTAAGTCTGAGACTGAGTGTTTCTATTGCAAGGGTACTGGCCACTGGAAGCGCAATTGCCCCAAGTATCTGGCAGATAAGAAGGCCGGCAAAGTGAACAAAGGTATATATGATATACTTGTTATTGATGTGTACCTTACTAGTACTCGCAGTAGCACCTGGGTATTTGATACTGGTTCGGTTGCTCACATATGTAACTCGAAACAGGAGCTGCAGAACAAGCGACCACTAGCAAAGGATGAGGTGACGATGCGCGTCGGCAATGGATCAAGAGTTGATGTGATCGCCGTCGGGACGCTACCTCTACGTCTACCATCGGGATTAGTTATAAACCTCAATAAATGTTATTTGGTGCCCGCATTAAGCATGAATATCGTTTCTGGATCTTGCTTAATGCGGGACGGTTATTCCTTTAAGTCCGAGAACAATGGTTGTTCGATTTATATGAATAATATCTTTTATGGTCATGCACCTGAGAAGAATGGTTTATTTCTTTTGAATCTTGATAATGTTGATACACATATTCATAATGTGAATGCCAAAAGAATTAAGTTAAATGATGATATTGCTACTTATTTGTGGCATTGCCGCTTAGGTCATATTGGTGTTAAACGCATGAAGAAGCTCCATTCTGATGGACTCTTAGAATCACTTGATTATGAATCATTTGAAACATGTGAACCATGCCTTATGGGCAAGATGACTAGAACCCCGTTTTCTGGATCTATGGAACGGGCGACAGACTTACTGGAAATCATACATACTGATGTATGTGGACCAATGAGTGTATCGGCGCGCGGTGGATATCGTTATTTTGTCACTTTCACAGATGATTTGAGTAGATATGGGTATATTTACTTAATGAAACACAAATCTGAAACGTTTGAAAAGTTCAAAGAATTTCAGTGTGAAGTTGAAAATCATCGTAACAGAAAGATTAAATTTCTACGATCTGATCGTGGAGGTGAATATCTAAGTTACGAGTTTGGCATGCATATGAAACAATGTGGAATAGTTTCACAACTCACACCTGCCGGAACACCACAGCGAAATGGTGTTTCCGAACGTCGTAATCGTACTTTATTAGATATGGTTCGGTCTATGATGTCTCTTACAGATTTGCCACTGTCGTTTTGGGGTTATGCACTAGAGACCGCTGCATTCACTTTAAATAGGGCACCATCTAAATCCGTTGAAACGACACCGTATGAATTATGGTTTGGAAACAAACCTAAGCTGTCATTTCTAAAAGTTTGGGGATGCGATGTTTATGTGAAGAAGCTTCAACCTGATAAACTCGAACCCAAAGCGGAAAAATGCGTCTTCATAGGATACCCTAAAGAAACAATAGGGTACACCTTCTATCACAGATCCGAAGGCAAGATTTTTGTTGCCAAGAATGGATCCTTTTTGGAGAAGGAGTTTCTCTCGAAAGGTGTGAATAGTAGGAAGGTAGAACTCGACGAGGTTATTGAACCTTCTCTTCTTGGAATGGCGAGTAGCGCAGCACCGGAAGTTGTTCCGGGGCCGACCCCGTCAGATGAAGAGAGAGTTAATGATCAAGATCATGAAACTCCAATAGAGGAAACTACCGCACCTCGCAGGTCAACTAGGGAGCGTGCAGCTCCTGAACTATACGGAGATCCCGTATTAAACTTCATGGTAGATGGAGGTGATGACCCTGCGACATATGAGGAAGCGATGATGAGCCCAGATTCCAACAAATGGCTTGAAGCCATGAAATCCGAAATAGGATCCATGTACGAAAACCAAGTTTGGACTTTGGTGGATTTACCCAATGACCGCAAGGCCGTTGAGAACAAATGGATCTTTAAAAAGAAAACTGATGCTGATGGTAATGTGACCGTCTATAAAGCTCGACTTGTCGCAAAAGGTTTCCGACAAATTCAAGGAGTTGACTATGATGAGACTTTCTCACCAGTAGCGATGCTTAAGTCAGTTAGGATTATGTTAGCAGTTGCTGCATTTTTCGATTATGAAATATGGCAGATGGATGTCAAAACGGCGTTCCTTAATGGTGACATTGAGGAAGAGTTGTATATGATGCAACCCAAAGGTTTTGTTGATCCTAAGGATGCTGACAAGGTGTGTAAGCTTCAACGTTCCATTTATGGACTGAAGCAAGCATCCCGAAGTTGGAACCTTCGTTTTGATAAGGTGATCAAAGGTTTTGGATTTGTCCAAACATACGGAGAAGCTTGTATTTACAAGAAAGTGAGTGGGAGCTCTGTAGCATTTCTGGTACTATATGTGGATGACATATTGTTGATTGGAAATGATATAGAACTTTTAGAAAGCGTAAAAGGTTATTTGAACAAGAGTTTTTCGATGAAAGACCTCGGTGAAGCAGCTTATATATTGGGCATCAAAATCTACAGGGATAGATCAAGACGCTTAATTGGACTTTCGCAAAGTACATACCTTGACAAGATTTTGAAGAAGTTCAGAATGGAAGATAGTAGGAAAGGGTTCCTACCTATGTTGCAAGGCAAGATGTTGAGTAAGACTCAATGTCCAGCTACAGCAGAAGATAGAGAAAAGATGGATAAGACTCCCTATGCTTCAGCCATAGGTTCTATCATGTATGCTATGCTATGTACAAGACCGGATGTGGCACATGCTATTAGTTTGACTAGTAGGTACCAATCCAATCCAGGTTTGGAACACTGGACTGCGGTCAAGAATATCCTAAAGTACTTAAGAAGAACTAAGGACATGTTTCTCGTATATGGCGGTGAAGAAGAGCTCGTCGCAAGATGTTACGTCGATGCTAGCTTCGACACTGATCCGGATGACTCTAAGTCTCAGTCCGGGTACGTATTTATTATGAATGGAGGAGCTGTAAGCTGGAGGAGTTCCAAGCAATCCGTGGTGGCGGGATCATCAACAGAAGCGGAATATGTTGCTGCCTCGGAGGCAACACAGGAAGCAGTTTGGATGAAGGAGTTCATATCCGAACTAGGCGTGGTTCCAAGTGCGTTGGATCCAATGGTTGTCTATTGTGACAACAATGGTGCCATAGCCAATGCTAAGGAACCAAGGTCTCACAAGAATTCCAAGCATATCAAGCGTCGTTTTCACTCCATCCGTGAGCATATCGCAGATGGTGATGTGAAGATTTGCAAAGTACATACGGATCTGAATGTGGCAGATCCGTTGACTAAAACTCTCTCAAGGACAAAACATGATCAACACCAGAACTCCATGGGTGTTAGATTCATCACTATGTAATATAGATTATTGCCCCTAGTGCAAGTGGGAGACTGAAGGGAATATGCCCGAGAGGCAATAATAAAGTGTTTATTATGTTATTCCTTGTTTGTGATAGATATTTATTTCTCATGCTAGAATTGTATTAACCGGAAACGTTGATACATGTGTGATTAATAAACAAACCAACGTTCCTAGTGAAGCCTCTCTTTTAACTAGCCCGTTGATTAAACAGATGATCAAGGTTTCCTGATCATGAACATTGGATGTTGTTGATAACGGGGTCATGTCATTAGGAGAATGACATGATGAACTTAAACCCTAAACTAAGTATAACAATACGATCAAGTCATTTAGTTTTGTTGTTATGTCTTACATTCGGAGTAACATTATTCCTTAGACCATGAGATCATGTTAATCACTAATACCGAAAGAATACTTTGATGACATCAAACATCACACCGTAAAAGGGTGACTATAAAGGTGGCATTGGATATTCGGAAAGTATTGGTTGAAGCTCATGGATCGAGAATGGGATTTGTCCATCCAATATGACGGATAGATATACTCAGGGCCCTCTCGGTGATATCACATCAACACCGCTTGCAAGCAAGTGATTTGATCACTAGGATGTTATATCACGGGAACGAGAAAAGAGTACTTGTCGGATAACGAGATCGAACAAAGTATAGTGGATACCGATGATCGGATCTCGGACAAGTAATATATCGCGAGACAAAGGGAAATCGTTACGACGTTGAAAGGTTCACACGATCACGAGAGTCATCGTTGAATATATAGGAGTCATCACGGTTTTCCAGACCCCGCTGTTGATTATTGATCGGAGAGGAGTCTCGATCATGTCTATAATATTCACGAACCGTAGGGAGACACACTTAAGGTTCGATGAAGCGTTTAGAGAAGATACGGAATACCGAAGAATATTTTGGGCAGCTCCGGAATAGTTTCGGGGAAAATTGAAATAGTTCAAGGGGTTTTTCGTCGAACGGTTGTTAATAGAATTAACAAATGGTTCGAGGTGCTGCATGCAAATGTTTGTTAATGGAATTAACAAATATAAATAAAGAAATAAAAATGTTTTATTTATTTATTAAAGAAAAACCTTTGGATTTTCCAAGTGGGAAATTAAGGGAAATTTGAGTGGGTTTGAGTGGAGCTTCCACTCACATGAAGAGAGGAAGGGGTGGGGGCACCCATGGCTGGCCGCACCCCCCCCTTGGGCTGCCTCCCCCTCCCCTATAAAAGGAGGGTGAGGGCTCTCTCTTCCACACACACTTGCTCATACATTTTCCCTTCCATCCGCTGCTCCATTCCATGGTCTCCGGCTTGGCGAAGCCCTGACCGTGGGATTCTTCACCACCACCACGCCGTCGTGCTGCTGGAATTCCGGAGGGATCTTCCACTTCCGCAACCCGCTGGAACGAGGGAACGGAAGTCTTCATCGAGCTGAACGTGTGACCGATTACGGAGGTGCCGCCGGATTGCGGTGCTCTTCTTCTCGCTCGGGATCGGCGTGAGAACGACTACGCCAACCACGAGATCTTTTCTCGTACCACTTTGAGTCTTCGAGGGTATGTTATCTCAAGACTCTCTTTCTCCCCGTTGCCTTTCATCTCATAGATTAGATCTTGGCCATTTGGGTTTATCGCGTGTAGTAAAATTTTTGTTTTCTATGCTACGTTCCCCTTCAAGAATAACGGAAAGAATCGGTAACAAGTGATGAAAGGCAGCCATAGGCAGCAAGCGAGCATACTTGCCTGGAATCCAGCAAGTAGAGGTACATCCTCAGAACTTGTCGTTGCTCACATCATCTCAACGACCTATCCGCGAAGAAGCAACGAACTAGAACAAACACCGGATGCAACAATTACTTCTACGGCAAAAGATCCAGCATGATCAAGATATGGATGCATGACAAGTTTAAGGATGCATCAAAGATAAACTAGTTGACATGGTAAACATATTTAAATGGGCCCATATGCTATTTGGATTGCATATGGAAAAGCCCATGAATTAATGTTGAATTAAATGATCTACAAATAACCATCATGTGAAAGTTGATTAGAATGATGCATGGGTGAGCAAAACAATAAGAAAACAACAATAGCTTCAATTTGAAAAGGTGTTTACCAAGTTTGGAAATTTATTTATTAAGTTATGAAATTTGGCTTCTTAAATGAGTTACACAAGCATTTATTGTTTTCATCCATTTTAATTGTTCAAAACAGATAACAAAATTCATATTTGGAAAGAACACAAAATTTTAGATGGAATACATATTTCATTTGTTGAATTTGGATTTAAAATGAGCAAGTTATTAATTTGGCAATTTTAAATGCATTAATTAGGAAACAGTTGTTTTCAACAATTTAAATTATTCAAAACAGAAAACAAAGTTGATATTTGCAAAGTTCATGAAAAATGGAATGGAAAACATATTTTACATGTTGGAATTGGATTTGAATTGACCAAGTTACGAATTTTGCAATTTAAGCGGTTTAAATAAAGCATTGAATTATTGCACCACTTTTAATTAGGGGAAAACAGTAAACAAATTGTATTGAAAAGTTTGAAAACATGTAGCAAATGTTTCACTGAACATTTTGAGCTATTAAACATAATTTTTGGGTTATTATTGAATTTATTATGCAATTTTTCATAAGTAGTCTTATTCTGCCCTTTTTAGTAAACAGAAGGAAACATGTTCAAGTTTAATTCAATTGTGAACAAATAAAATACCAATGTGTAGAGTTTGTTAAGAAAAAATTTTAGAGCTCAAGTTTGCTCAAATTGGATGAGCAAAACTCAAGTTATGAAATTCCAAAGTTTCCACTTTTAATTGCATTTTTAGTAATTAATTATTTAGTGCAAAAATTATTACAGAAACATGTTGCAAACTTGACATTAATAGAAAGGGCACAAGATTATGAATCCACGGGAATTTGAATCATTCAAATTGGAGCAAAATTCGATTTGTTATTGATTTTAGAATTAATGCATCAGATCTGTTTTCTGGAATTCGAGAGAAAAAAGAAAAAGGCTGAGAAAAAGGGTGGCTTTTGCGCCCAAGGGGATTCGAACCCTGGACCTGCTGCATGTGCGCACGGGGGTGCTACCAGCTAGGCTGCTGCTCGGTTGTGATAGGAGCAGTGCTTGACTGAATAAGAGGCAAAGGTGCGGGCTACTGAACCTAAACAGGTAACTGCACCCGATCGGTACAGACGACGGACGATCGACGGCGAGCTGCTGCGGCTGGCGGCGCTGGGCGAGCAAGGGGGGGCGTGCGGGCGCAGAGGGAAGAGGGAGAGAGGAGAGAGGGGAGAGGGGAGAGGGGGAGCGCTCACCTCGCAGCTGGTCGAGGAAGAAAGACGAACGACGATGAGGTACAGATACTCGACAGTTGACGACGGCGGCGATGACGTGCTCGGCGGCGGCACGGGGCGCCTCGGGCTCCGTCGAGGATGCGAGGAGGAAGAGGGCACCGCCCTCTTTCCATTCCCGGTGAGAGGGAGGGCCGAGGGTGCCCGTGGTGGCCGCGCCATGGCCCGCAACTTTCGGCCATGGAGGCACCTCCAAGGTTCAGAGAAAGGAAAATAAACAGAGGAGGGAGGGAGGAAGAAGAAGGTGGCGGCTAGGAGGAGGAGAGGGAGTGGCCTAGGGTTAGGGTTTGGGAAAGGAGGGGGAGAAGGGCTATAAGGGGGAGGAGAGCAGGTGGAGGGGACAGGTGGTGACAGCGACCTCCTGTCCTCTGTACGGACAGAGGTAGGGGAAAGGGGATGTGGGCTGCTCGGTTGGAGCTTGGTGGGCTGGGCCAATTGGATGGCCTGCCCTCCTTTCCTTATTTTTTTGCTTCTATTTTTCTGTTTGCACATTTTTTTTGTAGGAAAGAGAGAGAGAGAAAAGGAATAGGTTTTTAGGGTTTTGTTTTATGCAATAATTTTTATTGAATTACCAAACAACAAGATTCAAATGTATGTTAACTTTTTTCTCAAAAATTTCAAATTGCCAATTGATTTGAATTTGCCAATTTAATTTCAAATAGTGTTTCATAAAGAAAATGATTTTTTTGAAATAACCAAGCAGAACTAATTCCAACTCAAATTCTTCATGAAAACAATTTGAGTTGTTAACAAAGGTGCTTTGTTTGAGAAGTTAAAATTGGTTTGAATTTTTAGGTTGGTTTGAAAACAAGTGCAATGCATATGATGCATGATGCTATGCGATGAAAAAGAAAACAACAAGCAACTTTCTATTTGGGAAAAAACCCGGGTGTTACATGAGTACATTCAAATGTACTCATTATGGTTTCGCCCCTGGTATCTACTTGCCAGACTTTGAGAAGGAGCCTCTGAAGGAGATCTATGAAGAGAAGTATGGAGTTGACGGCTTTGCGAACTAGGATCGTCTCCGGGTCAGCAGCCTGTAGGTTAAGGCGTGACTTGGGCTCATCTATGTTGTGTTTAAATTGTCTTCCGCTGTGTTTGATAGGTTGCCTGCCCTATGTGGCAGTTGTGTTAATCTTGATCATATGATCATTTATGTAATACCTTTATGTATTCGTGTAATGGATGATGTATTTCTGTATGCCAACTTTGTATGTTGTTCACGACTGATCTTTCTGGGATCGTGAATGTATGCATACGGAGGGTTTCAGACTGCCGGTCTGGGGTCCTTACAGAGTTGGTATCAGAGCCATCCTGACCTTAGGAGACCTTAGTTAGCATGGACGTCAGATAGGAAAGAAAAGTATTTTTGAGTAAAAACCTATTTACTATCTAAATTCTTTTTTATCTAAGGGAATTTTAGTATATTTTCCCTCCTTCTGATCTTTTCAAAAGATTCTAAAGGCATATCTCTCTCGGTTAAGAGTTTATTTCTTACTTTTTTGCAACTGCTCCGCTCTGTTTTTGAAACATCTCTCGTCTTTGAAGTTTTCTGTTCAGAAAAAAAATTGGGGTTTCAAAAACAAATTGTTGCATAGTCTTACATCTCTTAGTTAAAAGTTTTATCAAAACTTTACTTCTAGTATCTTGTTTCCATCCAAAAACTTGTATACTTGCCGATGTCCCGAGAAGACCAAAATAATTGCCTAGCTCTACAGTGATGATGGTCAGAAGTAGATATAGTTCTTCAGCCACTTCTAGGATTTTTGGATCCGTCTAGTTTGGAGTAATTTAGCGATGACCCATGAGTAACCCCCCCCCCCCCCGACGTAGCTCCAATGGAGCCTTGCTTGTGTGTTATGGCTTGCATATGTGTGTCCGTAAGACTTTGTGCTATTGTGTGGTGTAGAATTTGGTTCATCTAGGCTTCTATATGTTTGTGGGGTGCTCAAAATTTGCAGATTTGTGCTTGCCCCTCTCTTGTTTTTGAATTGCCTCTTGTTAAGATTTTTGCAAGCAAAAATGTTTGTATAGTATTCAAAAACAAGAATTTGTTGCTTAAACTTATACTTGTTTTCGCCTCGAAATGCCACCCGTCGTGAACCACCACCATCTCCCCCACAATCAATGAAAGCACCGTTGGGCCTAATAATAGAGGACCATCAAGCCACACGAGCTGATAGCGTTGCTACCAGTGATGCACTCCAACAGATAAAGCTCCAAAAATGACAGCCTTCAAAGAAGAAAAGGCATGAAGAAAACCAACCAATACTGACCAAAACCTCTGTGTTTTGTCTGTTTGCAAAAGACTCTTCTTACCCTGTTGGCTAAATGTCGCACCTTTTTATGTTCCCTTTTAAAAGACCAAACAAGAGAAATCCCCTTTTAAAAATTTATATACCTCCCTCCTCTGGAGAAAGGTGCAAAAGAAGTCTTCACATGCCATGATGCGCAACCCCCTCAAAAGCCAATCCGAAGTGCACAATTCAATATTCGACGTACGATGACGCTAGTCGTATCTTGTCGGACAAACATGATTAAATAGAAAACTAGCAAGACTAGCATGCTTGGTCTAATCTTAGGTTGACACCTAACCAAAGCATGCGAACTACTGACAACTCTTTCTAAACCAAGGAATTAAGTGACTTGGGACACCTTTTAATCTAGTTGGTAAAAAGGAGAAGTCACGAGAAAATAAGAGGATGACCTATTCGTTTACTAGTCAATAGGATATCGGGTATATCTACTTTGGAAACCAAATCCTAGTAGACGTTGTAGGTACTATGAAATTCGGGGTTTAGAAATTAAGTGAACGATGGAATGGTTATGATAGATTTAGAAAACAGCAGTTTTCCTATTTTTGTTTCTTTGTGTGCTCTTGATTGAAATGAATTTGTGTTTTATTCAATCTTGCTTCCTAACTTATATGGAGTTGTTAGGACTTGTTATTATGTTGTTTTCTTACAATAAATCTACCCTAGAAAGTGTGTGCATGATTGGAAAGTCGAATAAAAATGAAATAGCATTTGTTACCTTCTAGTTTATTATTTGGAAGTATTGTGAGAGCTAGATCTGTGTATACTTTCTTAGTAGATTTTGTGCTATGTTTTCTTTGAGTCCAGTACCATTTAGGTACTGTTATTTTGATGCTTGTACCTCGGTTAGCTTGCATGTCTCTTAATAGTAAAGCATGTGTAAGCATTGCTATCAATATGCACTAGTATTGTTTCACTAGATTAAATAGCCTTATATTTTTATCTTGTATGCAAAGTTTTTCATGAGTAATCAGAGTCTTAGTACCTATTTTACCTTGTTATTAATTGGCCCATAAACCACTGGTCCCATTGCATTTTGTCTTGAGGATGAAAATCCCCAACCATACACATGTGTGAAAATAGCATGTTTCACTATGTGATTGATTTCTATTTTCCACCAGGGAAAATATAATTGTTTCTTTTCACCTATGCAAGTGAGAAGTTTATTTCTTATTAGTAAGTACTAGTATGTTTAGGTGTGATCCTTTTGTTAGCATAATATTCCTTAGGGGTATCATGTTAAGAAATGTTTCACTATCGTGTGCTGAAATTAAATTGTTCGCAAATAAAATAAATTCCTCTTGATTGGTAGATTGTTTGTGAATAATTTTAAATTGAGTGTATGGATTTTTGAAAAGGTTTAGATAACTTTTCATTAATTGCATAGCTACTGGTTGTGTGAGTTATACCTTGCTTGTTTGCTAGTAACTGGTTAAAGAAAAACAGAAATTGCTAGAAGAAATTTCTGCATGCTTAATGGTTGATTCATAAAATTACTCTGGTGCTTGTGCTTACTAACATGAGTAGGATTGTTGTACTGTTATTGGTACACTTATATTCATGACTTGCTTGTTAGATTTAAACATCATGATAGCATTGTTTGTTTCTCTAGGTTGAAACTAGTTCACCACTAGAAAATGGTGATTTTTGCTCTAGTATTACCCTCCTTTTATTTTCTGAGTATATGTGTTGATATAGCATGTTTAGGAAGTTATTACTTCTGTTATCATGCCATGAATTTTTTAGTTGCATGTTCTATGGTTATAGGATATGATTATCTCTTATAGCATGCTGGTGTAGATTTTTCATACTAGTGTGTTATTTGTGCAGTCCTGTTTTTTTTATGCCTGTGTAATAGGAGTTTTATCTTGTGTGAAGATGGTGTTTTACAATATCTTTATGATTGGATTCATTGGTTTTTAGCTACTGGTTGTTTGCTAATTTTTCATGATTGATGGATTCCAAAACCTCTAGTAAACAATAACCTAGTGAATAAATAGTCTATTCATCTGTGGTGTTGTTGCTTGCTTATTGGATTTTGTTTAAATGTTTTACCTTAGCATGAGTTTATACTTGTGTTATGATTGTGATTAAGAGTATCTTATGAAACTAAAACATCTAACTAAAATCATGAACATATTAAGTGATAGTTGCTTGTGGTGAGTAATAACCACTGCCGTGGGTATTTGTTCTGTCTGTTTGTTATACCTTAGCAACCAAACCTTTTGCACCCACAAGCTATATTTTTAGCTTCTTATATACCTTGTTATGAGAGTGGTACACCACTCCATATGTGTTATGTAAGATGTGGGATATAGCTAGGAACTCATGTAATAATTGACGGTACGTTCCCAGGTAGTTCTGCACTAACCTTAATTTTGTAGGGACGTTATCAGAAATTTTAAAAATTGGCGGTTGAGTAAATTGATAGCTAGAGAATTTTTTTAAGAATTTGCTAATTTAGGTAAGTACCCCTCCTCCCAAGAAAAGTCAAAGGGGGGAAGCACCTGCACTCCAACACTAATATTGTGTTTGTTGGCCCTCCCTTAGTCCTCGCGTGCGAAACTCGGGGACGAGATTTTTTTAAGGGGGGAAGACCTATCACATCCCAATTTTGGAATACCTGATAACACATTTGTTTGGCTAATTGCTTGAAAAATAAACCTTGGTTGTGTTTGTTTAAGTGCAACTAAACAAACTAATTATAAACTTGCAAACTTAAAAAGATAGCAAAGCAGTAAACTAAAAATATTCAACATATTGTTCCAATGACCTTGACAATATTTTTTAAAGTAAATATTGATCAAAGAGTTTTCCAAATCTATCTTATGAATCTACTACTTGTTGAATATTATTCCAAGGCCTAAGTTAAGAAAGAGGAAACACTTAATAAATTTCCCTGAAAGTTTATCAGGAAAAAGAGGCATTCTTAGATGCTTCACCAAAATCTTATCAAATGTTTTTCCAACCTTACAAGCTTAAAAACAAAAGTATTGGAGAGCATTGACTTGCTATCCCTAGTCACATAAATATTTTGGCAAAGCATTGTTAAAGAAAAGCCAAGTGCCTTATTAAATTGAATTTCCAATATTTCCAGAAACAGGAAACTCAAACAAGTTACTATTGGAAACTTTCTTCAAATGATCTGAAATTAATACCAGTGCTTCCTTATATCAAATAAGGAACACACACAAGACGAGACCAAAATTTGAATCCATTAAAGTCCTGAAAACATGACTTTTCTCCACAGCAACATTTGGGATTTTGAACAAGTTTGTTGTACAAACTTTTTCAAAATGCCATGAAATAAATACCACATGCTGTATATCATAAATAAGGATGAAAACCAAAAGGGCACAAGTTTGTGAATAATTTAAGTGGCCAAAAACCCCTGTTTTCTAGACAGCACCTTTTAGAAATTTGAACAAGTTTGTTCTATGAAGTAACTCAAAATGACCTGAACTACCACATAAGGAACACACCAAATAAGGAATGTGTGCCAAAAATTATCATTTTTGGAAGCTCCTAAGTAGTCTAATAAATTCAATGTCCATTTATGTAAGAATTGAAATTTGAACAACTTTGAACTATCAAGTTTATCCAATTGAGCCAATTTTCACATATGTTGTACATCTATACTAATAAGAATTTTGGGCAAAAGGATTTCAATTTATAACTTTGTTTGCCTAGTGAAAACATCAATTTTCAGAGAGGAAAAGGACCTATTTGTAATTGGCCAGGGACCAAAATGTAATCCGAGTCACCTTCTTCTTCCTAGCTCCTCTGTAGATACAGAGCCCCTACGCCATTGCCTTCGAGTGGAAGGTATCTCGATGATAAGAACCCCCCATGTGCACCTCTGTACCTCCTAGTTGCACCCTCTCTCTCCTCGAGCTTTCTCTCTCTCTGCTCGAAATCCTCCAAACCGAAACCCTAGCGAAACACCTCGTCGTCGTTCCGGCCGATTCAGGGCTCACCACCGGCCGCCGTCCAGCCCAACCTCTCCGCCTCGTCGAGCTCGCCCTCTCTGCTGAAGGAATCGCGGCGGAAGGCCTCGTGGTGCCCGCGCCGTCCGTGTTCCTTCCTCGAGTCCGGCGGACTCCGGCGAGGCATCGTCGCCGACTCGCTCCTCCTCCGTCCTCACCGAGTCCTCCCGCTCGTTCATGGTGAGCAGGCGCTCCCCGCCGTCCCGTTTCCCCTCTCCCTCTCCCCCTAGAACCTCGCCGCGCCGCGCTCACTTTCCGGCCGCCGCGCGCCGTCGGCGCCGGCTGCTCTCCGGTGGTTCCCGGGAAGCGAGGCTGCCCCTAGATGATTCCCTGTGTCGTAGGCATCGCATAGGTAGTTTTGAATCGCTAAACGGTGGTCGTTTTCGCTCGTTTTGGCCTCGCCGGAATTCATCCCGCCGGCGAACGACGTCGTCCTGGCGTCACGCTGACGCCAACGTCTCCTTGACCCGCGCGGAAGGAGTCAAACCTGCCCGTGGGGCCTCGCTCTGCCCGCGTGGCTGCCGCGTGGCTGCTGGCCCGCTGGTCAGCGACCATTGGCTAGATCTTCCCGCGGTAACGCTAGATCTGGCCGGCCCAAAAGTTGGATCTGGCCCATGACAGTTCTTTTTCCATTTATTTTTGACAGAAATGTTACCTGTTTACTTTTGGACCTAAAAGGCAACCTAAAAT
Organism: Alopecurus myosuroides; assembly: GCA_028641055.1. Classification (NCBI taxonomy): domain Eukaryota; kingdom Viridiplantae; phylum Streptophyta; class Magnoliopsida; order Poales; family Poaceae; genus Alopecurus; species Alopecurus myosuroides. Next base: position 77,257,532 of record CM054063.1, read on the forward strand.
ATTATTTTGACCAAGACAAAATTCACAGTGGTATATCAACTAAATCTAAACGATCTCCAATTTTTAGATCTACATTTGGATGAATAGTTTAGAAATGAAAAATGTTTTGGCAACAGGTACCAGAAACAGAAAAATGAGCACCATTTTAAATCCACAACTCAGAATGAGGTATATCCAATTGCATTTGAGAGCCCTTGAAATTTCCTAACAGTAGCAATTAACCTTGCTTCCAAATTCCTAGTATTTTTGAAATGGCATGCAATTTGGTAAAACACCAGAGAGCACTTTGGTGATTTTTATAAAATCATTAAAAATGATTTTTGATGCAAACTCAACTGGATGGTCTTTTATATGTTTAGGTCTATCCAAAAATAGATGGGTTTAATTTTTAGAGCATCATAGAAAATTTGGTGGAAAGATCTTTAATTTGCATGTTTCTGCCATTTTGGCATTTTAGCTATTTAATTTGTGTGAAGTTATTTTTGTGTTGCAATATTGTTTTCTAGCATGTACAAGTTGTGTGAACTTGTTTTCTAAGGTTTACTTAGCTATTTTAGCATGTTAGATTGTGTGGACTTGAGTGGAGAAGGAATAGGATTTATGTTAGTAGCATATGTTTTATCTCTAGTTAATACTTGCATAGAATTTTTGAGTGATGAATTTATGTGCAAGCACTTGGATTTTTGATTGGATCCAGTACCATGTTGGTACTTATATTGTTATGGTATCACCTCTGCTAGCTTGCATTTGAGTTGGTAGAAAAGCATGAGTAGCCTTGTCATGGCTATGCAAATGTTATGGAAAAATTCTCTCATGTGTAGAATTTTTGGCATAAGAATTTTGTGGTTGTGTAGCCACATATTTTTGTGTTGTGTTCATAGGACCAGTAGCATTTTTATTATGTTTTTATGAGTACTTTAACCCTAGAGTTTTCACTTGTGTGGAAATAATAGCATGAGTATCATTACCTTGCTTATTTTAGCATCCTATTATTTTCTACTAGTATGGTTAATGCACTAGATGCTAGTTTAGTCTTTTGTTAATTTTTAGCAAGTGTGACCAGAGGCCTTGTGACCTCTTAATTCTTTTATATGCTACTGGAACACCCACTGGTGTCATTGTATTTTTGGTGGAAACATTATTTCCCCCACACTAGATGTGTTTCTTTTATATAGTTCTCTAACTAATGAGTGCCTAGTATTTTTGCCTTGGGCTTTTGAGTGCTAAATGAAAATGTGTATGCTTCTGTTTGTAAGTGGTTGTAATCATGTGTGGCTTGCTAGGAAAAATCCATCTTTGGAGTGTTGTTTGATTCCTCTAGTAATGCCCCTTTTTATTACCACTAGTATGTAGGAGTTGCCCTGCAAATTGATGCCTTGCTTTATTAAATGGGATATTTTTGTTATAGAAAGTATAGATGTTTTTCACTCCTTTTTTTATGACATGGACCCTCTGGTTGTATTTCAATTACTTGATTGAAATGCATCCATTGATTCTTCATGTTTGAGTAGTACTAGTTTCCTTAGCAGTTTTTGTATTGAATTATTTTTTCCTGCCAACTTGTGTTGGGTGGATATTTGTGTATCCTTGCATGAGGACATGTTTTCATTTCCCATTATTATAACATGGTTCCTTGTTTGCATTTTAGTACTTTACTTATTATGCATGCTTGCATAGCAAACTTTTAGTAGAAACATGTCAATAGGATTCCTCCTTTTAGTCATTGTTTCTATTGTTCTCACTATGAGAATTGTGTGTTTTGTGATGAGTCTATTGCCTTGTTGCACTTGTGTAGGCTCACTGATTTGTAAAAGTAACTTTTGCAAATAATGTGTCTTATTTATTCTTGATGTGAATTTAGGCTTAGTAGAATAGCTACCTTTTTCTTTTTGTGGTTTGGTTGATAGAACCATTGCCATGATTATTGTTGTGCATGTTTTGTATGCTCTTAGTAGCCTCACCCATGTGATACTAAGTGTATTTTGGGCTTCTTAATATCTTGGTATGAGAGTGGCACACCCACTGAATCCATGATATTGAGGTTGTGAGATATGTTCCTCCAACCTTGAGCTGTCTTATTAAATGGCATTTCTGCCAGGTGTGTTTGTTTGATTGTTTGCCTCAATTAATAATTGTGTGATTGGTTATTATTAGTTTCCTTGCTGTATGTATTGTTATGTATTGTTGCTTGCCTTGATTGGTTCTGAATGTGTGTCCTTTATTCTCTTTACGACGTTAGAAAACGAAGGGGAAGGAAGTGTCGTGAAGCTCTGTTTCAAGTTCCAGTCACTCCAAAACCCAGGGACACAAGGAGTTACCAGGCAAGCCATCCTGATGCTTGCTGATACAATACTTATCATTATCTATCATGCATATTTTACCTCTGAAGTTTTACCAAAACTTGATTATCAAAACTATTTTTGATGTGGTTATTATTAATATACTATTATATAGGTTACTATCATGCCAGTAGTTAAACTTGGTAATACCAAGCCCATAAGCCACCATTATGGTATTTATTACCATCAAATATACTAGTCCCTAAGTGGACACCCTAAAATTGTGCTTATACAAAACAAAGGCTTTATGGAAAAACCCGGTGGAAAGGTGAGACCTTGTCCACGGGAGGTTTGTGAAGGAGTCATTTTTGGAAAAGTGTTTGTTTTCAAAAATGACACATAACCTAGTCTTCGCTGGACAACCAAGACGTACTGCCACCCTACCTCAACATGGGAACGGGGCCAGGCTTGAAACTTGTTCTTGTTAGTGGATGGTCTATCTCAATGTGCTATAGGGGATGCGATCCTCTGAACCGAAATGTTGCCAAGTTGTTAAACAAGCGACATGCAAAGTGTGGGATTAATTTCCCTTCGGATGCATCAGTTGGGTTCCTCACGTGGCGGTGTGTGACGCAATGCCGGGGAGCAAAGTCCCGATTGAAGAGATAGTCATGTACTGGCTTGACCAAGGTGGAGAGTCTGGACCAGTTATCCGATGTTCGCACACTGTTGTGAGCAGTCCGTGGATGATTCCCGGCGGATCTTCTGGATCTTGTGGATTGTGTACACCTATGCAGAGTAAAACTATTCGGAATAGCCGCATCCTCGGATATGGACGGTTGAATGGCCATGTAGCTAGCATTGTGTCAATGTTTTCAAAAGAGGAAGTTTTTCAAAAGAGAATTTTTGGAAAGGAAGTGTTGAACTTGTGAAGTTCGGAAAGGAAGCAAAACTTATACCGTGGAGGTATCGTCGATGATGAAAAGCCAGATGTTGCTGTACAAAACAAAATGTTTTGCAAAGAAAACCTTTTCTACTCTAAGCAAGAATTCTGGAAACTGATTCCAAGAAGTTTTGCAAAGAGAAAATATTCTTTAACAAAGCTTTACAAAACCTCTTGTACATGTGATATCTACAAGAGAAATAAAACTATATTATTTTTCTTCTGAAGTATCTTCTTCAACGAAGATACAGATTAACCTGACTGCAACTGTGGTGTCATCATATATGAACACCATTGATAGTGAACCCTATTTATAGCCTACCTATTCCACCATATAAGCATACTTGCATGTTGGTAAGTGATATGATGGATGTCTTGCTGAGTACATTCAAATGTACTCATTATGGTTTCGCCCCTGGTATCTACTTGCCAGACTTTGAGAAGGAGCCTCTGAAGGAGATCTATGAAGAGAAGTACGGAGTTGACGGCTTTGCGAACTAGGATCGTCTCCGGGTCAGCAGCCTGTAGGTTAAGGCGTGACTTGGGCTCATCTACGTTGTGTTTAAATTATCTTCGCTGTGTTTGATAGGTTGCCTGCCCTATGTGGCAGTTGTGTTAATCTTGATCATGTGATCATTTATGTAATACCTTTATGTATTCGTGTAATGGATGATGTATTTATGTATGCCAACTTTGTATGTTGTTCACGACTGATCTTTCTGGGATCGTGAATGTATGCATACGGAGGGTTTCAGACTGCCGGTCTGGGGTCCTTACAGCGTAGGGAAGGAAACGGCACGGCCGGGGGTGGCTCGAGTCGACGGCTCGGGGAGGGACTCCCCGGCGGCGTCCCGAGCTGGATCTCCACGGGGAAATGAGTAACAGAGAGGGATGTTTGCTCCAGGACTCGATTGAGGACGATAAGGGGTTAGGGGCACGATGCAGAGCCAGGGAGTGCGTCTGATTCTTCCTGGCATCGGAGCTGGACGGACAAGGCACACGGCGACCACGGCGGCTCGCGTGCGGGCATCAAGGAGAGAGGGTGTGGTTTCCAGGGCGCATGGTATGCTAAGGTGATCCTCCAGGGAGAGAGGAAAAGGGAGGAGGAGGCTTGAGGCGAGTGGGAGCCGAATGACGTTGTCGGCACCCGCAGGTGTTCGACAGGGACCAGAGGAAGAAGGAGAGCGAGGTGGGGCGAGGGAGGGGCACAGGTGCGCTTCTGGGAGGCTCGTGAAGGTGAGTGACGAGGCCTCGAGGATCAGCATGAGTTCCAAGTGGCGGAACGCGATGGACGTGGCGAGCGCGTCCAGAGCGCCATGGACACCTCATGGAAATGGAGGAAAGGGACAAGCAGAGGGGGAGGGCCGCTTCCAGAGGGGATCACGAGCGAGAGAGGGGGCTTGTGGCGCACGGGCTCTGCCTGGGAGGCATTGTGGAGATGGATTAGAAAAAGGGTGGTGATCACCATCCTTGGCCTCTAGCTAATGGTTGAGAGAAAAAGGAGAGAGAGGGAGCTAGGGGTTGGTAGACCATGTCGATGATCTTGGGGAGGATGTTTTCTACCCCTCAGAACAAGAGAGAGATAGAGAGAGTGAGTTTGTGGACCAGAACATGCATGAACCCAATAGTGTCTAGAATAACCAGAAGTTGTTTTTGATAGTTTTCACCAAAATTTTGAATAGAACGGACATGGAATATCATGTCCATTGGATAGAGTAAGAAAAATGGAGTCTAGGGATGGTGGTCTCAAAGTTTACTAAAAACATTTCTTTCACAAAATTTTGGAAATTCAAAAATGGCAGAAATTGTTTTTAAATGTTTTCTCCAAACTTTTCAAAACAACTTGCAAATGTTATTGTATAAGTAAGTCTCACATGACCATAGGCATGTTGGGTAATTTTTGCAAGATTTTAGGAAATACTTTTATTCAAAAAATATTTTAAAATCCATTTCTGGCCTTTTGGAGAATGGAAAATAATAAATAGTAAAATGCTTTTAAGACAAATATTTTTGAGTTGGTAAGAGAGAGTATATAATATAGGTCTCAAAAGTGATTTTTAATAAGCAACTCTTTTGAAAAGATTTGAGGCACCAAGTGGAAAAAAGGTGAAAACAGGAGTTTATTTAATAGTTTAAAAACCATGAGAGATGAATAATTAAATGGTCTTTGAAAATAATTGGACCACATGGAGGTGATGTATAGGTCATGGAGATGACAAGGGTAGGTTCATTGGTCCTGAAAACAAAGAGGAGTGGTTTGGAGTAACAAGGGCAAATTGCTTCATAATGAGGGAGATATGCTCATTATTTTGGGGATGCCTTCCAAAGGACTTTGAAATAAGATACAAAAGTGTTTCAATATCAAGAATAATATCTTGGATGGAAAGCATATATATATATACAATGAGATGTATGATGATTGGCTCAAGATTTGTCATAGAAGAATGTCTCCAAAGTTGGAGATTCTTAAGAAAGCAGAAGATGATCTGGACATGAGATGGAATATGATATTGATGTTTGATATTGTTATTACTAGGTTTTATTTTATTATAAAAACAAACATTAAACAACAAACAGAAATAAATACCTCAAGCAAACACAGGATAAGATCACATAACAAGCAGCTAACATAATAAATCACACAAGATCACTCAAACAACTAAGCTCTTCAATTTCATGTCCAGGTGTTTCTCTTTAAGTGTTAATTTTAGGTAGTGATCAAGACATACCATGACAAGATGATTTTATAAAGAGGTTCAGCTCAAAAGTTGTTATTTCCCAAAAGAATATAATTGAGGTAGAACACAAGGGTAACATAGTCCCCTCTTATAGTTTTTGCAAAAGAAGGAAGTGAGAAGGTGTTTTTGAAATACTTGCAAAAACATCTTGGTTGAAAACATGTTGGAGATGATTAGCTCCAAAATACCTTGCATATAGTTTTGGAAATTGTCTTTTGTTTTTCTCAAAACTTGGCCTTTGGGTTTCTTTTAAAATCAAAACACTTTCAAAAAGGTTTTTGCCAAAACAGGGTGATGGAAGAACATGATAAGTTTTCTTGTCATGACTTGATCACAAGGTTTGTATTTGAAGAAAGTTATGATCAAAGGTTGTAATGTTTGTTGTTAACTAACTCAAACAAATACACAATCAACCAGCAAATAGAAAAGAAACACAAGCATAAGTCAAACATATTAAAAAGTTTTTGTTGGCCCTGATTTTTGGGTTCTTGAAAACAAGTTTTTCCTGTCTCCCAAAAATTGGGTTGTTACAGCTCTTCTCCCCTTAAAATGAATCTCGTCCCCGAGATTCGTAAGTGGGTACTTAAGAGTGTAACTAAAAACAAGAGTCTCGGGCTTCTTCAATTTTTTTGTAAATGAAGATCCTTTGCGGGGTGGTATTCTGAGAACTCGAGGTGTTGATGTTGTCAGAATGTTTCTTGTTGAGGAGATGGATATGTTCACTGGACACTTCATGTCCTTGTTGTTGATGTTGGTTGAACGACACGAGCAAATGAAGAGTTTTGATTTTGCTGCTTCGTAGACCTTCTGTCGTTGTCTTGATCGGGTCTTCTTTAGGAGTTTCACGGGTAGTTACCCATGACAACAATCGGGTCTCACAGGGCGTCAGGTCCGTAGACTTGACTCTCTCCGATTACTTCTATGAGAGTTGTTAGGAACTCCTATATGCTTCTTTGCTTGTTAAGTGGTTGACCGCGTTGAAGTGCGGATGCTTCCCCCCTTTGATTAGTCTTTGTAGGTTGTCGGGAATTATCTTCATCTTCGTCTCATTTTTGCTTGGTGGCGACGGCAGGTCGTGGAAGAATTTGTTGGGTCTTGATCTTCATGGAGATTTGTAGGCGTCTTCATAGGTGGTTTAGGATCACATAGTTAGATTTCCCTCGGGAAAACTAGCTAGTGCCTTAAGCAAAACTTCGGTTAGATGTTAATCTAAAATTAGTTGGTTATGTTAGTAGTGTTAGACTAGTAAAAAAAATTTGTTGTTGTCGCGAGACACATCCCGCGTCTTCTCGGGCTTGAATCTGAATTTGTCGTTCTTCATGACAGCTCTTGATGTAGTCGCACAAAATGGCGCGTGAAGTCCGTCGTCCATCTTGAAGAAGATTTAAGAGATCTTGGGCTCTCGGGTTGAAGTAGAGAGCGCTCCACAATCTTTTAGTTCTCATGAGGGAATGGGAGATAAAGCTTTTTTAAAAAGGGCTTTTGCCAAGTCAGACTTTTGAAGAGATACCAAAAAGGGTAGCTAAGGCCGACATGGCAAAAAGATTTTTCGCAATCAAGCAGGAATAAAGCAAGAGGTAAAAGTGCAGTGACTTTGCTTTGCCGAAAAGGCGTGCTTGTGAGACACACATGAAAACAAGTCCAAAACACTCGCAACAAGGGAGAAAGTAAAAACATACCGCAAGAGTAAAAACACACAATTAGCACACATGCAAAGGACAAACAAGGTACCTTTAGTACCAGCAAGCGTCTATTACCGCGGAAGAACGGGTTAGCTCAAGTAAAACAACTGAGTGAAACCTATAAATTCCTATGGGTCTGGGTCGACAAAAGGGTCGTTGGGTTCTCCTCTTTATCTCATCTTGATGTTGAGGTCTTCGGAAGAAAGTTTCTTTTTCTTCGGGTTTCTAACCACTAAGGTCTTCTCGGGATATCGCCAATTATGTACTTTTAATCGAAAGATAACAGAAGAAAACTTTTTGATATACTTATAAATGAAAACCAAAATTTTATAAACTCATGTTTATTTATTTACAAAACATTTTGAGCCATGACAACAAAGGACAAAAAGATATGTTTCCTATTTTCTCTGTTTTTCTTCAAAACTTCTGTTTTATAAACCGGGCAGTAATTTTTGAAAATAAGAGGAAAAATGGAAACCATGCTTAGGGTTCCTTAGATAAAACATTTTAGGCAGTAATATAGTTTTTACCAAAATAGTTTTGTTTTCCTATCTGACGTTCATGCTAAACTAAGGTCTCCTAAAGTCAGGATGGCTCTGATACAAACTCTGTGGGGACCCCAGACTAGCAGTCCGAGACCTCCAGTATGCATACATTCACGATCCCATGATCAGTTAGTCGTGAACAACATACTCGAGTTGGCATTGTAGATTACAACATCCACTACACGAATACACGGCTTACACAACTGGTCACTTGACTCAATTGAAAACAACTGCCACGCAGGACTGGAACACACACTAAAAACAGCGGAAGACTGCAAAACACACTCGTGGTAAACCCAAGTCACGCCTTGACTACCTACAGGCTACTGACTCGGAGACGTTCCTAGTTCGCATAGCCGTCAGCGACGCCATCTTCTTCCGGTTCTCCGGTTTTCTGCTCAAAGTATGGCTAAGACAATAGCCAGGGACGAAACCAAAATGAGTACGTTTGAATGTACTCAAGCAAGACACCCCAAATGAAAGCTAAACATGCAAGTATGCATATATATAGGTGGTAGGAAGGCTTTAATTAGGGTTCAACAAGCTATGATGAATTTAAGACCCATCATAGTTGCACAAGTTTTATTTTTCTTTGTTGAAGAAGATACTTCAAAAGATATTTCATTTCTCTTGCAGATATAGCATGTCCACAAGGTTTTGATAAAGCATTCTAAATAAAGAAAACATTTCTCTTTGCAAAACTTCTTGGAAAAACACATCTTTAAGATCATCATTTATCCGGTACCTCAAAGGTACAATCATTCCCTTTCAACATACCTCCCAGGTACAATTTTAAAAACACTTTCCAGCTTTTTGAAAACATTGACACAATACTAGCTACATGGCCATTCAACTGCCCATATCCGAGGGCGCGGCTATTCTGAATAGTTTTACTCTGCAGAGGTGTACACAATCCACAAGATCCAGTACATCCGCCGTGAACAACCACGGACTGTCCGAGACAGTATGCAAACATCGGATAACGGGTCCTAACCATCCACTATGTCAGCGCTAGTAAATGACTACCTCTTCAACTCGGTTTGTTCTCCCCGGCACCGAGTGAGTCAGCCGTATCGATCCGGTTTCCCCTGACAACACACCGCCATGGCAGGAGACCCAATTGCTGCAACCGGTGGCGAACTTAATCCCCACACTCTGAATGTCCCATTCTCCCTCCTGGCGATAATTCGGTTCGGGGGACTCTAACCCCTATAGCACATTGAGGTAGACACGGACTAACACCGACAAGCGATTAGCTAGACCCCGTTCCCATATTGGGGTAATGTGGCAGCACGGCTTGGTTGTCCGGCAAAGACTAGGTTATGTGTCATTTTTGGAAAACAAGTCGAAAACATTTCCTTCTTCACAAACCTCCCTCGGACAAGGTCCCACCTTTCCTCGGGGTTTTTTCAAGATTTTGTTTTCCAAAAACATCAAGTTAAAATGTCCACTAGGGGACTTAAGTTGGTTAAGTTATGATACTAAAATATCTAAAGGGCTTGGTAACACCAAGATTATATAGTGGATATAACATATTAGATACATAGAATAAATAGTGGTATAGTCCACTTAAAAGAATAGTTTTTGAATCAAACTTTTGTAAAACTTCAGAAGTAAAACATGCATGATAGATAATAATAAGTAAAACAACAGCAAGCATTTAGAATGGCTTGCCTTGGCACTGGTCTTGGTCTTGCTCTTGAAATAAAAAAGAGTTGCAAAAAAACCTCTCCGGGAAAATAATACCGTCTTCGTTATGTAACGTCGTAAATACAAAAAGGAAAAACATACAATCAGAACCAAACAAAGGCAAGCACTTGATAAAATGTAAACATACAGCAAGCATTTCATCAAATAATTACACTCACAATCAATGGTACTAGGGTGCACACCATCAAGCAAAACATGCACAGACAACACACATGAATAGCACTAGAATTGATGTTATGGATCCTCAACCAAAATGGCATGAGTCCAGTGGGTGTGCCACTCTCATAACATGGCCCAAATAATGTTAAATGACTCTCTGGTCATTCATGAGGATGAACAAAATAACAAGAAAACAGCCTAGGAACACACACACATGCATAGGAACATAATAACAAGCAATGCTACAAGCCCATAGTATCACATGCTTTTCTAAACATGGAGAAACAATATAATCAGTACCTAAGCAACCTAATAACAGAGACAAAACCATACCAAAAATACCATGGCATCACTCAATGCATGAAAATAATCATGGAGCAAAACAACTATTAAAACTAGGCATGAAAAATGGCTATTTAGACAAGCAAACATGCATAACCATAAGAGATCATTAAACATGAGTTATTCTAACATGATGGATATGTAAGATTACATCCAAATAACAGAGAAAACAAAACATAGACTTGCTAGTAATAACAAAATAACAACATAAACAATTTATCAAACACTAAGCATGCAAACAACTTCTATGGCAAAAAATCATCTAAAATTATCATGCAAGACTATTTTACCTAGAGTTCACTCAAGCATGAAATCAAGTATAATATGCTAGAATAACAGTAGCTATGCTATGGAAAACAATACTAAAGCATTTATTCAATTCATAATACCAATATGAAGAATAACATAATTTTAACCTATTTTTACTAGGGAAAACACCCTAAGAGAATAAAACTATAACCAACATGGTTTTTCACACACAAACCCTATCATACTAGTGAAACACTTAAGACACATTTCAAACATGTATAAATAACCTACATGTGCTAGGAATCAATTTTATAGCAAAACCAATATAACACACAATTTAATACAGACATAGCAATAATATGCAGAAAATGGCTAAACACTAAATATTGCACCAATCCTATTCTGTAACTCCTAACATCATGAAAAACTAGAATTATGTGCTACTAGTCATTATCAAAGCAACAAAATTGGATTCACTTCAAAACTCATCACCAATAAAATTAAATAATTGACAGAAGTGCTCTTTGGCCCAAAAACTAACATGCATGTAATTTTCACATATCATCTCAAGTCAACACAAGGCCAACTGAAACAGATAGATATTGTCAAGGGCTACTCAGGACAGTTCATTTTGCAAGATTTGGATACTTAAAACTCAAGTTATAAAAGAAATGGTGTTCATGAGTGTCTCTGCCATTTATTTTATTTCTCCTAAAATATTGCACAAAAAGCAGATCTACAAGTTGGACATGGTTAAGATTTAGTAGATCTACAACTGTGATTTTTAGTTTGCCAAGATACACTTGTTAGCATTTTTGTTTTGGATTCAAGTAAACAGGCAGAAAAACAGATCTGCTGGAAAAGAAATCAACCTGCAGAAAAACAAAGGACATGGGCCAGATCTGAAGGATATTGGGCCGCACAGGGACAGGCCGGCCCACTGGCCAGCGCGCGCGCGGCGAAACGGTAAGTCACCCTTTGATCCGTAGTCGACGGCGGAGATTAGATCCATCCTGGTTCAAAATGGCGCGTCGGGTGCGGATCCGACGGCTGAGAGGGGGTCTCGTCCGCACCCGCCGGCGATGACCAGAGAACACGGCGGTGTCCTCTCTGGCAGTCGCTGAGGACACGCAGGCTCACCGCCGTTGACTCCCGTGGCAGCCTGGAAGCGCGAGCAGCACCGAAAGGCTCCGGGGAGCACCGCCCATCGAGTGTGCGCATGCACGCAAGTCGGAAAACACCGAGGCACGCCTTGCCATGAACGCCGCGGGAAGGAGCTCCAAGTCGATGATGGCGGCAGCCCTACAAGGAACCAATGGTCAAATTGAAAGGGGCACTAGTTTTTAGGGAACTCAGGGAGCGTAGGGAAGGAAACGACACGGACGGGGGTGGCTCGAGTCGACGGCTCGGGGAGGGACTCGCCGTCAGCGTCCCAAGCTCGATCTCCACGGGGAAACAAGTAACAGAGAGGGATGTTTGCTCCAGGACTCGATTGAGGACGAGAAGGGGTTAGGGGCACGATGCAGAGCCAGGGAGTGCCTCTGATTCTTCCTAGCGTCGGAGCTGGACGGACAAGGCACACGGCGACCACGGCGGCTCGTGTGCGGGCATCAAGGAGAGAGGGAGTGGTTTCCAGGGCGCATGGTATGCTAAGGTGATCCTCCAGGGAGAGAGGAAAAGGGAGGAGGAGGCTTGAGGCGAGTGGGAGCCGAATGACGTTGTCGGCACCCGCAGGTGTTCGACAGGGACCAGAGGAAGCAGGACAGCGAGGTGGGGCGAGGGAGGGGCACGGGTGCGCTTCTGGGAGGCTCGTGAAGGTGAGTGACGAGACCTCGAGGATCAGCATGAGTTCCAAGTGGCGGAACGCGATGGACGTGGCGAGCGCGTCCAGAGCGCCATGGACACCTCATGGAAATGGAGGAAAGGGACAAGTAGAGGGGGAGGGCCGCTTCGAGAGGGGATCACGAGCGAGAGAGGGGTCTTGTGGCGCATGGGCTCTGCCTGGGAGGCATTGTGGAGATGGATTAGAAAAAGGGTGGTGATCACCATCCTTGGCCTCTAGCTAATGGTTGAGAGAAAAAGGAGAGAGAGGGAGCTAGGGGTTGGTAGACCATGTCTAGGATCTTGGGGAGGATGTTTTCTACCCCTCAGAACAAGAGAGAGATAGAGAGAGTGAGTTTGTGGACCAGAACATGCATGTACCCAACAGTGTCCAGAATAACCAGAAGTTTTTTTTGATAGTTTTCACCAAAATTTTGAATAGAACTGATATGGAATATCATGTCCATTGGATAGAGTAAGAAAAATGGAGTCTAGGGATGGTGGTCTCAAAGTTTTCTAAAAATATTTCTTTCACAAAATTTTGGAAATTCAAAAATGGTAGAAACTGTTTTTAAATGTTTTCTCCAAAATTTTCAAAACAACTTGCAAATGTTTTTGTATAAGTAAGTCTCACATGACCATAGGCATGTTGGGTAATTTTTCCAAGATTTTAGGAAATACTTCTATTCACAAAATATTTTAAAATCCATTTCTGGCCTTTTGGAGAATGGAAAATAATAAATAGTAAAATGCTTTTAAGACAAATATTTTTGAGTTGGTAAGAGAGAGTATATAATATAGGTCTCAAAAGTGATTTTTAATAAGCAACTCTTTTGAAAAGATTTGAGGCACCAAGTGGAAAAATGGTGAAAACAGGAGTTTATTTAATAGTTTAAAAACCATGAGAGATGAATAATTAAACGGTCTTTGAAAATAATTGGACCACATGGAGGTGATGTATAGGTCATGGATATGACAAGGGTAGGTTCATTGGTCCTAAAAACAAAGAGGATTGGTTTGGAGTAACAAGGGAAAATTGCTTCACAATGAGGGAGATATGCTCATTATTTTGGGGATGCCTTCCAAAGGACTTTGAAATAAGATACAAAAGTGTTTAAATATCAAGAATAATAACTTGGATGGAAAGCATAGATATATACAATGAGATGTATGATGATTGGCTCAAGATTTGTCATAGAAGAATGTCTCCAAAGTTGGAGATTCTTAAGAAAGCAGAAGATGATCTGGACATGAGATGGAATATGATATTGATGTTTGATCTTGTTATTACTAGGTTTTATTTTATTATAACAACACACATTAAACAACAAACAGAAATAAATACCTCGAGCAAACACAGGATAAGATCACACAACAAGCAGGTAACATAATAAATCACACAAGATCACTCAAACAACTAAGCTCTTCAATTTCATGTCTAGGTGTTTCTCTTTAAGTGTTAATTTTAGGTAGTGATCAAGACATACCATGACAAGATGATTTTATAAATAGGTTCAGCTCAAAAGTTGTTATTTTCCAAAATAATATAATTGAGGTAGAACACAAGGGTAACATAGTCCCCTCTTATAGTTTTTGCAAAAGAAGGAAGTGAGAAGGGGTTTTTGAAATACTTGCAAAAACATCTTGGTTGAAAACATGTTGGAGATGATTAGCTCCAAAATACCTTCCATATAGTTTTGGAAATTGTCTTTTTTTTCTCAAAACTTGGCCTTTAGGTTTCTTTTAAAATCAAAACACTTTCAAAAAGGTTTTTGCCAAAACAGGATGATAAGTTTTCTTGTCATGACTTGATCACAAGGTTTGTGTTTGAAGAAAGTTATGATCAAAGGTTGTAATGTTAGTTGTTAACTAACTCAAACAAATACACAATCAACCAGCAAATAGAAAAGAAACACAAGCATAAGTCAAACATATTAAAAAGTTTTTGTTGGCCCTGATTTTTGGGTTCTTGAAAACAAGTTTTTCCTGTCTCCCAAAAATTGGGCTGTTGCAGCTCTTCCCCCCTTAAAATGAATCTCGTCCCCGAGATACCAAAAAGGGTAGCTAAGGCCGACATGGCAAAAAGATTTTTCGCAATCAAGCAGGAACAAAGCAAGAGGTAAAAGTGCGGTGACTTTGCTTTGCCGAAATGGCGTGCTTGTGAGACACACATGAAAACAAGTCCAAAACACACACAACAAGGGAGCAAGTAAAAACATACCGCAAGAGTAAAAACACACAATTAGCACACATGCAAAGGACAAACAAGGTACCTTTAGTACCAGCAAGCGTCTATTACTGCGGAAGAACGGGTTAGCTCAAGTAAAACAACTGAGTGAAACCTATCAATTCCTATGCGTCTGGGTCGACAAAAGGGTCGTTGGGTTCTCCTCTTTATCTCATCTTGATGTTGAGGTCTCCGGAAGAAAGTTTCTTTTTCTTCGGGTTTCTAACCACTAAGGTCTTCTCGGGATATCGCCAAGTATGTACTTTTAATCGAAAGATAACAGAAGAAAACTTTTTGATATACTCTTAAATGAAAACCAAAATTTTATAAACTCATGTTTATTTATTTACAAAACATTTTGAGCCATGACAACAAAGGAAAAAAAGATATGTTTCCTATTTTCTCTGTTTTTCTTCAAAACTTCTGTTTTATAAACCGGGCAGTAATTTTTGAAAATAAGAAGAAAAATGGAAACCATGCTTAGGGTTCCTTAGATAAAACATTTTAGGCATTAATATAGTTTTTACCAAAATATTTTTGTTTTCCTATCTGACGTCCATGCTAAACTAAGGTCTCCTAAAGTCAGGATGGCTCTGATACCAACTCTGTGGGGACCCAGACTAGCAGTCCGAGACCTCCAGTATGCATACATTCACGATCCCATGATCAGTTAGTCGTGAACAACATACTCGAGTTGGCTGTTACAGTCACTTGCTGCAATTATTATTACTGTCTTTTATTTACTCGCACTTTATTTATCTGCTATATCAAAAACCACCAAACACCTGTTTGCTAGTGTTTACAGTGAATCCTCTATCCAAACTTCTTGTTAATGCCTTCTGCTCCTTGTTGGGTTCGACACTCTTATTTATCGAAAGTACTATGATACACCCCCCCCCTATACTTGTGGGTCATCAGGGACTCGAAGCGGATGGTCTGCTCTGGAAAACGTAATGTTTTCGTTGGACCAATCCAGGAACTCAGACGTTGTAGGGGGTGATATTTCTGCCAGATTCACCTATCTGGTTATGAGCTTTGGCTTCATTTCGATGGAGAACCTTTATGTATCATGTATATTTTTCCTTTTGGTTTCGAGTATCTATCTTCCTCTGGGTAACCCACGCTATATTGTTCGTGTACTGATGCGGCTTGTTGTTCTCTTGGTGGTCCTTGCACTAGAGGTTGTTGCCGAGGCTGGGCGGCTGCTGGTACTAGGGGAGGTGGTGGCGCACCTATTGTCGGTGCTCCTGGAACATCCGGGAATCCTGCCCGATGTTCTTCCCTTCGCTTCCTGAAAGATGCTTCCATGGGTAGGTTGAATCTGCGATAGTCTTTCAATTTGAGATTGGATCTGGGTATTCTTTTATCATGATTGTACATGTGGTCCTTGCACTGGAGGTTGTTGCTCGATTGACATGGGTGGTAGCCTGTCCGCCCTGATTTTCCATGGCTACCACTCGCGCTTTTGTTCTTGCCTGTGACTGCGCTCCTGTTCACGTGGCTGTTCTCGCCCTCGCCGGCGGTAATCATTACTGCGATTACCTAGAAACTCCGTTGCGACTTACTCGGGTTCCACTTCGTCAAAAACCCCTTTTTCGCTTACCTCTTCTGTTTGTTTCATTGTTGTACCTTCTGTTTCCTTCGTGAGACTAGAAGGTTTCCATGCGATCCTCCTTGGGTGAGGAAGGGTAGGTGTTGCGCGCTGATTCTTCACCTTCTGCCCAGTGTTTGCTACTTCCATGAGTTTACTCACGGTTTTTACTTGAATCTGGCCGATGTACTCCCTTAGGTTCATTCGGTGAAGTCCATCTTTGAAGCTGTTGATTGTTGTTTTGTCTGATATTTATTCTGCATTATTTTTCAGCGCGGTCCACCTTTGTATGTACCCGCAAATGTTATCGTCTGATCTTTTCCTGCAAGCCTTTAACTTCCCGATTGTTACTGGTCGTTTGCAGGTGGATCTAAAGTTTTGGACAAAATCGTACTCGAATTCTTCCTAGTTGTTATATTTATTCTTGGGTCGGCTCTTTAGCCAGTTTCTTGCCGCTCCTACTAGCTGCACTTGTATGTAATGCATTTATGTTACCTTGTTCCCCTTTTGGAACCTCACAGCTGTCAGGTAATCATCTAACCATGCCTGGGGTTCCTGATCGCCGTCGTACTTGGGCGTTTAGGCTGTTATCTTGAATCGTTCGTCTTTCTCACCTGATGGATTTCTCTAGTGAAGCAAGGAGGCCCGCAGTGTTCATCATCATCTAAGGGTTGAATCGTATTTTGGGTTCTCCTCTAGGGTTCTAGTCATCCTTGGAGGTAGCGTCTCTGCTTCCCTTTCTCTTTGCAACATGTCCACCTTATTCTGCGAGATCCGGTCTCGTAGATTTTTTGGGTCCTCTTCTTGATGTGTCACCCGAGTGGGTTTGGCTCTTTCCTTCAAAGATTTCGTGGGTGCTTCCACTCGCGGGGTGGTGTCCTGCCTTAGCTCCGCACTCGCCATGTTGAGGCCATGTAGCATCTCTTCATGCACTTCTCTGCGGGGATCACCTGCGTTGGTTTGATGGACATCAGGTACGTCTGGACATGCAGAAGCCTTTTCTCAGGTGTTCTGGGTGCTAGTTTTTCCATAGATTTGGGTTCCCCTAAGTCCTGATCAAGGTCAAGCACCTTTTGGGTACCCCTCATATGGTCCGTCGGCATGTTATTGATCCATGACCGTCATTTGGGAGCGAGTGCTTTATGCAACCCGCTGCCCGAGCCTTCAGTCGAGTGCATCTCTGGTAGATCTATGTCGTCTAATTCTTTGTACATCTTTCTCAACTTCTTCCTGTGTTGAGCTAGTTTCCACTGGTAATCCATCTGTTCTTCCTAGGTAGCATCCGTCGGGAGAGGGAGGCCCTGCTCAACTAATGAGGCGACCAATCCCATTATCTCTTTTGACACGAACAGTTGGGGGCGTCCTATTTTACCCCTCTTTCCTTTGGTCGCAGACCCGGAGTTGGAGGATGGAGGGAGTTCTCTGAGTTCCCCATCGTCATCCTTCTGGTCCTCTTCCTCGGGTGGGGGAGATTTTTTGGGTCCTCGCCGGTTTCATCGTCACCTTCATCTTGTCCAGTCGCGTCCGCGTTAGTTGCGTTGGTGGTTTTGGTCCCATCAAGTTCCTCCTCTCCTTCATCGCTCTCTAAGGGTGATGATTTGGAGCGTCTTGCCATCGTGACTAAGTGTATGTAGGGGTTGTCCGGGTAAGAGTACTTGGGGCATGTTTCCTCGAGTGAGAGCAACGAAAGTTTTGGTACGATTGCTTCTTTCGGTTGGAGTTGAATGGAATCTTCCAAGCATATCACCCCCCGCGCCTCCCGCTTGAAAGTTCTGGTTACTGATCTTCAGATCAATACTTGTGCCAAGGCAGTTGAATACCTTACGCAATGTCGGCGAGTACTTGGTTGTAACATCCCAAGTATGAAAATACCCCTAGAATGCTTTGTTCCTTGTTTTATTTCAAGCAATGCATCATGTCATCATCTCATTGCATTTGATTTATTGTTGTTTGCTTTTGTTTCTAAATTGTTGCATTTGTTTTCCATCTATTTATCTTGTTTTCATAATGAAAATCAAACAATTTCAACTGCTTTGTTTTCATACTTGTTCTGTTACAACTTTTGGAATAAAAATAACAAATAAAAACAACTCCTTTGTTGTCATTTTATTTCATAGTTATCAATTACTAAAATGGTGCTTCTATTTCAAACAAATAACTCCCAAATTGTTTTCAAACTCAAATCTCAAACAACACTCAATTGGAATTATAAAATTGCCCACAACAATCTAACCTTTTGTTCTAAGCTAAAATAGGGTTCACCCTATTGAAGGTTGGTTTCATTTATAAGCACCTAATAATCAATTTTAACCCCAATTTGAATTAACTACAAACAATATTTTAAAGTTTGAACTTTGGAAAATAAAAGTTAGCATTTTGTTTGCTATTAACCTAACTAACTTAACCTATTTTTTTCTAACCTTTTTACTAACTCAAAAACTCATCTTTTCCTTCCTTTGGGTTTTCTACAAAAAAAAAATAAAACAAACAGAAATTGTAAAAAGGAATAACTGGTTAGAGGGGGGAGAAAAGCCAGCCCAAGCCCATTTGTTTTTCCTGGCCCAGTACCCCCCTCGCCCTTCTTCCTCCTCGTACGGATCTCATCCGTGCTACCCACGTAGCATCAACAGAGCAGGGACGGCCAGTAGCTCGACCCATCCCCCTTAAAACCTCCTCCTCGAGCCCTAGCCCCTGCCTTCTCCCTCCTACTCCCGCTCCCCGCCTCCATTCCCTCTTTCTCTCCCTCTGATTTCTTCTCTCTGCGCAGCTCCCTCTCTGTAGCTGAAACCGACCCCGCCACCCTCTGTTCTCCGGCGATCGCTGCCGTGTCGAGGCACCACCGCCGTGGCCAAGCACGGGAATGGATTCTCCTCGATGCCCTCGTCCTCATCGAGTCCAGCGAGGGGCACGAGCGCCTCCGGAGCGCCGCCGCCGTCCCGGAGTTGCCGCCGGCCGCCACCAAGTGCCCGCCGTTCGTCTTCAGAGAGGTGATCCACGCCTCCCACTCTCCCCTCCCTCTCGGTCACGCTCTCTCCCCACACGCCACGAGCAGCACGTCCGCACTCACCCCGAACCACAGTACACCCACGGCGAGCACAACGAGCCACCGCCGGCGACCAATCTCCCTCCCTGTCGATGTTGATGGTTCACGTGACTGAACTTCGTTTCAGTTAAAAGAAAACCACCGAGATCTGAACTATAACCTTTCCCACTCCCTTTTCTGTTCAAACAGAAGCACATCACCGCACTGGCATCGAACCTTGCACGCGCAGCGTGAGGTGCTGGGATCAAATCCCCAGCCCCACCCTTTTTCTGCCTCCTTTTCAGTTAAACCGCAACACACAGTATATCCTCCCTCGGTCCCCTTCTCTGTCACGAAACACCAGCCAGTCCCACTGGTTCCACCCCCCTTTGGCGCAGCATGAGGGGAGGGGTTCGATCCCCCTCCCACACAAATAAAAACCAACATTTTTATTTCATTTATTTTGGTCCTGTACTTCCTAGAATTCACCATTAGGCCCCTGGTATTTAATCTAGGCCCCTGAAATATATTTCCTAAGTCCCTAGATCATAAAAAATGGCAGATTTGCACTATATTTTGGAAATTTCATAATAAAATCATTGTAACTCCAAATCCAACATTTTTTATATGTTTTCAATACCAAATTAAATGATCTATCCAAATATAAAATTTGTTTATTGTTTTGAATATTTTAAATTGGTGCAAAATTTGAAAACTTGTCAAATTCACTCAAATTTGCAAAATTCATAACTTGCTCATAAAAATTCCAAATTTCACAAACCAAATATGTTTTCCAATCAATTTTTCATGTACTTTCCAAATATAAATTTTGTTTGCTGTTTTGAATAATTTAAATTCCTGAAAACAACTGTTTCTTGTTTATTACAATTAAAATTGCCAAAATAATAACTTGCTCATTTTAAATCCAATTTCCACAAATGAAATATGTTTTCCATGCAAAATTAAACCCTCTTTCCAAATATAAAATTTGTTTCATGTTTTGAATAATTAAAAGTGGTTAAATAATTTAAACCTTATTTAATTCATTTAATATTGTTAAATTCATAACTTGATCAAACAAATTCTTTTGGGACATATAAAATATGTTTTCCAACCCTAAAAGCATAAACTTTTCAAATATGAATCTCACTTAATGTTTTGAACAAATAAAAATTCAAATAAGTTCATGTTTGAATTAAATTCATTTAATTCTTGTTTAACTTGTTTAATTCATAAATAATTTATTTGAAATCCTTTTTCAATAAGTGAAACATGTATTCCAACTAAAATCTTGTTTTCTTTTCAAATATAAACTTGGTGATCTGTTTTGAACAATTTAATTTGATGAAAACAACAAATGCTTTTGTGACACCTTTAAGGAACCAAAATTCCAACACTTAATAAACAAATTCCAAACTTGGTAAACCTTATTTCTATTTGGTTCTATTGTTGTTATTTTGTTGTTTTCCTCATTCATGCATCATGCTAATTCACTTACACAATTTGATTAGTTGTAAAACAATTAATTCAACCATAATTCATGGGCTTTCCATATGCAATCCAATTGCATATGGGTCCATTTAATCCTGTTTCTATCTTGTCAACTATTTCCTTTGGATGCATCAATTAAACTGTCATGCATCATCTTTGGTTGTGCACCTATGTCATGATATTGATTGTTTATCTTTCTGCAATGTTTGTTTGCTTCTTCCCGGATATACGACGACGTTGAGACCGACGATACTTACGACACCCCTTCTAAGGAGTTAGCTCAGTACCAGGCTACTGGGTTTGCAGGCAAGTTATCACTCACATGAAACACTGTGTTCCTTTCAACATTGGTTACCGATACTTTCCGTTGTTCTTTTCTGCTAAGCCTTAGTAGTAGTTGTTTCTGTTACGAACCTATCACATGAATCCCTTAACCCTGATATTGCCTCATCTCCCTTCCTACAACCATTGTTTGAGCCCGTGTCTTACTAGCATGCTTAGGTTGCTTTGCTCGAGTCTGTGACCCGTTACTTTCTGTTGCTATTTCTATTATGTTCTGGGGGCTCGATGTTAATCAATCAATCATGCTAATGTTACTATTAATAATAAATTTGATGATAAGGCACCGGCAGGAGGCCCATGAGAGGTTTTGAAGCCTGCTAGTGTCGACCCTAATAGGAAAAGGGTCTTGTCTACTGATCCATGATGAGCGCACTACCCGCATTTGGGAAGCGAGTATGGGCGCCCCCCTCAACTTGACCTGATTCGCATCTCGTCCAAATCGCCTCATTTAGTTCGTGTTTTCCATTTGCCGCATGCATGTTTTTGCGAGCCCAGGCCAGGGTGGAACTTTCGTAGTCGGCATATAGGGGGACACGGTCTTAGAGTGCTATGATGGTCCATTTTCTTCTGGGCTTGATTAGCCGTGCGCCCAAGGTTCTTTGGGCTTGATGCGAAGAATGGTTGGTTGTGTAGAGTACCCCGCTTGGTGGGTTAGCTTCCCATCTGGCGGGTTATTCTTGAGTGTACGGCCAAATTGGTGCAACCCTGCAGGGATAATCTTCTCGAGAAGCCGTGTTTTCCGCGGTTATGGATTACTTGGTGAAAGTACTGGCTAACAAGTACTCAGGACAACTTAAACATAATGATCAAACATGTTACACCCCATGATTAATAACTTGACTAGTAATAGGCTTATTGACACAATAATTTGAACCATCATTATTACAACTGTGTGAGTTATCCTTGGATCGCTTCTTTGGATAAGGGGCGAGATCCAGGATGGGTTTGTTTGAAGTTATCTTTCAGTTGGTTACAATCCTCGATCTTATCTCTTTTCTGTTAGCCGGAAGTGTTAGAATCTCTGTAGTTGGTTAGCGCAGCCAGTTGCAGCACCTTTTATATTCCCCTTCCTTCCGTTGAACCCAAAGCATCTGTGCTTGGTGTTGACGGGTTACACTTTGGTGAACTGTGAGTCTTGCTTGCCAGTACGTTTATGTACTGACCCCTTTGGGGCTGTGGTTTACGCAGACGACGTTTCCGAGGATCTACATGGTGGCAACTACGTGGAGTATGACGAGACTGCTGACGAGTAGATAGCGGACCCGGGCAGGATCCGAGACTTCGTGGATGGGCTCCGTCCGTTTGTTTCCGGCCTCTTAGGCCTATTTGGTTCTTGTCTGTACTCAGACATGTTGAATGCTTCCGCTGTATTGTACTGATGTATTGTTGGGGCATGTGCCCTCTGAATGACTGTATTTGCTATCTCTGCTCTAATGAGAGCCAATTGCAACTTATTTCAATCTTTTGTGTCGTAGAGATCTGTTGTGATATCAGTTGTTAAACGCCGTTGACGTACCATGTGTGTATGGTTTGAAGTACGTCGACGGAAGTGCCTTTGATCTCTAGTGGATAGTTTACATCGACGATGGAATAGCAGGGCTTGTGTTGTCGCGCATAAGCGCAGGCCTACCAGGAAGCTGGGACGTGGGAGCAGTTATGCCCCATAATCCAAGCATCTGCTATCCAGTTCGTACGGTGAGTATCCCCTAGAAATCAGGGTGCGACAAATGGTATCAGAGCCTGTCTGCCTGTAGGATCCCTTTTTACTGGTCGCAGTTGAGTCTAGAAACTATTTTGTAGCTATATAGGAAAAATGAAACGTGAGAGTAGGAATTCTGTTCTTTTTCTTCTTTTCCCCACCCTCCCTCCCTTTTCTGGTAAGGAAGTGTAACGTTGTTTTTCCCTTCTCATCTAAACTTTCAAATTAGGATTTCACGAATCCTGGTTTCTCTAGGATGGTTATATCTACTAGACCATAGGAATGGAGGTGGTTGTGACATGATTTATCATGTTGCCTACTCACGATTGAGAACGGTGGCAAATAAGCCCCGGAAGCAGATCCTCTAATCCTTAAGCAGTAGATATT
This sequence comes from Alopecurus myosuroides, assembly GCA_028641055.1. Classification (NCBI taxonomy): domain Eukaryota; kingdom Viridiplantae; phylum Streptophyta; class Magnoliopsida; order Poales; family Poaceae; genus Alopecurus; species Alopecurus myosuroides. Next base: position 77,280,759 of record CM054063.1, read on the forward strand.
GATCCTTTAGAAGCCCGGATGGGTTTTCCGTAGTACCTCAGGAGTTTTGTTCTCGTTTTCCCCGATGTTGTTATCCTGTTCTTCTCAACATCCTTTTCGTCCGTTGAAATCTTGTTGTTGTTTTCCACTTCAAATTTTCTACCGACGTCTAATCAAAACTTCCTCGTAAACTCTTATCCAGTTAAAGTGTTATTTGATACCGGAGCATCACATTCCTTTGTGTCAACAATCTTTTCCACAACATACAACCCAATTCTGGTTCCACTAAGCAATCAAAACTCTGTTCACTCCCCGGGATCTCAAATGTTGACTTCCAAGATAAGTAAGAACAATCCAATTCTAATGGGAGGCCACATTTTCCTCGTTACTCTCATGTTGATGATTCTGACATTGATGATTATTCCTGGTGTTGCATTGATGTCAATAACTCTGTTCCACCCCTATTACAGATAGTCTATTCTACAAATGCATCAAGTTCTATCCAGCTATACACCCTCAATACAAAACCTCTTCCTTCAATTGAAAATATTCCGGTGGTTTGCGAATTCCCTGACGTCTATACAATGTGCACGATGTGTTTCACGTGTCACAGCTCAAGAGGATCTTCCCAAGAAGTTCCGGACCTTTTCTTTTCTCAGTAGGAATCTCGGGGCGCGATTCCTTCAAGGGGGGGCGTTTTGTAACATCCCAAGTATGAAAATACCCCTAGAATGCTTTGTTCCTTGTTTTATTTCAAGCAATGCATCATGTCATCATCTCATTGCATTTGATTTATTGTTGTTTGCTTTTCTTTCTAAATTGTTGCATTTGTTTTCCATCTATTTATCTTGTTTTCATAATGAAAATCAAACAATTTCAACTGCTTTGTTTTCATACTTGTTCTGTTACAACTTTTGGAATAAAAATAACAAATAAAAACAACTCCTTTGTTGTCATTTTATTTCATAGTTATCAATTACTAAAATGGTGCTTCTATTTCAAACAAATAACTCCCAAATTGTTTTCAAACTCAAATCTCAAACAACACTCAATTGGAATTATAAAATTGCCCACAACAATCTAACCTTTTGTTCTAAGCTAAAATAGGGTTCACCCTATTGAAGGTTGGTTTCATTTATAAGCACCTAATAATCAATTTTAACCCCAATTTGAATTAACTACAAACAATATTTTAAAGTTTGAACTTTGGAAAATAAAAGTTAGCATTTTGTTTGCTATTAACCTAACTAACTTAACCTATTTTTTTCTAACCTTTTTACTAACTCAAAAACTCATCTTTTCCTTCCTTTGGGTTTTCTACAAAAAAAAATAAAACAAACAGAAATTGTAAAAAGGAATAACTGGTTAGAGGGGGGAGAAAAGCCAGCCCAAGCCCATTTGTTTTTCCTGGCCCAGTACCCCCCTCGCCCTTCTTCCTCCTCGTACGGATCTCATCCGTGCTACCCACGTAGCATCAACAGAGCAGGGACGGCCAGTAGCTCGACCCATCCCCCTTAAAACCTCCTCCTCGAGCCCTAGCCCCTGCCTTCTCCCTCCTACTCCCGCTCCCCGCCTCCATTCCCTCTTTCTCTCCCTCTGATTTCTTCTCTCTGCGCAGCTCCCTCTCTGTAGCTGAAACCGACCCCGCCACCCTCTGTTCTCCGGCGATCGCTGCCGTGTCGAGGCACCACCGCCGTGGCCAAGCACGGGAATGGATTCTCCTCGATGCCCTCGTCCTCATCGAGTCCAGCGAGGGGCACGAGCGCCTCCGGAGCGCCGCCGCCGTCCCGGAGTTGCCGCCGGCCGCCACCAAGTGCCCGCCGTTCGTCTTCAGAGAGGTGATCCACGCCTCCCACTCTCCCCTCCCTCTCGGTCACGCTCTCTCCCCACACGCCACGAGCAGCACGTCCGCACTCACCCCGAACCACAGTACACCCACGGCGAGCACAACGAGCCACCGCCGGCGACCAATCTCCCTCCCTGTCGATGTTGATGGTTCACGTGACTGAACTTCGTTTCAGTTAAAAGAAAACCACCGAGATCTGAACTATAACCTTTCCCACTCCCTTTTCTGTTCAAACAGAAGCACATCACCGCACTGGCATCGAACCTTGCACGCGCAGCGTGAGGTGCTGGGATCAAATCCCCAGCCCCACCCTTTTTCTGCCTCCTTTTCAGTTAAACCGCAACACACAGTATATCCTCCCTCGGTCCCCTTCTCTGTCACGAAACACCAGCCAGTCCCACTGGTTCCACCCCCTTTGGCGCAGCATGAGGGGAGGGGTTCGATCCCCCTCCCACACAAATAAAAACCAACATTTTTATTTCATTTATTTTGGTCCTGTACTTCCTAGAATTCACCATTAGGCCCCTGGTATTTAATCTAGGCCCCTGAAATATATTTCCTAAGTCCCTAGATCATAAAAAATGGCAGATTTGCACTATATTTTGGAAATTTCATAATAAAATCATTGTAACTCCAAATCCAACATTTTTTATATGTTTTCAATACCAAATTAAATGATCTATCCAAATATAAAATTTGTTTATTGTTTTGAATATTTTAAATTGGTGCAAAATTTGAAAACTTGTCAAATTCACTCAAATTTGCAAAATTCATAACTTGCTCATAAAAATTCCAAATTTCACAAACCAAATATGTTTTCCAATCAATTTTTCATGTACTTTCCAAATATAAATTTTGTTTGCTGTTTTGAATAATTTAAATTCCTGAAAACAACTGTTTCTTGTTTATTACAATTAAAATTGCCAAAATAATAACTTGCTCATTTTAAATCCAATTTCCACAAATGAAATATGTTTTCCATGCAAAATTAAACCCTCTTTCCAAATATAAAATTTGTTTCATGTTTTGAATAATTAAAAGTGGTTAAATAATTTAAACCTTATTTAATTCATTTAATATTGTTAAATTCATAACTTGATCAAACAAATTCTTTTGGGACATATAAAATATGTTTTCCAACCCTAAAAGCATAAACTTTTCAAATATGAATCTCACTTAATGTTTTGAACAAATAAAAATTCAAATAAGTTCATGTTTGAATTAAATTCATTTAATTCTTGTTTAACTTGTTTAATTCATAAATAATTTATTTGAAATCCTTTTTCAATAAGTGAAACATGTATTCCAACTAAAATCTTGTTTTCTTTTCAAATATAAACTTGGTGATCTGTTTTGAACAATTTAATTTGATGAAAACAACAAATGCTTTTGTGACACCTTTAAGGAACCAAAATTCCAACACTTAATAAACAAATTCCAAACTTGGTAAACCTTATTTCTATTTGGTTCTATTGTTGTTATTTTGTTGTTTTCCTCATTCATGCATCATGCTAATTCACTTACACAATTTGATTAGTTGTAAAACAATTAATTCAACCATAATTCATGGGCTTTCCATATGCAATCCAATTGCATATGGGTCCATTTAATCCTGTTTCTATCTTGTCAACTATTTCCTTTGGGATGCATCAATTAAACTGTCATGCATCATCTTTGGTTGTGCACCTATGTCATGATATTGATTGTTTATCTTTCTGCAATGTTTGTTTGCTTCTTCCCGGATATACGACGACGTTGAGACCGACGATACTTACGACACCCCTTCTAAGGAGTTAGCTCAGTACCAGGCTACTGGGTTTGCAGGCAAGTTATCACTCACATGAACCACTGTGTTCCTTTCAACATTGGTTACCGATACTTTCCGTTGTTCTTTTCTGCTAAGCCTTAGTAGTAGTTGTTTCTGTTACGAACCTATCACATGAATCCCTTAACCCTGATATTGCCTCATCTCCCTTCCTACAACCATTGTTTGAGCCCGTGTCTTACTAGCATGCTTAGGTTGCTTTGCTCGAGTCTGTGACCCGTTACTTTCTGTTGCTATTTCTATTATGTTCTGGGGGCTCGATGTTAATCAATCAATCATGCTAATGTTACTATTAATAATAAATTTGATGATAAGGCACCGGCAGGAGGCCCATGAGAGGTTTTGAAGCCTGCTAGTGTCGACCCTAATAGGAAAAGGGTCTTGTCTACTGATCCATGATGAGCGCACTACCCGCATTTGGGAAGCGAGTATGGGCGCCCCCCTCAACTTGACCTGATTCGCATCTCGTCCAAATCGCCTCATTTAGTTCGTGTTTTCCATTTGCCGCATGCATGTTTTTGCGAGCCCAGGCCAGGGTGGAACTTTCGTAGTCGGCATATAGGGGGACACGGTCTTAGAGTGCTATGATGGTCCATTTTCTTCTGGGCTTGATTAGCCGTGCGCCCAAGGTTCTTTGGGCTTGATGCGAAGAATGGTTGGTTGTGTAGAGTACCCCGCTTGGTGGGTTAGCTTCCCATCTGGCGGGTTATTCTTGAGTGTACGGCCAAATTGGTGCAACCCTGCAGGGATAATCTTCTCGAGAAGCCGTGTTTTCCGCGGTTATGGATTACTTGGTGAAAGTACTGGCTAACAAGTACTCAGGACAACTTAAACATAATGATCAAACATGTTACACCCCATGATTAATAACTTGACTAGTAATAGGCTTATTGACACAATAATTTGAACCATCATTATTACAACTGTGTGAGTTATCCTTGGATCGCTTCTTTGGATAAGGGGCGAGATCCAGGATGGGTTTGTTTGAAGTTATCTTTCAGTTGGTTACAATCCTCGATCTTATCTCTTTTCTGTTAGCCGGAAGTGTTAGAATCTCTGTAGTTGGTTAGCGCAGCCAGTTGCAGCACCTTTTATATTCCCCTTCCTTCCGTTGAACCCAAAGCATCTGTGCTTGGTGTTGACGGGTTACACTTTGGTGAACTGTGAGTCTTGCTTGCCAGTACGTTTATGTACTGACCCCTTTGGGGCTGTGGTTTACGCAGACGACGTTTCCGAGGATCTACATGGTGGCAACTACGTGGAGTATGACGAGACTGCTGACGAGTAGATAGCGGACCCGGGCAGGATCCGAGACTTCGTGGATGGGCTCCGTCCGTTTGTTTCCGGCCTCTTAGGCCTATTTGGTTCTTGTCTGTACTCAGACATGTTGAATGCTTCCGCTGTATTGTACTGATGTATTGTTGGGGCATGTGCCCTCTGAATGACTGTATTTGCTATATCTGCTCTAATGAGAGCCAATTGCAACTTATTTCAATCTTTTGTGTCGTAGAGATCTGTTGTGATATCAGTTGTTAAACGCCGTTGACGTACCATGTGTGTATGGTTTGAAGTACGTCGACGGAAGTGCCTTTGATCTCTAGTGGATAGTTTACATCGACGATGGAATAGCAGGGCTTGTGTTGTCGCGCATAAGCGCAGGCCTACCAGGAAGCTGGGACGTGGGAGCAGTTATGCCCCATAATCCAAGCATCTGCTATCCAGTTCGTACGGTGAGTATCCCCTAGAAATCAGGGTGCGACATTGGTGTAGTCAATCGACCCAAAAAGGATCGAGTCTGCCCAGATCGCTCAGTCGTATTTTGTCTATGATGGGGTCGAAGGAGCCGCGGATCCAGCGCCTAGGATCCCCACGGATGGTGCAAATGTCAAGGTGGTGAACTCAGAAATCCCCATGGTTAGGGACCTGGGATTTTGTGAAGGAATAAGGTGTTGGTGGACTACTCGACTTGACGGGTTAATGCCGCCGGATTTATTTCGATGAGGTGAAAAGTATCGATTACACGGGGTGCTATCCGTAGATCGAATCTCGTCTAGCTGTAAATATAAGGTTGTATGTCCTGTTCGTGACCCCCTCCCGTGCCTTATATAGGTATCATGGTCCCAGGGGTCATACATGAGTTGGAATCTGACTTTGAGTCGGTTTCTATTCTTGCTACTTAAGTCCATCCTTCCATTGCGGACTGATTCTTCATGGGAATTCGCATAGTAGCTCGAGGAGCCTTCCAGGGCACCCCTTAATGGGATGCACCAGGTAGCCTCATAGTGGAGGTCTTATCCGGTACCCCCCCCCCCCCACGTCAATCATAACCTATGTTTTCGACGAGTTTTGTTTTCCAGTTGTTTCTGCCAGGAAGAAATCCCCCAAACCCTAGTTGCCATGACTCCTCCAAGCTCTCCCAAGGACAAGTTCTTCACCAACGTCATCAACCCTTACCTAGATGAGGTGAGGATGCATCCCCAAACTCTCCAGTTGAAGGGCGTTGTCCTCCACAAGCAATATCTAGAGGGACTGAAGAAGGAGGGAGATGAGAAGACAAGGCTTGAAGAACTGGAGCACGAAGTGTTCAAGTACAAGAAGATGGTATAACTAGGAGTGGAAGTGAATCATCACATAATTTCAGATCTCATCGATGATCACCGCAAAGAAACAGGGTCCCTTTTGGAGAAAGTCGGCCTACTACAGAAACAAACATCACATCTTCAAGCACGGATTTATGATATGAAAAAACAAAACTCTGAGTATGAGTTGAGATTCAAGCGTATGAATTTTGGTGCATATTTCAGGACCCTAGAAACTACTTCATGTTTCCTTGATGGGAAGCCAATACGTTGGAAATTTTATAAGGAATCAAAAGTTGAAGAAGCATCGTCAAAGAATCAAGCTTAATCACTATGGGTAACATGCACTCCCTTGGCTTGTTCCAAGCTTGGGGGAGTTTCCCCGGTATCACTTTCTTTACTTTTGCTTTTAGAGTTGTGTGTCTTATCATGTTTAGGGAAGTTATCTTATAGTATGGTCGTTTGCAAGTTGGGCAATCACTCCTTTATAAGTGAAGCTTTGTATCTATTCGTGTGAGTTTGCCTATGATGAAATATTGATATAAAGTCTTCTTCTTACTTAGTTGCACTATATGTTCTATTCATGACAATTATTCTCGCATCCTTGTCTTGTGTTTAGTAGTGATCTCATGTTGGGTATAGTAGTAGAAATTTATTGAGTATTGGCAAACATAGCCATTGGTCATAGCAACAACAGTTAGACATTCGCAAAAAAACACTTAGAGACTTAGAACAAAGAAGAGAGATTTCACATGCAGATATATTACCCCATAGGTCTCTTATGCCTGCAAAACCTTCATTCTTATGTTCTTATGATATATGTGTTATGCTGACAAGGAAGACAATTGCAATACATCATGTTTTATATCATTGCATGGTTTTATATATCTGTTTGCATCTCTCAACATCGTATGTTTGCTACAAAGCCTTTCCTAGCCAAAAAGCCTATACTAAGCATGATCACTACTTGTGCATCCAAATACCTGAACGAAAAACTTTCCACAAGTGTCCACCATACCTTCCGATTTGTGGTATTTCATCGTCACTCCAAGTAATTCTCGTGTGCTACCTTTAAAACCTTCATATTATCAAACTTGGTTTGTGTCCTTGTTTTAGCTCATGAGGAAGTAGTTCAAAGTTTATCGTGTATTATGTCAAGCAAGGTCCTTCTTTCTTATTTCACCCGATTAGTATGGAATCGATGCTCATCTAAAATTGCAAGAGAGCTGGTGCCAAATAATATAATATAAAAAGTCACTTCACATGGTTTGATGAAAGTTGGTGGGTTCCCGTGGGTACGGCTAGCCCTGGTTTGCGAAAGGCATGGTGGTGGGAAGTGCCAACCTTAATAAAGAAATGGAAACCGCTCTCAAAAATCTAAACACTTTTGTTGAAATGGGATATAATAAGTTTATCACTACCATTCACTGCGATAGATGTACATATCTCTCAAAATTATGTTAATGCATCTGTTTATTATATAAAAAAAAACTCGAGCACATGAGGAATCCCGGCTTCCTGGGCCTTTCTTTCCTTACAAGATTGAGTCAGTTTCACCTATTCTCTCTATTATCTACTAGGAAAATTATGATATTAAACTGAGATATATTATTTTATATGCCCATGATGATATTTAACCATATTTTATTGCAGTTGACACTAACATCATGGTAAACAAGTTGAGTTGAGCTTTGTTAACTAGCATCTTCCTTTGTGTCAGTTGTTTCCACCTCCTTTATTAAGAACATAATCGCTGAAATTTTATGTTCATGAAAATACTTTGTGATAATTGAAGTATGTATTATTTGCTTAATAGCTCTGATACACTCTTCCGAAAGTTAAGATTGATATGATAGTTGTTCTCTGACCAACAACACAGTTTGCTTTCGCTCAATGAATTTGCACTCACTATACCTTTATATGATTGAATCCTTACTCCTATTTGAGAAGCAGTATGGGAAACATTGTTGTATATAATTGTTAGTGTTTATTGAGTAACTTTTGATGCTTCATGTCCGTATTATTTACTGTCGACACCTCACATCACAAAACATGTGGTCATTTTTTCCGAATTCAGTTTTCGCTTGGAGACAAGCGGAGTCAAAGCTTGGGGGAGTTGATACATCAATTTTGCATCACTATTTTATATGATAATTTTCCCAAATTCATTGATATTTTACCTATTAGACCACTATACTTATGTTTTTTTGTTTTCTTTGTGTTTTACAGTTTTGCAGGAATTATTTATCATAGTCGGAAATCAACTGGAAAAAGCATGTGTCAGAAGGGATATCTTCCGGATGTCGGAAACATAGGGAAATCAGACAATAAAGTTTTGTCAAAAATCACCGGGGGAGCCCGAAGGGCTGACAGAGGGCAGCCAAGTGCCTCCCAGGTGCGTACTCTCTCCTAGTCGTGCATGGTGTACCCCTGGGCCCCTAGTCTCCCTCACCGGCCCTCCTTCGGGATACTTAACCCTATGGCCTAAAATTATCGAGAGGCACTTGGTAGAATTTTTTGCTGTCTCTTCGTGACAGAAACGACAGGGAGAAGAAATACCTTCCTAGCGGGGAGAATCCGCCGGAGAATTCCCTAGCGGAGGGGGGGTCCTCACCACCGTCACTGTCGTCGCACCGAGCATCACCAAGATCATCATCGTCATCGTCCTCGCCATCAGCACCATAATCCTCATCATTCACCTCCATCCCGATGTAACAATTAGGGTTCTATAGCGTTCTTTTTCACTAGATCTCTCTCCTGGTGTGAATTACTTGTTTGTAGTTGATGCTGACGATATTTATCGGTGTTTGCACTTTATGACCAGATTGTTATTCATCCATTTATCACCTCTGATCATGTACCATACGATGTGTTGTAAGTAGATCATTTAGTTCTTGAGAACATGGGAGAAGTCTATCTACTAGTAATCATGTTTCGTTGAGTAATATTTACCGGTTTGGTATTTAAGTTATGTTGTTATTTCTATAGGGGCATTATGTGAACGTCGACTACATAGCACTTCACCTTTTAAGGGACTATAGGAATGCATTTTGTGCTGGATTTCTTATGGTGGGTTGGCAGAGTGACAGAAACCTAGAAACCTAAACCCCGGTTTTCAATACTTCACATAAGGAGTAGTAGATACCATGAGTTTATTGCCACGGTTAGATTTATATCTTAATTACTTTGTTCTATTTGTGGACGCTTGCAAGTAGTGTAATTGTAAATGTGCATTAGTCTTGGATAGGATGGTGCACTAGCATAGGTCTACCCACATAGCACCCATCAAAACGATAAAGAGTAATCAACGGCGTGTGGTGAAAATAACAAGATAAAACCTCACGTGTGTCCTCAGGAACGTTTTAGCCATTGTAAGAAGTATCACCGGCTTGTCCTTTGTGCTAAAGAGGATATGGCCACTTGCAGCAACTATTAACCATTATTGCTATGTAGTTGTTATCGCTTTATTACTATTACAAAATTTTCTAAACAATTGTTATCTAGTGTTTACAGTGAAACCTTGCTCGAAACTATTTATCAACACCTCTGCACCTCGTTCGGTTCGATACTCTTATTTATTGAAAAAACTACGATCGATCCCCTACACTTGTGGGTCATCAGGGTGTCACGAAGGATCTTTGTGCATATCCACACGAGGTAGATCCGCACATGTTGCCTGGTCTTACAATTTCTCTATCAATCTCCACTATCAGCTCAAATCCTAACGCATCGACCGGGTTGGGCTGCTTCCATTTTTAACATGGTGATTCATGGGATGTCGAAGTTCAACTCATGCGCCATCATCGTGCTTGTAGACCGTTGGCGACCGGAGACGCACTTATCACCTGCCTTGTGGGGAGATGACCGTGACATTGTGGGATGTTTCAATGATCACGACACTTCCTATCAGGGGAACCTGTTTGTCGCAACACTGGTACTGAGGGGTGGCGTGAAGGAATGATCTCATATCTCGGGATAGAGCCGTACATTCCCGGAAGAGCCGATGGTGCCCCCTTTGGTTAGATTTGTGAACATTTCGGAAAATGCCCATAGGAGGTACATGAAGATGGTTTGTAGCGGTATGTCAGGGCATACTTGTGGTATGTCCTTTTTTCGTGGGTGCTTCCACTCGCGGGGTGGTGTCCTGCCTTAGCTCCGCACTCGCCATGTTGAGGTCATGTAGCATCTCTTCATGCACTTCTCTGCGGGGATCACCTGCGTTGGTTTGATGGACATCAGGTACGTCTGGACATGCAGAAGCCTTTCCTCAGGTGTTCTGGGTGCTAGTTTTTCCGTAGATTTGGGTTCCCCTAAGTCCTGATCAAGGTCAAGCACCTTTTGGGTACCCCTCATATGGTCCTTCGACATGTTATTGATCCATGACCGTCATTTGGGAGCGAGTGCTTTATGCAACCCGCTGCCCGAGCCTTCAGTCGAGTGCATCTCTGGTAGATCTATGTCGTCTAATTCTTTGTACATCTTTCTCAACTTCTTCCTGTGTTGAGCTAGTTTCCACTGATAATCCATCTGTTCTTCCTAGGTAGCATCCGTCGGGAGAGGGAGGCCCTGCTCAACTAATGAGGCGACCAATCCCATTATCTCTTTTGACACGAACAGTTGGGGGCGTCCTATTTTACCCCTCTTTCCTTTGGTCGCAGACCCGGAGTTGGAGGATGGAGGGAGTTCTCCGAGTTCCCCATCGTCATCCTTCTGGTCCTCTTCCTCGGGTGGGGGACATTTTTTGGGTCCTCGCCGGTTTCATCGTCACCTTCATCTTGTCCAGTCGCGTCCGCGTTAGTTGCGTTGGTGGTTTTGGTCCCATCAAGTTCCTCCTCTCCTTCATCGCTCTCTAAGGATGATGATTTGGAGCGTCTTGCCATCATGACTAAGTGTACGTAGGGGTTGTCCGGGTAAGAGTACTTGGGGCATGTTTCCTCGAGTGAGAGCAACGAAAGTTTTGGTACGATTGCTTCTTTCGGTTGGAGTTGAATGGAATCTTCCAAGCATATCACCCCCCGCGTCTCCCGCTTGAAAGTTCTGGTTACTGATCTTCAGATCAATACTTGTGCCAAGGCAGTTGAATACCTTACGCAATGCCGGCGAGTACTTGGTGTAGTCAATCGACCCAAAAAGGATCGAGTCTGCCCAGATCGCTCAGTCGTATTTTGTCTATGATGGGGTCGAAGGAGCCGCGGATCCAGCGCCTAGGATCCCCACGGATGGTGCAAATGTCAAGGTGGTGAACTCAGAAATCCCCATGGTTAGGGACCTGGGATTTTGTGAAGGAATAATGTGTTGGTGGACTACTCGACTTGACGGGTTAATGCCGCCGGATTTATTTCGATGAGGTGAAAAGTATCGATTACACGGGGTGCTATCCGTAGATCGAATCTCGTCTAGCTCTAAATATAGGGTTGTATGTCCTGTCCGTGACCCCCTCCCGTGCCTTATATAGGTATCATGGTCCCAGGGGTCATACATGAGTTGGAATCTGACTTTGAGTCGGTTTCTATTCTTTTCTATTCTTGCTGCTTAAGTCTATCCTTCCATTGTGGACTGATTCTTCATGGGCATTCGCATAGTAGCTCGAGGAGCCTGCCAGGGCACCCCTTAATGGGATGCACCAGGTAGCCTCATAGTGGAGGTCTTATCCGGTACCCCCCCCACGTCAATCATAACCTATGTTTTCGACGAGTTTTGTTTTCCAATTGTTTCTGCCAGGAAGAAATCCCCCAAACCCTAGTTGCCATGACTCCTCCAAGCTCTCCCAAGGACAAGTTCTTCACCAACGTCATCAACCCTTACCTAGATGAGGTGAGGATGCATCCCCAAACTCTCCAGTTGAAGGGCGTTGTCCTCCACAAGCAATATCTAGAGGGACTGAAGAAGGAGGGAGATGAGAAGACAAGGCTTGAAGAACTGGAGCACGAAGTGTTCAAGTACAAGAAGATAGTAGAACTAGGAGTGGAAGTGAATCATCACATAATTTCAGATCTCATCGATGATCACCGCAAAGAAATAGGGTCCCTTTTGGAGAAAGACGGCCTACTACAGAAACAAACATCACATCTTCAAGCACGGATTTATGATATGAAAAAGCAAAACTGTGAGTATGAGTTGAGATTCAAGCGTATGAATTTTGGTGCATATTTCAGGACCCTAGAAACTATTTCATCTTTCCTTGATGGGAAGCCAATACCTTGGAAATTTTATAAGGAATCAAAAGTTGAAGAAGCATCGTCAAAGAATCAAGCTTAATCACTATGGGTAACATGCACTCCCTTGGCTTGTTCCAAGCTTGGGGGAGTTTCCCCGGTATCACTTTCTTTACTTTTACTTTTAGAGTTGTGTGTCTTATCATGTTTAGGGAAGTTATCTTATAGTATGGTCGTTTGCAAGTTGGGCAATCACTCCTTTATAAGTGAAGCTTTGTATCTATTCGTGTGAGTTTGCCTATGATGAAATATTGATATAAAGTCTTCTTCTTACTTAGTTTCACTATATGTTCTATTCATGACAATTATTCTCGCATCCTTGTCTTGTGTTTAGTAGTGATCTCATGTTGGGTATAGTAGTAGAAATTTATTGAGTATTGGCAAACATAGCCATTGGTCATAGCAACAACAGTTAGACATTCGCAAAAAAACACTTAGAGACTTAGAACAAAGAAGAGAGATTTCACATGCAGATATATTACCCCATAGGTCTCTTATGCCTGCAAAACCTTCATTCTTATGTTCTTATGATATATGTGTTATGCTGACAAGGAAGACAACTGCAATACATCATGTTTTATATCATTGCATGGTTTTATATATCTGTTTGCATCTCTCAACATCGTATGTTTGCTACAAAGCCTTTCCTAGCCAAAAAGCCTATACTGAGCATGTTCACTACTTGTGCATCCAAATACCTGAACGAAAAACTTTCCACAAGTGTCCACCATACCTTCCGATTTGTGGTATTTCATCGTCACTCCAAGTAATTCTCGTGTGCTACCTTTAAAACCTTCATATTATCAAACTTGGTTTGTGTCCTTGTTTTAGCTCATGAGGAAGTAGTTCAAAGTTTATCGTGTATTATGTCAAGCAAGGTCCTTCTTTCTTATTTCACCCGATGAGTATGGAATCGATGCTCATCTAAAATTGCAAGAGAGCTGGTGCCAAATAATATAATATAAAAAGTCACTTCCACATGGTTTGATGAAAGTTGGTGGGTTCCCGTGGGTACGGCTAGCCCTGGTTTGCGAAAGGCATGGTGGTGGGAAGTGCCAACCTTAATAAAGAAATGGAAACCGCTCTCGAAAATCTAAACACTTTTGTTGAAATGGGCTATAATAAGTTTATCACTACCATTCACTGACATAGATGTACATATCTCTCAAAATTATGTTAATGCATCTGTTTATTATATAAAAAAAACTCGAGCACATGAGGAATCCCGGCTTCCTGGGCCTTTCTTTCCTAACAAGATTGAGTCAGTTTCACCTATTCTCTCTATTCTCTACTAGGAAAATTATGATATTAAACTGAGATATATTCTTTTATATGCCCACGATGATATTTAACCATATTTTATTGCAGTTGACACTAACATCATGGTAAACAAGTTGAGTTGAGCTTTGTTAACTAGCATCTTCCTTTGTGTTAGTTGTTTTCACCTCCTTTATTAAGAACATAATCGCTGAAAGTTTTATGTTCATGAAAATACTTTGTGATAATTGAAGTATGTATTATTTGCTTAATAGATCTGATACACTCTTCCGAAAGTTAAGATTGATATGATAGTTGTTCTCTGACCAACAACACAGTTTGCTTTCGCTCAATGAATTTGCACTCACTATACCTTTATATGATTGAATCCTTACTCCTATTTGAGAAGCAGTATGGGAAACATTGTTGTATATAATTGTTAGTGTTTATTGAGTAACTTTTGATGCTTCATGTCCGTATTATTTACTGTCGACACCTCACATCACAAAACATGTGGTCATTTTTTCCGAATTCAGTTTTCGCTTGGAGACAAGCGGAGTCAAAGCTTGGGGGAGTTGATACATCAATTTTGCATCACTATTTTATATGATAATTTTCCCAAATTCATTGATATTTTACCTATTAGACCACTATACTTATGTTTTTTTGTTTTCTTTGTGTTTTACAGTTTTGCAGGAATTATTTATCATAGTCGGAAATCAACTGGAAAAAGCATGTGTCAGAAGGGATATCTTCCGGATGTCGGAAACATAGGGAAATCAGACAATAAAGTTTTGTCAAAAATCACCGGGGGAGCCCGAAGGGCTGACAGAGGGCAGCCAAGTGCCTCCCAGGTGCGTACTCTCTCCTAGTCGTGCATGGTGTACCCCTGGGCCCCCTAGTCTCCCTCACCGGCCCTCCTTCGGGATACTTAACCCTATGGCCTAAAATTATCGAGAGGCACTTGGTAGAATTTTTTGCTGTCTCTTCGTGACAGAAACGACAGGGAGAAGAAATACCTTCCTAGCGGGGAGAATCCGCCGGAGAATTCCCTAGCGGAGGGGGGGTCCTCACCACCGTCACTGTCGTCGCACCGAGCATCACCAAGATCATCATCGTCATCGTCCTCGCCATCAGCACCATAATCCTCATCATTCACCTCCATCCCGATGTAACAATTAGGGTTCTATAGCGTTCTTTTTCACTAGATCTCTCTCCTGGTGTGAATTACTTGTTTGTAGTTGATGCTGACGATATTTATCGGTGTTTGCACTTTATGACCAGATTGTTATTAATCCATTTATCACCTCTAATCATGTACCATACGATGTGTTGTAAGTAGATCATTTAGTTCTTGAGAACATGGGAGAAGTCTATCTACTAGTAATCATGTTTCGTTGAGTAATATTTACTGGTTTGGTATTTAAGTTATGTTGTTATTTCTATAAGGGCATTATGTGAACGTCGACTACATAGCACTTCACCTTTTAAGGGACTATAGGAATGCATTTTGTGCTGGATTTCTTATGGTGGGTTGGCAGAGTGACAGAAACCTAGAAACCTAAACCCCGGTTTTCAATACTTCACATAAGGAGTAGTAGATACCATGAGTTTATTGCCACGGTTAGATTTATATCTTAATTACTTTGTTCTATTTGTGGACGCTTGCAAGTAGTGTAATTGTAAGTGTGCATTAGTCTTGGATAGTATGGTGCACTAGCATAGGTCTACCCACATAGCACCCATCAAAACGATAAAGAGTAATCAACGGCGTGTGGTGAAAATAACAAGATAAAACCTCACGTGTGTCCTCAGGAACGTTTTAGCCATTGTAAGAAGTATCACCGGCTTGTCCTTTGTGCTAAAGAGGATTGGGCCACTTGCAGCAACTATTTACCATTATTGCTATGTAGTTGTTATCGCTTTATTACTATTACAAAATTTTCTAAACAATTGTTATCTAGTGTTTACAGTGAAACCTTGCTCGAAACTATTTATCAATGCCTCTGCTCCTCGTTCGGTTCGACACTCTTATTTATTGAAAAAACTACGATCGATCCCCTACACTTGTGGGTCATCAGGGTGTTACGAAGGATCTTTGTGCATATCCACACGAGGTAGATCCGCACATGTCGCCTGGTCTTACAATTTCTCTATCAATCTCCACTATCAGCTCAAATCCTAACGCATCGACCGGGTTGGGCTGCTTCCATTTTTAACATGGTGATTCCTGGGATGTCGAAGTTCAACTCATGTGCCATCATCGCGCTTGTAGACCGTTGGCGACCGGAGACGCACTTATCACCTGCCTTGTGGGGAGATGACCGTGACATTGTGGGATGTTTCAATGATCACGACACTTCCTATCAAGGGAACCTGTTTGTCGCAACACTGGTACTGAGGGGTGGCGTGCAGGAATGATCTCATATCTCGGGATAGAGCCGTACATTCCCGGAAGAGCCGATGGTGCCCCCTTTGGTTAGATTTGTGAACATTTCGGAAAATGCCCATAGGAGGTACATGAAGATGGTTTGTAGCGGTATGTCAGGGCATACTTGTGGTTTGTCCTTTTTCCAGATGGTGGTGGCTCGAATGCCGTATATATGTGGTCAAGTTGTTAGCTAATTGGGACTACAAATGGAGTTGGAGTACGGTTGCACTTGCTTATTTGTATCGATAGGAAACCACGTTTCCATACGAGTCCATTCTGAATTTCCTATGTATGATCTAATAAAATGTAAATCGTATTTTATTCTTTATGCAGCTGGAGGAGGGGTGACGAAGGGGTGAAGCCCCAAGGGGTAAGAATAAGGTTGAATGCAATATGGGTGGTTGCTTGGTGCTACTTTCCGTATGGAGTTCGAAGCATTTTTTCAGTTGCCAGACCAGTTTCTGATCACGATATGCAGTGGGATGAGGGTGGTGATCCAGAACGTCTATCTACATGGATGCTGATATGGTTCAAAGTTAACCGTGAATGGGGTACATCGGATACCTTATATCTTGAGTACACCAATGAGTTCGACACTATTACCCCTGACATGGTAAGATTTTTATGCTTCATAGGTTCGGAGTACCACTAAGATGGTTCAAACTATTTAAATTTTATCATGCATAGGTTACCTGGGAGCCATACGGTACAACGGGATAAATTGGTCTTGACATGTCATTCGAGTTGAATCCAAAGTGTCTAACCGAACAACATCTTTGGCGGATAGAATGTTTGTGGTATGTTATTTTAGCGGAGTGGCATTTGCTAGACAAGATTATGAAATATTTTGGATTGTTCCAAAGGACCTCTCCTACTTATAAGGACATAGACGTGTCATTGTGCCAGTAAGTGACTCGCATTGCTTACCTAGTAATCCTTGTAGTCATTTTACTAGGCTAACATACCTAAAATTTGTTATGTAGACCGGACAAGAAATAATCAAAGTCCACAGAGGATTGTCCAAAGAAGTTTGACAAATACATCACCGAGTTCAAGAACATTGTTGATAACTTGAATTGGGCTCATAAAAATGGAGAAATCCAATTAGATGCCCCTCCTCACAACACAGCGGCATTCGACATATACCTCTCTTGGCTAGAACCTAGGACTTGTTTTAAATTGCTTCCACCTGCTTTCAGCATTGATAATGTTTACGATGATGCAGATCCTAACACCATCGACTCGTCGAATTTAGAGTACAATAAGAGCATCAAGGACACCTGTCAACGTCAGGAGTTGGCGCCAATGTCGATGTTGTTTATCAACGGTATCATCCAACGATGATTATGTGGGATGGTATACGGGTGGAGATCGTCGAGGTGGGTTAACATACAAAGAGACAAGATTTATACAGCTTCAGACCCCAGGAAACATCATTTGGAAAAAACCCTGCGTGATGTTTGTGGTTATGTCTATTCCGTATGCTCATGAGGGAGTCGTTGTATGAACTAGCTCTCCTCTAGTTGTTTCTAGACATAGAGGTTCTATTTGAGTCTATCTGAGTTCTCCGCTTTTGGGACGCCTTGCCCCTCCTTATATAGTTGGAAGTGGCCAGCTTACATTTAGATTTCTAGTAAGATACAAACTAGTCCGGGTTCTACTCCAAGACAACAATTCGAGTGCTACTTATACTCCTTGTGCTGCGCTGGTGGGCCGGTTCTCATGACGGGCCACAATACCTCCGTGTGGGTACCCATTCCCATATTCACGACAGTAGCCCCCGAACTTTCAGGTGACTCAAAGAGTCGGGCGGAAGATCTTAATTTCTTGATGATGCTGTTTTTCTGGGACACAGAGTTATTGCCGGTTTGTTGTTGTGGTGGATGCCGAATTTCGGATGAAGAGTTTTCTGACTTGTGGATGTAGAGCTCTCTATGTATAGCATCAAGGTCATTGATGTCGAGGCTGTTGAGTCCCATAGTGGCTCCTGATTTGCCGACGTAGAGGCTACCGGGTTGATGACGTAGAGGCAGACGGTTTATCGATGTAGAGGCAACCGGTTTATTGACATAGAGGCAACCGGGTTATCGGTCGTGTATGCTGACGATGTCGGGTCGTGCATGCTGAGGATGTCGGGTCATGGATGTTGACAATGTCGGCTCGTGTATGTTGACGATGTCGGGTCATGGTTGTTGATGATGCCGAAGTTGTAGCCCCAAGCTCCAAATTTATCACTTCGTGATGACTTGGTGCTTGCATAGAGTGGTACCTCAACTGTGTATCCCCCAAATCCCGGGTTGCATGCATGCAGCAGCTCGGGATTTTGTTTCTTTTAGTCTTGAAGTGTTTAGCTTCAAACTGTGTATCCCCAAGTGTCGGGTTGTCTTGCCTATAGCAACCTAGAAGTTTACCGATTTTTGCTTATAAACTTCAAATGGTGTTATTGAGTACCTGAAATAAAAACATGTGCATGCATTACACTGTTTTGTGAAGTATGAAACAAAATTAAACGAAAATTTTGGTGATTTCATTAATTGTGTTCAACTTGTTAATCGCCAGAACCGACTAAGTAGGATTTCGCGTGGACTTTTTTCATTCAATACGGTATGTTCACGATCGAAAAAAAATCTTTTAGATGCATCATAGTCGATTGACAATATAATACACACTACTTGGTCAATTGTGAGTCACGTGACTTAGTAAAGAGCAAACGTCAAATTTTTCGTCAATAGGGCAGGGTACCCATATTTGGCCAGTGCATCGTGGCAACTAGTACTCTTTGGCAACCTTATTTATTTGGGAAGAAACAACAACCCCTGAGATTGACTCAAATGTGCCATCTTAATATATTTCACCAGAAAAAAAACATGAAAACTTTTAAATATAAAAGATGACCTAGTTGTTTTGCCGGTGCGGCATAAACCGGCGGACCGTCAAGGTTGGCTGCCGCGAGGTCGGAGATGGTCCAGTAGGTGTCGCAAGTGGGTAACCCGGCTGTGGGTTCGAGACAGCGGCAGGACCCGGAATTATGAAGAGGTTGCGGCTGGAAACCGCCAATCTGTAGGTGGTGCGATCTAAACCGGCTTTTGGCCAAAGTTAGAGATGATCAGACGAGGTCCTGCTAACCGGACCGGCAGCCGGAGGAGCCGGCTCTCCCTTGTCGCCTCCTCCATCTATACGTAGATGAAAACATCTAAACCTTAACGTGGTAAGTATACCTTTGTATTTGCAAGCTAGCTAAGCTTGCAAATTGATCCATCCACTTTCTTTTCTTTCTCTCATCCTCACGTAAGCTAGTAGCAATAGATTCTTTTTCGAATCGGGTTGGTTCGAATTACCTCAGTTCAGGGAGTTGCTGCTATATTCTTGGTAGAAGTTGAGCGCGAAGGTGGGAGGCAGGGATATCATAGATTGGTGGTCTTTCATGAGTGGTGGCTTGCGTCAAACGCTCCGTGGGTGGAGTAGGAACCTTAGGAGGGAGGCAAGGGATAAAAAAGCCACTTTGTTAGCCCAGATAAAAGACTTGGACCTCAAGGCTGACATCTCGGGCCTCGATGATGATCAATGTGCCTTTCGCTTTCACCTTGAGGACCAGCTCCTTCACATCTATAGGATGGAAGAGGAGTTTTGGAGGCAGAGAGGAAGAGTCAAGTGGGCGTTAGAAGGGGCCGCCAATACGGCTTATTTCCACGCGATTGCTAATGGGAAGCGGAGAAAATGCAACATCTTCTCCCTATCTTCCCCCGAGGGGATCATCTCGGATAAACGCGCGTTGCAAGAACACATCTATGGCTTTTACAGGGAGTTGTTGGGGTCAACCTCTCCCCGTCATTGTTGCTCGAGTCAGAACACTTGGTCAGGGGACCAACTGGTTTCGGACGAGGACAACGCGGACCTTTGTCGCACTTTCTCGGAAGAGGAATTAGAGGCAGTGGTGAAAGAGATGAAAGCGGATACGGCCCCAGGTCCTGATGGGTTCTCTGCCTCGTTCTTCAAGAGATGTTGGGATCTGGTCAAACACGGGGTTTTGCATATTCTCAACGATTTCATGCTCGGCCGTATCGACATTTCGAGGCTAAACTTCGGAGTTCTCTCCCTCATCCCCAAAGTCCCGGGGGCCGAATGCATCACCCAATTCCGGCCTATTGCCCTGATCAACGTAGTCTTCAAAATCATTTCCAAAGCCCTAGCCTCCAAATTGGACCCGGTGGCCAACAAGACTATCAGCCAGAACCAGACTGCTTTCATCAAAGGGACTCGACGGGGCGTTGGCTTTGCACGAGATTGTGCACGAACTTAAAAGGAAAAAACAAGGGGGAATTTTACTGAAACTGGACTTTGAGAAGGCGTACGATAGATTGGATTGGAATTTCCTTCTAGAGGTGTTGCGCATAAAGGGTTTTGACGCAGGTTACATACACCGTATCTCGCAGTTGGTTTCAGGGGGCCAAACTGCCATTTCCATCAATGGGGAAATGGGCCCCTTCTTTAGGAATAAAAGGGGAGTGAGGCAAGGGGACCCTCTCTCCCCTCTTCTCTTTAACTACGTAGCGGAAGGCCTCTCCGCTATTCTTTCAAAAGCCAATGCGGCAGGGCACATTCATGGGGTTGTGCCCCACCTTTTCCCTGGGGGGATCACGCATCTTCAATACGCCGATGATACCATCATGTTGGTGGAATACAACAAGCTCGAACTTGCCAACCTTAAGTTTCTTCTGATGTGTTTCGAGAACATGTCCGGTCTCAAAATCAACTACCACAAGAGTGAGGTGCTGGTGCTCAATCAGCCGCAGGAAGTTCAAGCTAGGGTTGCTAGACTCCTTAACTGCAAATTGGGGAAGTTCCCTTTCACTTACCTGGGCCTACCAATTTCAGACTCAAAACTCACAAGGAACAGTGGGATTTCCTTGTGCAGAAGCTTGCGGCTAGGGTGGAACCGTGGTTGGGACGTTTTCTTTCCTCCGGGGGCGTTTGATTCTCGCCAACGCGTGTTTAGACAATATTCCCATGTACGCCATGGGACTTTTTCTGCTGTAGAAAGGGGTTCACGAGAAGTTGGACACCCGTCGTGCGAGATTCTTCTGGGAAGGTGCGGGACCAAACCGGAAATATCACATGCTCAACTGGGCGGCCGTCTGCCGCCCTAAAGAAACCGGGGGTTTAGGGTTGATTAACTCCCGCAAGATGAACGAAGCTCTCCTGATCAAGTGGATCTGGAAGTTCTATCAATTGGGGGGCTCCATCTGGGAGGTGCTCCTCCGTAATAAGTACTCCATCACAGGAGATATTTTTGCCACCTCCCCTAGGGGTGGGTCGCAATTCTGGAAAAATTTGCACAAGGTCAAACATCTCTTCAAGGCCGGTGCTAAACATCTAGTGGGCAACGGGCTTCGTTCCCGTTTTTGGACGGATTGGTGTCAAGGGGATGGGCCTCTTTGCCATAGATTCCCATTGCTTTTCAACACCTGTGGGGAACCTGAGGCCTCGGTGGCAAGGGTGTTGGAAGTAGGAGGTCGCTTCCGGCGCTCGCTGGACCCTGTCGCCATGCGGCAATGGGAAGGGCTAGCTGAGATCATCAACAACACCCCCCTCTCGGTGGAACCAGATAGCATTTCGTGGTCCCTCGAACAATCCGGGATATTCACTGTGAAATCCATGTATGCCTATCTCTCGCAAGGGGCGACAGTGGCACACGCCAGGGATATCTGGAAAGCCAAAGTACCGCTTAAAATTAAAGTTTTCGTTTGGCAACTTGCGCTCGACAAACTCCCTTCGGGGATCAATCTGGCCATCCGAGCGGGCCCGTCAGACGGCTGCTGTGCCCTTTGCGGAGCCGCTGAATCCGCCGACCACATCTTTTTCAATTACTCGCTTGCTCTCTTTACGTGGGCGGCTCTGCGTCAAGTTCTAGGGAGATCTTGGTGCCCGGCCAGTTTCCCACAATTTCACTCCATCTTAGCCTCGCTCTCGGGTTCCCCGCGTAGATTAGCTTGGGTGCTCTTCCTCGCGCAATCGTGGGCGCTGTGGAATGTGCGAAACAAACTTGCTATTGAAGGAAAGTGTATTAAACACCCGGCTGACGTGATTTTTAAAACTCTGATTTTTCATACAGCTATGGATCCCCCTTCTGAAGACTGAGGATAGAGAAGCTGCGCGCAACTTGGTGGCGGACCTCAAGACGCTACACTCATCTTGTCTCTACACCTCTACTACCAGGAGATCGACGCCGTGATCTGTTGACTCTACCCCGTGTGTGTGTGCGTTGGCGAAGCTGTATGCCTCAGCGTTATGTTGCTTTTCTTTTCTCGCTATGCGACTCTGTGGCGAAGCTGTATGCCTCAGCATGTGTAATACGTTTGTTGTTGGAACCTGTTTGGTTTTGTTAATTCAAAGCCGGGCATAAGCCTTTTATCTAAACACGTAAGCTAGTACTAAAAGGGCTTCGCGCGCTTTGCCGCGCCATTTACATTTTCTACGTTTTTTTTTCTTCGTCAATACATCAATTGATTTGATGTGTCTTTTCTCCCCTCCCTTTCGGCAGAAGCACTTTTGCAATCACATGGTATCGTGGAAAAATCGTGTTCCGTTCAAGAACACGGGTGCATGGTGGACTCCTGCCCCCCAATGTAATCATCATCTCTCGGTCTAAACACCTGGGTTTCCCCCCTTTCTCAATAATATTTCAGAATGAATCAAGAAAACTTTGCAAGGTTAAGACTTCCGCAATATAACATATATCTAATTAGAAAAATTACCCTAGGTGATTTGGTTAATGCATTATATATCCCTACAACATGTTACTAATCCTGACATAATTTTATTTATACCTAGAGACACTCCATTATTATTAAATATGATGAGCAGTCACCAATTCGGTAGTAGTGGTATAAATATTCGTAAAGGTCAAATAAATATGTCGCTAATCTCTAGTTGTTTGATAGGAACCGGTTATAATCGAAATACATTGTCATATCTAAACTAAGAGGAGATTCACTCGATATTATAGCACCTAAGAGCATCTCCAGATGCGGTATAACCGCGCGCTATATGTTTTTGGCTTTAGGGCGCGAAGCAAGCCGCTGGTTTAGCAGATGCGCTAAAATCTCGCGTAAAAATCGCTACACATTTTACAGAAGCTGTTAAATAGCGCTCAAAGTTTAAATTAAAACTGAAATTGAAATTCGAACAACATTCGACCAAATTGAACTGAATTTAAATTAAAATTTAAACCTAAACTACGGCACTAGTCGGAGAAGTCCCCCTCCGAGCCCGAGGTGGTGTGGTCCGACATGCTCCAAATGTTGTCCCACCTCAGGTCGTCGGAGGCCCAATCGGGCGCGTTGGGGTCGGCGGTGGTAGCCTTCAGCTCCTCGAGGACGGCTTCTTTTCGGGCGCGCTTCACGGCTCGTTGCTCCAATCGCGCTGCTCGTCGCTCTGCCCAGTGGGCGCGCTCGTCGAGGACGTCCTGCCAGAAGCGCCCCCGCCATTACGCCATATTCCGTTCATCCTCTTCGGCGACGGCGAGGCGGCGCTGGCAAAGACCGATCCAACGCCGGTCTTCCTCGGTCACGAGGCGCGGCTGGGGCGGCAAGTCCTGCGCCTGCTGGCTCGTGAAGACATTGCGGAGCCGCCGCGTCCCAGGCACGCGCCGCCTAGTGCGTTGTTCCAAACACGTCGAGGCTGAGGCGTGTCTCCCACTCCGGATCTCGGCGTAAAACGTGACGTTAGGCCAGGCCCGCACGCCGCGGTAGACGGAGCAGAGAGGCAGAGGGGAGAGAGAGGCGCCCGCGGTGGGCGCGTGCCAGAGGGAGAGGGGGAGAGCGAGGCGCGCGTGGCCGCGCTTTAATAGCGCGCGCAGCAATTTTCCCTACGCCACGCTGGTTTAGCGCGACTGCTGAATATGCTCTAATGTTCATTAATGGGCGTTGTGCTGCAGTTGGATTAAGCACAGTCCAGGTGCTATAGATCACCTCCTTATATAATGAAAACATGCCAAGGCCGGAAAGCCACATTTGCTAAATCACTTCGTAGGTGCACAACACAAAATAAGGAACTATCCCTATATTCTTTGCGCTAAGCAAATAACCCCTCATATCTATCCGCAAAAGTAATGATCTTTGCACTTCATGTTATAACATAACTTGTATCTGACCACCAGTGTTATCTTATCCAACAAACCAAAACCCATAAGGATAGCACCCGTGCAACTTTTCACCAGATTATGACCAAAGCGTAGTTGGAAGCATTTGCTAGGCTTTAAGCTTTAGATATCTGAATTCCCTGGAAACTGAATGACAGTACATGTTTCACACAAAAAGTCCTCACAAGAACTCCATCTACTTGGTTAACTATTCAATTATTGAGATCCAACCATGAAGAATTTCAAAGCTCCAAAGTAGAATGGCAAATCATGACATGGAAATAAAATATGTATACATCAACAAAATAGAGAGCCCAGAGGCAGACAATCGAGAAACAAATTTAGGAACATGATACTTCATGTACTAAATAATCTGCAACAATCCAGAGCATGATAAATTCCCTCTGAATTCAGTCGTATGCACCGTTACCTATGTCCTCCATCTTTGCAATGTAACATGTCGTGGGATAATCACGGCAGACGTTACCGGGGGTAACTTGTCTTGGGGCAAATCGACTCTGGTGTTTGGGAGAGGGTTTAGCTCAAGGGAAACCATGGTGATATGCGATCTGGTAGCCGGCAATCAAGTCGCCGAGTCTCCGATCTGAATATATTATCTCGACTTTCGTGTTACAATGGATACTCGATATCTCGTAACCTTGTCTAATCTAACCCTAGGGGCCGGCTTATATAGTACCCGGACCCCCTAGCTTACTATCCAAGGCGTGCTCGGAATCCTACCCGCACACTGCTTACAAACCCTAAACTTCCTTATTGGAACCCACAATCCGGGTTACGAGGCCTACACTCCTGGGCCTTCTAGAAGTTCATTTTCCCTAAGCCGGGTCTTCTGCAGCGTCCTTTGGGCCGAATTACACCTTGGTGTTAGCATACCGGGTTATCATCCCTCCATCATAACATGTGGTGCTAACTAACAGAACGTTCACATCCGATGTGTTCTTCTGCCTTCAAAGAGGAACAACAAGATAACATAGTCATCTAAGGAAAAATATGCTATTGTAGGCTTTGCCATTCAGCTATGCAAAAGTATCATGGAGCCTCAAGCTAGTACTTTGTTGTGACACGCTTCAGTATTATTATCCTACATGCTCCTTACATCACCTGAAAAGGAAAAAAAGGCTGAAACTGACTGCAGCATACAGATAAGGCAATAATGTGGGGAGAAAAGTCGGGAAGTAACACTGTTATAGCATCTTAAATGGAATGGGATCGGGAATGTACATCACTTGCATACTCATATACAACCACAATATAGTTATGACAACACAGCAATTCAAAATAAGAGGCCCAATTCATAGGTCAAAGCATACTCATATACAACCACAATATAGTTATGCACAACACAACAATTCAAAATAAGAGGCCCAATTCATAGGTCAAAAGAACCAGGGAATGATATATGGAAGGTGAGAGGATATTTACCGATCCGTAGCAAGCAGAGATGCACTCCAGTTAAAAAGGTGATCTAGAAACCTATATATTTAAAAAAAAACTCCAACATAATATATTCGAGCTCCAATTTTGCATCCTTAAGAACCTGTAAACCTTAGTATGCTCATGCACAGAAAATACGACACTAATATAATTAAATACTGGCAAATGTATGTAGAACTTTCTATAACAATTACAACTTGACAAAAATATATGTAGAACTTGCTAGAACAGTAGCAACTTGACAAAATAACTGAAAAATCCTTCAACAAACCATTGACTGATTAAGCACCATAAAGCTACTAATCTTCTATCAAATATTTATCAGTTCACATACAAATGAAGACATGTTTTCCTAGAATACAGTTAGGCAGAAAGCACACACCAACACATTAATTGGTAAACTGCAAAATTATTAGATTAACCATGGCTAATTAGTGGCTGGTATATTTCATCGGTCATACCAAAATACCAACCGTGTATAAGGAAAAATGGGTATAAATTTTCGAAAACAAGTACACGTGTGCCTCTATTCTTTGTGTTTTTTAACTGGCAACATAGAAAATAAATTCTACAGGCATATTTGTGTCTTCTTCAGTCTTCACAACAAGCTTCATCGATGTTTAGAGGTATGATTCCATACAGAGGGACAATTCTTTTAAAAACATAAAGGTTGAAGGGGTTGTCCAAGTTGCACAATCTATGAACATGTCATTTATAAACTTCCAATTAAAGTTGCAGCAATCGTCAAATACCTAATTGAGCATCATCTAAAATGATGTGAGAGTTAGAAAATAATAGAAATGGAGAGTTGAGGATCTTGATTTCTAGAATTTCCTTGAGGTAAATAGATGTAGGAAAAAAAGAAAAAATGCCAATAGACATCATGTGCTTGACTAACACCAACAGGCTTGTTTCTATTTTGCCGCAAGCACGTAGCCTTCCT
Organism: Alopecurus myosuroides; assembly: GCA_028641055.1. Lineage (NCBI taxonomy): Eukaryota > Viridiplantae > Streptophyta > Magnoliopsida > Poales > Poaceae > Alopecurus > Alopecurus myosuroides. The sequence goes on from CM054063.1 coordinate 77,307,429, forward strand.
GGTCAGCGATGCTGCTGGTCATAACGGAGGTCGGTGTGCGCGAGGTAGACAATGTTGTTGCAGACAGCCACTGAACACCTCGTAGACATTACAGAACTTGAGAACAATGAGCACGAAAGAGACCGTTCAAGAGGGGGCGTTGCTGCTAAGTGCAGTCCTTGCCTCCCTAGAGGACCCTCATCCGTGAGGTAGCCTTCCTCGTCCTTGAATGCGAGTAGAGGCAGCAGGGCAAAGAGGAGACGAAAGGACCAACATGGGGGAAGTTGGTAGCATTAGCACTATATGAAGCGGGGATGCAGAGGCGAGAACATAGAGGCAAAATGGGTGACAAATGAAGCACGATTACTCAGTGTCGAGCAAGGGGAATAGAAATAGGCGACAATGCACAAGGAGGGGGAGGCGACATGGTGGCGCAATGTCGAGTAGAAAGAGGTGAACCTTGAAACAAACAAATTTGTGGGTAAGGATAACATGTTGCAATGCATGACTGACTCAATTGGTTAACACGTTTCAATTCACGACCGACTCAACTGGTTGCCCATCCTAAGGGACTCAGAACCCAGCATTCCTAGGGAGCTTAGAACTCTTGAAGGATCGCAGAGAAAGGATCTCATTCTGAAATAACCATCATGCTAACTTGTATCAGACCCGTTCACTTCTTCAAAGCTAAAATGCGAGAACACTGATGCAATTTTCACCAGAATACGGAATAAAAGAAGGATAATATCATTATTGGAAAAAATATAGAACTCGCCAAGTTTGTAGGCTCATAATATAACACTAATTTAAATCAGGCTTAGAGACCAAAAGATTGGCACACAAGATATATTTATCTAAATGCTATACAGAAAATGCCCAAAATTAAACCGAATGCTAACAAGTTCAAGCTAGTAACAGAGAGGATATCCTGTAAAAGCGATTTTAACCAGAATATGGAATAAAAGAGAGGATAATATCATTGTTGGAAAAAATACAGAACTCGCCAAGTTTGTAGTCTCATAATATGACACTAATTTAAATCATGCTTAGAGACCAAAAGATTGGCACACAAGATATATTTATCTAAATGCTATACAGAAAATGCCCAAAATTAAACCGAATGCTAACAAGTTCAAGCTAGTAACAGAGAGGATTTCCTGTAAAAGCGATAAAAGATGGTCACTTAACTGATAGAGTTTTGAGAACAGCTAAAACATAATCCCCACTGGCATTTGATGCTCCAAATATCTATCTCTATATCACATAAAAGAGCAATATAACAAGTAGTGGTGTACCTGAAAATCCTCGGGTCATGGAAGACACAAGTGGTGGCATGAAAAATACTCATGACTTGTATTCAGTTGTCTCATAACCTTCAACAAATGATGAAGCTAATAATAAAAGAGAATGAAACTATTTGCGTAGACAATTGTACCAAAATCAGAAAACTCACTGCAATTGAATCAGTAGCTAGAATGTAATAGCGCAACGATTTCTAAAATGGATAAGCATGCATATATATATATATATATATATATAATTTCAACACCCTGGTGTTTCCCCTCAGCTCAATGAGCTCACTATACAAACGACTCTGCAGTGCACGTACATACAGAAATTTTTTGCGTTCTGGCGCGGCGCATAAATATCTTAATTTTCTAGCTCCTGTTTAGCAACTTCTGACGCCTCCTCATTTCTCAAAATGATTTTCCCGCACTTCAAGCCTAGAAACATGAGGTAAAGATATATCTCCACCTGCCCGAATCATAAAGCATGGAGATCAACCCAGTCATAGCTAAAACCCCATCAGGAGCACCACAAACGCGCCGACGTGTACACCGAGAAACAGGAGCCGAAGGAATTAGCTCCGCATCAACATCCATGGTTTACTCCACTGATAGGCAGAAAAAAATTACCTCAACCCACAATCCAACACTAAACCAAACAAGAAAAAAAAACAGCGCAAGGGATTGCCACTGCACGCAGACCATTCTGAGCAAAAGAAGGAACATCAGCAGCCGCATTACCCTCCCGCAGAGAAGGCACTCCATCTGAAGATTCTCCCGGTTGTTTCAGCATAAGAAGTCACAAAACAAAGAATGGAAAATCCGCAATAGCAGAGCAGACCACAAAAACGAAAGCAGGTGCATGGGAAGAAGGCCGACCATGCTCCATCTAAAACAAAACCACAAAAACGTAGATGTACAGAAAAGAAAGAAAAAAGAAATTCTAAACCAAGCAACAAACCAACCAAAACCAAATGAAGGAGAACAAATCCAACCACACCCCCAAGAAACACCTCCCAGACCGAGCGAAATCGAAGCAATCTCACAATCTGAGAAGAGGAATCGCCCCCAAAATCAAAAGGAGCACCGAACAAACTCCGCTAATCTAACAAAACGAATCTATGCTACAGATCTACGCGCACAGGATCTCTTAATCTATACATACAATGCAACAAACAACCACAAATCAAGATGGAACAGAAATAGAAAAGATGAAGAGAGACCAACCACAGTGGAGGCCCCGCAACGCACCAGCGTCAATCAGAACCAACCAACGGAGCATCAGCAAACACTCTGGTCAGCAGGGAAGCAGCAGACATGACAGACAAATCTCCAATCGACGAAGGGCGGCCGCCGCCACCGCAAGAAAATAGACAGAGAAGAAAGAAAGGGGACGTGGTGAAGATAGAAGAAGCGAACCGACGTCGCCACCAACCCAAGCAGCAAACCGATGTTTTCAAAGTGCCAGCACATAAAAGAACCGACACGATTCCGATTGACCGAGGCACACTCGCTGCCATGTGGGGACATTGTCAGGAGCAACCTCAGGGCAGCAATAGCCCTGCGGACTGCGGTTAGATCTCTTAGAGCGTCTCCAATGTTGAAATAGGACTGGGTCTTAAGCAGCTTACGGTCGACCACAAGCAAACTTAAACATTGTGAGCCTCGGCCATAGCTGAGAAAACTCTATGGCCGCCCTTACCACTACGGCTCGTCCATAGCGAATAGAAAAATGATGTTTCTCTCCTCTCTCCCTCCACAGTACGCATGACCATTTGCTTTTGGGATTTCTGATGGCTCACATGTATGGGCAAAGCTGTTGGAAGACACTGGTCGCGGGCTCCACCTTATGGCCCAGATTAGTCTTTAAACATTGTGGAGATTTATGTTTGCTATAGCCGATGATGTGGGGCCCAGCTTATGGTCTACGTAAAATTTAAGCATTGGAGATGCCCTTAGGAGATACATGCTAGAAATTATCCTTGTCTTTTTGCTGACTTAAGCACCATGTAGTGGTAAGATAGCACGTTAGCTGATTAGATTGCAAGATCACGTAACGAGGGCGCTTCCAATGTTCTCCTTTGTCTTCTCGTAACCTGCCTTGGCATGTCCGACCGTACCGGTGACCATGCCATTTGGCTTGCTTTTTCTCTTTCTTTGACCTCGATCCGTGTAAGCTGCTAGTTGCCTTCACTTCTATAGACACATTTCTTACTATTAAAATATTAAAAAGTGTGCCTTATAAAAATGGACGGAAGGAATACCAATAGTTGCTCACGGATCGTTTAGCTGCAGCACGCCCCCAAGGAAATCAGTTCTTTTTCTTTTGGACTTGGAGGCGGAGAATATCGCTAGTGTTGGCTGCCGCCGGGCTCATAGGATGTTGCCACACACTGGGTGCTGTTTCTGTTGGTGCACCTATCGGACTCCTCCAGCGTGTTGTCCAAGAGCCCACTTGGAACTAGCCAAGGTGGAACCCGACTCGACCTGGAACCTGACTCGAGCAGCGGATCAGCGGAATCCATTGACATGCTAGCGACGATGCTTCTCCCAACATCCTCGTGGCGTGATTCAAAACATGGAACTCGTCAGAATGGTGATCGATCAAACACACACACAGACATGGTCACTACGGGACGCAGTCTATACGCTGACGGCCGGATCCGTCGGCGTATGCCCCATCAGCGTATTAAAACCGTCGGCGTAAACTGAGCTATGCCGACAGGGAAGACGTCGGCGTATAGGTAGGTCGAATTTTTTAATATTTTTTTCTAAAAACAAAATTTCGATTTTTTTTTAGCAATTTTTTTTCACTTGTTTAACCACTTAATCATAATATAGACATATTTATCTTTGTCTCTAAGCTTTTTTTAATTTAAATTACTCGCTTCTACTAACACTTCTCGATCAGTCATTCATCTTGAGATTGTTTCAGTCCCAGCACGTCTAACTTCGTAGTTCCTTCTCTGTGAGTTGCCTAGAAACAACGAATGTTTTGTCGACAATAGTATCCAATCAATCCTGTTAACCATTGGACCATCTTGTCACACTATTTTATTTTGTAAATTCAAACAATTATTTAAATAAAAATAATAACTAATAATAATCTTGAATTCAAATAATATGGAATTTAAATAATAATTAACATTTTTGAATTTTCTATTTAATATTGAATAATTCATATCTATAAATCCGTAAATCGAAATTTGACAAATAATAGGTCCATATCGAGTAGAAAAATAAGAGAAATTCAAATATGACATCCATATAATATTTTTTATCAAGTATAAAACTTTACTAAGTGAGATATTTAGTGTATGGTTTATGGTCACCCAACAAAATTAGGAGTGGAAACTAGTGTTCGTGGAGAAAACATGCCAAAATTGGGCACCAAATTAGCAAACCATGCTGGAATGTGCCAAGATATGGCAAAGTAGAGAACAATTGTATTGCAAAAAAACATATACCTAGGTTTGTAAGGTTGCAAACAAAAAAAATTCCTTTTCATTTAAAAAATCCATTTTCTATTTTCTGAGTGCAAAAAAATGGGTTTTTTGTGTAGGACCAACCACAAATATGTTGCAAAACTTGTGAGATGCATTTTTTAAAAATACTAGACCATGTTATATGTACAAATAACCGATTTTTTCCCATGAAAAGGTTTCCATCCACCTCTTTTAAAAAATACAAGTTTCTGCCGATTCAGCTGGAAACTGGTCAAATTTGAACTACAGGCACCTCATAGTTTTCTCATGATTTTTGGAAAAAATAATTTTTAGGTACACAACTACCTATTTCATTATCGATACACCAAAAGTTTCTCAATATTCAACCCCGAGCTATGAACGGTCATGCCCGCCGTCTTTACTTTTTCCTGAAACCAGCTTAGAAAATTCTAAACAACCCAAAATGATGCAAAACCTTCGCGTGGTGTCATTATATATGTCCTAGTATCCATTAAAAATAATAAACTTGGAATACGACAGTTGTGTTGAAAATCTGTACCTTCGCGTGGTATCATTATATATGTCCTGGTATCCATTAAAAATAATAAACTTGGAATACGACAGTTGTGTTGAAAATGTATACCTTCGCGTGGTGTCATTATATATGTCCTAATATCCATTAAAAATATTAAACTTGGATTACGACAGTTGTGTTGAAAATGTGTTCACAAAAATTAGTTATCTCCTCCGAACATTCTAGGGTTTCGGGCCAAATGACGGGTGTTATGGCCAAATCAACGGCATAGTTTGTTTAAATATGCCCATATTCCACACAAACATGCATATTGGAAGTACATACAATGTTTACGGAGGAAGTTTTCCTTTTCATTGAATAAAAAAACTATTTTCCATTTCCCGACTGTCAAAAATAGTTTTTTTGTGAAGGACCTACCACAAATATGTTGCAAAACTTGGGAGATGCATTTTAAAAAAATACTAGATCGTGTTGTATGCACAAATAACTAATTTTTTCCTATAAAAATATTTCCATCCACCTCTTTTGAAAAACACAAGTTTCTGCCGATTCAGATGGAAACTGGTCAAATTTGAACTACATGTACCTCATAGTTTGCTCATGATTTTTGGGGGAAAATCATTTTTAGGTACCCAACTACCTATTTCATCATAGATACACCAACAGTTTCTCAATATTCAACCCCTAGCTACGAACGGTCATCCCGCCGTCTTGACTTTTTCCTGAAATCGGCTTAGAAAATTCCAGAAAATTCAAAACAACCCAAAATGATGCAAGCCCTTCGCGTTGTGTTATTATATATGTCCTAGTATGCACAAAAAATAATAAACTTGGAATAAGACACTTGTGTTGAAAATGTTTTCACAAAATAAGCCATCTCCTCCGAACATTCTAGGGTTTCGGGCCAAATGATGGGTGTTATGGCCAAATCCATGGCATAATTATTTTAAATGTGCCCATATTCCACAAAAACATGCATCTTGGAAGCACGGACAATGTTGCGGAGCAAGTTTTCCTTTTCATTGAATAAAAAAACCAGTTTCCATTTCCCGAGTGTCAAAAATGGGTTTTTTGTGAAAGACCTACCACAAATATGTTGCAAAACTTATAAGATGCACTTTTTGAGAATACTAGACCATGTTATATGCACAAATAACCAAATTTTTTCTATGAAAAGGTTTCCATCGACCTCTTTTGAGAAACACAAGTTTCTGCCGATTCAGTTGGAAACTGGTCAAATTTGAACTATAAGTACCTCATAGTTTGCTCATAATTTTTGGAAAAATCATTTTTAGGTACACAACTACCTATTTCATCATAGATACACCAACATTTTCTCAATATTTAACTTCTAGCCCCGCTGGAGAAAAACCCAGCTTATAGGTCTACACCCGGTAACCGTTAACCTTTTCTTGTTTTATCTATTCTTTCTCATGGAAGTTTTTGAAGAATGTAGATTAAAAATTATGCCTGATGTCATATATCTGTTTCTCCTTTTCGAAACGAGCTAAAGAACGACAAAATCCGAGTTTGAATGTAAAAGTTATGCTCAAAATGGTGAGTAAGTCAAACAAAAAAACTAGGATACGCAGACGGTTGTTGTCGGCGTAGCAAAAAAAAACATAGGCCGACGGGGTTGCCATCGGCGTAGCCCAATTTTTTTCGTTATGTGTTACCATGTCGGATCTACCCCGACAACCCCGATATTTGGCCGTCGGTGTATAAAACAGTCGTCGGCGTTTTTAACTTCTCCCATAGTGGGTAGGATATCGTCCCTTTTTTCATTGAACATGGGACCCATCGAAATCTGAATCTGCACGCACATAGCCCCACGGTGGGCGCCAATGTTGATGTTTCTTATCAACGGTATCATTCAATGATGATTATGTTGGATTGTGTACGCATGCGGATCATCGACGTGGGTTAACACACAGAGAGACAAGATTTATACAGCTTCAGGCCCTGACGAGGAGATGAACCCTGGACCTATCGGGTGAGGCTACCCGGTCCAGGGCCCAAGACTTAAGCCCAAGGGGAGACGCCACGGACTATTCTAGAAGGCCCGGTTGAAGCCCACCCGCAAAGCCTTGCGGGTCAAGTTAGGAAACTTGTAACCGACTTTATGTTAGGGTTTGTATCCCCCCGGTACGGTTTGAGACCTGGCCACCTATATAAGGCCAGGAGAACCACCAAAGAGGGGACCAAGCAATACCGCACCACCAAAGCCTTGAGATCGAGATCGAGAATCCCCCTTTGTAACCGATCTATTCGTCAATACAGATCGACAGAAGCAGGAGTAAGGGTTTTACCTCTACGAGGGCCCCGAACCTGGGTACATCGTGCCCATCTGTTAGCCAACGATTGTCACCAGCGCCTACACGTTCTCCTAATCAAAACCCTATAAGTTCACCCGCGGTACTTGTTGAGATGCATATTGGAATATTTGCGCCGTCTGTGGGAACGGCGGGCGCTGGATCTACGGCATCTTCGGCCTCATCGACACCCAACTCACGCTGGAGCCCCAAAACTTCGACTCCAACCAATCCGATCCGAATCGGGTCGCTCATCGTCGCGCCTCACTCGCCAGAATCACGCCCGGTATTCAGCGGATTGGAGAAAAGCATCACCTTGACGTTCGGGAGCTTCCAGTTCTATGCTAACAAAGAGGGAATTCTGCACTTCCCCGAGCAAACCAATCTCGAAGGATCGGACTCTGAGTCGATCTCGAGCCCAGGAGTTGTCGACTCGCTGCCCAACTATGCGGATTGCAACCTAGCAAGGAGTGGTGAATCCATATGCCTCAGCACCCGCAACTTTCACACCCTCTCCGCAGAGGAACCTTCTCGGGTCAGGAAAGCTCTCCAAACTATGCCTAGGACTCACGAGCCATATTGGCTCAGGTCTGCATGGCAGGATCGAGCGATCCGCCCGAAGAAACAGAAGATAGTGCAAGGGAACGCGCAGCCATCAACGTGTCGCTAGAAGCTTGGGACAGAGCAAAAGCGGCCATCCGCTCAAGCAAGCCGATCGAAGCGGGAGCCCCTCATGAAGATCTAACCGCATACCACTACCACCTAGTGAGAGCGGCGACTTTGATCAAAGAAGCTCGCAAAGATCTGGCCGAGCGGAGAAAATTAGTGGATGAATCAAGTCAGCGCCGTCCAAGATACATTCTGTCGGGATCCATCCCGAGAGAAAAAGATACGTCTTAAGAACCGCAACCATGGATGGCGAGTCCCTAACCGGGATTAGTAAGTCACTCGAAGCCTCCCTTATGCGCGTTGACGAAGACGGCAATGTGCACCCGACGACTCTTTCCGCTGCAGTACTGGCCGCAACCACTTACCTGCAGACAAACCAGCCAGGGGAGAACGACCCCCGCGCGGAGCAATACAGGAAAGTCCAGAAGGGGCTAGGCATGGCAGCCGCAAGACTCGCCGCCTACGACCGCAAGAAAGCGACTGCACAAAAAGACAAAGAAGCACCTCGCAGACATAGGAGTACATCGCCCAGGAAGGAGAAGTCACCTCGTCGCGCCCGAGGGAAAGAAGCCCGGCGACGCGGTGATAGCCCGAGTAGCAGCGATGGCAGCCCAAGGGATCGAGATCGCAGCTTGCAACATCACAGCAGCCGCTCGCGACTGTAGCTAGGAGCCGCGGAAGGAGATCGATCGCGACCAGCCTGGATACAACGCGCGATCCGACACCGTGCAAAATAAGGTCAACAAGGCCCGAGCAGCCAGGAACCGCGCATGCTCCCCATCCACCTCTTCCAACAAGGAAGCTTGCGGCGCATTATGCTTCACTCACAACATCCGCGAGGCACCAATGCCCAGGAGATTCAAGCTCACTACGGAAGTACCAAAATACGACGGTTTGTTGGAGCCGCAATCTTGGCTGTCGGATTACCTCACGGCAGTAAAATGCCAACGTGTGAACAAGACCACATCTATGCAGTACCTTAACTTACATCTTGTAGGAGCAGCGTGCAGCTGGCTCGAAGGAAGACCAAAGGCATGCTACGGATCATGGGACGATTTAAACTTCGACTTCTGAAAAAATTCCAGGCGACATATAAAAGGCCCGCAACCATCGAGAAGCTACAAGCTTGCAAGCAGAAGAGTGGCGAGTCTACTCGCGAATATATCCAGCGGTGGACCACACTTAGGAATACAGCGGGAAACATATCAGAAGAGGTTGCAGTCAAAGACTTCGCCAAAAGAGCTCGGCGAACTGCCTTCAGGGAAGAACTGGGACGAGCCGCGCCCAAAACCATTGGAGAGCTGATGGCTATTGCCGACAGATGGGCCAACAGAGAGGACTCAGTGTGCAACGAGAAGGCATCTTCGCCAGCACCTGAAGACGACCGTCATGGTCGAAAGAAAAAGAGAAAGTATTACGATCATGACGATCGAGAAGACCGGTAGCAGAGGAGTTCAGGAGAAATCGCGACAGTGGGCATCGTGGAAATCGCGAATGGATGCCAAAGCCAGAGGATAAAACTCCCGAGGAGGACCTCGATGATTACTGCACACTACATCTATTTACAGATAAGCGCATTGGAAAAACAAAGGCAACACACCTTCTCAAGGATTGCCGAAAGTTCCTCGACATACACGACGCCTTCTCGAAGAAAAACAGAGCGGTAGTCAGTCAGGGCTACCCGCAGCTCCCGGGAGGAGGAAACCAGGGATTCCACCCGCCGCAACCCCTGCCTCCACCAGGAAACCAAAACGTGGTGTTAGCAGCACTACCTGCGCCACCCGCCGCAAACCAAGGAGGCAACGCGTACCCGAACCCCGCAGGACTCTTGGGGATGATAAAAAAAGTCTACCCGTCCCGCAGGGTCCAGAAGACAAACACACTGTAACACCTGGGGTGTTACCTGTTTGATTGCTTGCATCATATGCATCACATTGCATTGCACCATGTTTGCATCACAACTGAAAATTTCAAAACAATTTAAACTTTTAAGCTTGCTCAAAACTTCCAATTTCAAACTTGCAATTAAAACCCCTAAATTGTTTTTCCACTGGTTAATTTTGTTTTAATCACTTGTCTGTTACAATCTTTCAAATAAAGAATTGCAAATCAAAAACATCTTTTGCTCCCAATCAATTCCTTAATGTTTCAACTACTAATTTGTTGCTTATTTCAATCAATCACCTTAATCTTTTATTTTCAAATCAATTCAAAAACTCAAACCAATTCTCAAATCATCAATCCTTTGAATCCATGAAGTTCAACACAAATTGGTATTCTTTAAAACATTCTAAACCCTAGGGGTAACCTTTTTTTCAAGTGCATGTTTTTCTTAAGGGTTTATTAATATTTAATATCCCAAATTGGTTTCAAATGCAAACATCTTTTAAATATCAAATTTCTGAAATCCAATCTTGCAATTTGGTTTCTTTTTACCCAATTAACTTAAACTAATTTTTCTGAAATTTTTGATAACCAAACCCTTAACAAATTCCTTTCAAAACCTTTTCAGCAAAAAAAAACAGAATAAACAAAAGAGGAGAGGGAGGCATGCAGCCCATCTCTCTTCTTTCTTCTCCCAGCCCACTAACCTTTTCCAGCCCAACACCCCCCCACCTGTCGTCCTTTTCTTCCTCCTGTCACTGTCATGGCTGTACGACAGAACCAGAACCGCATGATCATCCTTCCCCCCCCTCCAGATGCTTGCCGTACAGGGCTTCCTCCTCCTTAAGAACCTACCCCCTAACCCCTCAGCTGCAAACCCTAGCTAGCCCCTCCTTCCCATCGCCGCCATTCTCCTCTCTGCTAAACCCTGCTCCTCTGTCGTTCTCCTGTTTCTGAACCGAAAGAAAAACATCCTCACCACCGAGACCACCTTACTCCCCTCGTCGCCGGCCACACATCCACCTCGAGGAGGAGCCGCCGCCGGGAATGGAACCGGGGCGCTCCCCTGAGGCTCCTAGTGCCCTCGCCCACCGCTGGGAGGCCCGGAGTCGGCCGCGCCATCGCCGGACTTCCGGCCGTTTCCGCACCTCTTTTGGTCGTCGACTACAGCAACCAGCCGGTGAGCCCCGATCGCCTCCTCCTTCCCCTGTTCGCCTCCACCCACACCACGGCGCAGCACTCGCACGCGGTCCGCACCGCACCGGCCGCACGAGCACCGGCGGGGCTGGCCACCGCGAGCAACCGGAGATCTGTCCGCCGATCCCTGCTCTGCTCGTAAGGTTCAGAGAGGCAACCTGTTCGAGTTTCAGTTAAACCCGGGCGGGTAACTACTTCCTCCGTTAGTCTTGTTACCTGTCACGAAACTACAGAGCAGCCCACTGGTTATCTGTCCGCGCGCGCACCGCGAGGGCGGGGGATCGAGTCCCCGCTCGGGGAAATTCCCCACCTTTTTTTCTCCTACCACGCTGCGCTGCGGGCCCCGCCAGTCATAGACCCCCCGTGCCACCTCACCTCCTATCCACGCCACGCTGGCTAGGCCCCGCCGTGCAGTGACTGTGGGATGAGACCAGTGCGGTAACAAATGAATAAATCGAATCTGCTAATTTTCCAATTCTTTTTTAATTGGCAGATTAAACTATAAACTTTGAAATTCAATAACTATTAATCTATGCATCCAATAAATAAAAACTTTATACGTTTTCTGTTCCAAATTTCCTAACCTTTCCAAATATCCAACTTGTGTTCTGTTTTGAACTTTCAAATTACAATTCAAATTCAAATTTAAATCATTTCAATTGTGTTTTGCTAAATTCAATAATTAATTATTCATAAGTCCAAATCATGCAAATAAAATATGTTTTCAATACCATTTCAAATAACCTTTTCAAATATAATTTTTGTTTTCTGTTTTGAATAATTAAAATTGCCTAAACAATTTAAATCTTGTTTAATTCAATTAAAACTTGTTTAATATTGTTTAATTCATAATTAAATAATCCTAAGTCCAATTTCCAAATGTAAAACATGTATTCCAACTAAAATTTGATAACCTTTTCAAATATCAACTTTGTTGTTTGGTTTGACCAACTTAACTTGATGATAACAACCACTACTTGTTTAACACCATTAAGTAACGATAATTTCCAAACTTGATAAATGTTTTCTAAACTTGTTAACCATCCTTCCAAGTGCACTTAATGTTGTTACCTTCTTGTTCTTCATCATGCATGCATCATTCTAACTCACTTACACATGATGCTTAGTGGTAGAACAATTAATTCAACACTAAAGCATGGGTTTGCCATATGCAATCTTTGCATATGGAATCCATTTAAACTTGTGTATCATATCCACTAGTTTACTTTGGTGCATCTATTAAACTTGTCATGCATCCATATCTTGATCATGCTGGATCTTTTGCCGTAGTAGTAATTGTTGCATCCGGTGTTTGTTCGAGGTTCGTTGCTTCTTCCCGGATAGGACGTTGAGATGATGTGAGCAACGAAAAGTTCTGCTACCTTGCGGGATCTCAGGCAAGTATACTCACTTGCATGCCATATGGCTGCCTTTCATCACTTGTTACCGATTCTTTCCGTTGTTCTTTTCTGCTAGCCTTAGTAGTAGTTGTTTCTGTTACGAACCCATCACATGAATCCCTTAACCTTGATATTGCCTCACTACCATACCTATAACCATTGCTTGTTGCCCGTGTCTTACTATCTTGCTTAGGGTTGTTTTGCTCGATTCTGTTACCTGTTACTTTCTGTTATTACTCTATTATGTTCCGGGGGCTCGATGTTTAATCAATCAATCAAACATGCTAATGTTACTATTAATAATAAATTTGATGATAAGGCACCGGCAGGAGGCCCTTGTGGTTTTGAGGCCTGCTAGTGTCGACCCTAATAGGAAAAGGGTCTTGTCTACTGATCCATGATGAGCGCACTACCCGCATTTGGGGAGTATGGGCTCCCCCTCAGTTTGACCCGATTCGCATCTCGTCCAAATCGCCTCATTTAGTTCGGGTTTTCCATTTGCTGCATGCATGATCTTGCGAGCCCTTGGATCCCGGGTGGAACTTTCGTAGTCGGCATATAGGGGGACACGGTCTTAGAGTGCTATGAGGGTCCATTTTCTTCTGGGCCCGAGTAGCCGTGCGCCCAAGGTGCTTTGGGCTTGATGCGAAGAAGGGTTGGATTGTGTTGAGTGCCCCGCTTGGTGGAGTGGCCGCTCCATCTGGCGGGTTATTCATGAGTACGGCTAAATTGGTGCAACCCTGCAGGGATAATCTTCTCGAGAAGCCGTGTTTTCCGCGGTTATGGATTACTTGGTGAAAGTACTGGCTAACAAGTACTCAGGACAACTTCAACATAATGATTAACCATGTTACACCCAATGAATAACAACTTGACTAGTAACAGGTTTATCCACACAATAACTTGTTTCATCTTAATACAACTGTGTGAGTTATCCTCGGATTGCTTCTTTGGCTAAAGGGGCGAGGTCCAGGATGGGTTTGTTTGGATTTACTTTCTGTTGGTTACTATTACTCGATCTTATCCCCTTTCTGATAGTTGGAAGTAATATAATCTCTGTAGTTGGTTAGTGCAGCCTGTTGTCGCTTATTTGCAATAACCCCTCCTTTTCCGTTGATCCTAAAGTATTTGTATCTTGTGATGACTGGCTACGCCGGTAACTTGTGAGTATGGGTTTTATCCCCCTTGCCAGTACTTAACCGTACTGACCCACGAATCTCTTTCGTGGCTGCAAATTCCAAATTGCAGTCAACAGGTTTGAAGTCTGACGACGTTAGCTTGGGAATCCCTCCGGCTTGGCCTGGGCAGGGATTGGACGCCTTCGGTTATCTTCAGGACTCTTAGTCCAATTTGGATCTTGTCCGTAGACGGACGTTTGTTTCTTCCGCTGTTATTTGGACCTTTGTATTGTATCAGGTGTAACCCCGGCTCGTGTGAGTCATCTTGTATCTATCTGTTCCTGTTGTAATTGTGGATTATTCGTGAACTATTGTAATGTTATCATAAATGGCAACCTGGAATCGGTTATTATGCGGATTTGGCGGGAATGCTGAAATCTGCATAGTGCCCGATCTCGGGGCGTCACAAATGGTATCAGAGCCTTGGTTCCGATTCCCGAGATTGTTTCGATACGAATGGTTATCGAAGCAACGGGTCCGCAAAGCCTGTAGGTTAACCTAGCTAACGGTCGTTGTTTCTAGAGTGTCAAAAACTATTTCTGCTAAACTATTTTGGAAAACATCTCAATAGGTTTCTTGTTTTCTCCTTATCCATATTCTATTTCCCCCCCCCCATCTTATTTGTTTTGGAGTCTACTCTCGTACTCAATCCTTCAAAGTGTTAGGATCCTACGTGGGTGGACGTTCTCTGAGCCCTTAACCTAATAGGTTCGATCATCGGAAGGTTCCTGGTGGAAGAACATCGTCGTCACTCCGAGCAAGAATCCCTTGTTAGTGGTGTCGAGGAGATCAACTGGAAGCACGAAGAATCAATAGTCGAACTTCTTTCCCCTCCCGGGTTAGCAGGTGGATTGCGAGGGCGCAATCCCTTGTTAGTGGTGTCGTCTGTAACACCTGGGGTGTTACCTGTTTGATTGCTTGCATCATATGCATCACATTGCATTGCACCATGTTTGCATCACAACTGAAAATTTCAAAACAATTTAAACTTTTAAGCTTGCTCAAAACTTCCAATTTCAAACTTGCAATTAAAACCCCTAAATTGTTTTTCCACTGGTTAATTTTGTTTTAATCACTTGTCTGTTACAATCTTTCAAATAAAGAATTGCAAATCAAAAACATCTTTTGCTCCCAATCAATTCCTTAATGTTTCAACTACTAATTTGTTGCTTATTTCAATCAATCACCTTAATCTTTTATTTTCAAATCAATTCAAAAACTCAAACCAATTCTCAAATCATCAATCCTTTGAATCCATGAAGTTCAACACAAATTGGTATTCTTTAAAACATTCTAAACCCTAGGGGTAACCTTTTTTTCAAGTGCATGTTTTTCTTAAGGGTTTATTAATATTTAATATCCCAAATTGGTTTCAAATGCAAACATCTTTTAAATATCAAATTTCTGAAATCCAATCTTGCAATTTGGTTTCTTTTTACCCAATTAACTTAAACTAATTTTTCTGAAATTTTTGATAACCAAACCCTTAACAAATTCCTTTCAAAACCTTTTCAGCAAAAAAAAAACAGAATAAACAAAAGAGGAGAGGGAGGCATGCAGCCCATCTCTCTTCTTTCTTCTCCCAGCCCACTAACCTTTTCCAGCCCAACACCCCCCCCACCTGTCGTCCTTTTCTTCCTCCTGTCACTGTCATGGCTGTACGACAGAACCAGAACCGCATGATCATCCTTCCCCCCCCTCCAGATGCTTGCCGTACAGGGCTTCCTCCTCCTTAAGAACCTACCCCCTAACCCCTCAGCTGCAAACCCTAGCTAGCCCCTCCTTCCCATCGCCGCCATTCTCCTCTCTGCTAAACCCTGCTCCTCTGTCGTTCTCCTGTTTCTGAACCGAAAGAAAAACATCCTCACCACCGAGACCACCTTACTCCCCTCGTCGCCGGCCACACATCCACCTCGAGGAGGAGCCGCCGCCGGGAATGGAACCGGGGCGCTCCCCTGAGGCTCCTAGTGCCCTCGCCCACCGCTGGGAGGCCCGGAGTCGGCCGCGCCATCGCCGGACTTCCGGCCGTTTCCGCACCTCTTTTGGTCGTCGACTACAGCAACCAGCCGGTGAGCCCCGATCGCCTCCTCCTTCCCCTGTTCGCCTCCACCCACACCACGGCGCAGCACTCGCACGCGGTCCGCACCGCACCGGCCGCACGAGCACCGGCGGGGCTGGCCACCGCGAGCAACCGGAGATCTGTCCGCCGATCCCTGCTCTGCTCGTAAGGTTCAGAGAGGCAACCTGTTCGAGTTTCAGTTAAACCCGGGCGGGTAACTACTTCCTCCGTTAGTCTTGTTACCTGTCACGAAACTACAGAGCAGCCCACTGGTTATCTGTCCACGCGCGCACCGCGAGGGCGGGGGATCGAGTCCCCGCTCGGGGAAATTCCCCACCTTTTTTTCTCCTACCACGCTGCGCTGCGGGCCCCGCCAGTCATAGACCCCCCGTGCCACCTCACCTCCTATCCACGCCACGCTGGCTAGGCCCCGCCGTGCAGTGACTGTGGGATGAGACCAGTGCGGTAACAAATGAATAAATCGAATCTGCTAATTTTCCAATTCTTTTTTAATTGGCAGATTAAACTATAAACTTTGAAATTCAATAACTATTAATCTATGCATCCAATAAATAAAAACTTTATATGTTTTCTGTTCCAAATTTCCTAACCTTTCCAAATATCCAACTTGTGTTCTGTTTTGAACTTTCAAATTACAATTCAAATTCAAATTTAAATCATTTCAATTGTGTTTTGCTAAATTCAATAATTAATTATTCATAAGTCCAAATCATGCAAATAAAATATGTTTTCAATACCATTTCAAATAACCTTTTCAAATATAATTTTTGTTTTCTGTTTTGAATAATTAAAATTGCCTAAACAATTTAAATCTTGTTTAATTCAATTAAAACTTGTTTAATATTGTTTAATTCATAATTAAATAATCCTAAGTCCAATTTCCAAATGTAAAACATGTATTCCAACTAAAATTTGATAACCTTTTTAAATATCAACTTTGTTGTTTGGTTTGACCAACTTAACTTGATGATAACAACCACTACTTGTTTAACACCATTAAGTAACGATAATTTCCAAACTTGATAAATGTTTTCTAAACTTGTTAACCATCCTTCCAAGTGCACTTAATGTTGTTACCTTCTTGTTCTTCATCATGCATGCATCATTCTAACTCACTTACACATGATGCTTAGTGGTAGAACAATTAATTCAACACTAAAGCATGGGTTTGCCATATGCAATCTTTGCATATGGAATCCATTTAAACTTGTGTATCATATCCACTAGTTTACTTTGGTGCATCTATTAAACCTGTCATGCATCCATATCTTGATCATGCTGGATCTTTTGCCGTAGTAGTAATTGTTGCATCCGGTGTTTGTTCGAGGTTCGTTGCTTCTTCCCGGATAGGACGTTGAGATGATGTGAGCAACGACAAGTTCTGCTACCTTGCGGGATCTCAGGCAAGTATACTCACTTGCATGCCATATGGCTGCCTTTCATCACTTGTTACCGATTCTTTCCGTTGTTCTTTTCTGCTAGCCTTAGTAGTAGTTGTTTCTGTTACGAACCCATCACATGAATCCCTTAACCTTGATATTGCCTCACTACCATACCTATAACCATTGCTTGTTGCCCGTGTCTTACTATCTTGCTTAGGGTTGTTTTGCTCGATTCTGTTACCTGTTACTTTCTGTTATTACTCTATTATGTTCCGGGGGCTCGATGTTTAATCAATCAATCAAACATGCTAATGTTACTATTAATAATAAATTTGATGATAAGGCACCGGCAGGAGGCCCTTGTGGTTTTGAGGCCTGCTAGTGTCGACCCTAATAGGAAAAGGGTCTTGTCTACTGATCCATGATGAGCGCACTACCCGCATTTGGGGAGTATGGGCTCCCCCTCAGTTTGACCCGATTCGCATCTCGTCCAAATCGCCTCATTTAGTTCGGGTTTTCCATTTGCTGCATGCATGATCTTGCGAGCCCTTGGATCCCGGGTGGAACTTTCGTAGTCGGCATATAGGGGGACACGGTCTTAGAGTGCTATGAGGGTCCATTTTCTTCTGGGCCCGAGTAGCCGTGCGCCCAAGGTGCTTTGGGCTTGATGCGAAGAAGGGTTGGATTGTGTTGAGTGCCCCGCTTGGTGGAGTGGCCGCTCCATCTGGCGGGTTATTCATGAGTACGGCTAAATTGGTGCAACCCTGCAGGGATAATCTTCTCGAGAAGCCGTGTTTTCCGCGGTTATGGATTACTTGGTGAAAGTACTGGCTAACAAGTACTCAGGACAACTTCAACATAATGATTAACCATGTTACACCCAATGAATAACAACTTGACTAGTAACAGGTTTATCCACACAATAACTTGTTTCATCTTAATACAACTGTGTGAGTTATCCTCGGATTGCTTCTTTGGCTAAAGGGGCGAGGTCCAGGATGGGTTTGTTTGGATTTACTTTCTGTTGGTTACTATTACTCGATCTTATCCCCTTTCTGATAGTTGGAAGTAATATAATCTCTGTAGTTGGTTAGTGCAGCCTGTTGTCGCTTATTTGCAATAACCCCTCCTTTTCCGTTGATCCTAAAGTATTTGTATCTTGTGATGACTGGCTACGCCGGTAACTTGTGAGTATGGGTTTTATCCCCCTTGCCAGTACTTAACCGTACTGACCCACGAATCTCTTTCGTGGCTGCAAATTCCAAATTGCAGTCAACAGGTTTGAAGTCTGACGACGTTAGCTTGGGAATCCCTCCGGCTTGGCCTGGGCAGGGATTGGACGCCTTCGGTTATCTTCAGGACTCTTAGTCCAATTTGGATCTTGTCCGTAGACGGACGTTTGTTTCTTCCGCTGTTATTTGGACCTTTGTATTGTATCAGGTGTAACCCCGGCTCGTGTGAGTCATCTTGTATCTATCTGTTCCTGTTGTAATTGTGGATTATTCGTGAACTATTGTAATGTTATCATAAATGGCAACCTGGAATCGGTTATTATGCGGATTTGGCGGGAATGCTGAAATCTGCATAGTGCCCGATCTCGGGGCGTCACACACACAACAGATATGCATGGTTGTCCAAGCTCCGCCGACAAGACCCGAGTATTTGAAGATGGCTGACCAACCAATAATTTTCTCCAAGGAAGACCATCCCCCGCGAGTCTATCGGCCAGGACACGCCGCGCTTGTCATCTAGGCGCAGATTGGCAACTACGAACTTGCCCGAGTGTTCATGGACGGAGGCAGCGGAAACAACATCATTTATGCGAACACACTCCGTAGGATGAACAGGAACCTGGACGGACTCACAGAATCAGAGACATCTTTCCATGGGATAGTACCAGGGAAGGCAGTCGGCCCACTCGGAACAATCAACTTGGAGGTGGTACTTGGCAACCGAAGCAATTACAGACAACAATTCCTCGACTTTGAAGTACTCGACTGGCCTTCATAGTACCACGCTATTCTTGGTAGAGCAGCGTTCGCCAGATTCATGGCGGTACCACAATACGCCTACCTGAAGCTCAAGCTGCCCGGGGAACACGGCACCATCACCATCGATGGCGATTTTTAAAAATCCAACAATTGCAACATCGAGTTCAACGAGATCGCCAAATCCTTCAGGACGCGGGAGGAGCTAGAAGAGATAGCAAAAACCACGGATCACTCTGTGATGCCTCTCACAAAGAAGAACGCCCAGAGCTCGAGTTCAGCGCAAACAGTGATACTCAAAAGCATCAAGTGCATCCGATGGAGCCTGCGAAGACGGCGATGGTGTCCACCACCCTCTCGCCAGCATAGGAAGGCGCGCTCGTCGAACTCCTCCGTGAGTACTGGGAAAATTTCGCCTGGCAGCCTTCAGATATGCCAGGAATACCTAGGGAGTTCTCCGAGCACTCACACGAAGTCTTCAAAGACTCCAAGCCTATCAAGCAGACCACCCGACGGTTCTCAGAGCCAAAGCAAAAAGCACTTGGAGAAGAAGTAAACAGACTACTCGCAGCAAAATTCATCAGAGAAATAAAGATATCCACTTGGTTAGCAAACCCAGTGCTGGTCTCGAAGAAAATTGCTGACATCCTTCGCGTGTGCATCGACTACACGTTGTTGAACAAACACTTCCCCAAGGATAATTTTCCCCTCCCACGTATCGACCAGATCGTGGACTCCACTGCATGCTGCCAGCGCCTCTCCTTCTTAGATGCCTACTCGGGATATAATCATATCAGGATGAAGAAGGGAGATGAGGATAAGAAAGCGTTCATCACACCTCACGGTGTCTACTGCTACACGACAATGCCCTTCGGGCTAAAAAACGCAGGCGCAACATATCAGCGTTGCATGCAAAAATGGCTGGCCAAGCTCATTGGCAAGAAGGTACAAGTGTACGTTGACGACATCGTCATCAAGACTCGAGTGGAGGACACGCTCCTCGAGGACATCAGAGAAAAATTCGACGCTCTAAACGCATACAGGATCAAGCTCAACCCGACCAAATGCTTCTGCGGCGTCCCTGCAGGACAACTTCTCGGGTATCTCGTATCAGCTCGAGGAATCAAAGCCAACCCAGAGAAAATACAAGAGATCTTAACAATGAAGGAGCCAACCAATCTTTGCGGTGTGCACCAGCTCGCAGGACGACTAGCCGCCCTGAGCAGATTCATCGTGAGATTATGTTAGCAAGCATTGCCTTTCTACAAGCTGTTGAAAAAGACGGATAGGTTTGAATGGACACCCTGATGGCTAGGTTGAGACTCCAAGTGCAGAGTGTGTAGCTAGTGGCAAGCATTCTTCCCCACGAGGGTGACTCGAGGGTTTATATCGAACTCTTGGGGAGCCAGTATTTCAGCAGTTGTCTTCCAAGCTTCCTCCAAGATCCTGCAAACAAATAGAGAGTTTTGTGCCCTCAACCTCACCAAGTGGTTGTCAAGCACAACGTGTGAGACTTCTAAATTGGAATGCAAAACTGAAAGTAAATTTGCAATAATTAAAACTACTACTAAATGCAAATGAGAAAATAAATATGCAATGGATTGTTTTTGTATCTTTGTGATGCAAGTGGTGATGGAGATAATGTAAATTCGAATTGGAGATGCAAGTAAAGTAAAGTGCAAGTAAAGTAAATTGCAGCAAATTAACTAGAGTGTTTTCTTATAATTAAAATAGGACCGGGGTTCATGGTTTCACACTTGCATTCTCTCAAATAAAGTGGTAGACGGTGGACATAAAGAATTACATGTGAGATTACATGATATGGATATTATAGGGGTACATGATGATTGTTCATGCTTGAGTTGGAAGGAAATATTGAAGTTAATTTATTATTACTATCAGGTGAATTCCTTCTTAATGGATTGTGTTCTTTATGTTTATAAGGATGTTATACTACCTAAGCATATGTATTTATGTTTATAAGAATGTTATACTACCTAAGCATATGAGTTCATCTGAATTTATCCCCACCGGTTTGGTGGAGTTACCCCTTGCAAATTCTGCTTGTTATCTGTTGTTCCACTGGGAATCAGTAGATACATGACCACTCGTAGTCATTGATTATGTTGTGCAAGTGTGTGGAGTTGAGAATATCCAAAGGGATTGAGAGCTATTGCATTGGCATCAGGGATCAGCCGGAGAGGTTTCAGCGAGACACAAGTTATCATATCAAGTTATCGTGTGAGTTCATCGAGAAGATCGGGCAACCCCTTATCATATGGTATCAGATTTACAGGTTCACTCGGTGAGCAATTTATCCCCCTAGATTCGTTTTGTTTTCTTACCTATCCACGAAAAAGCCACAAAAAAACAGGAGTAGTTCTTGCCTAGCCGTAGATCATCACCAATTTCATCCACTAGTTGCTGTTTCTGTTTGATTTTCGTGTTCCTTTTTTTGTCCTTTTGAGTCTTTGTGTTCGGGTTAGGTTTAGGGTTCTAAGTGTTCTTCGTTTTTGTTCCAGCGTGTCCACCAAAAAACCCACAAAAATCCCTCGTCGATCCGTGGTTGCCATCCAATCCTACTCGGATTCGAGTCCCTGTCGCGGCACAAAATTTGCCCATATCGCTTCCGCCACCGTATTCCCATCGCACTCGGAATCCGCCCCCGAGCCCCGCAACACGCTTACCAAACCGTGCACCGCGCGCTGCCGCGGTACGAAACCGGCGAGTTTCTCTGTCGCGCGCCTCTTCCCTGCTGCGCGCTTACCCTGCCGTCCGCGCAAAACCACAGACAGCGTCTGTACTAGTGCGCGCGCAAGTTGGTCCGTTTTTTGTGCACTTTTGCGCTGCCGTGGCACCAAATTGGTGTGTTTCTCTGTCGCGGTACAGATTCCTGCCGTGAGGTAATCTCTTCGCTCTAGCTATTTTTCGGTTCAGTTTTCTTTGACAATTTCTTAGTGATTCCACTCCATATCTTTGAGAATCATAGCCACGGCCTCTCTACATATACAATTAGGAGCATACCCATATAAGAATAGCTCGATTTGGGGCTCATAGGCTGCTCGGTTGATTATTTCACAGTGCTGTTTTCTGCAAAAAATTTACTGTAGCTACAGTACCATGAAAGTATCAAAATATATTGGCCCAAAAGAGTGAAAAAACATAGTGAAAAACAGAAAAATAAAAGAGGAAAAGAGGCCTGAAATTTGGTGATAGCTACTGCAGTTTTGGAGTTGTTTACATGTTGTTTTGCACTAGTTCTTTGAGCAATCTTGTGCCTGTTTATAAGAGTTGAAGCTAGTGTCTTTCGAGTGCATTTCAACAATTCCATCCATATAGTTGCTTGCCACATTATTCTCCACGTCTGTGTTTCCTCTGCTTTCATATCATCACAAGCAGCAAATAGGACTTGTTATTGGTGTTGTTAGGAATCCATACCAAGCCCCACCATATTCCTTGTTTGTCTTGTGATAGCTAAACTCTCGGGTATTCTCATCTTCACATCAGTACACGTATTAATACTACTTGTGGTGGGCGTTTTCTATTCTCTTTGGAGCGGTAAGATACATGTTTTCTTTGCTGTTTTGAGAGAGTTGTGAGAGAACACCATAACCCATTGCTATTTTGTTGCTAACAAATTAATCAATGGAGCTTTGTAGTTTTTCTATGTGCAGTGATGCTTTCTGGGAGGAGGAGTCTACTGGAATGCATGCAGCAAATTTGTTCCACCTCATTGCAGACATCAAAGGTTGCCATGCTGCTATAACTCTTGATAAGGATACTAATTCTAATTTTATTAGTCTTGATGTTGTTGAGCAATTTCAATTGTAAACTTTTCAAGCAAATCCATACATGTTAATTAATAATGATGATAAAATTAGAATTACTCAACGTACTTTTGTTCCATTATCCATTCATGGTCATACAGAGCAAATTTATTGTAATGTGATTCCTCGAGCATTTACTAGTTGTCATCTTTTGTTGGGTAAATCATTTATTGTCAAATTTCGGTTTGATTTTCCTAGATATTACCCTCACATACAATTCCTTTGGAATCATAAATATCATCGAATAAAACATATTTCACTTGAAAATTGTATGGAGGTTAGAAAGCAACCATTATGTTATAATCAAGTCATGGGATCCGAAGTTGAGAACACATGTGAGGTTGTTTCTACTAACTTAATCATGTCTACTCCTAGTGTTGTTTCATGTAATGTGCAGGTTGCTTTTGAAGAAAGGGAGCCTCTAGTACAACCTGCACCACCACAACATCCATTGGAGGAGCATGCCATTGTGCCTAGTACTATGTTTTGTGATATGCAGGTTACTCTTGAAGAAAGGGAGCCATCACTAGTACAACCTGCATCACCACTTGAGAGAGATGAATTAGTACCTACTATATCTGAGGAGGATGTTATTGCTATTGGTACTGATTTGGAGCTGCCACTAACAAGTACAACTTTTTGTGAGTCTACTAATGTGTTAGTTAATTCTTATGAGTTGATAACTACATATAGTTCACCACCATGTGATAGTTTGTTTTCAAATTTTGAGCATGTGGTTTTTATTTCACATAAAGAAGTGCTTGCTACAATACCACCTATGAATATTGTGTATTCCATCATGTTACATGAACCAATTAATGTGCAAGGTGCTATGAATAGGATTGCTGAAATTTCATATATAAATTCTAGCACTAATGCTACTTGTTTCACTTTTAATTTGGTTGGTGACTATAACATGAATGAAATTTTTATGGTGGATCACATATGTATTACTTGTGATACAATTGCTGAATTAAATATTGTGTTACCTTGGTTGAATTGTTTACAATTTGCTACAACTAAGAATGATTCTACACATATGTTTGATTTTCAGCAACATTTGATAAGTACATATGCTGATGCTTTATACTTCACTTATATTTGCAAAATGAGTTGCAATTACCATGATGGTTATACTATGCATGATAAGACAATTGAATACAATGCTATAACCAATTTTGATTATAGATCTTCTGTGAGAACACTTGGTTTGATCATAAACAATAAGAATTTATACATAGATGTTTCTCCATATGATCATAATTTCCTGAGCTTCACTTATATTTGCAATTGTGATTGCTATGAGATGAGATGCTATTTGTTTTCTTGTGACAATTTTGTGATACATACATGCAAATTTCGTTGCATCATGTCATATGAAAATGTATATCATGTCCATAACACTAATGCACCCCATGATAGATATATGTATTGTGCATACACGTTGTTCTTTGTGTTTCTTCCATGTTCAGATTACCACAAGCCGAGGACGTCTTGTCATGAAGAAAGGGAGGATGATATGGATATTATAGGGGTATATGATGATTGTTCATGCTTGAGTTGGAAGGAAATATTGAAGTTAATTTATTATTACTATAAGGTGAATTCCTTCTTAATGGATTGTGTTGTTTATGTTTATAAGAATGTTATACTACCTAAGCATATGTATTTATGTATGATAGGTTTATTGATAACACAAAAATGGATGGAGGAGGGCATCAAGAGGAGATAGAAAACAAGCATGCAATGGTGGAAAACAATGGTGCACACATGGAGGAAGATATGGAGATTGTTTCCCACAAGACCTAAAGGAGCTAAAGGAGCCATTCATGCATTGGGGGCTGATATGGGAGCAGCAAGGACATGTCCTAGGTTGTCCCAAACGTTTTTAGTGGAGGACCTGCGAGTCCAATGGGCTGAACCCATGTTGGGTTCGGTTTGTAATGGTTTGGTTGCACCAAACCGAGTTGGAGTGGGCTAGGGGGCGCATTAGGGCTGGTTGTGGCCGCACCCCCCTCTGTTGGCCGCCACCCCCTCATATATACCTCTTAGGTGCGAATTAGAAAGGTTAGACCAAGTTAAAATTAAACCATAGATTCCAGAATTGAACTATGTTCATCTGAATTTATCCCCACCGGTTTGGTGGAGTTACCCCTTGCAAATTATGCGTGTTATCTGTTGTTCCACTGGGAATCAGTAGATACAGGACCACTCGTAGTCATTGATTACGTTGTGCAAGTGTGTGGAGTTGAGAATATCCAAAGGGATTGAGAGTTGTTGCATTGGCATCAGGGATCAGCCGGAGAGGTTTCAGCAAGACACAAGTTATCATATCAAGTTATCGTGTGAGTTCATCGAGAAGATCGGGCAACCCCTTATCATTACAATAACATGTTTAACATTGAGTACTTTCATATGGGCATCACGTCCTAGCATAGAGATCTCTACGGTCATATTGATCCCTCTTATACTCCACCAAGATGCGAAATAAATCATAACACCTCGATAATTAAGGAAAAACCAGAGTATATCTTTAAGCAATGTGACATGAAGTTGAAGTAAGAACTTGCTAGATCTAGTCATGGAGATTAATTAATGTCACTTCAAATCCCCGGTAACAAGGTACTCATTTTTATCCCTAGTGAGTTAACTAAGAAAGGTTTAACAAAACCTAAGTGGGCCGCTGAACTTCTGTCACTTTCACAGCACTAGCCACCCCCCGTTACTCCAACTAATGCACCCATCACCCCACACACGCTCTCAAGAACTAGATTTATCAAAGCTAGCAAATAAGAACGGGGTACATAAGATACATCTACTCAAATAACTCAAGAGAAACAATTGCAATCTCAGATTCAATAACTCATAGAAAAGATCCACCACATAGGAATTACAATGGTGCCCGTAATCATGTGAGGCAGCTCATACGGATCTAATTAGTGAAGCACATAGAGAGAGAGATACAAGTGCTACTTCCACAAAACCATAGCCCTGGGGTGGACCACTCCCTCTTCATGGAGATGTCGATGGAGATGACGTTGGAGGGGTAGGAGATCACACCGGCGGCGCCCCGCCGGAGTTTTCCCCCTCCAATCTGGAACTTCTGGTCTCTGTTTCGGTGTTTCGGTGTTTTGGCGGCCCTCTCCTCCGTAAGGGTACGGGGGACCCTTTTTATAGTCGGTTTTAGGTCAAGACGGAGTCGGTAAGTCGAAGATGGAAGGAATTGGGGCCACAGGGGCCAAAAGGGGGCCTCTCACACGTCCAAGGAATCTGGTCGCGTGGAGGGTCCTCTTTTGGGCCTCCTTGCCCAATTCTCGTGGATCCTTCGCCCGCAAGTCTTCTCCTTCCAAGAAAATGACCCCCAAATATTTTCAGGTGATTTCGCGGAAGTTTGCCCCCTGAAACGTCAAAAATGTAGAAAACGGGGTTTCTGACAGGCAGGGTTCATTCCATAAAAGTTGGGGACTTTGTAATTTAACCCCAAAATACTATAAAACATTGAATTATACCCTTATATGATGCAATATGTAATAGAAAACCATGTGAAAATATGCAGAATTCATCTATCCATTTTACATGCATCAACATCCCCATGCTTAACCCATGCTCGTCCTCGAGTATGAAGGTGATAAAACTAAGATGGGTTTTGCATATTGAAACAATCATGGGATATCAAGGAGGATTATTCATGCTACATATAATCAAATTATTAATACTAGAAATGAGTACCAATATACAATTCATGTTGTAAGAAATATCAAATATGCAAGCAAAGACGCTTCATGAAAGTTCACAAAGTGTATAATGAAATAAAAGCACTATGGACCAAATGCATACAAAAAATGAAAAATAAAATCCTATATTGGTCAAAGAATAGCATAATGGAGAATAGAAAATATGGTGGACACTTTGGAGAAAATTGAGTAGAGGTAAAACATGATCAAGTCTTATTTAGCCTCTAAATTATTCAACTAAAATTACTAATTGAAATGTGGTATCCATTGATCTAGGACTCTCATTGCCCCTTTATCACTAGCATCTTAAAATTGTGAGTATTGAAGTAATGAGAATGACAAGGTGGTTGAAATACCGTGAGTGTGAAAACCTACTCCATGATTACTCAACTTAAGATTCTTAATAAGCTTTGTACAATCATAATAAGTATTAATGACATCATAGAGAACCGCAAAGAGGTACCTCTTGCCCCATGACATGGAAACAAGCCCATGTTACAATGACAAGATGAACAAACGGAGTAGACTCATCATCCTTTTTATTTTCATTCACTATTATGCATAGCTTCTTATTTTATTATAGGATGTGTTGTAGAGTCACTCAAGCTGTAAGTAAATTTCCACCATGATAAAGCATGGCTTGGGTTAGCGGCCTAATGCGTTTATCTAGTCATATAGATACTTACTCATCAAAACATACAATTCCTCTATTTCATTTCGGCATGGCAGGAGTCCAAAAACAAAAGTACATGATATCAACCAAATGTAAATTTTTTTGTGCAATGTTGAAATCTTTCCGGTGATACACGTTTATAGCTAGCTCCCAACCACACAATTGTCAAACGCAAAACTTGTCGCTCCCATTATTGGGTCATGTTTATTAGATGCATAAAAAGTAAAGTGTGCCTTCAAAAGTTCGTGAGAGTCCTATCCCAAGTTCAACCCATGACAATTAATAAAGTGAATATCTTAATTTATAACATAAATAACACAATAACATGGTGAACATACTCGGAATAGCAATGAAGCTAATGGGAAGATATGGTGGACTCACTGGAAATACTTGGCTAAGGAGTGTTGGAAACAAGTTTTTACTTGTTGGAATTTTGAAATTTTTGGGCTAGTAAGAGGGAGATAGTTGACCAGCTACTATGCATGCATATGTCCATAGAACTACTCATTTCATGACAAACTAAATAAACCAGCAATTAACATCAAGGACATGAATAAGAGATAGCTCAAGACAACATTATTGCAAATGTCTACACATAAAAAGCCTATAAATCATGCAAACATATGTAGCTCTTCAAATAAACCATGGCATCCCTATTCCAAGTCATAATACTAGAATCCAATACATTCCAACCCCAAACTCCAGTAGCTCAATCTCATATAAAATTGTGGTGATGGTCTTATCAAAACAAAAATAAAAACAAAAACTAGACGCTTCAAGTCTCTACGATAAATGCTTTACTTAGAAAAACAGAAAGTAGACGTGTGCTAACCAAAAGAGTGTAGCTACAGTGGGGTGTTCATCACATCCCCAAGATTATGGCTTTCACCATTCTTGGATGTCTTGAGGCGCAGCTCCTCTATTCCCTGTGAAAAAAACTTCACAAAACATGTTTCTCCCATTCATTTTCTGTGGGGTGATATTAGCAAGGACAAACAAATCACATGCTTGATGTGCAAAATTCCAAATCAAATGATCCAGTAGATAGACAATAAGGTTCATTATGTTGTATGTTCACTTCTTGCTTGAAAGAATCATGGAAATTCGATTCCCAAGCCCAAAGAGTGCATAAAACAAAAGAAGGCAGAATCTGTCCAGAAAAGAAGCAGCAGCAGAACGAACGTTTTTCCCTAAGCTAGACTCGTCAAAAAATTAAGCCAATTTGTGTGCTTACAGAGGACGAAAAGTTGCAGAACATACTAAAAAATTAGCTCAATCAGACATACCAATAAAAAACATAAAAGCATACAGTGAGTAGACTCGTGCTGAAACAGAAATTTCATGCACTAGGATAGCAACTTATAAGTCCAAATGGGTTTGACTTGACTCTTTATTGAAAACTCCAGAATTAAAACAAAAAAAACTAATCTCTTGATACAGAAAGAGGACACTAGGAAAATCCAAACAAAAACAACCGGGTTGCCTCCCGTAAAGCGCTTTCTTTATAGCCATATAGCTAGGCTTTACTTACTTGATAATCAAGAGGGATAAAGCTCATGAGGGAGCTTGTTCATCAGCGTGCCCCTCTTCCTTGGGAAGTGCTCCATGCTTTTCTTGTGAGGGAACTGAAACTTGACATTCCCTTCCTTGGATTCTATGATTGCACCTGTAGTACGAAGAAAAGGTCTACCCAAAATAATAGGACTAGGGGATTTATCCCCCATATCCATAATAATGAAATCAGTGGGTACGAAAGTTATGTGCAATTCAATCATAACATCTTTTACTTGTCCTACAGCATGTTTAGTAGAGTCAGCAAGGACAAATTCACTTGAGCACTTTTCTAAATTTTCTAGTTCTAGCGATTCATATAATTCTTTAGAGAGTACCGATACACTCTAGAACCTAGATCTAACATAGCATGGTGAATTTCTTTTCCAATTGAAACTAGCACCTTGGGGATACATGCATCCCCAATCTTAGGAGGTATCATGGCCTCATTCTTGTACCTAGCAATTTTTTCTTGCAAGACATGATTAGCAATATAAGATCCAAAGCCAGGTTGATTAACATTTATGGTGGGATCACTAGATAATTTTTGTAGAGTAGCAATAAGTTCTTGCAAGCTACTTTTTTCTAAATCAAGCAATGGATCCTTAATTTCAGTAAGTATCATAATTTCCTCTACTTTACTCTCTAATTTAGCTAGCATGCTTGATTCATGAGGACTAATTTCATCTTTGCTAGCAAGATAAGACATATATGGAAGTAATATTCAGGGTACTTCACTATTTCATTCAAAGTTTCTTCTAACCTAGTAGGGACATGCTCACTTGTATTCTCAGAAATATGATCAATATTTTCAATAATAGGAGCAGCAATAGTAATAGAATTCATTCCTACACTAGGTTGTGCTTGTGGCTTTCCTGCTGACATGCTTAATAGAGTTGCTTGATTATCAGCTAATTTTGACAATGCTTTATCTAAATTTGAAGACTGAAGTTGCAATCCTTTAATATCACTACTAATGGATGCAATAGACTTATTTAAATCATGTATCATAGCATTGTGACTAGCAACTTGTTCCATAAGCAATTTATTAGATTCAGAAATTTTACTAGAAGGCTTCCACTTATTTTCATTAGCATTAGGATATGGAACAAAAGGTTTATTTGGCACATAAGGAGGTATACTATATGAATCGTAAGTATTACCAAAACCATTGCTGCCATAATTCCTAACAAAATTAACATCCACACTTTCAGAATTACTACCAACTAGCTCCTGCAAAGGCACATTCTCCATATTTTGTTTATTAATAAAGGCAAGAATAGTGTCCATTTTAGAAGACAAATCATTGGTTTCTTCAATTGAGTTTATTTTTTAGTGGGATTGGGTGCTATTTCAGTATTCCATTGAATATAATTTTGCAATATGCTTTCTAATATGCTCTTAGCCTCACCTACAGTTTTACTCATAAAGGCACCTCCAGCAGCATAATCAAGTATATTTCTAGACATGTAGTTTAGACCATTGTCAAAAGAGTGTAGTATGGTCCATTCATTTACTCCATGTGATGGGCATGTTCTAATCATTAATTTAATTCTATCCCATGCCATGGCTACATGTTCATTATCATTTTGCCTAAATGAGAGGATATTATTCCTATTTTGCAAAATTTTAACGGGAGGATAATATTTCTTAATGAAAGCTTCTTTTAAATCATCCCAAGACTTTATACTAGCTGTAGGTAGTGGAAGTAACCATTCTTTAGCCTTTCCTCTAAGTGAAAAAGGAAATAATTTCAGTTTTAAAACACTACTTTCCACATTTTTAAATTTTTGCATATCTCATATTTCCATGAAATCATGAAGATGCATAGAGGCATCCTCCATAGCACTACCACCAAATTGCTCACTAGTAATTAAATTCAATAAACTAGGACTTACTTCATAGCTTTCAGCTTGTATTTCAGGTGTAGTAATTTGCCTAGCAATGAATTGTTCATTGGGTGTATTTGTGTAGTCACTTCATTTAGTTCTATCACCCATTTTAACAGTTTTTATGTAGTTTTTAATTTTTTATGCAAAACTGAAAAGTAAAGTAACTAGGAAAATTCGAAATACTAAAATAAACTATATAACTAAATGCAAAACTAAAAAGCAAACTAAAATAAAATATGCAAGACAAAACAAAAACAAGAACAAAAACAAAACAAAAACAAAAACAAGACAAGAAACAAAACAATCTACTTGAAAGAAGGTGGAGATAGAAAGGACGGTACTCACGTAGGTGCAACCTCCCCAAGCTTAGGTGTTTGCACACCTTGTTGGTGATGAAGACTTCTTGTGAGCTCCCTTGGACAACTCCTTCACCTATGGCTCCCCGGCAACGGCGCCAGAAAAACGCTTGATGGCTAGGTTGAGACTCCAAGTGCAGAGTGTGTAGCTAGTGGCAAGCCTTCTTCTCCACAAGGGTGACTCGAGGGTTTATATCGAACTCTTGGGGAGCCAGTATTTCAGCAGTTGTCTTCCAAGCTTCCTCCAGGATCCTGCAAACAAATAGAGAGTTATGTGCCCTCAACCTCACCAAGTGGTTTTCAAGCACAAGGTGTGAGACTTCTAAATTGCAATGCAAAACTGAAAGTAAATGTGCAATAATTAAATCTACTACTAAATGCAAATGAGAAAATAAATATGCAATGGATTGTTTTTGTATTTTTGTGATGCAAGTGGTGATGGAGATAATGTAAATTCGAATTGGAGATGCAAGTAAAGTAAAGTGCAAGTAAAGTAAATTGCAGCAAAGTAACTAGAGTGTTTTATTATAATTAAAATAGGACCGGGGTTCATGGTTTCACACTTGTATTCTCTCAAATAAAGTCGTAGACAGTGGACATAAATAATTACATGTGAGATTACAGTAACATGTTTAACATTGAGTACTTTCATATGGGCATCACGTCCTAGCATAGAGATCTCTACGGTCATATTGATCCCTCTTATACTCCACCAAGATGCGAAATAAATCATAACACCTCGATAATTAAGGAAAAACCAGAGTAAAGCTTTAAGAAACGTGACATGAAGTTGAAGTAAGAACTTGCTAGATCTAGTCATGGAGATTGATTAGTGTCACTTCAAATCCCCGGCAACAAGGTACTCCTTTCTATCCCTAGTGAGGTAACTAAGAAAGGTTTAACAAAACCTAAGTGGATCGCAGAACTTCTGTCACTTTCACAGCACTAGCCACCCCCCCCCCCCCCGTTACTCCAACTAATGCACCCATCACCCCACACACGCTCTCAGGAACTAGACTGATCAAAACTATTAAATAAGAACGGGGTACATAAGATACATCTACTCAAATAAATCAAGAGAAACAATTGCAATCTCAGATTCAATAACTCATAGAAAAGATCCACCACATAGGAATTACAACGGTGCCCGTAATCATGTGAGGCAGCTCATATGGATCTAATTAGTGAAGCACATAGAGAGAGAGATACAAGTGCTACTTCCACAAACCCATAGCCCTGGGGTGGACTACTCCCTCTTCATGGAGATGTCGATGGAGATGACGTTGGAGGGGTAGGAGATCACACCGGCGGCGCCCCGCCGGAGTTTTCCCCCTCCAATCTGGAACTTCTGGTCTCTGTTTTGGTGTTTCGGCGGCCCTCTCCTCCGTAAGGGTACGGGGGACCCTTTTTATAGTCGGTTTTAGGTCAAGACGGAGTCGGTAAGTCGAAGATGGAAGGAATTGGGGCCACAGGGGACAAAAGGGGGCCTCTCACGCGGCCAAGGAATCTGGCCGTGTGGAGGGTCCTCTTTTGGGCCTCCTTGCCCAATTCTCGTGGATCCTTCGCCCGCAAGTCTTCTCCTTCCAAGAAAATGACCCCCACAGATTTTCAGGTGATTTCGTGGAAGTTTGCCCCCTGAAACGTCAAAAATATAGAAACGGGGTTTCTGACAGGCAGGGTTAATTCCATAAAAGTTGGGGGACTTTGTAATTTAACCCCAAAATACTATAAAACATTGAATTATACCCTTATATGATGCAATATGTAATAGAAAACCATGTGAAAATATGCAAAATTCATCTATGCATTTTATATGCATCAACATCCCCAAACTTAACCCATGCTCGTCCTCGAGTATGAAGGTGATAAAACTAAGATGGGTTTGCATATTGAAACAATCATGGGATATCAAGGAGGATTATTCATGCTACATATAATCAAATGATTAATACTAGAAATGAGTAGCAATATACAATTCATGTTGTAAGAAATATCTATGCAAGCAAAGATGCTTCATGAAAGTTCACAAAGTGTATAATGAAATAAAAGCACTATCGACCAAATGCATACACAAAATGAAAAATAAAATCCTATATTGGTTAAGAATAGCATAATGGAGAATAGAAAATATGGTGGACACTTTGGAGAAAATTGAGTAGAGGTAAAACATGATCAAGTCTTATTTAGCCTCTAAATTATTCAACTAAAATTACTAATTGAAATGTGGTATCCATTGATCTAGGACTCTAATTGCCCTTTTATCACTAGCATCTTAAAATTGTGAGTATTGAAGTAATGAGAATGACAAGGTGGTTGAAAGCCTCATGCCCCGTGAGTGTGAAAACCTACTCCATGATTACTCAACTTAAGATTCCTAATAAGCTTTGTACAATCATAATAAGTATTAATGACATCATAGAGAACCGCAAAGAGGTACCTCTTGCCCCATGACATGGAAACAAGCCCATGTTACAATGACAAGATGAACAAACGGAGTAGACTCATCATCCTTTTTATTTTCATTCACTATTATGCATAGCTTCTTATTTTATTATAGGATGTGTTGTAGAGTCACTCAAGCTGTAAGTAAATTTCCACCATGATAAAGCATGGCTTGGGTTAGCGGCCCAATGTGTTTCTCTAGTCATATAGATACTTACTCATCAAAACTTACTATTCCTCTATTTCATTTCGGCATGGCAGGAGTCCAAAAACAAAAGTACATGATATCAACCAAATGTAAAAAAATTTGTGCAATGTTGAAAGCTTTCCGGTGATACACGTTTATAGCTAGCTCCCAACCACACACTTGTCAACGCAAAACTTGTGGCTCCCATTATTGGGCCATGTTTATTAGATGCATAAAAAGTAAAGTGTGCCTTTAAAAGTTCGTGACAGTCCTATCCCAAGTTCAACCCATGACAATTAATAAAGTGAATATCTTAATTTTGAACATAAATAACACAATAACATGGTGAACATACTCGGAATAGCAATGAAGCTAATGGGAAGATATGGTGGACTCACTGGAAATACTTGGCTAAGGAGTGTTGGAAACAAGTTTTTACTTGTTGGAATTTTTAAATTTTTGGGCTAGCAAGAGGGAGATAGTTGACCAGATACTATGCATGAATATGTACGTAGAACTACTCATTTCATGACAAACTTAATAAACCAGTAATTAACATCAAGGACATGAATAAGAGATAGCTCAAGACAACATTATTGCAAATTTCTACACATAAAAAGCCTATAAATCATGCAAACATATGTAGCTCTTCAAATCAACCATGGCATCCCTATTCCAAGTCATAATACTAGCATCCAATACATTCCAACCCCAAACTCCAGTAGCTCAATCTCATATAAAATGATGGTGGTGGTCTTATCAAAACAAAAATAAAAACAAAAACTAGACGCTTCAAGTCTCTACGATAAATGCTTTGCTTAGAAAAACAGAAAGTAGACGTGTGCTAACCAAAAGAGTGTAGCTCCAGTGGGGTGTTCATCACATCCCCAAGCTTATGGATTTCACTATTCTTGGATGTCTTGAGGCGCAGCTCCTCTATTCCATGTGAAAAAAAAACTTCACAAAACATGTTTCTCCCATTCTTTTTCTGTGGGGTGAGATTAGTAAGGAAAAACAAATCACATGCTTGTTGTGCAAAATTCCAAATCAAATTCTCCAGTAGATATAAAATAAGGTTCACTAGGTTGTATGTTCACTCTCTTGCTTGAAAGAATCATGGAAATTCGATTCCCAAGCCCAAAGAGTGCATAAAACAAAAGAAGGCAGAATCTGTCCAGAAAATCAACAGCAGTAAAACGAACGTTTTTCCCTAAGCTATACTCGTCAAAAAATTAAGACAACTTTTGTCCTTACAGAGGACGAAAAGTTGCAGAACATAGTAAAAACATTTCTCAATCCGACATACCAATAAAAAACGTAAAATCATACGGTGAGCAGACTCATGCTGAAACAAAAATTTCATGCACTAGGATAGCAACTTATAAGTCCAAATGGGTTTGACTTGAATCTTTATTGAAAAATCCAGAATTAAAAAAGAAAATTAATCTCATGAGACAGCAAGAGGACACTAGGAAACTCCAAACAAAAACAACCGGGTTGCCTCCCGTAAAGCGCTTTCTTTATATCCATATAGCTAGGCTTTACTTACTTGATAATCAAGAGGGATAAAGATCATGAGGGAGCTTGTTCTTCAGCGTGCCCCTCTTCCTTGGGAAGTGCTCCATGCTTTTCTTGTGAGGGAACTGAAACTTTACATTCCCTTCCTTGGAGTCTATGATTGAACCTGTAGTACGAAGAAAAGGTGTACCCAATATAATAGGACTAGGGGATTTATCCCCCATATCCATAATAAGGAAATCAACGGGTACGAAAGTCATGTGCAATTCAAATCATAACATATTTTAATTGTCCTACAGCATGTTTAGTAGAGTTATCAGCAAGGACAAATTCACTTGAGCACTTTTCTAAATTTTCTAGTTCTAGCAATTCATATAATTCTTTAGAGAGTACCGATACACTAGAACCTAGATCTAACATAGCATGGTGAATTTCTTTTCCAATTGAAACTAGCACCTTGGGGATCCATGCATCCCCAAGCTTAGGAGGTATCATGGCCTCATTCTTGTACCTAGCAATTTTTTCTTGCAAGACATGATTAGCAATATAAGATCCAAA
The DNA here is from genome assembly GCA_028641055.1 of Alopecurus myosuroides. Lineage (NCBI taxonomy): Eukaryota > Viridiplantae > Streptophyta > Magnoliopsida > Poales > Poaceae > Alopecurus > Alopecurus myosuroides. The sequence goes on from CM054063.1 coordinate 77,343,503, forward strand.
GCCAGGTTGATTAACATTTATAGTGGGATCACTAGCAAATTTTTGTAGAGTAGCAATAAGTTCTTGCAATCTACTTTTTTCTAAATCAAGCAATGGATACTTAATTTCAGTAAGCATCATAATTTCCTCTACTTCACTCTCTAATTTAGCTAGCATGCTTGATTCATGAGGACTAATTTCATCTTTGCTAGCAAGATAAGACATATATGGAAGTAAATATTCAGGGTACTTCACTATTTCATTCAAAGTTTCTTCTAAGCTAGTAGGGACATGCTCACTTGTATTCTCAGAAATATGATCAACATTTTCAATAATAGGAGCAGCAATAGTAATAGAATTCATTCCTACACTAGGTTGTGCTTGTGGCTTTCCTGCTGACATGCTTAATAGAGTTGCTTGATTATCAGCTAATTTTGACAATGCTTTATCTAAATTCGAAGATTGAAGTTGCAATCCTTTAATATAACTACTAATGGATGCAATAGACTTATTTAACTCATGTATCATAGCATTGTGACTAGCAACTTGTTCCATAAGAAATTTATTAGATTCAGAAATTTCACTAGAAGGCTTCCACTTATTTTCATTAGCATTAGGATATGGAACAAAAGGTTTATTTGGCACATAAGGAGATTTACTATATGAATTGTAAGCATTACCAAAACCATTGCTTCCATAATTCCTAACAAAATTAACATCCACACTTTCAGAATTACTACCAACTAGCTCATGCAAAGGCACATTCTCCATATTTTGTTTATTAATAAAGGCAAGAATAGTGTCCATTTTAGAAGACAAATCATTGGTTTCTTCAATTGAGTTTATTTTGTTAGTGGGATTGGGTGCTCTTTCAGTATTCCATTGACTATAATTTTTCAATATGCTTTCTAATATGCTCTTAGCCTCACCTATAGTTTTACTCATAAAGACACCTCCAGCAGCAGAATCAAGTATATTTCTAGACATGTAGTTTAGACCATTATAAAATGAGTGTAGTATGGTCCATTCATTTACTCCATGTGATGGGCATGTTCTAATCATTAATTTAATTCTATCCCATGTCATGGCTACATGTTCATTATCATTTTGCCTAAATGAGAGGATATTATTACTATTTTGCTAAATTTTAACGGGGGGATAATATTTCTTAATGAAAGCTTCTTTTAAATCATCCCAAGACTTTATACTAGATTTAGGTAGTGAAAGTAACCATTCTTTAGCCTTTCCTCTAAGTGAAAAAGGAACATACCACATATTTCCATGAAATCATGAAGATGCATAGAGGCATCCTCCATAGCACTACCACCAAATTGCTCTCTAGTAATTAAATTCAATAAACTAGGACTTACTTCATAGCTTTCAGCTTGTATTTCAGGTGTAGTAATTGGCCTAGTAATGAATTGGTCATTGGGTGTATTTGTGTAGTCACTTAATTTAGTTCTATCGCCCATTTTAACAGTTTTTATGTAGTTTTTAATTTTTTATGCAAAACAAAAGTAAAGTAACTAAGAAAATTTGAAATACTAAAATAATCTAGATAACTAAATGCAAAACTAAAATGCAAACTAAAATAAAATATGCAAGACAAAACAAAAACAAAAACCAGACAAGAAACAAAACAATCTACTTGAAAGAAGGTGGAGATAGAAAGGACGGTACTCACGTAGGTGCAACCTCCCCAAGCTTAGGTGTTTGCACACCTTGTTGGTGATGAAGACTTCTTGTGAGCTCCCTTGGACAAATCCTTCACCTATGGCTCCCCGGCAACGGCGCCAGAAAAACGCTTGATGGCTAGGTTGAGACTCCAAGTGCAAAGTGTGTAGCTAGTGGCAAGCCTTCTTCCCCACGAGGGTGACTCGAGGGTTTATATCGAACTCTTGGGGAGCCAGTATTTCAGCAGTTGTCTTCCAAGCTTCCTCCACGATCCTGCAAACAAATAGAGAGTTTTGTGCCCTCAACCTCACCAAGTGGTTGTCAAGCACAAGGTGTGAGACTTCTAAATTGCAATGCAAAACTGAAAGTAAATGTGCAATAATTAAATCTACTACTAAATGCAAATGAGAAAATAAATATGCAATGGATTGTTTTTGTATTTTTGTGATGCAAGTGGTGATGGAGATAATGTAAATTCGAATTGGAGATGCAAGTAAAGTAAAGTGCAAGTAAAGTAAATTGCATCAAAGTAACTAGAGTGTTTTCTTATAATTAAAATAGGACCGGGGTTCATGGTTTCACACTTGCATTCTTTCAAATAAAGTAGTAGACGGTGGACATAAAGAATTACATGTGAGATTACAATAACATGTTTAACATTGAGTACTTTCATATGGGCATCACGTCCTAGCATAGAGATCTCTACGGTCATATTGATCCCTCTTATACTCCACCAAGATGCGAAATAAATCATAACACCTCTATAATTAAGGAAAAACCAGAGTATAGCTTTAAGCAATGTGACATGAAGTTGAAGTAAGAACTTGCTAGATCTAGTCATGGAGATTGATTAGTGTCACTTCAAATCCCCGGTAACAAGGTACTCCTTTTTATCCCTAGTGAGGTAACTAAGAAAAGGTTAACAAAACCTAAGTGGATCGCTGAACTTCTGTCACTTTCACAGCACTAGCCACCCCCCGTTACTCCAACTAATGCACCCATCACCCGACACACGCTCTCAAGAACTAGATTGATCAAAGCTAGCAAATAAGAACGGGGTACATAAGATACATCTATTCAAATAACTCAACAGAAACAATTGCAATCTTAGATTCAATAACTCATAGAAAAGATCCACCACATAGGAATTACAACGATGCCCGTAATCATGTGAGGCAGCTCATACGGATCTAATTAGTGAAGCACATAGAGAGACAGAGATACAAGTGCTACTTCCACAAACCCATTGCCCTGGGGTGGACTACTCCCTCTTCATGGAGATGTCGATGGAGATGACCGTTGGAGGGGTAGGAGATCACACCGGCGGCGCCCCGCCGGAGTTTTCCCCCTCCAATCTGGAACTCCAGGTCTCTGTTTCAGTGTTTCGGTGTTTCGGCGGCGCTCTCCTCCGTAAGGGTACGGGGGACCCTTTTTATAGTCGGTTTTAGGTCAAGACGGAGTCGGTAAGTCGAAGATGGAAGGAATTGGGGCCACAGGGGCCAAAAGGGGGCCTCTCACGCGGCCAAGGAATCTGGCCGCATGGAGGGTCCTCTTTTGGGCCTCCTTGCCCAATTCTCGTGGATCCTTCGCCCGCAAGTCTTCTCCTTCCAAGAAAATGACCCCCGCAGATTTTCAGGTGATTTCGCGGAAGTTTACCCCCTGAAACGACAAAAATATAGAAAACAGGGTTTCTGACAGGCAGGTTTAATTCCATAAAAGTTGGGGGACTTTGTAATTAACCCAAAATACTATAAATATTGAATTATACCCTTATATGATGCAATATGTAATAGAAAACCATGTGAAAATACGAAAAATTCATCTATGCATTTTACATGCATCAGGATGGCAAGGAACTGCTGCGAGACATACACCAAGGCGATTGTGGACACCACGCCAGCTGGAAGGCAATTGTGGGCAAAGCTTTCAGGGCAGGATTCTATTGGCTCACGACAGCCAGAGATGCAAAAGATCTAGTCGATAAATGCAATGCTTGCCAAAGATTAACGCCCAAGCCACACGCCCCCGCCACTGAGCTCCACATGATACCTATCGCATGGCCTTTCGCTCAATGGGGGCTCGACCTGGTAGGACCCCTGCGTAAATGTACACCTGGCGGATACACCCACTTGCTCGTGGCAGTCGAAAAATTTACAAAGTGGATAGAAGCCATGCCAGTCACCTCCGCACACGCCGAGTGCTCCGTGAGATTCCTCAACTCCATTGTGTGCAGGTTTGGCATACCACACAACATCATCACGGACAATGGGAGCAACTTCACGACCAAGGAAAGGCAGGACTTCTGCGAGGAAAAAGGAATTACCCTCAGCTTCGCCTCGGTCGTCCACCCGCAAACAAACGGCCAAGTCGAACGATCCAACGGGTTAGTTTGCGCTGGCCTCAAGAAACGACTACTTGACAGACTGCGCCCATCAGCAGGGCACTGGGCCGAAGAATTACCATCGGTACTATGGAGTCTACGCACAACTCCAAATCGATCAACAAATTATACACCATTTTTCATGGTATACGGAGCTGAAGCTGTCCTTCCCGAAGATGTCAAATTTAGTGCTCCACAAGTCGTCGCATACAGTGAAGAAACATCAAACAGGGCACTCGCTGAAGATGTGGACGCACTAGATGAGATACGCGATATCGCACTCGCAAGATCCGCAGTATACCAACAATCGCTGCGCAACTACCATAGTCGTCATATACGCCATAGAGCTTTCTTGGTCGGAGATTTGGTGCTGCGGCTCAAGCAGAAGGAAGGACACAAGCTCGAGCCACCGTGGGAAGGACCCTTCATAATACACGAAGTTATCCCTGGTGGCGCATACCGATTGAAGAACCCGAAGACTGGTGGCATCTACTCCAACCCATGGAACGTGGCGCATCTCCGCAAATTCTACCCTTAGGATTATTCTACTCGCAAGAAATAAGGCTCTACTAGCCATTTTGTAGCTCGATCAAACACATGGCTTCTCAGCCATATCAATAAAAACATGGTTTCTCAACCATAGCTAATCGCATCTTCGATTTTTACATGCTATAAACAATAGGTATACACCCCGAACACATGAGGGCTACGCCTAACCAGCATAAAAATAATCATCTCATAACACAAGGTTCAAAAGGTACACACCTTATAAACACCTTAAAAATACATCGACTGAACTATACAGAGTTTACAAGGCTATGCCTTCAAAGACATCACAATCATAATACAGGATATCTACATCCTATAATTACATGTGGCGACGAGCAGTCGTCTCGGCAAGCATCCGATCAACCTCCTCGTAAGTCAGTCGAATGATCTCCTCCGCTGCAGGATGAATGACTACATAATGAGGAGAAAAATCGACTGGAGCGTCAGGAAGCCTAGCCACAGAGTTAAAATTGATCCCGGGATACCACACCCAAACAAAAGCGAGCGCTACTTGAGATCCCCAGATAATCTGTTGGCGGACACACTCGCGCACTTCTCCTACTCGACCAAAGATCCTTAGCATATTACTCAACCCTTCTGAAACTGTACCCAGCGGATAGAACGTCTTATGCACAGAAGTCAGGGCTTCGCGACAAGCTTCAAGAAGAATCTTCGCCTGGCCAGCCCGATACTTCAAGGTAGCCAAGATAAAACCGTGACTGCGGTCAGACTAGAAATTGTTCGCATGTGGCTTCAAGCTACCCGCTTCATGGGCAATATGATTATCCATCCAATGCGTTTCACAAGGACCGTCTGGCTCAACAACTAAAAAATCAGCACAAAGGGTCAAAAGTGAAAAGGAGGCAAACAACAAAGTGCTAGGGGGCTCGCAGGCTTACAAAGCATGTCTTTTGCAACAGCAGCCAGCTCCTTCATCACGAACTGCTCACGCTCAGCCGCAAAATTTTGCTTTGATTTAGCCACATCAGCCACTCCCTGCAAAGCCTTTAGTTTGCATTCTCCATCCGCAACACGGTTACAGAGTGAGGCGAATGTGCTGGTGGCAGCAACAAGGGAATTCACCTGCGCAGTTGAGCCACTCGAAGACCCTGCGCCGGGATCAAGTACCTGGAAAAGAAGCAGACGCAAGTTCAGGAATACAACAAGACCCCACTCGAGAAAAAACACCACCCATCCAACGGGTGCTCGGGGGTTACTCCCATCGGGAGCACATAACAATGAAACACAACAATCGGACACTAAAGATTTAACAAAATACTTCGATTAAGAAAATACTGGAATACATCCCAAGGTTCATTACATTGACAGGCCGAAAAATAAAATTTAAAACTAAGCCTAAGGCGCTGCAGAAGTATTGCCATTCGCAGTAGGTTGCCCATTGCGACCAGCACGGGCAAGCACTTCAGAAAGCTTCTGGGAAAGGCCTTCATCCTGAGAGCCAAAGGGACGAAGCGCTATCTTTCTTCCAAAGGCGTCGTAGGGAAGCTCGAGAATACCTTCTCCGGGTCCGCGACTCCGTGCGCCAGCGCGAATTGGATGGCCATCCTAGCTCCGCACTCAGACTGGGCGACTGAATAAGCCTGGAGAAGATTTTCGTCATCCAGGAAAACTTTCAGAAGGACAACCAGTGTAGACGGAACCACCACATCCACCAACAGGCGCTCGTGGAATTGCGTCAACACTCGAATGGCTTCGCCAACGAGGGAGCAAATCCCACTCGCATGCTTCTGGAGCTTTGCGCAGGAATCCATCAGAGCGTCCAATCGCTGGCTCCTAGGTAGCTACGCTAAGGACATCTACAAAAGGACACCGTAAATTTGCGAGATAGCCAATTAAATTGCATTGCAACGGAAGAACGTTCAAGTGCAGCTTACCTGCGAATTGCTGGGCCAGAGGGCGGACGATGCTAACAAGATCGTTATCATGTTTGGCACCAGCCTCTTCCAATTGCTTCAGCGCCTCTTGGGCCTCGGCGAGCTTCCCCTCAAAATCAGTCGAATGCTTGCGAGAGGAATCCAGCTCCTTTCGGGTGGACTCCAACTCGGCCTCAAGGGTTTTCACCCGAGTGACAGCTTCAGCTTTCTCGGCCTCAGGAGATTGACTTGATCAACAGAGCAACGAATACAGCCTAAGAAAGTTTTCATGATCAGTGGAAACAGTAGAAAAATGGAACGGATTAACTTACCTTGGAGAGCTTGGCCATCCTCGACGAGTCGATCACGATCCACACAAAGGGAAACGAAATCCGCCTCAGCCGAGAGCACTCGGCGACTGATGGCAGCAAGAGAGTCGACAAGAGACTGCAAAAGCACGACACAAGAAGTTCGAGTTATGAGAAAAATCTCTTGAGCCTATTCACGACTGTACACAGTCGAGTATAGCCTCGGGGGATACTCCCATCGGGAGCACTGCCGTGCACCCGATAAAATCAAGAAAAGAAAGAAAAGAAAAATCTTAAACTTGAGTCTGTGGCCAATCGCAAACGATTAACCACGGCCTCGGGGGCTACTCTCATCGGGATCACTGTCATGCACCCGATAGAAATCATAATCTAACGAAGCAGAAGATACAGAAGAGGTGACAAGATTTACCTGGCATTGGGCGGTGAACAGAGGATCCGCCGAGCTACCCGAAACTTCTTTGCTCGCTGAGGCTCCACCCGCGAAACTAGGCAACCTGTAATCTGGAGCCGCAGCTGCCGGTGCTGGACTCGGAGAATTTCGGGTGGCCTGGACGACTGGAGTTTCACCCGCATCCGCTTCCTTCCTCTTCACAGAAGGAACAGAAGAAGCGTACTGGCCGAGGCTAATGGTTTGAATACTGCTACGAAAGAAATTAAATCAAGCAAAGGCATAGGGGAAAAGAAAAAGACTTTCGACTAAAGGATAATGCGAAAGAAAAAACTCACTCATCATCGTCGTCGTCATCCAGCATGTCTGCGTTCCAGGCGGTGGAGACGTTCGTCCTGAAGCCTAGGGGAGGAAGCACGTTTAGAGGCCTCACCCAAAGAGGCTCAATCTCCTTTCCGGATCCACCACCCAAGGAGCTATCTTTTTAAGTGGCTTCATCATCCCTCTGCCTACGGTGTTTGCGGTGATGGAGCTTATCGCTACCCGACTCTTCCGCGTCATCCGAAGATCCGTGCTCGGAGCTCGAGTCGGCTTCAGCGACACTGGTGTCGAGAGGGGCCTCAACGTTGCTCGCCAACAGGTCTGAGGCATCTTCGGTCGAGACTAGCGGGTAGCATGTTGCTACCTTCAAACTCTACGAAAGAGGAACAAGAAGAAAGAAGAGAAATCTTAGTCGATAAAGCTTCGGATGGAAAAAAGAATAAATCAGAAACGAGAAGAAAACTTACCTCAGCTGGAGGGGGCTTCGAAGCCTCGAATGGCTCAAGAGAGCAGGCGGCAAAGGGCTCGCCTACCTTCAGCTTGGTGATAGCCGCAACCTTCTTCTCGAATTCGGCATTCGAGAGAATATCTTGGCAAACGCGGCTGGGGTCTTGAACGCCTTGGTACTCCCACATAGTCGAGGACCTCTCTTGAAGAGGCTGGATCCTACGCCGGAGGAAGACGCTCGCCAGGTGCAAACCATTCAACGCGGCCCCCGTTGTATGGTCGCAAAGAATTGCTACCTTCGCGAGTAGCGGGGAGACGATCCGGCTCTCTTTGACTGAGAGCTTGTGCGCCCTGGACTTCCTCTGCTTCAAAACAGCGAACGGTTGGAATTGATGAGCTCCACCCGCGCTGTCATCAGAGACATAGAACCACTTCCTCTGCCACGCTTGCGCGGAGTCGACGAAGTGCATCTTCAGGTAGGAGTTGTCAGTCTTCGCCTGGATTCCGAAGCCGCCGGTGCGCAGCGTCTCTCCAAGCTGGTCGCTCACCCGTGACTTCTCACGGAAGACCCGCACTTTGAATAGGGCCTTCCAAAGGTCCCAGTGCGGGCGAATGCCTAAGAAGCACTCGCAAAGTATGATAAAGCACGAGATGTGATGAATCGCATTTGGAGGCAGGTCGTGGAGTTGTATGCCATAGACATACAACAGTCCAAGGAGGAAGGGATGAAGAGGAAGGGAGAGGCCGCGCGAGACGTGATCCACGAAGATCACGCGCTCTTTCGCGCGAGGATTCGGTACCTCTTCCTTCTTGCCCAAGCGAACGCGCTTGTCGCCCTCGGGGGGCAGCAGCCCCTCCCTCTGCATCTCCTTGATGCTTTTGTTGGTGGTGCTGGCGGAGCGCCAGTCGCCCGTCCTCGCGGCGGATGGCACAGGGACGTCCTCAGCCGCCTTCGACGACGAAGCAGAGGCGCCGCGTTTCTTTCCTCCCACCATGAGCGCTTGTGAGTGCTTGCAGAGGAGGAGGTGTGCGCGAGGAAGAAAAAAGAGAAGGAAATGACCGGGAAGGTTACTTTCCGCCTAAGGATGGATATTTATACACAAGCCAGGCCAATATGGACCGCCGATCAAGCAAAGTGGCGCCCATCGCGGCTACAACATGTGAAGTGGAAACAAGGCGGCGGTGAAAAGTTGTTTTCTGCCACGTTCTTAACAGCGGATCGTGCACATTTGCTGCGCGTGGCTCGCGGAAAAACCGGAAACGACGTCTCGTTTTCAGTCAAAAGCTGACAAGGTGGGCCAGCGTGTTCTGTTTTCACTTCGTCACGTCCCATCGAGAGGAGTCAGAACGAACAAACTGCACAATGACATCATTGCGTACCTCACCAAACCCGAGAATTCCCTCGGGTAGGATCCCAGACACAAAATTTTCTTCGTATGGGCATATCAAGACGCGGAAACTCTTTCGCATAAAAGCCCCAGACACGAAATTTTCGTTCGTATGGGCACAACAAGGCTTCCAGACACGAAAACTCTTTCGTATGGACAGAAAACTACAAATACAAAAATCTTTGTGCGTAAAATCAAGGGAGATTTCTTTACTCAAAATATCTCAAGACAAAATCCGCGAGTGCGCAGCTCCTGCCACTTGGTCACACGATGTACACACATCCTTTCCCTGGATCGTTCGGCCGACTAGGCACATCCAGATGTCGTATTCTCTCGAATACGAAGGTAAGACCCAAAAGATCTCTCTTATGGGCCTGGAATCGCACTCAAGATGCGTCCTCCGGTAAATTTCCGTGTCAACAACACGAAGAAAAATCCTAGCGGACGCGCCGGGTAACCCTATAGGTTAAGTTCGACTCGATAAGACCTCCACGGCCCAGTCGCAATGATCACCTCATCGGATTCGAGTCGGAGGTCTCGAATTTGTGTAGGCTAGAACTGTTTTTGCCCTAGATGCAATTAATTGGCCCCGAACTTTCGGGAGAGCCAAGCGACTAAGCCATATCCTTCCGCGAAAACATCCAAAAATACAGGCACTTTCATCGCTCGATACTCGAGTACAAAAAACTCATCACACAGGGTACACGCCCTCCAAAAGACAAGCGGTTTAAGCGACCAATCGAGTAAACGCTCGCGGGCTACTGACGAGGGGATGAACCCTGGACGTATCTGGTGAGGCTACCCGGTCCAGGGCCCAAGACCTAAGCCCAAGGGGAGACGCCATGGACTATTCTAGAAGTCCCAGTTGAAGCCCACCCGCAAAGCCTTGCGGGTCAAGTTAGGAAACTTGTAACCGGCTTTAGGTTAGGGTTTGTATCCCCCCCCCCCCCCCGGGTACGGTTTGAGACCTGGTCACTTATATAAGGCCAGGAGAACCACCAAGATGGGACCAAGCAATACCGCACCACCAAAGCCTTGAGATCGAGATCATACTGTCGACTCGAGCATCCCCCTTTGTAACCGATCTATTCGTCAATACAGATCGACAGAAGCAGGAGTAAGGGTTTTACCTCTACGAGGGCCCCGAACCTGGGTAAATTGTTCCCTCCTGTTAGCCGACGATTGTCACCAGCGCCTACACGTTCTCCTAATAAAAACCCTATGGGTTCATCCGAGGGACTTGTTGAGATGCATATTTGACAGGCCCCAGAAAACATCATCCGTAAAAATCCCTACGTGTTGTTTTTGGCTATGTCTATTCCATATGCTCACGAAGGAGCCACCGTATGAGCTGGCTCTCCTCTAGTTGTGTCTAGTCATAAAGGTTCTATTTGAGTCTATCTAAGTTTATCTGAGTTCTCCCCTCTTGGGACGCCTTGCCCCTCCTTATATAGTTGGAAGTGACCGGCTTACATTTAGAGCTCTAGTATGATAGAAACTAGTCCAGATGATACTCCAAGACAGATAACAATTCGGGTGCTACTTAGACTCCTTGCTGGACCGGTTCTCATGATGGGCCACGGTCTACCTTCGTGTGAATACCCGTTTCCCATATCCATGACATCGTTGTATGGTACGTGACATGGAAAAAAATAGCACGCTATTTTGGCGCTAATAGCACGATATAGCATATCTGGAGGGTCCACGCTAAATTTTAGCACTTTTATTCGCTATTGCGCTATTCACGAAATAGCACATTTATTCGCTATTGCGCTATTCACGAAATAGCATGCTATATCACGCTAAAACGAAGTAACGTTATAGCGCGCTATTATTTTTTTCAGTCTATCGGGCCAAATGCCGTGTTTTCCACCTTAGGAAGAAAAAAAGTTGCTTCATGTTTTTTGTGGCGGTAAAAAACAATCGTCAAGATGACCATATTAGGTTTGTAATTCTGAATAAGTAATTTATAATGTGTTATTGCCCCGTGTGATGATGATGTTAGGATCTAACAACCTAGAGAACAATTTTTTATATGGTTATGAATATATTGTTATGAAATTTTTATACAACATCATTTATTGTTGTTCAAATCCTTCAATTTTGAGATATATTTGATAACTATTTCAAAATGCTATTTTGATATAGCACGCTATTATCACGATATATCTTTCATAGCATCTGGAGGAGGGTGCCGCTATTTCTCATAGCACGCTATTTTTTTCTTTAACGTGATACGTCCATTTTGCATCACTGTTTGATATTTTTATTTTCTGTTATTCATCGATATAATTCATGTTATGATGCATCACTTGTGTTATTTTATCTTATTTTGCATGTTTCATAATTTTTGGAGGATAAACATCGAGACCATAAATCTGATGGAAAAAAGCATCGTCGAGATACCCTATTTAAAAAGTTCAGAAGAAGAGGGGGAACACCGGAGATGTCTTAGAAGTTCAGAGGAGGAGGCTAGCCAGAAGGGGAGCCAGAGGGGGCCACCAGGGGCCCACACCATAGGGTGGTGCCCCTGGCCGCGCCTCCAGGTGGTGTGGCCACCCTGGCCCACCTATGGTCGATCTCTTTCGCATACTTGACCCCCAGGGAACCCTAAGCCGGAGACCATCATTGAAGAATTATTCTGCTGCCGCCTCAGGACGGAAAATACCATAGAGACAAAAGCTCTCCGGTAGGGAGAATTCTGCAGGGGAAATTACTCTCCTAGGAGGGGAAATCATCGCCATCGTCACCGTCATTGTTCCGGGCATCATCAAGATCGTCATCATCATCACCACCAGCACCATCATCCTCATCATCCAACTTCATTTCACTGTAAAAATTAGGGGCCTCTATCGTTGTTTTACATTAGATCTCTCTCTCAGTGTGGATTACTTGTTAGTAGTTGATGCTTATGAGATTTATTGGTGTTAGCACTTTATGACCAGATTATTATTATCCATCATATCACCTATGATTATGATCCATATGATGTGGTGTGAGTAATTCGTTTAGTTCTTGAGGACATGGGAGAAGTCATGATGTTAGTAGTGAAGTTATGTTGAAGTATCTCGTGTTCGGTTTTTAAGTTGAGGTGCTATTCTTCTAGTGGTGTCATGTGAACATCGACTACATGATACTTCACCTTTATGGGCCTACGAGGATGCATTGTGTATTTGTCTACTAATTATGGGGTTGCCGGAGTGACAGAAACTTAAACCCCCGTTAGGAAACCAATGCACGAGAGAGCGTAGAATCCCGGAGTTTTAAGGTTGTGGTTAGATTTATCTTAGTTACTTTCTTGTATTTGCGAATTCTTACAAGGGGTATAATCACAAGTATGTATTAGTCCTAGTTGGGCGGTGCATTAGCATAGGTTCACCCACTCAACACTTCACGAACCAATTGATATTAATGAACCGTAATGAAGCGAAAGCACTTGACGAAATTCCCATGTGTCCTCGAGAATGTTTGGTAGTCATAAGTAACACAACAGGCTTGTACTTTTGTCTCCAAAATATTGGATCAATCGATGTAATATTATTTACTGCACTTTATTTATCTGCTATATCAAAAACCTCCAAAAACATGTTTGCTAGTGTTTACAGTGTATCCTCTATCCAACCTTCTTGTAAACACCTTTTGCTCCTCGTTGGGTTCGACACTCTTATTTATCGAAAGTACTATGATACACCCTCTATACTTCTGGGTTATTAGTGTGTCATGTTGTATTTGCACGTGACATCATTAATTTACTTTTCATATTTTTCGGTGGTGAACTAACTTATATTGTTATTTTTGTCGACAAAGGATCCAAAGAAACATTATGAAGAGATTGTGCCTGCGCTCTGTTACCCTTCTGGACATGCAGAATCCGAGTCTACCCTTAGAACCATGGTTGAGGTATGTCGTGGAAACAAAAATTGTTGATTGTTCCTTCTTGTTGTCGAAATATCTCAACTAAATTTATTTAGTATTTTACAGAAAACCCATGATTTTACACGTGGCATTTGTGCTTTTTTTGGTTGTCGTTTCACGGACGACGTAGTTCCCTTGAGGTTGGCCTCTCTTTCTAGTCATCATCACTCATCGGTGAGCGGTGGACGGGGCTCACAAGGAAGACGTGCCTCTTCAAGCCGTCCCCACGGCGCATCTTCCCCACAAAGTTGTTCTGAAAATATTCTCAGAATTGGACCCCACAAAGCCCGAAGTGCCTATTTTCCCCGGAAGCATCCAGAAAACCGAAGAAGAGTCAAAGACGGGCACCAGGGGGCCCACACTATAGGGTGGCGCCCCCTGGCCGGGCCAGCTATGGGTGTGAGTCCCCCAGAGCTCAGCCACCTTTTCCCTTTCGCCTATTTAATCCCCCGGATGGAAAACCCTAAACACCTGATCAAATATCCCCAAAAAGTCCCGCAGCCGCCGTCACCGTCAACCCTAGATCAGGGGGTTCTGAAGCTGTCTCCGGCACCCTGCCGAAGAGGAAATCATCACCGGAGGCTTCTACATCACCATGCCTGCCTCCGTAGTGATGCGTGAGTAGTTCATCCTTGGACTACGGGTTCATAGCTGTAGCTAGATGGTTGTCTTCTCCTCATATGCCTCCATGTTTAGATCTCGTGAGCTGCGTATCATGACCGAGATTGATCTTCTGTAATTCTTTATGCTGTGTTTGCTGGGATCCGATGAATATTGAACTTATGCCAAGTTGATTATAGTTTTTATTGCATATGTTATTTGTGATCTTGCATGGTTTCCGTTGCTAGTGGTTGCTCTAGCCAAGTAGTTGCTTGTGACTCCAAGTGGGAGTATTTATGCTAGATAGTGGGTGCATGCCTCCTTTTCGCATGTGCTCGAGTGACAGAAACGTGACGGGGGAGGATATGTTGTTGCCACTAGGGAGAAAACAACAGTGTGAGTGCCCGCGTGTACGATCATTTCTTACTTTACACACATAGTTTAATGCAGTTATCTGTTGCTTGCAACTTAATACCTAAGGGGGTTCGGATGATAACCTGAGGGTGGATTATTAATCATAGATGCAGTTGGATTACCGTCTATGTATATTGTTGTAATGCCCGCACGAAATATCATAGTAGTCTTAATGTCATGATGTGCACTACGGTGCAACCTTTATTTGTCAATTGCCCAGCTGTAATTTGTTCACCCAGCATGCTATCTTTTATGGAGAGGCACCACTAGTGAACCTATGAACCCCGGTCCATTTTCTTACACTGTTAAACAAACCACTACTATTTCCTGATTTCTTTACTTACTACAAGCATACACCATTTTCCACACTATACGTCTAATCTTTGTTTTCAGCAAGATCGGTGAGATTGACAATCTCATTGTACCGTTGGAACAAAGTATTTTGATTGTGTTGTGTGCAGGTTCCACGTTGTTGCTGACACCGGTGAAGCGCCATCACCACCGTCAGTGGCATCAACCTTCCGAAGGTCCTCTTTTTCCTACTAGATTGATAATCTTGGTTCTTAACTAAGGCAAATTTCCTACCATTGTGCTCATCACACCCTCCTCTTGGGGTTCCCAACACGCAAAGCGATCAACCCCCGGCAGGTGATGCATATTGAACATTGTGGTCATCGTTCCTATATGGATTGTGTCATGAACTTGTGTCATTGATTTGTCGTTGTCGTTGAAATTGTTTCATGAAGTGAATTGTTCCTATATGGATTTGCACATTATTATTCTATGTAATAAATCTATGTTAGGCCATTGTTGTTGAACTTATGTCATGCTGAGTTATCCATTAAAAGATCTCTTCGTGAATTATATTCTTTATTCTCTATTGTTAGATCTATCCAGCAATTCCAAAATAACATCAACAATTTGAGTATCTATTTCTTTGCCATGGATCGAAAAACCATCCTCA